>CM059794.1:11983796-12632546 GCA_030435695.1 Brachymystax lenok tsinlingensis | reverse complement strand
CCTCTGCTGTTTTCAATCAGGATCTCAGCGACCACTGCCTCATTGCCTGCATCCGCTATGGGCCCGCGGTCAAACGACCACCCCTTATCACTGTCAAACACTCCCTAAAACACTTCTGCGAGCAGGCCTTTCTAATCGACCTGGCCCAGGTATCCTGGCAGGATATTGACCTCATTCCGTCAGTCGAGGATGCCTGGTCGTTCTTTAAAAGCAACTTCCTCACCATCTTAAATAAGCATGCCTCTTTCAAAAAAATGTAGAACTAAGAACAGACACAGCCCTTGGTTCACTCCAGACCTGACTGCCCTTGACCAGCACAAGAACATCCTGTGGCAGACTGCTATAGCCTCGAATAGTCCCCGCAATATACAACTGTTCAGGGAAGTCAGGAACCAATACACGCAGTCAGTCAGGAAAGCAAAGGCTAGCTTTTTCAAACAGAAATTTTCATCCTGTAGCTCTAACTACAAAAAGTTTTGGGATACTGTCAAGTCCATGGAGAACAATACCACCTCCTCCCAGCTGCCCACTGCACTGAGGCTAGGTAACACAGTCACCACCGATAATTCCATGATAATCGAAAATTTCAAGAAGCATTTCTCAACGGCTGGCCATGCTTTCCTCCTGGCTAACCCAACCCCGACCAACAGCTACGCAGCTACTTGTCCGAGCCTCCCCAGATTTTCCTTCACCCAAACCCAGATAGCAGATGTTCTGAAAGAACTGCAAAACCTGGACCCGTACAAATCAGCTGGGCTAGACAATCTGGACCCTCTCTTTCTAAAACTATCCGCCGCCATTGTTGCAACTCCTATTATCAGTCTGCTCAACCTCTCTTTCGTGTTGTCCGAGATCCCTAAAGATTGGAAAGCTGCCGCGGTCATTCCCCTCTTCAAAGGGGGTGACACTCTAGACCCAAATTGCTATAGACCTATACCCATCCTGCCCTGCCTCTCTAAAGTCTTTGAAAGCCTAGTTAATAAACAGATCATTGACCACTTCGAATCCCACCGTACCTTCTCCGCTGTGCAATCCGGTTTCCGAGCTGGTCACGGGTGCACCTCAGCCACGCTCAAGGTACTAAACGATATCATAACCGCCATCGATAAGAGACATTACTGTGCAGCCGTATTCATTGACCTGGCCAAGGCTTTCGACTCAGTCAATCACCACATCCTTATCGGCAGACTCAACAGCCTTGGTTTCTCAAATGATTGCCTCACCTGGTTCACCAATTACTTTGCAGACAGAGTTCAGTGTGTTAAATTGGAGAGCCTGTTGTCTGGGCCTCTGGCAGTCTCTATGGGGGTGCCACAGGGTTCAATTCTTGGGCCGACTCTCTTCTCTGTATACATCAATGATGTCGCTCTTGCTGCTGGTGATTCTCTGATCCACCTCTATGCAGACGACACCATTCTGTCTACTTCTGGCCCTTTTTTGGACACTGTGTTAACTAACCTCCAAACGAGCTTCAATGCCATACAACACTCCTTCCGTGGCCTCCAACTGCTCTTAAACGCTAGTAAAACCAAATGCATGCTTTTCAACCGTTCGCTGCCTGCACCCGCCTGCCCGACTAGCATCACTACCCTGGACGGCTCTGACCTAGAATATGTGGACAACTACAAATACCTAGGTGTCTGGCTAGACTCTAAACTCTCCTTCCAGACTCACATTAAACATCTCCAATCCAAAATCAAATCTAGAATCCTCTTTCTATTTAGCAACAAAGCCTCCTTCACTCATGCTGCCAAACTTGCACTAGTAAAACGGACTATCCTACCCATCCTTGACTTCGGCGATGTCATCTACAAAACAGCTTCCAATACAGCAAACTGGATGCAGTCTATCACAGTGCCATCCGCTTTGTCACCAAAGCCCCTTATACCACCCACCATTGCGACCTGTATGCTTTAGTCGGCTGGCCCTCGCTACATACTCGTCGCCAGACCCACTGGCTCCAGGTCATCTACAAGTCCCTGCTAGGTAAAGCCCCGCCTTATCTCAGCTTGCTGGTAAGCATAGCAGCACCCACCCGTAGCACGCGCTCCAGCAGGTATATCTCACTGGTCACCCCCAAAGCCAATTCCTCCTTTGGCCGCCTTTCCTTCCAGTTCTCTGCTGCCAATGACTGGAACGAACTACAAAAATCACTGAAACTGGAGACACTTATCTCCCTCACTAGCTTTAAGCACCAGCTGTCAGAGCAGCTCACAGATCACTGCACCTGTACATAGCCCATCTGTTAGTAGCCCAACCAATTACCTCATCCCCTACCGTATTCATTTATTTATCTTGCTCCTTTGCACCCCAGTATTTTTACTTTGCACATTCATCTACTGCACATCTACCATTCCAGTGTTAAATTGCTATATTGTAATTACTTTGCCACCATGGCCTATTTATTGCCTTACGTTCCTTATCTTACCTCATTTGCACACATTGTATATAGATTAGTTTTTTTTCTACTGTATTATTGACTGTATGTTTGTTTACTCCAATGTGTAACTCTGTGTTGTTGTATGTGTTGAACTGCTTTGCTTTATCTTGGCCAGGTCGCAGTTGTAAATGAGAACTTGGTCTCAACTTGCCTACCTGGTTAAATAAAGATGAAATAGAAAAAATATTCCACAGAATTGAGATAATACACTTTTATGTAATACAAAGGGACATATTCACTAACCAAAAGTGAAAGATGAAGAGAAAGGAAACCCGTGTATGAAAAAAATCTAAAATATCTGATCATATATGCTCGAAAACCACTTCCTTTTTTGAAACAGGAATTACAAAAAAGTCTAAACTTCCTGAGAATGTGAATAAACTAATCAAACAAGGTTAATTTACTTGCGACATAATTTAGGCCTTCATGAAATAAGACCATAGCTTGCAGCCACAAATAAAATCTGAAAATTGAATATTTTATTGTAAATCAGACTATTGACATTCGAAACACAGGCCACCATGAGAAACATCACAAAAAAGTAAAAACCACAGCAACAAGGTAGCATAAAACTCCCTGAAAATATCCTGGTTGTGAGTTGTTTTTATCTCTGACCTTGTAAACCTCGCCATAGGTGCCTCCACCGACCCGGAGCAGAATCTCAAAGTCCTCCTGGGGATTCCGGGTGGAGATGTCCAGTGCAGCCCGGTTCTGGGAGTCCATTACTCCTGGGGCATGGCGCAAACTCACACACACATACGCAAACTCCCTCCACTGACTGCTGTTCCTGCTGCAGGCGCACAAACACCACACTCTCTCTCACCTTCCTTCTTCACTCAGCAGTTACACCCCCCTCCCTCTCTCATCTCTTTTTTCTCTCTGTTGCCTGAACTAAATGATCTCTGATTTTCAGTGAAGCTCATTTACATTTTCTCTGGTTTTATTTCCTGTTGGGTGTAAGCCTGTGAAGGTGTGAGTGTATGAGAGAGAGAGAGGGGGGGGGACTTAATTTCACCATTGTCTTTTTGACATTCTTTGTAGTGTGTGTGTGTGTGTGTGTGTGTGTGTGTAGCTGCGTTACTCTTGTTTTCTGTGTGGGTTCTCTCTTGTCACTTGGGCATGCCTGCAGAAGTGTGAGCTACAAATCTGCAATGCTGCTCTCGTTTGGAACCATTTATAATGGCCTGACTTCCTGTAGAGCAACAGTAGCATGTCGATACACATGAAAAACTGCCATGCTTTAGAGTGGTAGATCTCATTAGCTAAAATATTATTGTCAATGAGGAAGTTAAAAAAAATACATATATATTCATTGAACTCTGACTACAAAATGACATAGGTCAAAGGCTTTGCTCCAGTATTGGTGATAAGAAATTAAAACTAAAATAAAAGAGAGGAAACATTTGCTGGACCTGCTGAGAGCACTAAAAGCGTTGTACACTAACATGCATCTACTGTTGTTAGAATGACAGCAGGTTATTTAGCATGATATTGTCAAATCAAATATTGTCACATGCGACGAATACTTTAGACTTTACCGTGAAATGCTTGCTTACGAGCCTTCCCCAACTACGCCGAGTTAATAATAATTAACACAAGAGGAATAAAATACACAAGAATGGAGGTATATACAGGGAGTACCAGTACCAGATCAATGTGCAGGGGTACAATGTATTTGAGGTAGATATGTACATGAAGGCAGGGTAAAGTGACTAGGCATCAGGATAGATAATAATAAGGTATTTGAGGTAGATATGTACATATAGGCAGGGTAAAGTGACTAAGCATCAGGATAGATAATAATAAGGTATTTGAGGTAGATATGTACATGAAGGCAGGGTAAAGTGACTAGGCATCAGGATAGATAATAATAAGGTATTTGAGGTAGATATGTATATGAAGGCAGGGTAAAGTGACTAGCCATCAGGATAGATAATAATAAGAGTAAGAATAAAGAACAGAGTAGCAGGAGGTTATGATGAATGTGAAAGTGTGGATGCGGCGTCGTTATTCGTGTGTGTATTTTGAGTATGTGAATGTGTGTGGGTTTGTGTGAGTGTCAGTGTAGTGTGTGAGTGTATACAGTGCATTTGGAAAGTACTCAGACCCCTTAACGTTTCTACATTTTGTTACGTTACAGCCTTATTCTAAAATAGATTAAATAAAAACATTTCCTCATCAATCTACACACAATACCCCATAATGACAAAGCAGAGGTTTTTAGAAATTCTGCAAATGTATTAAAAATCTAAAACTGAAATACCTTATTTACTTAAGTATTCAGACCCTTTGCTATGATGCTCGAAATTGAGCTCAGATGCATCGTGTTTCCATTGATCATCCTTGAGATGTTTCTTCAACTTGATTGGAGTCCACCTGTGGTAAATTCAATTGTTAGGACATGATTTGGAAAGGCACACACCTGCTTATATAAGGTCCCACAGTTGACAGTGCATTTCAGAGCGAAAACCAAGCCATGAGGTTGAAGGAATTGTTCATAGCGCTCCGAGACAGGATTGTGTCGAGGCACAGATCTGGGAAGGATACCAAAACATTTCTGCAGCATTGAAGGTCCCCAAGAACACAGTGGCCTCAATCATTCTTAAACAGAAGAAGTTTGGAACCACAAAGACTCACAAAGCTCTGTCACTCTGACAGAGCTCCAGAGTTACTCTGTGGAGATGGGAGAACCTTCCAGAAGAACAACCACCTCTGCAGCACTCCACCAATCAGGCCTTTATGGTAGAGTGGCCAGACGGAAGCCACTCCTCAGTAAAAAGGCACATGACAGCCGCTTGGAGTTTTCCAAAAGGCACCTAAAGGACTCTCAGACCATGAGAAACAAGATTCTCTGGTCTGATGAAACCAAGATTGATCTCTTCGGCCTAAATGCCAAGCATCACGTCTGGAGGAAACCTGCCACCGTCCCTACGGTGAAGCATGGTGGTGTCAGCATCATGCTGTGGGGAACATTTTTCAGCGGCAGGGACTGGGAGACTAGTTAGGATTGAGGGAAAGATGAACAGAGCTCCAGAGCGCTCAGGACACCAGACTGGGGTGAAGGTTCACCTTCCAACAGGACAACGACCCTAAGCACACAGCCAAGACAACGCAGGACTGGCTTCGGGACAAGTCTCTGAATGTCCTTGAGTGGCCCAGCCAGAGCCCCGACTTGAACCTGATCTAACATATCTGGAGAGACCTGAAAACAGCAACGGTCCCCATCCAACCTGACAGAGCTTGAGAGGATCTACAGAGAAGGAGAGAAACTCTACAAATACAGGAGTGCCAAGCTTGTAGAATCATACCCAAGAAGACTCAAGGTTATAATCGCTGCGAAAGGTGCTCCAACAAAGAACTGAGTCTGGATACTTATGTAAATGTCATATTTCCGTTTGTGTTTTTTTGATAAATTTGCAAACATTTCTAAAAACCTGTTTTTGCTTTGTCATTATGGGGTGTTGGGTGTAGATTGAAGGGGGGGGGATAATTTAATCAATTTTAGAATAAGGCTGTAATGTAACAAAATTTGGAAAAAGTCAAGGGGTCTGAATACTTTCCAATTGTACTGTATATAGTGTATATATCATTTTGTGAGTTTGCATAGTCAGTGCAACATAGGGTCAATGCAGATACAGTGCATTCAGAAAGTATTCAGACCCCTTGACTTTTTCCACATTTTGTTACGTTACAGCCTTATTCCAAAATTTATTACATTGTTTTTATTCCTCATCAATACACACACACACACACACACACACACAATACCCCATAATGACGAAGCAAAAACAAGTTTAGAAATTTTTGCAAATTCATACATTCAAATGGAAATATAACATTTACATATGTATTCAGACCCTTTACTCAGTACTTTGTTGAAACACCTTTGGCAGCGATTAAAGTCTCGAGTCTTCTTGGGTATGATGCTACAAGCTTGACACACCATTAGTTGGAGTTTCTCCCATTCTCTGCAGATCCTCTCAAGCTCTGTCAGGTTGGATGGGGTGCGTTGCTGCACAGCTATTTTCAGGTTTCAATCAGGTTCAAGTCCGGATTCTGGCTGGGCCACTCAAGGACATTCAGAGACTTGTCCTGAAGCCACTCCTGCGTTGTCTTGGCTGTGTGCCTAGGGTCAATGTCCTGTTGGAAAGTGAACCTTCGCCCCAGTCTGAGGTCCTGAGCGCTCTGGAGCAGGTTTTCATCAATGATCTCTATGCATTTTGCTCTGTTCATCTTTCCCTCGATCCTGACTAGTCTCCCAGTCCCCTCCGCTGAAAAACGCTCCCCACAGCATGATGCTGCCACCACCATGCTTCACCGTAGGGATGGTGCCAGGTTTCCTCCAGATGTGACGATTAGCATTCAGGCCATAGAGTTCAATCTTGGTTTCATCAGACCAGAGAATCTTGTTTCTCATGGTCTGAGAGTCCTTTAGGTGCCTTTTGGCAAACTCCAAGCGGCTGTCATGTGCCTTTTACTGAGGAGTGGCTTCCGTATCCGTATGGCCACTCTACCATAAAGGCCTGACTGGTGGAGTGCTGCAGAGATGGTTGTCCTTCTGGAAGGTTCTCCCATCTCCACATAGTAACTCTGGAGCTCTGTCAGAGTGACCATCAGGTTCTTGGTCACCTCCCTGACCAAGGCCCTTCTCTCCCCGATTGCTCAGTTCGGCCAGCGGCCAGCTCTAGGAAGAGTCTTGTGGTTCCAAACTTCTTTCATTTAAGAATGATTGAGGCTACTGTGTTCTTGGGGACCTTTATTCTGCAGAATATTTTTGGTACCCTTCCCCAGATCTGTGCCTCGACACAATCCTGTCTCGGAGCTCTACGGACAATTCCTTCGACCTCATGGCTTGGTTTTCACTCTGACGTGCACTGTCAACGGTGAGACCTTATATAGATAGGCGTTTGCCTTGCCAAATCATGTCCAATCAATTGAATTTACCACAGGTGTTCTCCAATCAAGTTGTAGTAACATCTCAAGGATGATCAATGGAAACAGGATGCACTTCAGCTCAATTTCAAGTCTCATAGGTATTTCTGTTTTTTTTTTATATACATTTGCAAAAATGTCTAAACCTGTTTTCACTTCGTCACTATGGGGTATTGTGTGTAGATTGATTTTGATTTTATTTAATCCATTTTGAAATAAGGCTGTAACGTAACAAGATGTAGAAAAATAGAAGGGTTCTGAATATTTTCAGAATGCACTGTAGTCCAGGTAACCATTTTATTAACTATTGTATTGTAGAAGATTGAGCACACACATTTTCTATTAGCTGTCACATATCATTCATTTAGAAAAGTCTGACATTTAACACCCCGCCCCCTGCCCGGTCTTTGCCACCCCCTGTCTGAGCATACAAGCAAGCCAACAGTGTGTCTGTTAAAAGACATATCACAAACACCCACTGATGTTAGACATACACTAAAGTATGTGGACACCTGCTCATCGAACATCTCATTTCAAAATCATGGGCATCAATATGGAGTTGGTCCCCCTTTGCTGCTATAACAGCCTCCACTCTTCTGGGAAGGCTTTCCACTCGATTCCATTCAGCCACAAGAACATTAGTGAGGACTGGCAGTGATGTTGGGCGATTAGGCCTGGCTCGTAGTCGGAATTCCAATTCATCCCAAAGGTGTTCAATGGGGTTGAGGTCAGGGCTCTGTGCAGGCCAGTCAAGTTCTTCCACACCGATCTCAACAAAGCATTTCTGTACGGACCTCGCTTTGTGCACGGGGCCATTGTCCTGCTGAAACAGGAAAGGGCCTTCTCCAAACTGTTGCCACAAAGTTGGAAGCACATGTCTAGAATGTCATTGTATGCTGTAGCATTAAAATTTCCCTTCATTGGAATAAATGGGCCTAGCCCGAACCATGAAAAACAGCCCCAGACCATTATTCCTCCTACACCAAACTTTACAGCTGGCACTATGCATTCGGGCAGGAAGCGTTCTCCTGGCATCCGCCAAACCCAGATTCGTCCGTCAAACTGCCAGATGGTGAAGCGTGATTCATCACTCCAGAGTCCAATGGCGGTGAGCTTTACACCAATCTAGCCGACGCTTGGCATTGCGCATGGCGATCTTAGGCTTGTGTGCGACTGCTCGGCCATGGGAACCCATTTCATGAAGCTCCCAACGAACAGTTATTTTGCTGACTTTACTTCCAAAGGCAGTTTGGGAATCGGTAGGGTTGCAACCGAGGAGACGATTTTTACGTGCTGCGCTCTTCAGCACTCGGCCGTCCCGTTCTGTGAGCTTGTGTGGCCTACCACTTCGCGGCTGAGCCGTTGTTGCTCCTAGATGTTCCCACTTCACAATAACAGCACTTACAGTTGACCGGGGCAGCTCTAGCAGGGCTCCCACGGTGCCACATTGAATGTCACTGAGCTCTTCAGTAAGGCCATTCTACTGCCAATGTTTGTCTATGGCGATTGCATGGCAGTGTGCTCAATTTTATACAGCTGTTAGCAATGGGTGTGGCTGAAATAGCCGAATCCACTAATTTGAAGGGGTGTCCACATACGTTTGTCTATATAGTGTAGGCATATAGCAAGCAACCTCAGATGAACTTTTGTTGTTCAAATTAAGGTTAGGGTATGACATGGCTGATGACCAGGTTTAAAATATGGTGTTAATTGTGGTATGCATACGACAGTGTGCACTAACTGATAATAGACATCTCACTTTAAAATGGAGTTTCAATAAACTGTTATCAAGGCAGAGAGAAGTCGATGCCTATGTCATTTAAAGGTTTGGCCATAAATGGAATTAATGTCTTGCACTAGTCCCCTAGAAACCACACATCACCACTGAAAAATAGATAACTGTTGCATAAGGCATAGGCGATCTGTCACATACCACATGCCCTTGGGCAGGATTCCCCAACTGGTGGTTTTATTTGGCCCCCCAAGTTTCCTGAACATATTTTTTTCATTGTTGGACATGAAAAACACCAGGAAATCAACTCCAAGTAATTTTCATTTTGGAAAGCTGTTCCCAAGTATTCTCACGCATAATAGAGAGCAACATGTGATCGTAATTATGTTTTAGTCAAATATTAAATCTGTTTGGGATTATTGAGGTCAAATTGCAGTCTACAAATGACTTGTAATTATGTTCCGGACTCCCGACCATCCGCTCAAGAAGAAAATCGGCCCGCGGATGAATCTAGTTGATGAGCCCTGCTCTAGGGGTAAATTGGTTCGCTAATTACCACAACATTAGAATTATAGAACATATTACACTGTGAGAACAATACTACATCTACTGATTTTACAGCAACCAACATATTTATCTTCCTAGTTCATACTCCATCACAACAATAGAAGGCAGTAAAGTTACCATGCATCTGTCATTTTGTTTGTGTAGGAACCAAAGTAATTTGAACCAATGTGGTTTCAGTCTATTGAAAATAGTGGAAGTAAAACCATCACATTTACGCTCCTCAGTACATTCACGTCATTCGAAACGTTTGTCAATTATAATATAGTGCATATATTTGGCCATTCGTCTATATGCTCACAAATGAAACATACAATGCATGTTTCAGAGACATGTCCTGTGGTCCGTCAGTAAATCCAACTTCCCGTGTTCGACACGTCACCACAGCCCTTTCCGTTCCGAGCCTTTTCTCCCTCAGCTCGCTCTCTTTTTGGTCCACGTGCGGATGTCTTAGATTTTACAATCTAAAAGACCGCAAAACCAGTTTGGACCAAATGGCGTCATCATTCGAGCAGATGAGAGCTAACGTGGGAAAGCTCTTACGAGGAATTGATAGGTATGGAGACTTGTTTGAGAAATACTCTCTTAGCTAGCCACCTGCTGCTACGTAATGCTAGCAAAATGTGATTGTTTGAAATTATGCAGAAAGTTAGTTATCTGTTTAATTTATTAGACATATCTTAACGACGTACAGGTGTCACAAACCTTTGGTTTACTGTACCTAATGTTACTTGTACGCGTTAGCTAGCAAGGTACAACTGCTTGTACCGATAAACTTTAAGCTAACGTTAGTTACCACAACATCCTTTGACAGCTGGTTGGTTGTAATGCAGATTGATTGGGTCTCTCTCTGCAAGTGTTTGTTTCAGTATGATGTTGGATAAAGGACTCCGTAACAGTGTTTGCACAACTTGTTGTAGTTTAAGTAGTTAGCTAGCTGTGTCGGCTGTTGAATCCATGCCCTTAAAGTTACATTGTTTATGATCATCTCTTTCAGATACAACCCAGAGAACCTGGCAACATTGGAACGCTACGTGGAAACACAAGTTAAAGAAAATGCCTACGACCTAGAGGCCAATTTGGCTATCCTCAAATTGTGAGTCACCCTACCTCTGACTGTCTGACTACTGTCACGTTTGTTAGGCCTGTCATTTTTTTTTTAACTGATGTAGTTCCATTTGCTTGCTGGGTTACACATAAGAGTCATTGGACAAAGGCTTCTTCTGTACAGGGGAGTTTTAAGAGCCCCTGCGCTCAATCAGAAAATGAACAAGCGACTTGCGGTACGGTTTTGGAAGCATAAGGACCTAGTCTTTCATATCAACAAGAAATCATTTTCTAAAACCAAAATTGATACAACTTGATAGGGTTCCCACACGGCCATATCTCCATATAACATTGCGTGTTTTCACAAGACAGAGTTTCCTGCGCTAATTAGCTATCTAGTAGTGATGTAACGTTCACTGATAATCATCAGTCGCCGGTTCAAATGTTTAAGATGCGAGTGCATCAGTCTGCGGGAGGCCAAATCGATCCAAATGGAACATCCATCGGTAAGAAGCCCAATTCAAATAAAAATTCTGCCTTATTCCCAAAATACCTTGAATCTGTTGTGCCTGAATTGATGCGTCTTCTCCTTCAGCCTATCAAACTGTTATGCATGTATGACATTGATCTACAAGTCAGATAACTGTGCACAGTGCGAGAGATGCAGCTGCTCGCGCCAATGAGCTAAGTTTACCCTGTGCTAATATTCGTAGGCTACATCTCGGAGTCACCTTCAGCGTTCAGATGGCTTTTCGCAATATTGACAAATTAATAAAGCCTATGTAATTTGCTGGGTCATTGTTACCAAATGCTCTGTAGAAATTGTGATTTACTGGTGGAGCTGTCTAGGCTACCGGAGTGGACACAACATTGATCACATATCCAACTTCCGATTGCCAGGTTGAAACAGTCAGTGCATTTGGAGTCATTTTTACATGAACAGTGGTAGATGCTCGGTCTGCCTTATGGCTCAGCTCACACACTACATCATTCACACACAAACACACAGGGCCTCTCAGAGAAGTCAGGTCAGACAGATCCAACTCCTGAGCTCAGTACTAAATATTAATTTAGAATGGAAAATGAATGTGTTCATGCAACAATTGCTAGTGCATCACTTCCCGTTTCACTAATCAAATGTCACAGAATCGTTTCAAACTGAAAGTATCGTTCCTGTGTGTGCTATATCAGTAACAGATGCTGTTCTTGTTCCTGTAGGTACCAGTTCAACCCTGCTTACTTCCAGGTCACAGTGACGTCGCAGATTCTGCTCAAGGCCCTGACCAACCTACCACACACAGACTTTACTCTGTGCAAGTGCATGATTGACCAGACACACGTATCCTTTTGGTGCTCAGTATAATCTAGTAGTATAATCCTGCATAAGTATAAGTGCAATTTGTCCACTTCTGTACTGCCTGTCAACAAGAACATTGACAATCATTTAGGCTGTAATTTATTTATTTATTTAACCTTTATTTAACTAGGCAAGTCAGTTAAGAACAAATTATTATTTACAATGACGGCCTGGGAACAGTGGGTTAAGGTATACTGTATTCCCGGGGTATTTGGAAATGCCTGTGGGATGTTTTTTTCAATGCCTTTAACTATTTATTTGAAATGTTTTATTTTATTTGAATATTTGTAGCTACTTTTTAAGTAAATACCTGCAGTCAACTTGTGCAATACGTTAGGAGATAAAAAAAGATTGTCTTCTTCATTTCACCTGTCATGTTTTCATTATGAAGCTTACCGGTAGTCCCCAGTCATGTGGTGTTTGTTTTACAATTACACAACAATGAGAAACCGGCGCCTTGTGAGTAAATCACTGTTGTGCCGCATGCGACAGCTGATGTAGTTACAGTATGGAATTCACAACTAAATGTTTGCCAGCTATGTATCTTGTATCTATTAAGTTAACTGTCTAAAATGTGCTAAATTCTCTGTAGTTGTGCATTGGTTTACTAATTTGGGCTTCTGAGTGGCGCAGCAGTCTAAGGAACTGCATCTCAGTGCTAGAGGCATCACTACAGACCATGGTTCGATTCCAGGCTGTATCACAGCCGGCCGTGATTGGGAGTCCCATAGGGCTGCACACAATTGGCCCAGCGTCGTCCGGTGTAGGCTGTCATTGTAAATAAAAATTTGTTCTTAACTGATTTGCCTAGTTAAATGAGGTTAAATAAATTCTATGTAAAAAAATAAAAAGCTAGTTAGCTAAGTGTACTTTGATTGGTAACAGCCGAGAATCCCCTCCTGGATCAAGAGCCTTGCTGTCTAATATTTGTTTTGTGCTCGCAGAAAACTGTGTAGCGTCTTATTTATTTTTTCTTGTATAACTTTATGAGCTGGGATGTCTGTCCTGCAAATACTTTCGATCAGCGACTGTTCCAAGATGGCGTAGCAGTGTGATGTCTGTTTTGATTGTCTTGTCCCGTGTATATATCATTTTTCATTTCAATTTCCATCTACGGACTGAACATACACTCCTGCAACCCACCTCACCTAGTGTGGTATGGATCTGCTATTTATTATACTTTAGAACCGGAACCCCCTTTCAGAAGCGCGCCAGCTAACTAACTAGTAGTCAGTCAGCCACTGCTAGCGGTCATCACCGTTAACTCGGACATCTGCCAACCTCAGCCTGGTCAATTCCTGCCAGTCTGCACAGCGCGATATCAACTCAGAGTATATCGGACTGCTTTTCTCTACCACAAGCACCAGTTAGCCTGGAGCTGGCCTCAAGCTAGGCCCATCTCCCGGGTAACCGAAGAGATCCATCAGACAATTCCTTGGCTTCAATAACCTCTTTTGCCAATTGGCCTGGACCCTTTGCTGCCGACACGGAGCCCCACCGATAAATCACGACTGGTCTGCCGACGTAATCGTCCGAGGGGGTTTCAACAGGCTGTCCCGTTGCGACCTCACCCTGAGGCCCATCTGTTAGGCATTAACCCAGGCCCTGCAGCCCCCAGCATCACTCCCATTCCCCAGGCGCTCTCATTTGTTGACTTCTGTTACCGTAAAAGCATTGGTTTCATGCATGTTAACATTACAAGCCTCCTCCCTAAGTTTGTTTTATTCACTGCTTTAGCACACTCTGCCAACCCGGATGTCCTAGCCGTGTCTGAATCCTGGCTTAGGAAGGCCACCAAAAATCCTGAAATTTCCGTCCCTAGCTATAACATTTTCCGACAAGATACAACTGCCAAAGGGGGCGGAGCAGCAATCTACTGCAGAGATAGTATGACAGAACACCGCAGACTATCCAGGTCTGTGCCCAAACAATTCGAACTTCTACTTTTAAAATTCCATCTTTCCAGAAACAAGTCTTTTACCGTTGCCGCTTGTTATAGACCCCCTTCAGCCCCCAGCTGTACCCTGGACACCATATTTGAATTGATTGCCCCCCATCTATCTTCAGAGCTCGTGCTGCTAAGTGACCTAAACTGGGACATGCTTAACACCTCGGCCGTCCTACAATCTAAGGTAGATGCCCTCAATCTCACACAAATTATCAAGGAACCTACCAGATACAACCCTAAATCCGTAACCATGGGCACCCTCATAGATATTATCCTGACCAAATTACCCTCAAAATACACCTCTGCTGTCTTCAACCAGGATCACTGCCTCATTGCCTTCGTGTGTAACGGGTCCGTGGTCAAACGACCACCCCTCATCACTGTCACACTCCCTAAAACACTTCAGCTAGCTAGCCTTTCTAATCGACCTGGCCCGGGTATCCTGGAAGGATATTGACCTCATCAGTAGAGGATGCCTGGTTGCTCTTCAAAAGTGCTTAAATAAGCATGCCCCATTCAATAAATGTAGAACTAAGAACAGATATAGCCCTTGGTTCACCCCAGACTTGACTGCCCTTGACCAGCACAAAAACATCCTGTGGCATTCTGCATTAGCATCGAATAGCCTCTGCAATATGCAACTTTTCAGGGAAGTCAGGAACTATACTCAGTTAGGAAAGCAAAGGCTAGCTTTTTCAAACAGAAATTTGCTTCCTGTAGCACTAATTCCAAAAGTTTTGGGACACTAAAGTCCATGGAGAATAAGAGCACCTCCTCCCAGCTGCCCACTGCACTGAGGATAGGAAACACTGTCACCACCGATAAAGAATTTTTCTACAGCTGGCCATGCTTTCCACCTGGCTACCCCTACCCCGGCCAACATCTCAGCACCCCCTGCAGCAACTTGCCCAACCCCCCCGCTTCTCCTTCGATGTTTTGAAAGAGCTGCAAAATCTGGATCTCTACAATTCAGCTGGGCTAGACAATCTGGACCCTCTTCTAAAATTATCAGCCGAGGTTGTTGCAACCCCTATTACTAGCCTATTCAACCTCTTTCGTATCGTCTGAGATCCCCGAAGATTGGAAATCTGCCGCAGTCATCCCCCTCCTGCAGGTATATTGCACTGGTCATCCCCAAAGCCAACACTTCCTTTGGCTGCCTTTCCGACCAGTTCTCTGCTACCCATGACTGGAACAAATTGCTTATATCTCCCCCTCTAACTTTAAGCATCAGCTGTCAGAGCAGCTTACTGTGTACAGTAAATCTGTAAATAGCACACCTGACTACATCATCCCCATATTATTACTTACCCTGTTGCTCTTTTGCACCCCAGTATCTCTACTTGCACATCATCATCTGCACATCTATCACTCCAGTGTTAATGCTAAATTGTAATTATTTCACCTCTATGGCCTCTTTATTGCCTATGTCCCTACTCTTTTACATTTGCACACACTGTACATAAATATAATAATCTTTATTTTCTATTGTGTTATTGACTGTATGTTTGTTTATCCCATGTGTAACTGTGTTGTTTTTGTCGCACTGCTTTGCTTCATCTTGGCCAGGTCGCAGTTGTGAATGAGAACTTGTTCTCAACTGGCCTACCTGGTTAAATAAAGGTGAAATATGATATATATTTTCTTTTGTATAAAATGTTTGCTAAGCACTTGTTAGCGTTCTCTATAGGATTTTACATGTACTTGTTAGCATTGCTAACCTTCGGATTACAAAGGCTCATTGGGGTTTGAAAATAGCACCCATTGTGTTCAGTGCTGGTATTAGAGAATAACTGGTATTGCACAAGGTCTGTATAAAAGTATGGCAATTTGTATACCGCCCAAGCCTATAATTTGTTTTGGTTGATTGTTGTTTTCCAGGATTTTTGTTGGACTAATGGTGTGGACATTAGTCTTATGTGGCCAGCTGTTTGCACTGTGTGGTGCCTTTCCTTGACTAGAGTGAAGCAGCAGGAGGAGCGCCCCATTAGGCAAATCCTGTACCTGGGAAACCTCCTGGAGACCTGCCATTTCCAGTCCTTCTGGGTATACACAATACATATCCCTGTTTGTCTCTGTCTTTTTGTTTCACCAGCCTTTTGAGCTGCTCATTTCACTCAACTTTCCAATCATTGTTAGGTCATGTATGGGATCATATCCTGACATGGAGTGGTTCCAAACAGAACATTGAGGTCTAAACTTCACTGTACATTGTGACTTTAACTGGAAATTGATGGCTGTGCTAATAGACAACCCCCATCATGACTTCATTACATCTTTATGAAATGTGACATCCAGTTCTAATGGTATGATTGTATGGTCCTCATTCTTTTGTGTCTGTCACAGTCCAGTCTGGAGGAAAACAGGGAATTCATTGATGGCATCACAGGCTTTGAGGACTCAGTGCGGAAGTGTGAGTAGGATATTTGGAAATCAAGTTTAGTTGCCAACTGCATAATATTGCAATAAAACGTGATAATAGCTTGTTTAACTGCTGCTCTCTCCAGTTATCTGCCATGTGGTTGGAATCACATACCAGAACATTGAGCATCGACTTCTGGCAGAGATGCTGGGTGACCCCCTTGGTAAGGCCATTCATTTCAAATGTAGATATTTTGGAGAGTGCTGTCCTATTGATTTCCTTTCTTTGTGACTACAGTGTTAATTATCTAAGTCATATCCCACTTCCCCCTGCTCAGTTGACTTCCTGCTCCCCATACAGACACACAGGTGAAGGTGTGGATGAGTAAGTACGGGTGGACGGAGAACGAGGAAGGGCAGATCTTCATCTTTAACCAGGAGGAGAGCGTCAAGCCCAAGAACATTGTTGAAAAGATTGACTTTGAGAGTGAGTGTCTCCTTGTCTCGTGTCCCAGTTTCTGTCTTGTTTGCTGGTATCCAGTGACGTTGCTTTGTTTTGTCTGTCTGTAGTTCAACTTCTGTCCAACCCTCTCCCCCTTGTCAGTGTAGCTTTATGTAACCTAAGACTTTTCATGGAAAGACAATTTTGTTGACATTCTTTCCCTTTGTTTTCTCCTGCTCTCCTCATTCTTCTTCTCCACCTTTACTCTCCTGTGTTTTCCTTTTGTTTCTGTCCCTCTTCCACAGGTGTATCCAGCATCATGGCCACATCTCAGTGATATCCAGACACATCTGCACAAACACTCCGAAAGCACAAAATAAATTCAACCAGACAGAAGTACATACCACAAACCAACGTTTCCCAATAAATGTTAATTATCCATTCATACTTAGGCCCAAAGTGTGCTGATCTTTTCACTGATTTTACATTGAACTACTCTGATGTTAACCTTTAAGTTCATTCAAGGAAATGATTTAAAAAATGTTAACCTGTGATAAGATGTGGGTGTGCCTAAGGAGAGTGCTAGTTTCTTTGATTTGGCATGTCAGTAAATGAACACTGTCTGTATCCTTTTCAAGCGTGTTCTGAGCGTGGGGAAAAGAAATCCTCTACATTTTTGCATGTGAGGCCTAATCATCATTTGTCATAACTTAGCACAACATTCCTTAGTCAAATTTATGAAATAAGCTACTCTGAACAAAAATATAAATGCAACAATTTCAAAGATTTTACTGAGTTACAGTTCAAATAAGGAAATCAGTTAATTGAAATCAATTCATTAGGCCCTAATCTCTAGATTTCACGACTGGGAATACAGATGTGCATCTGTTGGTCACAGATACTTAAAAAATAAAGTAGGGTGTGGATCAGAACCTGTCTGTATCTGGTGGGACCACCATTTCCCTAATCCTTTTCCCTCAACATCTCCTTCACGTAGAGTTGATCAGGCTGTTGATTGTGGAATGTTGGCCCATTCCTCTTCAATGGTAGGGGTTGTGAGGCCGGTTGAACGTACTACCAAATTCTCTAAAAGGATGTTGGGAGGCAGCTTATGATAGAAAAAAAGAACATTAAATTCTCTGGCAACACATCTGGTGGACTTTGTGCAGTCAGCATGCAAATTGCACGCACCCTCAACTTGAGACATCTGTAGCATTCTGTTGTGACAAAACTGCACATTTTAGTGGCCTTTTATTGTCACCAGCACAAGGTGCACCTGTGTAATGATCATGCTGTTTAATCAGCTTCTTGATATGCCACAACTGTCAGGTGGATCGATTATCTTGGCAAAGGAGAAATGCGCACTATCAGGAATGTAAACTAACGTGTGCACAACATTTTAGAGAAATACGCTTTTTGTGCATATGGAACATTAATGGGATATTTTATTCAGCTCATGAAACGTGGGTACAACACTTTACATGTTGAATTTATATTTTTGTTTAGTGTATATGATTTGGGGGCATCATGCAATGACTTAAGAATCATGGGACTGCAAAGTGCACACGTATGCGACTCAACTTTCGGAAGCTGCACAGGTGAGCTACTGTGCAGTAATGAGGGTGTGGCCAATGCCCATTTGACAAGGTAAATCGGTTAATGGATAGAAAAGTTGGTACGGTACTTAACATAAAGTGGATAACGCAATTGCTTCCAAAACGTTGTAGGGTTTCGTTGCACACGTTTAACTCTACAACAAACAGCCTATTAGTTTTGTAAGGACATACAGAAAGAACTGCGACAGTAATGACAAGGAGACTCCGGTCGCAGAAATAGGTTCATCAGAGCCAACAATGGAAGATCTCGGAAGCTCATTTACCTCCAAACCGTGGCAATCGTCACTTCTCGCTGACAAGCCTTCTCCAGTTCTTCATCAACCTTAACGGCGATATTTCAATGGATGGGTTGTTCGTGGACCACGACTTTCCAATGGGAGATATGTTTCTTCAACCCGCGGTGGAATGGAGACGCCCAAAGATTGCTCAGTATGACATTGTTATAACAGTTATATTAAAAAAGCTGAAAAAATATACCAATTCATTGGTGAAAATGCTCAATTTAAATGGAAACCTATCTCTTACAAAAGTGTATGAATCAAACAATCGGACATACCATGTTATGTATAATCACAAAACACAGTGCAATATGTTTGCATTGACAACCGGGGTAGACGGATGTCTTTGTCTGGACAGTTAGTTTCAATGCATGACAAATGCAAGTTGAGGGGTGTGTCATATACTGTACTTCTCTTCCAGGTCCTGTAGACGTGCTAAGCATCATGCATGTACCGACAACAGCCATAACAATACACCCACAGATGTATATAAACGCAGCAAAAAAAGAAACGTCCTCTCACTGTCAACTGCGTTTATTTTCAGCAAACTTAACATGTTTAAATATTTGTATGAACATAATATTGAACAAGGAGGGATTGTTCGTTCTTGGTGCAACTCAGGCAGTTGTTGTTGCCATCCTGTACCTGTCTCGCAGGTGTGGTGTTCTGATGTACCGATCCTGTGCAGGTGTTATTACACGTGGTCTGCCACTGCGAGGACGATCAGCTGTCCATCCTGTCTCCCTGTAGCGCGGTCTTAGGCGTCTCACAGTATGGACATTGCAATTTATTGCCCAGTCCTCATGCCTCCTTGCAGCATGCCTAAGGCACGTTCACGCAGATGAGCAGGGACCCTGGACATCTTTCTTTTGGGGGTTTTCAGAGTCAGTAGAAAGGCCTCTTTAGTGTCCTAAGTTTTCATAACTGACCTTAATTGCCTACCCTCTAAGCCGTTAGTCTCTTAAGTTCCACAGGTGCATGTTCATTAATAATTTTTTGTTCGTTGAACAAGCATGGGAAACAAGTGTTTAAACCCTTTACAATGAAGATCATAGGTGGGTGCTATGAATTATCAGATCGAAGAGAAAACCAGCAGGCTCCAGACCTCGTAGGGTAAGAGTTGAATACCCCTGCCATAGCACAACACTATGAATACAGGCCCTGGGTTGAAGACTACTGTGTTAGGGCAGGACTAGGTCATAGTGATTTTATTTTCAGAAGGCTTAGCCAATTGTCAAGCTGTCATGGCTAAATGTTTTTAAAAAAACACCCTGAACAATGTTTCCAGACATTATGAACATCCAATCCCTGGACTGGTCAGAGCCAAGTCTGTTAGGCTGTACACCAAGGTCTCCTTACCTACTGTATACATGTTGTATTCACTTTGTTGTTCTCCACTGAAGATGGAGTCTTAAGTCAACAATGCCTGTCACCATAGATCTAGCCATTTTTTTCAGTTTATTTATTTATGGTAGGCCTAGTAGTTTTCAGTCAATCATAAATCATTAAAGCAACAGTTGTGAGTGAGGATCGGTGGGTTAAAGTATCTACACTACTTTAGATTATGTAAACAGAGTAGATTTATGTCCCTGGTATGTTGTTATCCACTTACCCACATCTTACCCAGTAAAGGGGACACTCAGAAAAAAGTTTGAGGCATGTTGTGTCTTGTTTTCTCTCCCATCTCCCAGGGTATCTGCCCTTCATAGTGGATGGAGCAACATGTATGGACGTTTGTCAGGGAGTTCTGAGTAAGTGGAACATGCCAAATGTATGTTGCCCGACGCAGTGGCTTTCCACCTGCCTCCTTTCATATTAGGGCCCTATTCAATCCGCATTGAGGAAGTTCAGCTTTACAGCGTGAAATTTAAAGGCAATGTTCCCGCTTTACTGGAGGCTGAATTCACAGTAAACACTGCATTTGTCTGCTCAATTGGAAATTACCTTCATTTCTACTGTGGAATATGTAACGCTTCAGCTTTACTGATTGAATAGAGCCCTTAGTCTTGTTTCCAGCCATTGCAGTACCACAATAAGCTGGGATACGGTTGATCTGTTTCCTTATTACCCAAAGTTTTCTCCCACTGATATCAAAGTTCTACCCAAATTGTACAGAATTGCTTTGACATCATTAATGAATTGAATGTCTGACATACTGTACAGTAAACGCCAGGTGGCCATCATCAAACTACTTACCCAGTGAAGTGAATGTGATATATATTATACCTTTACCTGTCCCTCTGTCCTCCCCTGCTCTCTGTTGATTAGATGACTGCTGGTTCCTGTCTGCGGTGGCATCCCTCTCCCTGCATCGCCCGCTGTTGGAGAGGGTGGTGCCCATGGGAAAGAGCGTTACAATGGCAGCTTTTACTTCCGGGTCAGCCTCAGGACATTAAGCACACCTAATTAGGCTGTCATTTTTATCGCTGGCCATGTCAAGGGTTGTTGAATTTATCTGTCAAGGGTTGTTGAATTTACACTCCTGTATATAGGAGATATGGGCGAATAACTATTTAGTTGGAGTTTGTTGATACCCGTCTCTGAGATTAACATGAAAACCTGTGTGTGTACCTGTCTATAGTTCTGGCAATACGGTGAGTGGGATAAGGGGAAGGTTGACATGTTGTGTGTGCGTGGGTTGATTTTCCCACAGGGCCCCCTTGAGCAGAGAAATGATTTTGGAATCCTGTCCAGACATGCCTACTCTGTAACCAGGATTGAAATAGTAAGATTACCCCCTCTGCTGGATACTAAGCACTGTTGTCAAATTCATTCTCAGATTCATGACTGCACACCAAGACCAATAGTATCCAAATGCGGCCAGCCAAAACCTGCACACATACAGTGGTGTTGGGTTTCCTGTGTTTAATAGTGAAATAGGTTTTCAGGTTGTGTGACTCTCTATCTCTCCCACTCCTCCACTCCCTCAGGTGAAGATAACATTTGAGACTGTGGAGCTGGTCCATGTTCACAACCCCAGCGGCAAGACAGAGTGAGAGGGACCCTGGAGTGACATGAATGGGTTAGCTAGCTATTAACCTGTTAATCATACCATTACCACTGTGTGTGTGTGCGTGTGTGCTTGGGCATATTCCTCACAGTGTGTTTGTCTGTCCAAAGGCCTGAGTGGAGTCGTCCGTGAGGAGGAGCAGAAGCGTCTGGACAGGGTTCAGAAGGAGGACGGGGCGTTCTGGTAAGTGGTCCTTCATAGACTCTCACTTTGTGCCTCCATACTTCACCTGTTCTCATATATTAATAACCTCTCTCTCCCTTTACTCTCTGTCTGTCTCTCCCCCTCTCTCTTTCTCCATCTCTCGCTCTCTATCTCCCTCAAGATTGTGGAGGGGTTTCACCTGAGTGAGGAGACCCTGAGCGAGCCAGGCGGCACACAGAGACCATGGAACTGCACAAAGTTCTGACGGAAGTCTGACACCACCATCCTGAGGGAGAGAAGGGGGAAGAAAGAGAAAGAGGGAGAACTGGGTACCACACATCTCCGCCGGGGTTCTCCCAGAGGGGGTAAGAAAAGGCACAATCCTACTGACACACACACACACACACACAACTATGACATAAAAATGTATTTGGTCATACATAATCTGAGAAGAATAGATTGATATCCATGTGTCTGCCTTATTGTACATAAATAGTTAGTAATGTACATATTGCACATTCTCTTTATGTACTGGATATGTGTGTGTCCAGGCTGGTTCTGTCAGAACCCTCAGTTCCACTTGACCCTGCTGGAGGAGGACAATGACCCCAGTGACCTTGAGCTGACATGTTCCTTCCTGGTGGCCCTCATGCAGAAGCACCAGAGACTTAGAGGAGTCCACCTGGGCATCGGCCTGGATATCTACAAGGTACACCCACACACCTGCACATGAACTAATGCACACATACACAAACACACCCAACAGGAAATACAACCAGAGTAGAGTTAAATGAGCCACAGTAAATGTGAGAGAGAAAATAAGAGAGGAAGAAGTGAGGGAATATTTGAGTGTGGCAGCATATTTCTCAGTGTGGAAATGTGTACACACCCTACGGTATCTACCCCTCTCTTCCCAGGCATGCTCAGAGTGAGCTTACCTGTCCTCTCTGGACCTGAGCTTGCTCCGCCCACTCATCAGCACCTGGAGGTGGTAATTCATGGTCGCCTGGCGCCCGGCCATTATGTCATCATCCCCGCCACCCCGGTGACCAATCAGCAGGGAGAGTTAATCCTGTGGGTGTTGACAGAAAAGTGACTGGACCAGTCCATGACTGGAGGTTGGAGGAAGAGTTACCTATGATATATGTTAAGGTATCAGGGCACTCAGTCAAGAAAGGCTCTCTAAATTACACTGAGTTTACAAAACATGAGGAACACCCGCTCTTTCCATGACATAGACTAACCCGGTGAATCCAGGTGAAAGCTATGATCCCTTATTGATGTCACTTGTTAAATCCACTTCACTCAGTGTAGACAAAATGTGGGAGACAGTTTTTAAAGAAGGATTTTCAATTGGGACAATTGAGAATGTGTGTCAAAATATTGAAGTGCTACCGGTTTGTGTGCCAAGAACTGCTTCACTGCTGGGTTTTTCAAACTCAACAGTTTCCCGTGTGTATCAACAATTGTCCACCTCCCAAAGGACATCCAGTCAACTTGACACAACTGTGGGAAGCATTGAAGTCAACATGGGCCAACATCCCTGTGGAACGCTTTCGACACCTTATAGAGTCCATGCCCCAACGAAATAAAGCGGTTTTGAGGGCAATAGGGGGTGTATAACTCAATATTAGGAGAAGCCCAGCACTGATAGAAGCCCCACAGGTAGAAGTCATGGCATGCTATTGAAGTCCAAAGTATCCACAATCCATCACCCACTGTTGAGTGTTTGTGAATGGACTAAATGGTCCTGTGTGTTTCACTGTGGATCTCCCTGTTGCAGTCCTCTTTCCCACGCATGTCGGCTCTGCCCTCTCCTGAAGCCACACAACAGCTCTTTAAGAAGCACTGCAACAAGGTGAGAACACCACCTCCATGTAGTAGTTTCCATGTAAACTGTTCTATTCTAGCCTGAGATATGCAATATTTACTCTTTTTCTAACCTCCCAACGAAAGGAGTGTCGACCTTTGGAGCTTCTCAACCTGCTAACAGAGGCCGTAAAATGCAGAGGTAAGGGTTTGGCTCCAAACATGGACAACTATCTTCCCTCAAAAATGGGAGCTAAGACACACCTTTTGTGTACACACTTCCCCTTTACAACATTGCCTCACCCACATGCATCTGGGAAATTCTGGAAAACTGTACGAATCACTCTACTGATTTAGTAGTCTTCCATAACCACTGTGGGAACATTCAGGAAGTAGTGATGTCACTGCAGGAGGAAGTCTTAACTCTTCCTAACTGATGTTTTGTCTGTGTGGCTTCCTGCTCTCTTCCTGGGCTGTGGCCTGCAGTGCTGGCGGGGAGCAAAATGAGCTAGTCCTGGAGCACTGCAATAGCTTTGTGGTCCTCATGGATGTATCCTTTCTCTTGGGGAAAGAAATACATGTATGGCTGAACCAGTGTGCATCATGTCTCAACATGGCTATATTGTTAGTAGTTGATATAGATCAATAACCATGTTAATATAGGTTGAATGTATGCCAGATTCTGGTGTAGCGGTCTAAGCTCATATGTGCCCCCTGGCGATGGGGGTTCGAGCCTTGGCTAGGCCGACTGTTTGAAGATCATAGCTCCCCCAAAGAAAAGGATATGTAATGTGTAACGTTACACACATGACATGTATGTACATAGACATACAAAGGTAGGGTAACTTGTCCACCAAGACCTCACTTGGTCTGCTGATCTACCAAGACCTTAATTTTGCCATGCATTTTTGATGGACCATTTCCTTGACTGCAGTGTCAACCCAGAGTCGAGGGTTAGCTCAGCTAGACTGGCAGGGGTTCCAGGCGCTGTGGGACAAGATCAGGAAATGGAAATGGGCGATAAGGTCTAAACCATACTAAACCGTCTGTCAGTGGAAGGTTTACAGGTTCAATCATTCTGTTCTTTTAAAATGATGAGAAGATTGGACAGTAGTTTGATTGGCTAAAGCATGCGTTGTGTCTTTTGGATTGGCTTATGGAAATATTATAGTGACTTGTGACTTCTGATTCAATCATGTGTCACTGAGCTAATTCAATCACACAACTTGTTGTGATGCATGTGAAGTGATTGAATTATATTTGTCTGAAAAGATTATTCAGTCATGCTGGTCTTGATCTTCCACTTAACAAAAGGATATATTCATGACGTTTGACAAGAACAAATCCCAGTTGCTGGAGTACCCTGAAGTCTCACCTGCCTTGAAAGCTGCAGGTAGGACACACTTATGATATGACAAGCTTCCATTGGTGCCTTTTAGGGAGTGCCAAAACACCACTCTTCGTGTTCAGTCCCTATTGCTCCATATAAACAGTATGCCAACAACATTTACACTGCTGAAACAGCAGGGGATGTGGTTGAACATGAATTGATCTGTGCTCGTCTGGTCTGGTCTAGGCATGGCGGTGGATGACTTCGTCCTGCAGCTGATCGGCCTGCGCTACACAGAGATGGGCATGACAATCAGTCACCCCGGTTTCCTTTACCTGTTGATGGAACTGGACAGCATGATCCGTAAGTGAGGGCAGAGGTGTAGAGAAGGGTGTGGTCCAACAACGGCTGAAAATAGGAATTTAGGAAGACTAATTGATGTGGGATTTAAAATGAGTGAAGAGAAATAGAAGAGAGGTTGAGATGCTACTTTTGGGGTGCACTTAGGATTATGTGTGTGTGTGTGTGTGGGGGGTTAATTGGTCTAATTCATCATGTTTTGTTCACAGATACATTTCAAGACAATGTATGACATTGTGGGAATGGGGACCATATCAGTCAGCTACAGACAGGTAAGAGCATACAGGACAGATGATCAACACCTACTCATTTTCTCATAGCCTAGTAAACATGCAGAATACGGCAGACTTAGAATGAAAAAACTGCTTTTGCATATGATCACACATATCCGGTGGTGTAAAGTACTTAAGTAAAAATACTTTCAAGTACTTCTTAAGTAGTTTTTGGGTGTATCTGCACTTTACTTTACTATTTATATTTTCGACTACTTTTACTTGTACTTTACTACATTCCTAAAGAAAGAATTGCACTTTTTACTTCATTCATTTGCCCTGACAACCAAAAGTACTAGTTACATTTTGAATGCTTAGCAGGCCTGGAAAATGGTCAAATTCAAGCACATATCAAGAGAACACGTTGTCATCCCTACTGCCTCTGACCTGGTGGACTCACTAAACAAATGCATCTTTTGTAAATGATGTCTGAGTGTGGGAGTGTGCCCCTTGCTGTCCATACATTTTAAAAACAAGAAAATGGTGCAGTCTGCTTTGCTTAATATAAAGAATTTTATACTTAAGTATATTTTAGCAATTACATGTACTTTTGATACTTAAATATATTTAAAACCAAATACTTTTAGACTTTTACTCAAGTAGTATTTTACTGGCTGACTTTCACATTTACTTGAGTAACTTTCTATTAAGGTATCTATACTTTTACTCAAGTATGACAATTGGGTACTTTTTCCACCTCTGCCATTTAAATAAATATTGATTTGTTGTGTCTCACCCTTTTTCTGGTTGTAGTGGCTCCACGTGACGATGTACAACTGACCGTGGCTCCACATGACGATGTACAACTGACCGTGGCTCCACATGACGATGTACAGTACAACTGATCCGATCTCACTGGATTTCAGCCCCTCCTCCGCCCGTTCAACTGGTTTTTGTTGCATCATTGTTTTAAATGAATGAAGTAGATTTACTTTGCAATAAAGACTTCCAGTTATTTGTGCCGAACATCAGATTTGAGTCATTCCATAACAATGCTATGACATCATAAAAACGAAGTGCATGCTGTCATTTTGTTTAACTTTCTGTTGCCTGCTTTTCAGAAGACTGAATAAGTGTAGAGAAGAGGACTTTGACACAGGGGATGTTTTGAGAAATGAATGTTCTGCAGAGAGACCTTGACTTTTGGTATGTGTAAATATCCCGCTTCAAAGCATCACACTCTATGGACGGTCTTGATATACAGTACCAGTCAAAAGTTTGGACACACCTACTCATTCTAGAGTTTTTCTTTATTTTGACTATTTTCTACATTGTAGAATAATAGTGATGACATCAGAACTATGAACTAACACATATGGAATCATGTAGTAACCAAAAAAAGTGTTAAACAAATCAAAATATATTTTATATTTGAGATTCTTCAAAGTAGCCACCCTTTGCCTTGATGACACTCTTGGCATTCTCTCAACCAGCTTCATGAGGAATGCTTTTCCAACATTCTTGAAGGGGTTCCCACATACGCTGAGCACTTGTTGGCTGATTTTCCTTCACTCTGCAGTCCAACTCATCCCAAACCATCTCAATTGGGTTGAGGTCGGGTGATTGTGGAGGCCAGGTCATCTGAGGCAGCACTTCATCACTCTCCTTCTTGGTCAAATAGCCCTTACACTATTTGGGCTCCCGAGTGGCGCAACGGTCTAAGGCACTGTATTTCAGTGCTAGAGGCATCACTACAGGCACTCTGGTTCGATTGCAGGCTGTATCTCGACTGGTCGTGATTGGGAGTCCCATAGGGCGGTGCACAATTGGCCCAGCGTCGTCCGGGTTTGGCCGGTGTAGGCCGTCATTGTAATTAAGAATTTGTTCTTAACTGACTTGCCTAGTTAAATAAATATATATATTTTTTTAAATACACAACCTGGAGGTGTATTTTGGGTCATTGTCTTGTTGAAAAACTAATTATAATCTCACTAAGTGCAAACCAAATGGGATGGCGTATCTCTGGAGAAAGCTGTGGTAGTCAATCTGGTTAAGTGTGCCTTGATTTCTAAATATATCACTGACAGAGTCACCAGCAAAGCACCATCACACCTCCTCCTCTATGCTTCACGGTGGGAACCACACATGCGGAGGTCATCCGTTCACCTACTCTGCGTCTCACAAAGACACTTCTGTTGGAACCAAAAATCTAAAATTTGGACTCATGAGACCAAAGGACAGAATTCCACCGGTCTAATGTCCATTGCTTGTGTTTCTTGGCCAAGGCAAGTCTCTTCTTATTATTGGTGTCCTTTAGTAGTGGTTTCTTTGCAGCAATTCGACCATGAAGGCCTGATTCACGCAGTCTCCTCTGAACAGTTGATGTTGAGTTGTGTCTGTTATTTGAACTGTGTGAAGCATTTATTTAGGCTGCAATTTCTGAGGTGCAGTTAACCACAGGTCTTCCATTCCTGTGGCGGTCCTCATGAGAGCCAGTTTCGTCATAGTGCTTGATGGTTTTTGCGACTGCACTTGAAGAAACTTTCAAAGTTCTTGAAATGTTCTGTATTGACTGACTTTCATGTCTTAAAGTAACGATGGACTGTCGTTTCTCTTTGCTTATTTGAGCTGTTCTTGCCAAAATATGTACTTTGTCTTTTACCAAATAGCGCTGTATACCCCCCTACTTTGTCACAACTAAACTGATTGGCTCAAACGCATTAATAAGTAAAGACATTCCACAAATTAACTTTTAAAAAGGCACACTTGTTAATTGAAATGGATTCCAGGTGACTACCTCATGAAGCTGGTTGAGAGAATGCCAAGAGTGTGCAAAGCTGTCATCAAGGCAAAAGGTGGCTACTTTTTTGAATCTCAAATATAAAATATATTTTGATTTGTTGAAAACGTTTTTGGTTACTAAATGATTAGATATGTATTATTTCATAGTTTTGATGTCTTCACTATTATTCTACAATTTAGAAAATAGTAAAAAATAAAGAAAAACCAAAGGAATAAGTGTGTCCAAACTTTTGACTGTTACTGTATGTATAGTCAAAAAAGCACATCCCAGACCCAAGGGGACTGTGGCAAACTTTCAAGCAATTTCCTGTTGCGCCATTATTACGCTTGTGTTAGATAACTCAGAAGCAAAAAATTGAGCTTGAAGAAGTATAGCTGCTCATTTTGTACTCCTCTCAACACACATACCCCAGACTTATTAAACAATCTTGAATAACTGAAATGAGGATCAATAAACATTGATTTTAAAGGAGAACAGCTGTAGATGCACACCTTGAATGAATTTTCCTTTTCAACAGGATGACTTTGGGGATTAAAAAAAGAGGTGCCAAATATAGGCCTAACTGTTATTACAATGAGATAGAATTCATTATAAAATGGATATGACGCTTTGATGTGTAATCATTTAACCGTGACGTTGTACACACCACAATTATTCCTTATAGTAATGGGGATGGAGTCCAATGCCCATGGGATTTCTGTATATCAGAAAACGATTAGGAATGTGGCACTATGTGGCAGTCATGAAAACATCACAAAACATGAAAGGGAGCAATGGCGGCCTGCGATCATTTATATGGTATGTCGGGCCTTGCTGATGATAATTGGCATGGACACACAGTTAGAGCATGACCTACTTAATGTAGTGTCTGGGCATGTCAGCCAGACCCAGCCTATGAAATTTGAATGGTAAATATAAGCGACAACCTTTCAAACAAAAGCATAGGCCTAAGTGAATTTCATACGGTTTTGAGCCTAAGTGAATTTCATACGGTTTTGGGCCTAAGTGAATTTTGGTTTCGATGCACCTGCATGAAGGACTATTAGTTTGGGCACCAGTGAGGTAGCATAGGCTCTCCATGAGGGGACAACAAAAATCTGAGTAGGGTAACAATACCAAAGGGCTCACTGGCTAAATGATTCATGGTGTAGCATGTCCTCATTAATATTACATAAAATAGGTGGGTCTTGTTATAGGCTCCATCCATCTGATTCTTGTCTTGCAGGAAGAAGAAACATTGTAGAATGTTGTAGATAGAAATTCCATGAATAAAGCTGCCGCAATTCATGTAAGAGAGGCATGTTTGTTCTACATAGCATATTCCTATCTGAACGTTCCAAAATGTTGCCCTTCTGAAATTGCCCCTGTGTAGAGTCATATACTTAGACTAATATATGACTCTTCCCCGTGTAGTGTGTAGCTTGCGCTTAAAGTAACTGTCCAGATTTCTATTAAATATGACCTAAAATGAATTACAATATGAGATAAATAGTTTTCCTTACATTATTTTTTTTAAAGTATGTTAAAAAGCAGCTTTTCTGTGTTGGAATGGTGTGGGTGCACCCCTACAACAGAATGTTGTGGGTGTATACTGGTTGTTAAAAAATATGACTGTGAGTAGACCCCTGATTGGCCAGCCTATCCTCCTCAGGACATCATCCTCTATGATGAAATAGCAGGCATTTTTCAAAGGTCTGTTTGAGATATACGTTTGAGGTGGTTTAAAAAATATATATATATCCCAAATGTATGCTTTGGCCTCGTATAAGATGAGTCAACAACATTATTTGGATATGAGTTAACAGAATATAAACTTTAAAAGTTCCATTTTTGCTGGACAGTTACTTTAATATTCTATGGATATTATACAAGTAGTAGTTATCAGAACTACTGTAGTATAGAGATCCAAATAATGTTTCAATTCGTAAATCTGTCTATACTGGCTACAAATACATTTATGCATTATTTTATTTCACCATTGTATCGTTTCAAGGGGCTGGCATAAATTGATCTACATTTTGATACAATGTTGCAATTATATATTTAGCAACATGCACAGACTTCCATCTGCAATGATTTGCGTTACTTGACAAAGGCATTAAGCTACGTATCAGGCATAATACTTTTTAGAACTACTTTTAGTAGGCTATATGTGTTCTCCAGCCTTTCGGGGGGCAGTTATTTATCAGCTCATGAATAATAAGCAGGTCACTGAATATTCATGACCTAGTTGGGCCTGGCAACCTACTCTAGTTTTGTAGGAGCGGCTCTCTTGCGACCACACCATTCTCTCCTCGGTTGGAGATTAAGCCTTCTTGTAGCGGGTATTTTCAGTGTATAGACCGGATATTGCTGACCGAACGTTGGAAACAAATAGAGTTACCGCAACTGGGTCACATCCCCTTTTATTTCTCGTTCTATAGACCGGCAAGCTATTAGCTATCTGACTATGGTAGATTATCACGCTTCTAATAGTCAAGCATCGTCTGGAGGACCAGCCAATTACATGGACCCAAGAGAACAAGAAAATGACTGGGACCGGGACCTGCTGCTGGACCCGGCCTGGGAGAAACAGCAGAGAAAGGTAAAATGGCAGGGAGAGCTTGGGGACTGATTTTGGGCCCTGGTTGCCTAGCCGTTGCATCTACAAAGCAACGAGATTTTATGCGGTCTTAATGTAATGAACTTTCCTGTGTCGATATGGTATACGTTTAACAAGAAATGGGCTATAATACTCTTTCCACATGCGTAATTTCGACAACAACCGGTATTTTCTTACTCGACTGGGGACAACTGTGATTTTTATTGGAATGAAACATAGTAGCCTATCTAGTTCTGGCGTTTATTTAGCCTTGTTAATTTTCCAGGCGATATTTCTGCAATTTTTCTTGAGAATAACCAGATTCAAGATGGCTAACGTAATATGCATAATTTCGATGTGACTCAAAAAATACCATAAGGAATGGTGTCCTCGAAGTGCTATCAAATGTTCTGGGTCGAAACAGATAAAACACTGCTGACTTCGGTAGTTTTCTTTTTTTATCTACTTGCTCTGTCGCACATTGTCGTAACACCATTTCCAGCTGAAAATATTTATACGATTTTTAGACTTGACTTTATTGCTCGAGCCCTTGTAACTCAGATCAAGCCCTGGAAATGTGAAATGTGGAGTGAGAACAATTGATGATGATTTGAAGCAACGTTGCTTGACAGTCTGGGATGATTGAGGGTGTCTAGTGCTACACATCTTACTGTCAAAATGATTCGCGTTATTTTTTATGGAGTGACACCACACCGAGCGTTATTACAGCCCATCATTACTTAGCGTTTTGACGCTCAGCATTATTCATTAAACTAATTGATATAGCCTAACCATGCGTTCAGCTTTACCCTCTGTATGTCGATTCTCTAAATTTGTCTGCCTATAAAAGGAGGCCAAAGTTTCCTCACTGGAAGAAAGAAAATCAATGATTAACAAATATGACTCAGATGGCCAACAAACGCAGGCAATAGGGACTAATGAACTGAAATCAACACCGGTTATTGAAGGATGTATCGATTTTTGTAACACTTAAAATGTGTATCCTTAAATATATGTAATAAAAAAAAAACACCGGCTACTGAAATTCAACATGGAGTTTGATTGGACTAGAAATTGGGGAGGCGTGCCATTCATTTATTTCAGAAAAGTCGGCGGGGGAATGAAGGGCAAATTCCTGTGGTCTTTTCACTGCTGCTGTGCCAGTTGTTGCATAAAGTTAATGAATGCCTCCCACCAATGATTCTATACTTAATGTAATGTAGCCTGTGTATTTATACCTACTGCATGTATGTGGAAATCAGACGTCAAGGGGAGGCGTTAAGCAGAGTATGGACAAAGTGCTAATGTCAGAAGAAACCGTCAATTGTCTATGAATAGCCTACCTAAAGTGTGTTTTCCAACACCCAAATTTCGTCCTGCTCAGTCTAGTCCAGTTTACTACACTGGTTACAGCTTAACACACTTCAGAGAGCTCCATTTCATCTTGAAAAACATGTAATTAAGTCCAACCTAATGCCTTAAACCAACTGCAGGCTGAGACATGTTGTAGTACACAACATTCTGTGTGAGGCCATTTTGTTTTATTGCAGTTCTAGTGGGGCAGTGTTGGAATCAGTGTCCATGCAAATGTCACGGGATGTCAGTTTGCCAACCCACTTCAAAGCAAAGGGCATTCAGCCACCAAATATGTGCAAAAGGGATAAAAGCCAGCCAAAACTCAACCACAGTCAGCCTGATGTGATGTCAACACTTTTTCGTACACCGTTTTGACATGGTCTCCTCTCACATTTTTCAATTGAATGGGAATTTGAGTGGGAATTTGTATCGCTCCTCATTTCCCTATATTCACTGCACTATCAAAGTACCTGCCTGTTTGCATGAGTGTGATTTGTTGTTGACTGACAGTCCTTTACAACTCTCAGCCCCACCGAGAGAAACGCTCGTTCTCTCCTAACCTGACTCGCCCATGCCACAGTGCCCTGACTTGCGTAGATTAGCAAACTGCCAAGGTGGGCAGTGTTCTACATTCCTTCCTTCCCCTCCCAGTTCCCTAAGCTATTTATTTGACTGGCTGACTCAGTCAGTTTGGGGCAGTCTGTTTTGGTTTCTCCACAAGTGGCCATGGCTGTTTTTAGGGAATTGGGACTACTGGGAGTGGCTGATTTTGATTTCCATGTTAAAAGAAGCCAGTTGTCTCTCCTTTTGTTGAGTTTATGTGACTGGGGCTGTTGTAGGGATGAGCTGGAAAGACTTGATTGTGGGTGTGGATATTCCTGTCTCCGCCCATAGAGGAACTACACCTGAGTTTCAATTGTTTTATCTGCATGAGGGCCTTCTAGCTGGCCATTTTTTTAGAGGTGTAGACTCAGGCCCCTAAGCGTTTAAAAAAAAAAAAAAAAATGTTTCAAGTGGTCCCTCCCTAATCTCACGTCAGTGCTCGACCTGTCATCTGCCTGGGAGCAATACTGCTGACCCTGATCTGAAATCAGATGAATATAAAACGACCAGGCAGCGAGAGGGACAGAGCAGAATGGAATGTAACCCCTCTCCCTCGCTCACTTTTTCGCTCACTCCCTCTCTCTCTCCCACAGCAAGAGCATGCAGGGGGAAACATTCCATTTGTGGCCCATTATAGCTAGTTTCAGGGGGGTGGGGTGTCCTTTTTTTCTTCTTTTTGCCTGACTGAAAAGAAGGGTGGTTTTGCAGGATTGCAGATGTGGACAATGTGGCGCGCTGGGGAAGTCCTCTGGGTCAGGCAGGCTGGCTAACAGGGAAATTGCGTGGCCACATATTGAGTGCAAGGGGTGTCGTCCTACCCATCTTTGGGTGCTCTTGTTTTTGAAGTGGTTGGGGGGGGTCTGTTTGTGTTTTTCCGTGTCCGCCATTCTTTCTGGTCTGTTTCTCGCTCCCTCTCCTGTTTGTTTGTGGGGCTACATTTTAGGGGAGTGAGGAGAGGTCCATCATGCCTTCACATGTTAGAGGCCATAAATGGGGTCTTTGAAAACAACCCACACGCTATAGTAGTGTTGCTATTGGCTAAGGTTAGTGACTTGTACATCTTGTATAGCCTACTTATCGCTAGTACTACTGTTGAGTTTCTGTTGGGCGATTGTCTTCTGAGCTGGTGCCAACATGCCACTGTGTTGTTTGGCTATAGATATCAACCCCCAAATCTCATTTTGGATTGTTTAAAGTCAGGAGTCAAATATCTGCAATGTGCAGCTCCTCTACTTCCGTCTGTGGTTTCTGTCTGTACGTGTGAGATGTAATTTTTTACATCAACTTGAAGTACTGCTTGTTTGTAAGTGTGTGTGTTTCTGTGCTTATTGGACCAGGCCCTTTGCTTTCGGGGACTTGTAGGCAATTGGGAGAAAGGAATGTGTGTTTAGGTGTGGTGGTCTGTGCTGAAGGAGAGGGGCTGCATTATTATGGGGGCAAAGAGGGGAAGGGGCTTTAGGAGTGAAGTTAGTTTCTCCACATAGCAGAGAAATTACTGTGGGGTTTTGCCATGGGTTGGTGGTAAACATTGTTCTGTCTAACCAAACAAAGTTCCCCCTCCTTTTCATGTTCTGTCAATTTATCCAGTCAACGCTAGTAGATTGGTGTGTGTGTGGAAAATAGATTGGTGTGTGTGTGTGTCCGTTCAGTCAGCAAAGGTGTGTGTGTGTGTGTGTGTGTGTGTGTGTCTAGCATATGTCTGTTCTGATAAAAGCCTCAGCGCAGGTAGTGTTTTTGGCAGTTGTGGACTAGTCATTATTTAGTCTACCTGTGAGAGCCAAGCTTAGTGACGCCGGGGAGCCAGACCATAGTGCGGCTCGGCAGGGCTTTTAGCAGGCGGCCCTCTGCTGCTTTTAAAAGCACCACTACTGCAATCCACTGTCTAATCATGGGCTTGTGTCTGAGACTCTTAATTTCATAGATGCCAATGTATTATTTGTATGTATTCTAATGCAGAAGTGGGCTAAGTTAGCAGGCTAAATAACCCATACAAACTATGACCGGGGTAGGCAACCCTGTTCCTGGAGTGCCACAGGTACTGCAGGATGTTGTTCCAACTAGGCACCACACCTGATCAACTGAGCTAATCGATCAGTTCAGCGATTGCCTATATTCCACACACCTGATTTTCCAGGTTGGTTAAATCAAAAACATGCCTAGCCCTGCACTATGAGATCCTTTTCTTTAGAAGTTCAAATTAAGCATCTTGCTTTAGTGTGAAATGGCAGTTCTATCCAATTTCTGATCTGAGTCACCAACACTGGCTTTTAGTCACCAGTGTGTTTGTCTAGCTAGCTCTACCACAACGTTCATAGTCAAGGACTTAAGTGAAGGACCTGAAATACTGTCCTCTACGCAGCCTGCCAGGTTTCACTAGATATTGTTTGTATCTCTGTCAATTGACCCATGTTACTGGTCTTGCCAAGTGCCACCACCACCGCAGCAGCAGCAGTAGATGTCCCCAATCTGTGCTGGAAGTTAACCCTGGCCTGAACCCTACACATCATCTGTCCCACAAATCCACTGAAACCCCCTCAGGAAAGACTGTCTGGATAAAAGGCTGGTTCTAATATTTCATATCATACCCAGGCCACAGGGAGACTCTGTTACTGGGAACAGATGTGCAGAGAGACTACTTTGTACTTTACATCAAGATGTTGCTTCAGAGAAACATGTTGTGTGTTTGTATGAGTCTGTTACAGCAAGCTGAAGGCTTTCATCTCTGCTATTGGAAAGGCTCCTCCACAACAGACATTTTGGTTGGTAGAATGCCTACTACAGCTACGCAGTCTACCTGAATTCTCAATGAACCAGAGACCAGTTACTTTTAAAGGTGAACTTTGACTGGGTCATCATCACCAGGGGCATGCCATTAATGGACGGCTGTATCTAAACCACATCAGTGATATACTCCAGGCAGTTACAGTCCGGCGCTATAACATTTGGTAAACATCTGCCTTGTGCCACAACCTTTTTAATGTTGACTCGCAATAGAAAAAGTTTCTACCATTGACTCCATCCTCCCACTGACTTGTCATTGAGTTTTAATGTATCTAGTGTTTGTTAAACCGCAGGACTTGGTGTCTGAGCTGCATCAAGCTCCGGTAGCAGGCTGGCCCCTGACATGACCCCACCCTTATCCCAGCTGGAGGAGAGGCAGCTGGATCAGGGGGTTTAAGAACATTGCTCTGGTGGAAGGGCTAAGGAGGATACGGAGGGCATGGTCAGAGACCCACAGTATCGGTAAGCCTTTTGGTCAGTGACTTTCCATAGCTGTGGAGAACGCTGCTCAAGGGTAACCTTGAGCTGAAGGACACATTCCCAACGACCTACTTTACAGATCTGTTTGGATAGAAGTGATGCAAGGGTTGGCTTATAAACTGCAGGTTTGATGGGTTTAACTGTCGGTCAGCTGAGTTTGGGTCGAGACTGGTTGGTCTGGATAGATGTGGTTCGATCTGATGAACCTGCTGCTGGGGTGCTCCTAGCAGGTGTGTATTCACAACTTAACAAAACAGCCTTGAGTGAACAGGCTTAGCTGCCAATCAATGCTACACATAAACAGACTGTTCTCTCACTATGGTTAGTGGTAGACACCCCCTCTGGCCCAGGGCCACTCTGTAGTGAACTGCTCTCTGTCTTTTTAAGGATCTATACTAGTTAGTTCATTGCCAGACATTACTGCCTCTCACAATACCTTTTTATGGGGCTCCTCCTACCCTGTAGCCATGATAAGGGAAGGTCATTGAGAGGAGCAGCTCTTTTGAAGTGTGTTTTCTCTGAGGCCCTCTCTCATTTCTATTGTGACTTCTCGTTTTATTATTAAAGACCCTGGTAAGTGGGGCACAGTGTGAGAGAGGGTCTCAAAGCTAGGCCTGTTGGGACTTGGGATGTTGTTGATCGCCCCCGGGCCTTGGAAAACAACAGAAAATAAACAAGTGCCTAAACACACACAGTCCCTGTCTGACTGTGTCGCTGTCCGCCGGTTCGAGGTTTCACCCTGCATCCAGTCAGAGGGCACAGAGAGAATCAACCACAGCAACACTTCCGCTGTCCTTGGCGCATTGTTTGCATCTAATGTCTGCAGTGCCACTGAAAGGCTCAAGTGTACAGGGCCCAGACAAAAGACTGTTTGTAAGAGGATTAGAGCACTGCCCACGGGAATACACAGGCTTATTTTTAGGATTTAGGCTATATATTTATATTTTTTTGGCTAGCAGCCGGTTGGATTTTGTCTTCATCAGCAAGCCAGTGTGGTTTAACATTTCAGCCGTGTGGTTGGGTCCTCGTGTGGGAGGCGCTCTTTCTAGTCAGGCATTTACAGAGGCAGATCGTAAGGGAGGGAGTGAAATGCCTGGCTTTTTTTCTCTTGAGTATGTTGCAACACAAAGGCAGCTCTTCAGAGACTGTTGCTAGCACACAGACAACCTTACAAAGACCAGAAGCCTACAGCTATGCCAGACAGTTCACCCACTAGGCTCATAAATGTTGTCCTCTAACTTGAGAGGATATTCGGGCTAGTTTGGGCACAGCCATCACCAACTCTCTAGTATGATCTGTCAAAACTACTGGCTCATCTCGTGCCGTAGATGCCCCCATTTAAACTCACCCAGTCCCGTGGGCTTGTTTGTCCTAGTTCAGCCCAGTATGTGACTCCACTACTGGAGTCCTTCTCAAGGGAGTAGTAGGAAAGGGGAAGAAAGGCTGTGGTTTCTGTGGTTTTCTGTTGCTTCCTTATTCAACTCCAGTTGTAGAACTAGCCCTCAGAATCCGATCACTTTGTGTCTTTCAGTTCCACACAGTAGGAAAGATTTGGGGTCATAAGCGTAGCGTGAGGCAGATTGGGAGCTAATACAGAGTGATGATCATTGTTCACTGGAGGAGGAGGATTGCCCTTGGTGTGTGTGTGTCCCTTAACCAGGCCTGTTAGTGGATAACCTGCCGGATGAGAGATGTGGAAAGGACTTTGGGTGATTTATCTCTCTCTGTCTGTACTGCGACCTGCCTTTCCTTGTTGGTCACAGGCCAGCTGACCATATCACAGCAGGCCCAGGGTGTGGGTCAGATATGTTTCCTCCCAGTGAATTCCTTCCTCTCCTATACTCACTGGGGAATCACCCCACTGTCTGCATCTCTGTTCTCCTTCCTCAGAGCCGTGCAGGCCAGGAAAGTGCACCAGACAATCTCTTGGACAAATCAAAGACCCCAAAGGCATTATTTAACAAGAGAGCTTTTAACAAAGAGCTCTCTGTACAGGGGGCCCTCCACCACAGCTGTATACTGGAAAGCCTAATAACCTGCAGCGTAGCCCCAGCCAGACAGATGGGTGAATCTCGTGTGAATGAATGCCTCAGTCTGTCACCGTTCACACCACCAGGGTTCACACTGTTCTCATGTGTCACACAGTACCACTCTTCTTTGAATTGTTCTTTACATTGTTGTTTGTATGATCTTGTTCAGTCTCTCTGAGCTAGGGACCAGGCCAGTGTAATTCATTTCCAGGATGTAAGAATGTGAACAAATCAGTTTCTGAAGCTTACACAGGACTGGTCCATGCAGCAACCTGGGGGCTCCAGTGCATTATGAAAGTCATTAAGAGGGCATTACACTCAACGGCCTTGTAATTTCCCCCACCTGCATGTATGATACCCCCCTGGCTTAGCACCCCAGGCCTACTGACTCTGTGGCGGTAAATCTGAGACAGGCTCATTGTATCAAATCCACTTAGACTGGTTGGAGGGTAGGGATGGGTTAAGTACTGTACATGTGTTTATGACATGAAGCAGCAGTGACTTGGATTCAGCGGAGACCCCCGGAGAGGGGCGGTGGATGGGGAGGGCGGGGTAGTGGGTCGCAGTCAGTCTCTCCCCAGTCAGTGGTGTCAGTCAGTGATGTGGGTTGTGGCCGAGCCAGAGATCCTGCTCCGGGTATTTTCTGAAACTCTGTCTGCCCCCCTCTTCTGCAGAGGGTCTGAGCTCCAGGGCTCCCTCCCTGCTCACTCTCACCACATCACCTGTCACACCCTCTGACTGCAGAAGAGGGGTGTGGTGTCTGGTGATGTGTTCTCCCTCAGCCCTGCCCCCTCCTCGTCTTCATAATGTTTGGAATCAGTGTTTTGTTTAGAAAGAGCTGGTTGGATGTTTGTGTTGGGTGAGAGTTATGAGTCTGCTCTCTACTGTGTATGGGTCCAATTAGGCAATAGCCATTTGGACAATAGTTAAGCAAGAATCTTGGCATCCTGTGTGTGTGTGTGTGTGTAACTATGTTTGTATATGCCTTTGCAATATGTGTTGAAGAGTTTCTTGGCATCCATTTTGAGTGTGTGTGTGTGTCAGACACGAAGGGCTGTTAGTCATAAAGGGCGGGGTTAGCTGTGGAATGTCTTGGTGGTGGGGCGGGTTCTTACTTCCTCCTCCTAATGACCCACAGGACTGTATAACTCACCAGCCTCCACTGCAGGGTATCTCAGGCCACGCACATGCACACGTTTGACTTTGCTATAAGAGACCTTTCCTGAGACTGGGAGCATGACGCCTTCTCCAGTGGCAGGATGTAGGGTGCTGTTTGCACAGTTACAGAAGCTACAGCAGTAAAGCAGTGTGTTTTCTCTCTCTCCCTGGTGCCTGCTTTTTCCCCCTTTCTGGCTCATGGGGGGGGTCATGTTTCACATTCCTTCACTTTAGAACAAACACACACACACACACACACACACACACACACACACACACACACACACACATCCTGGACACAATTGTTGTGAAAGGATGTGGGGTTGTCGTTTTAAGTTTTCATCTGATAGAGGTGTTTTTGAAGAAGAAGAAAATGGTTTGCGGGGAGGGGGTGCACTTTAAGCTGTTACATCATCGCCACAGTGACAGGCAGTTAAATGCGTTGCCTTATAAGGCAACGAGTGCGAGAGGCAGGCAACGACAGGAAGAGGCCGTTAATGTGACAATGCTGTCTACTGGGCCAGCCTGCCTTTCTCGTTTGGTTACATTTTCCTCAGGCTCGCTCTCTCGCACCCTCTGTTTCCCTCTCTCGATCCTCCACATAGGAACAAAATCCAGCCTTTCAAAGGCTTTCTACAAATAGCCCACACCTTCCCCTCCTGTCACATTCTGGTTTTTGTCTTGGTCTTAGGCAAAGGGTTTAACTTAATGTTAATGAGAAAGATATTTATGATTATTACACTGCCATGTTTTGTCCTCTTTATTGATTTATTTATTAATATATAATATCTTTTTAATCCCAGCCCCCCGTCCCCGCAGGAGGCCTTTTGGTAGGCCGTCATTGTAAATAAGAATTTGTTCTTAACTGACGTGCCTAGTTTAAATAAAAAATGTAAGTCTGAAACAATTTCACAAGATGAAACATTAGTTGAGTAACGTCAGGACTAATAATCTATAGGCCTAGGCTATGTTTCATAAAACGGGCCGTGGAATCCATTGGACCATCAACTAGATTATTTTTTTTTAGGTCGAAGGTTGTGTTGCAGGAACATAATTACAAATCATTTGTAGACTGCAAATTGACCGCAAGAAGCCCAAACAGATATGTTTGACTAAAACATCATTTCAAACCTTGCTTACATTTTGCACACCATGGGTAAACGTGGGAATACTTAAACAGATTTCTTAAATTAAAATCACTTGGAGCTGATTTCCTGGTGTTTTTAGTCTTCTGTCCTACAATGAGAAGGAAACTAACTTTGGGGGCCAAATAAATACCCTCGGACAAGTTAGGGAACCCTGCCATTCATGTTTAATAGATTCTGATCTTTCAGACCAGGCTGACTATCAGTACTAAAGAGATGATTCCAGGCTGTACTATTGCTTGAGGCTGTTGTAGACATCTCCTCTTGACTCTGAGAACGTGGCAGATTTAGAGGAGGTGACAGATTTAGAGCAGGTGAGGTGCAGGCTAATGAGGCCGTAGTTACACACTCCTGCCCCAGTGGGAATGTCTCGAATAAAGCAGAAATCTTACTCACTCACTCTCACTCACACTGTGAAACGAGTCCCAAGGGTTACCTAAGCATGTTCATCTGGGCACAAATGCCTGCGTTCCCACCGAACATCTCTTGTTCTTACATCAAAGTGGCGTTGGAGCCATGAAGTTAAGACTCTTGCCGACTGTTCACAAATTCCTTCGTCTTAGTACGGCGGTCATTCCAGCTACACCCATTTGATTTGAGGAAATGACTATCCTCCCCCATAATCCTCTGTCTTTGACTAAATGGCTCATTGGTAGTCTCCGTTCAGTCTCAGACTGCTTCACGCTCTGGTAAGCACCCACAGAGAAGGTGATGCTGTGGCTTAGCCTCTGTACAGTCAGGAAATAACATATATTTAAACTGTCTGTATGTGTCATCCATAATGTTACTCAAATAGTATTGTGTTTCTTGGTAATATTTAAAAAAATGACATGAATAGACAACTCAGTTCTCATAGATTCGATAAAAAAAAAAAAAAAAAATATATATATATATATATATATATATATATATATATATATATATATAGTAGTTTGAGTGATGGGTGGAACCACACCCTTAAGTTGTGATCCATCCTCATACCATCGTTTAGCCCCCAGTAGGGTAAATCTGGATGCATTATGTGGAAAGACCGTGTCATCATTATGGTGACCAGCCCCATTGATGCTGTCCTTCAGTCACCGCTTACTCAGAGGCAATGCTGACTGATCTGAGCCATATCAAAAGCATCCATCCTGTTGGGTGACTCGCCTCACACTACACATCCTCCCTGATTCCTCCAACCCAGCACAAACATAAACATGCATATCCCTAGAATGATGCAAGTACTTAATCAAGGCATGTACTAAGGAGTTAATGATATCTGCCAATCCCTCTCTGGGGCTGCCAGATTGTGACTAACTCACAGAGCCATGTAATGACATCAGCTTATTTTGTGATTTGCTGAACTGCTGCGTTGTTATTAAAGGTCAAAGGGTGGTGAAAGAGCTTCTGGAAAGTAAATATATGTATTTTGGGATGGCTGAAGTCTGTAATAAACTCGATCAAAGGTCTTGCAGTACAACAGCAAACTCACTCAAGGTCATTTCTCATTTCAAGCTGTAGTCAAGTACCATTTTGATACTCTGATTGTATTTAATTGACGTCAATACAGTTTTATGACTACTAACATACAGAATATTACAAGCAGGTGAAGAATCCTTTCCATAAATCATGGTCTATCAGAATGTCTGGGCCAAAGACTATGGTCTGGATGTGCCCCATAGAGGTCAGTCGGCATTCTTCCATTGTGTGGGATTCAATGGTTGTGTTTCCAGGCGTTGGCTTTGAACTGGGAGGCGACTGAAAGGGATCCTTATCTCATGTTTGCCATTTTTAAGAATCTGGATAAGGCACAATCCTTAAGCGCTTGCCTCTGCGTAGGGGTGGGGTGGAGGGTTTGGGACGGAAGGAAAACCCTTTAATTGATTTTTCCATTCATTTCCGTACCTCCTGTCATGCCTTCCTCATTTACCATGTGAACCTTGCCACAGTAACTCTCCATCTGATGTGTGATTTATTTTGGTTATGTACCCAATGTATTTATAGGTGTCAATGTCATTGTTGAGTCTGGAATGTGAGTTGGGTTAGAGGTTTAAATGGGAAAGGCCCAGTCCTCCCCTAAGCCAACTGCCAAAAGGATGAGGCCTGGAACTCGCTATTTAGTCTGCATACTCTTATCTCCTTTCCTCACGGGCTGGGTTCGTTTACATTTGGCATATTCTCTGAAAGTGATCCTTGAGCAGCTATGAAAGCATTTCCTTGGCAAAGACGTCGGCTCGCAATAATGAAGATGATCATTTGTCTTTGGGCATGAAATAGCTGTAAACTTCACATCTGCGCCATTGGACTTTGAGCATGTCATGACTTGAAAATACCATTTGAGGACTTGGACCAACTTGTCACTACTTAGTTTATACTAGAGGTGTTGTTCTTGGTCAGCACTCTGTATAATACCAGGAAAGGTCACGAGTAACAAGGGACACCACTAGACTGCTAGATGTTCACATGAGGCGGTCTATAGACACAGCTCAGAATGTGGGTAATTTAACCACTTGACTGTAGTTCCTTAAGGTTTATACTTTCACTTGCTATTACAGCACATAATAAGCTCCAACACATAAAACCATAATATACTTTTCACCCTTGTGTTGCTATACCTCATGAACCCATGAACAAACATGACTATCCCCATCTTATCTTGACGTGAGCTCAGCTATTTACGACACATTTTAGACGCACCAACAGAGTATCACGCTAAGTTGACTTCATTTCCTGTGGTTGAGTTTCCTGGTTTCTACATTGTTAGCTGATGGATCACTATCATTCCTGATGATTCATCTCAGTACAATCTTCTTCCTGGATGGATGTAGACTAAAGGATGGACGTCAACCCCCCCGTTTCCTGTCCTGTGGCTCGTTAAACAGGAAGTTGATTTGCGGGCTGCCGATTAGTCGAGGTGTTTGTGAACGGGTGGTGTGAGGTGGGAAGCGTTGCAGTGAGATTTCATACTGAGTCAGGGTGACTAAGGCTGCTCACTCCAGTGGCTGCAAGGGCTGTGGAGCCTACAGTTCTATTTACTAAGTCATCGACACGGTCTCTTAAATATCCAATGTAGCTGTTTTTGTCTCTATATCAAATTATTTCTGGATAACAATTAAAGCTACTATATTACTTTATGGCCGACCTGACCAGATTCACATAGAAATGTGAGCTATAGATATTTCATTCTCATTGAAAGCAAGTCTAAGAAGCGGTAGATCTGTTCTATGTGTGCTATTTCTATGCTTCCCGTGCTTAAGTTTTGTTTTGGAGTTTATCCTTTTGGTTTTGTACACCAGCTGAAAATAAAATGTAATTGGTTATGAAAAATATATTTCACAGCTGTTTAGCTGGTACAATGATTCTCTATACAATGACTGCTTGTTTTGTCACAAACTGAAATTGGGCAAACTATTAGAATTTTAGCAACCAGGAATTTGCAGAGAGATTTCTGCATAGTGCATCTTTATGTAGCTTACTGTGATTGTTTCCAGTTAAAATAAACCCAAATAGCTTATTAGTTATGAAGAGCAATTTCTCAAGCAATAATTCTGCTAGGACTGTCTGGGAGTGGTCTGAGCGGGGAGGGGAAAACTGAAAACTAGCTGGTATTGGCAGAGGTTGGGAACTTACTTATTACTTACTTATTACTTAACTAATTTACCACACCACAGGAAAAAACTCCATCCCACCAAAACAGGCTGAAATGACAGGCGGTCTTTTCAAACAGCTCTTACACTAAAAGGGCAGTATCATATTCTTCACAATTTCACAGTATTATTCCAACCTCAGTGTGGAAATGTATATAAAACCCATGAAAATCACATTTTTGACTGCACTGGGCAGTGCAGTCAAAAGTTAAGTTAGTTTCTTTGTATGCAGCTTTCATCTATAGCATCACTAACACATTAACATATGTAGCTTAAGAAACTAGTTTAATGAAATCAATAATTTGCTAGTAACAGATGACATTCATTCTGTCAATCTCTGAAACTCATTTAGATAATACCTTTGACAGTGGTAGCAATACAGAAATGCCAAAGGTGGAGGTGTGGCTGTTTTTTATATTCAGAACCACATTCCTGTAAAGCTTGGATCTCATGTTTAAATACCATTGAAGTAATATGGCTACAGGTTCATCTACCTCACCTAAAGCCCATTCTGGTGGGAGCTGTTTATAGACCACCAAGTGCAAGCAGTCACTATCTGGATAACGTGTGAAATGCTTGATAATATATGTGATATCAACAGAGGTATATTTTCTGGGTGTTTTTAAATATTTACTGTCTTTCATCAAGCTGCCCACTCAAGAAAAAGTTTCAAACAGTAACCAGTGCCTGCAACCTGGTTCAGGTTATCAGTCAACCTACCAGGGTAGTTACAATCAGCACAGGAATGAAATAATCAACATGTATTGATCACATCATTACTATTGCTACAGAAATTTGCCAAATCCATCAGATGTAAATATCACAATATAGTAGCCATGTCTAGGAAAACCACAGTTCAAAAGGCTGCGCCTAATACAGTGTACAAGAGGTCATAAGAATATTTGTTGGTCCATGGTGTGTAATGAGGAGCAACCAGATGCTGCACTTGACACATTTATGAAATTGCTTATCCCAGTTACTAATAAGCATGCACCCATTAAGAAAATGACTGTAAAACGGTCTAATCCCTGTGGATTGATGAAGAATTGAAAAATGGTATGGTTGAGAGGGATGAGGCAAAGATAAATGAGACTGATAGTTAAAAGCTTTGGAGCACCTTAAATGACATTTTGGGCAAAAAGGCAAACTCCGCGTCGTCATTAATTGAATCAGATGGCTCATTCGTCACAACACTCACTGATCTTGGCAATTACTTTCAATTATTTTTTTAATTGGCAAGATCCGTAAACTTAGGCCTGACATGCTGGCAACAAACACTGACACTACACAGCCAAGTATATCTGATCAAATTATGAAAGACAAGCATTGTCATTTTGAATTCCGTAAAGTGAATGTGGAAGAGGTGATTTAAAAAAAACAATTGACAAGCCACCGGGGTCTGACAACTTGGATGGAAAATTACTGCAGATGTTGCCACTCCAATTTGCCATATCTTCAATTTAAGCCTACTAGAAAGTGTGCGCGCCCTCAGGCACCTGTCTAACAGAACACAGGGTGTTCTTTTAATGGAAGCCTCGTCAACATAATCCAGGTAGAATCAGGAATTCCCCAGGTCAGCTGTCTAGGCGCCTTACTACTTTCAATCTTTACTGATGACATAAGTTAGTCCTACATATTTCAAACTAAAAGCATTTTATTTGGGACAAATCATTCACTAAACCTCAACTAAATATTGCAATGACTAATGTGGAAATTGTTGATGACTAAACTGCTTGGATTAACCCTGGATTGTAAACGGTCATGGTCAAAACATATTGATACAACAGTAGCTAAGATGGTCAGAAGTCTGTCCTCCATAAAGCGCTGCTCTGCCGTTTTAACAGCACTATCAGCAAGGCAGATCCTACAGGCCCTAGTTTTATCACACCTGGACTATTGTTCAGTCATGTGGTCACGTGCTACAAAACGGGACTCAGGTGCCCCAAAAAAGTTGCAATTGGCTCAGAACAGGGCAGCACGGCTGGCCCTTGGATGTACACAGAGAGCTAACATTAATAATATGCATGTCATTCTCTCCTGGCTCAAAGTGGAGGAGAGATTGGCTTCATCACTACTTGTATTTGTGAGAGGTATTGACTACTGGCACACAGCTCGGACACCCATGCAAACCCCACAATACATGCCACCAGAGGTCTCTTCACAGTCCAGAATAGACTATGGGAGGCACACAGTACAACAGAGCCATGACTACATGGAACTCAATTCCACATCAAGTAACTGATGCAAGCAGTAAAATTTGATTTACAAAAAACAGATCAAAATACACCTTATGGAACAGCGGGGACTGTGAAACACACACATGGATTTTGTTCTAGATATGTGGTAGTAGAGTAGGGGCCTGAGGGTGCACACTTAATGTGTTGTGAAATCTGTTGTTAATGTAATGTTTTTAAACATGTATAACTGCCTTAATGTTGCTGGACCCCAGGAAGTGTAGCTGCTGCCTTGGCAGACTAAATACAAACAATAAGTGTTTCCCTCCCCACCCACCACACTTCAGTCGTTAGAGGTCACTCTGACTGCATGGCCCCCTCTGGCCTCACTGTTCTTTCTGCATTCATGCCCAAAACTCCATGACAAAAACCAGCCGCCTCTCAGAAGTTTGCTCTCGATAGACATAGTTGGCATTCCAGACATCTCTATCATTCTAATTAAGATGACAGTCATTCCTTCGACGGCTCTCCTGGCTCTCTTCACCAGCCCTCTCCCTCTCCCTTGTCCCCCTCACTTTCTCATCCCTTCCCTCCTTTCCCTTCCCTCCACTTCCCTGATTTGAATGGGGTATATACTGGACCGCAGATAAAAGGAACGGTCCACGTATGGGAGATTCCCTCTCAGGTCACTTCCCCAGCCTCTCATTAAACACTCTTTTATCCTCTCACTGAGCAGGGAGGGGGGAGGGTGGGCAGCCATATTGCCTGTGTCAGCTGAGCTGCCTGTGGCCTACATACTTTACCCAGCCATGTCCCATGCTGCTGCTGCTGAATGGATGCTACTAGGCCTGTTCCCCTCACTGTGACCGCTGCCTGGTGTCTCTTTAACGCCATCCTTTTAAGGTGACTGAGAGATTCTCTTAGGACTGCCTGCTCGGCCCTACTAAATTCTAGACCACTAACTAGAATTACAGCATGTACGTCAAGTGTGTGTCCATGGTCAGATATAGTTGTCTAATTTGGTCTGTGTATTGAACATAGGAGCTGCAGGTGTTGACTTGATTATTGACACAACGTACAGGCTAATTGGCAGTTGTTGACATTAAGCAACATTCCTGTGCTGAGAGCACTACTATTGACACACAACAGTCCACATTCGCACCACAGTGTGTCCTCACTGTCCTGAGTGTTGACTTGCTGGTCTGTAGGATGTGGCCCTATCCCCCTCTACTGCTGTAGCTGTACCTCTCCTCCCAGCCCGTCTCATTCCCCAGGTCTTGTAACAGAATCTGGCCCTAGGCAGGTCACTGAAAGGGTTAACAGCGCAGTAGAGCCACATTGCTCGGTGAAACCCAACCTGGCCTCTCACAAAGACAGGAAGCCACATAAATAAATCAACAAATAAACACTGCTTCCCCCTGCTGGAATTTTCTATGGTGCGTTCAAAGTCCAATATATGCCCCCCGGTATTTACGCTCTCTCTGTTCCAGCCCCCTGTTGCAGGAGACTTCAAAAGTCCAGTAACAACACGAGACTGCAGCGTTAATTCTTCTAGGTCACTACTACTCTTTAGGCAAAGCTTCCTCTAGTTGAGTCTGACCTGGGGACAACTCTCCTGCCCACTGTGTCCCACTCCCAATTATCTCTCCTTCCAAAGTGTGCAGTTGTTCACGTCCCTTCACGGATTTGAAAGACATTTATGAAACTCCCACCAGCCCATGCCTCCACCAATCCAACGCTTTTATGTTTGTGGGCTGTAGTGAACCTCAGGAGGAGGCAGAGATTTATTTTGGGACACAATCTGAGACTCTTCCCAACTATACGTGTACCCTTCACCCATCACACAACATTAGGTGTGGGTCACTGTCATGTTGGAATGCTTTCACACTCCTGTTACGTCGTACCTTACGTCGTACGCAACCAAATCGCGTTCCCGCTTTTCCTCCTCTACCTTGTCATCTCTGTTTTTCTGGGCGACCATAAGAGAGCCCACTAGAGATGTCAGTATAAACTCTCATTAATCAGACTGTTTATCAGCTTCTGTTTACAGCAGTTTGCCTTAATGGTCACTTCTACTGGCAAACTGAAACAACACTTTCTCACTGGATGAGAATCTGTACCTTGAGTTCCTCTTTTTAGTGATGGCTTGTCAGCACACGAAGAGAGGGAGGTTTATGTGTGTGGTATGTGTTTTTTTTTTTTTTTTTTTTTTTTTTAATATAAATGATCACCTGTCCAGACCTGACAGGGTAATGAGAGCAGAGCGATTTAACACCAGGGCATACTCTTTAAAGGCTTCTGTAATAGATGGCCCGTCCCAGGGAGGGAGCGAGTCGCAGGGAACAGCCCAGGGCTTCTGTAATATAGGGGCACTATCTCTAACAGAAAGTCTCAGGGAAAATGGTAGCGGATGTGTGCTCACTACTTATGGTAGCTGGCTAGATTATTGCCATGCATGAGTTTGTACTGGAGACCAGAGTTATGTAGATGGTCTGTAGGTCCTACAGCAATACAAAAATGCTGGCCATCAAAGAATCCAATTCCCTCAAGGTTGACTTTTGTGTTGCTGAATTGAGTCAATGATACAAGGTGGGCAACATGGAAGAATGGAAGACCAAGGTGGAGTGGTGCATCACTGTCTATGGGAGAGCTGACCTTGAGAGAATGCTGATATTGTACAAACCGCTGTTTATGAATTCAGCTGGAGTGTGACTCTCTGGCTCTCTCTCGATCTGGCTCTCGTGTGTGTGTGTGTGTGTGTGTTGCAGAGGCTGAACACTGGGGAAAATGAACCCTGCCAGTGCTTTTGCATTTTAGTGCACCCTAACCCCCACCACCTCTCACCAGTCCTGTGTGCCCTCTGGATGTGCTGATGCTCTGCATGGTTCCCTAGCTATATATTGTGTGTGTGTGTGCGCTAAAGGTGAGAGGTGATGTTCTAGAGCAGCAGGGTGTGTTTGTGTGCCGCTCCCCTAAAGCTGCCACAGGGGGTAGGTGAAAGTTGGCACTGTACAGCCTTCCCAGATTACATAGCTAGCAAGCTCCCCCACTGTGTCATGTTAAGCTCTGTTGGGGTACTAGGCAGGTTCGTTCTATAAGGAATGTGTCTAAAATGAAACCTGGGCCCGTATTGATAGTGCCTCAGATCAGGAGTGCTGATCCAGCTTTATTAGATCATAATGAATCCGATTAAAAAGAAAGGGGGGACCTGATCCTAGATCAGCACTCCTACCTTGCTTCATGAATACGGGCCCTGGTCATTCTTTCATACATGTATGGATCCGAATGGCCAGCCAGACGATTGTCAAACTCCCCTGAATTTGAAGGAAGTGGTGTTGGATAACCATGCTTCCTCCTGCTCCAAGTGTGTTTGTGTGCTCTTGTCAGGAAAATGCTATTACCACTAATAGTCAACTAGTGAAGTAGTCTGGCGTGTGGTGCTGGTGGGCAGGCACAATGAGCTACCTGTTCCAGTGTGTTTGAACAGAGTGGCTATTATGCGACTACTGCCTGAGACAATGGGCACCTCAGACCTCTAGTGCCTTGGCCACCAGGCAGACCTAGCTAATTGAGCTGTAGCCTAAGAATAGGTGGCCTTGTGTGGGCCAAGGCGTTGACGACTGACTCCCAGACCTCTGCCTGCCTGCTACCTTCCACCCCCTCCCTGTACTCACTCACAGGTGGACGACACACACCTCTGCTGTCGCCTCTGACGAAATCCTCACAGGAGCTCCATAATAACACACAGCCCCCTCCACACCTCCTACAGGAGCAGTCCTAATGATGACAATAACTTCAACTTTGTAATCAGTAGCGTGGGAGCTTCCTCCCTGTTAATTGGTTCCCTCACCTTTGTGACTGTTGAGAGCACACACTCACAGTACCCACCCTCAGTCAGTCCATGTCCCTGACTGGGCCTGTCAGCCGTTGTCCCTTAGGCCTTAATGATTTTAGGGAACACATACACATGGTTGGGGCGTAGCTACTAGCAGACGCTCCCAGAGCTAAGCTGGCCCTGCTGCATGTTGGTGCCTGCCTTGTTTTCTGACTGGGAGACAGCGTGTTACTGACTGGGAGACAGCGTGTACATGTATGTAGTTACAAAACGAGCACAATATGGTGAGAGAGTGAGCTCATCCGTGAGTGATTGGCTAGGCTGTCATTCATTACAGCAGGGGGGGGGTTTATCACATCATGGAGTCATGCGGAATGCGCGGCGGTTGTGCAATAGCATTGTGTTACGAGCCTACGTCATTCATTCTAGGTGCAACCAGCCACACCCTTACCCGTTTTAGTGTGTCACAAAAGCAGATGTTTGATTAGGGTGCTGCGTGCGTCGTCAGGGAAAGTGTGTGTCAGAAGGAAGAAATGGGTGTGTAGGTTGTCGGTTCTTGCGTCTCTCTTGCATTCCTGCTCGGGGAGTGCTGGTGGTAGGTTGGCTGGCAGGCAGAGACCTGAGTTGTTTGTCTCCTTGTTGTCTAAAACCTGGGATATCCATCTATCTACATGACCCCTAAGTTAACCCTTGTGAGGCCAAAGGTGACCTTTGCTGTGGTCAAATTGAGCAGAGCACAGCGGAACTCTAAGTTATTCTGATCCTCATTAGTCAAGCGTGGACATACCAGTATCTTTGGAAAGAAATACGCATGGCTTTTATCGCCAGATAAATCGCCAGATAGTCTGTGTCCAATTTTAGTCAAGGTCATTGTTTGTAGACTGAGAGCAGAGATCCCTGTAATCCACTTGATCTGTCCGGAGTGGCAATGATCCTGTTCTGTCCTTCAACGCGACAAGAATAGTGTAATCTAGTAGTTAGTATTGCACACCTCGCGCACGTACCTAGCCATAGAAGGGCAAACTATTTGCTCACTGTGGAAATTGGTTCAGCGTTTGAGCAACGCTGAGGTGTAAAATGCCATTGTTAATGCTAACAGGTCTGCCATGCCCAATCCCTTCCTGACTTAAAGAGAGACACACCTGTGTCCCTGTGTGACATCATGCCTGTTAGGGATATGGCGCCGGAGCCTTGGCGCTTCCTATTAGGGTTAGTAGTAACCTAGTGGTGCTGCTGAACACTGTTACCACAACAAGGAAGTAGAATACAATAGATATTTTCAACTGGTGGTTTTGTATCGTGTAGGCTATTGGTGTCTAGCTAGAGTAATTAGAATGTGATCTGGTTTACTCTGTTTGTCTATGTTCAAGTTTGTTGTGTTGGTAATTATCTGTGCATGTTAATGCTGCTGCGCTGCGCCACATCCCTGCTCTGTTCCAGAGGCCGATAGGCTAGCTACACCGTGTGGGAGCGTTGTTTGCAGGGGATGTTTGTTTGTGTGTCAGCCCTCCTCTCCTGCCCCTCCCCTGTCCCTGTGGGTACCGGTCTCGCTCAGGCAGGGGCTGGAGGGCAGGGAGGGTGCTGAAGGGACTCATTATATACATGCTGCTCAATGGGCCCTTTGTGGCAGCCCAGTGCAATGGGGAGAGCAGCAGGCCCAGGCCCAGCACCCTGTCATAATGTTGTCATACTTCAACACACGTCGTAACACCCTGCCATGCCTATCCTAGGGGGAGGGAGGGGAGACTGGTTGGGATGATCGACTGATCCCAATTTGGGGTTGGGAAACAAGGGGTGATACGGGGAGACGGTGAAACAAAGTTATAAGGGGGAGGGCACAGGGCAAGGAGGTGTGTTCAAACGGTAGCTCAGAGGGTGAATGGAGCCATGTTGGGTCTCGTTGACTCTGGACAAGAAGAGAGGCATACGAGGGTTAGTGTCCCCTATCTCTACTGTTTGACCCACTCAGGAATCAGTGTGTTTTATTGGTGTTGGTGTGCATTACAGAAGCGACGTTCCAGTCTACTACACCCACAGAGTTAAGAACTACAAGTGCTACTCTTATTATACCATTTCTGATCAAGAATAACCCAGTCAGGAAGGAACACTGTTTAGCTCACATTGCAGGCACTTGCCTAGTTTCCTTCTCTGTGGGATTCTTTTCTTCCTTTTAAAGAAAGACAAGGAGTTTGGGGATACATTTTTTAACCCTCCACTAATGAATAGTGTGTGCCACAAGTTTTTAAAATAAGCCGATTCAAAACATGTTTTTTCCAATTCACTAGAAAGTAAGTGCCTCGTGACTTAATGTTGGTGGGATAGAACACAAAGAAAATGTTTTGCTTTGGTGCTGGTCTAGTTTTTAATAATGTGTACTGTTAGCCCGGTCCCAGATCTGTTTTGTGCTATCATGTCAACTACTTGTCATGGAAGCCCAATAAAGAATGTTCTACTTAACACAGAAACATGTTTGCTATGACGGTGAGGGACGAGGAGTTAACGTGATGGTACAAACGGATATGTGACCAGGATAGCGTATATCAACCTTACAGGTCACTCTCTTATCTCATGAAGCACTCGGGTAAATACTGACTGTTAGTTGATTTAAAGAGAGCAGGGCCTGTATTCACAGAGGCTCGGACATTTTAAATCATAATAAATAAGATTGTATGGCCGGCGTGGACCTGATCCTACATAAGCACGTCTATTCAGAATTACGCCAACCAATCACGGCGCACTTCCTGCCACCTGTAACCTACTGTCTGTGCCCTCAGAGGAAGCTCCCCTCTTCCTCTTTTCTGTTTGTGCCTGTTTTTATTTTTTTTTATTTAACCCTTATTTTACTAGGTATGTTTACAGCAATGACCTGGGGAATAGTTACAGGGGAGAGGGGGGATGAATGGGCCAATTGCAAGGTGGCGATGATGGTATGGACACCGGGGTTAACACTCTTACAATAAGTACCATGGGCTCTTTAGTGACCACAGAATTGGGACACCCATTTTAATGTTCCATCCGAAAGACTGCACCTTACGCAGGGCAATGTCCCCAATCATTGCCCTAGAGCATTTTTGCCCTGAGGAAATAGTGCCTCCTACTGGCCCTCCAACACTACTCTGGTTACACCAATCTGTGACCTCGCTTCTGACCTCACTTCCTGTCTCTCTCCAGACGTTCACGGCCTGGTGCAACTCCCACCTGAGGAAAGCAGGCACGCAGATCGAGAACATTGAGGAGGACTTCAGGGATGGCCTCAAACTCATGCTCCTGCTGGAGGTCATCTCAGGTGAGCCAGCCCATTGACTTGATCATCATGACACATGCAGAGCGCTTCTCTACTCTACTGCGCTCAGCACCAATCTACTGTGGCAGGTTGCAGAGCTGCAACTTACTGTGACGGTGAACTGAATGAATTGTGCACTAAACTGAGGCTGGGTCCCAAATGGCACCATGTCCCCAAAAAAATTCACTACCTTTGACCAGGGCTTTGGTCAGAAGTAGTGCACTGCCAGAGAGTGCGGTGCCAGAAAATGACTCATTAAAGCATTAGTGTCCCCTGTTCTTTTGATACCTTTGAACTAAGTAGTCTGGTCGTAGGCCAGGGTTCTGGCCCTGTAGAGGATGCTGTCTGTTTGGACTGTGAAGGTTGATACTGTGACTTTAAAAGGAGCTGTGCCTGTCTGTTCTGCTGAGACAGTGGAAAGGGCTGTTTTTGTCATGGGACTCTCTGGGCTCACTGCATTTTGTGTGTGTGTTCATCCACAGGGGAACGGTTACCTAAGCCCGAGAGAGGCAAGATGAGGGTCCACAAGATCAACAACGTTAACAAAGCACTGGACTACATCGCCGGCAAAGGGGTCAAGCTGGTGTCCATTGGCGCAGAGGGTCAGTTTACCCACACACACACACACACACACACACACACACACACACACACACACACACACACACACACACACACACAGAGAGCATTGACAAATAACTCCAAAGCTCACAGCATCCTGCCAAGTACATCTCCCACTCGGGAGCGAAGTCATTTGGCTGGAGAGGAAGGGAGCTCTGGAGGAGAGGGAGCAAGAGGCCCTTCACAAGGCCAGTAAATCATGAGGAGAGTGCACGTCAGACTCTGATGCCGTGACAATGACCTTTCTGCTCCAGCTATCATGACAAACGGCCCTGCCAGCCTCCACCCCTCATTCCTACTGTATGATACACACAGAGGTTCAGCTTAGCCCCCTAGCCCACACCACCCTGACCAGCAGCCCACCACCCTACACTGCCAAAGGTCACCTGCTGGAAGCACCCTGACCCCCAGGGAGAGGGACAGAGAAAGAGAGGCGGACAGAGATGGAGAGACAAGGACAAATGGCAAGAGAGAGACCGAGGCAGGCACAGAGAGAGAGGGGAATAGAAACTAACACACTGACTCAATGATGAAGCGTTGGAGGGTCACGGGGACCGACACAACCATTGTCTCTTAGGTCAGTTAGGATCACCACTTTATTTTAAGAATGAAATGTCAGAATAATAGTAGAGAATTATTTATTTCAGCTTTTATTTCTTTCATCACATTCCCAGTGGGTCAGAAGTTTACTTACACTCAATTAGTATTTGGTAGCATTGGTTTTAAATTGTTTAACTTCTTAGGGAGCGGCTCCCGAGGTGACTGTTTTGGAGAGTCTGGCGTGCCCAAAGTAAAATTCATGCCACTCAGGCCCAGAAAATAGGATATGCACATAATTAGTACTATTGGATAGGAAACACTCTGAAGTTTCTAAGAGTGTTAAAATAATGTATGTGAGTATAACAGAAGTGATATAGCAGGTGAAAAACCTGAGGAAAATCCATCCGGATTTGCAGTTTTTTTTTGTAAACGAGCATCTTCTCCATTGTGCCTATTGCATACAACTTTATGTAGGACTGAGACTGCAGTACCTATGTCTTCCACTAGATGTCAACAGTCAAAGACTGGGAATTCTAGCAGTGACCAGAACGGATGGGGACAGGAAATTGTCAGGCGACCACTTTTGTAAACAAGGTTTGACGCGCGCGAGATTGTGAACGCGCACCACTTTATTTTTCTTATCGTTCACGTTATCGTCCGGTTGAAATACTACAGCAAATATACCCAAAAGGATACCTAAGGATACATTAAAAATTGTTTGTTTTGTTTTTAGAAAGTGTATAGGTATAATTTGAACGTGTTCTCTTCACGGTTCAATTGGCGACTCAACGGTGGATTTTATGATCATAACGCGCCAACCAAATGGAGATTTATGGATATAATAAATGACTTTTTCTAACCAAAGAAGCATGGATTGTCTTCGTTGGACACTTGGGAAGCCCTCAGCAGATGTTCATCAAAGGTAAGCGATTTTATGTTAGCGATTTTATGCGTTTTGTGAGACCTGTGTTGGGTTATGGATTTATGCTAATGTGTAAATATTAGAGGTGCTACCCTCAATCAAATGTTGTGCTTTTGCCGTAAAGCCTTTTTGAAATCTGACAATGCTGTGATATTGCCAAGAATCAGAGCTTTTGATGACTATGCAATAATTGTATATTTATGAATGTTTAATAATTCAACTTTTGGATTTTGAATTTGGCGCCTCACGTTTCACCGAGTAGTGTCCCACTGCTCCCTAAGTAATTAACTTGCGTCAAATGTTTCGGGTAACCTTCCACAAGCTTCCCACAATAAGTTGGGTGAATTTTGGCTCATTCCTCCTGACAGAGCTGGTGTAACTGAGTCAGGTTTGTAGGCCTCCTTTTTTAGTTCTGCCCACAAATTTTCTATAGGATTGAGGTCAGGGCTTTGTGATGGCCACTCCAATACCTTGACTTTGTTGTCCTTGAGCCATTTTGCCACAACTTTGGAAGTATGCTTGGGGTCATTGTCCATTTGGAAGACCCGTTTGCGACCAAGCTTTAACTTCCTGACTGATGTTGCTTCAATAGATCCACATAATTTTTCTTCTTCATGATGCCATCTATTTTGTGAAATGCACCAGTCCCTCCTGCGGCAAAGCACCCCCACAACACGATGCTGCCACTCCCGTGCTTCACGGTTGGGATGGTGTTCTTCGGCTTGCAAGCCTCCCCCTTTTTCCTCCAAACATAACGATGGTCATTATGGCCAAGCAGTTCTATTTTTGTTTCATCAGACCAGAGGACATTTCTCAAAAAAGTACGATCTTTGTCCCCATGTGCAGTTGCAAACCGTAGTCTGGCTTTTTTATGGCGGTTTTTGAGCAGTGGCTTCTTCCTTGCTGAGCGGCCTTTCAGGTTATGTCGATATAGGACTCGTTTTACTGTGGATATAGATACTTTTGTACCTGTTTCCTCCAGCACCTTCACAAGGTCCTTTGCTGTTGTTCTGGGATTGATTTGCACTTTTTTGCACCAAAGTACGTTCATCTCTAGGAGAATGCGTCTCCTTCCTGAGCGGTATGACGGCTACGTGGTCCCATGGTGTTTATACTTATGTACTATTGTTTGTACAGATGAACATGGTACCTTCAGGCATTTGGAAATTGCTCCCAAGGGTGAACCAGACTTGTGGAGGTCTCCAATTATTTTTCTGAGGTCTTGGCTGATTTCTTTAGATTTTCCCATGATGTTTAGCAAAGAGGCACTGAGTTTAAAGGTAGGCTTTGAAATACATCCACAGGTACACCTCCCAATTTACTCAAATGATGTCAATTAGCCTATCAGAAGCTTCTAACGCCATTACATAATTTTCTGGAATTTTCCAAGCTGTTTAAAGGCACAGTCAACTCAGTGTATGTAAACTTCTGACCCACTGGAATTGTGATACAGTGAATTATAAGTTAAATAATCTCTGTAAACAATTGTTGGAAAAATTACTTGTCATGCACAAAGTAGATGTCCTAACCGACTTGCCAAAACTATAGTTTGTTAACAAGAAATTTGTGGAGTGGTTGAAAAAACGGGTTTTAATGACTCCAACCAAAGTGTATGTAAACTTCCGACTTCAACTGTATAACGCAAATCTAGTCCCAGATCTTTTTGCGCTGTTATGACAAGGAGTTGACGTGATGTCACAAACAGATCTGGGACCAAGCTAATGCATAAGAGTTTATATTTATTGTATTTGAGTGATTATCTTTTCTCTCCTCCTTAGAAATTGTGGATGGCAACGCCAAGATGACCCTGGGAATGATCTGGACAATCATCCTCCGCTTCGCCATCCAGGACATCTCTGTGGAAGGTCAGTCGCGTTCTCCGTTCATCTCGGTCTCTCTCCCCCTCTTAGACCTAGTCAATAGGCAGCTATGATTTAATCGGCCCCCCAAGGTTGCTTTAGAAAACACTTTGCTTTATGTTCTTCCTGTTCTGTTTTAAATCAGAAACTCCTCTGAAAACGATATAACTGGTTTTAAAGCACATTCTTTGAACCTGGGGGATGACACTGTCCTTAAATCACCCCTCATTCATTACATCCATTGCTGCTCCATGTTCTTATGCCAGGAACAGAGCAGGTATTTCCCTCTTCCTCCACTCACACACACTCCTATTCAAAACACAGCTGTGCTGAGGGGATTCCACCGGGAAGTGGAGTGGAAGCAATTGGGTCTCTCAGTACTGAACTCCTCTGAACTGTTCTGCTGAGACCACAGGAGGTTGAGTGCGCTGAGCCAAGTGAATACAAGTCTGGCCTACATGCCTGTTCGGCTCTCACTGGCACTTGACTAAGACAGACAATGGCAGGAGAGATAATTAACCCTAGCCTCCCCAGCTCCACTGTACTCATCTGTGACCGGGAGAGAAGTTAAACACGTTAGCTATCTATACTGCGCTCTCAAACATGGTGGAAGTTAGGTCTATGCTGCGTCTGACTCTGAAATGTCACCTTATTCCAAGAGGGCTCTGGTCAAAAGTAGTGCACTATATAGGGAATAGGGTGCCATTTTGGACATACCATAGTTCCTTTAAATTCTAATCTGGACTTGGTCAAAAGTGTTGCATTATATAGGGAATAGGGTGCCATTTTGAACATACCATAGAACCTTTAAATTCTAATCTGGACTTGGAAGCCTGTTCCACTGCTTTTTTATGTTCTTCCCCTCTAATCAGGGACTGATTTTAAACCTGGGACACCATGTGGGTGGAATGAATTATCAGGTAGAACAGATCCAGCAGTACTTCATACTCCGGACCTCCAGGACAGGATTTGAATATCCCTGCTGTAGACTGTTATCTAACTCTCCTTCTCCCCTTTCCAGAGACCTCTGCCAAGGAGGGCCTGCTCTTGTGGTGCCAGAGGAAGACCGCGCCCTACAAAAACGTCAACGTGCAGAACTTCCACATCAGGTAGCTGCGCGCGCACACACACAGCCTCGACAGCAGCTAGACGTCATTCCTGACTACAGAACCTGAGACAGGAGCAGGTTACAGTATTTCTCCAGACATTCTTGTTTGACCTCTATAAAATTCCACAGTAGTGAAGCCTGTTCAAACATTGCCTTACCTGCACGCTGCACCAGCGCTTCTAGAAAGGCTGCCCTCTGCTGGTGAAACGCAGGATAGATGTTAGAAGTATGTGCAAAAGGGAAAGGGGGATACCTAGTCAGTTGTCCAACTGAATGTATTCAACTGAAATGTGTCTTCCACATTTAACCCAACCCCTCTGAATCAGAGAGGTGCAGCGGCTGCCTTAATCGACATCCACGTCTTTGGCGCCCGGGGAACAGTGCAAACCCAAATGTGCTTTGTAGAACAGTCTTTCTGATCTCTCTCTTTCTTGCTCTCATATATTGACAGCTGGAAGGATGGCCTTGCCTTCAATGCTCTGATCCACAGACACAGGCCAGAGCTCATTGACTACGACAAGCTAAGGAAGGTGAGTGGATCAGCACATACTCCGTCAGCACATCTCGCTTTGAGTGCATGCCACTTCCGTGGCTTGTTTTCTCACCCTCTCATTGGTTGCTCAGGATGACCCATTGACCAACCTGAACAATGCCTTTGAGGTGGCTGAGAAGTACCTGGACATCCCCAAGATGATGGACGCTGAAGGTATGCACGGGGCACACTTACTCCTGTGTGTGTCATTCTGCATGCTCATTCTGTATTGTATTCATTCATCTGACTGCTTTTCCATCCCAAGACTCCATGACTCCAGTGTGCAGGTGGATGTGTCGTGACATCACGGCTGCAGTGGTCATTCTTACACACAGACCGTTAGCCCCCGCCCCTCCTACCTCTCCCTCTCTCACCGCTTTTTCTGTTGGATTGTCCATCCCCATTTCCCTTGTCTGGGTGTGCGCAATTCTATCCTCCTGTTTGTATACCTGTTGTGAAGTGTTTGTGTGTCTGTCCGCCTGTGTGTCTCCCTCTACATGTGTAACTATCCCCGTCTCCGTCTGCCTGTATGTGTGTAACTGTGGTTTCTCTACAGACATTGTGAACACTGCCCGTCCGGATGAGAAAGCCATAATGACCTATGTGTCCAGTTTCTACCATGCCTTCTCTGGAGCCCAGAAGGTACCCCTTATCCCATCCCACCTTACACCCCCACATCAACCCCCACCCTCTGCTCCTCTCCTCTCCAGCATGGCTTTCTCCTGCAGCATTGGTGTCGGCCTCATCGGAAACTGGTTCTGGACACTCCTTTCACTCACACATGCTACACACGCTGTCTTGAAGTCTGAATCTTACGGTCTTGCTGGTAATAACAGGGCCCTCTTGCGCCTGTGTACTAGCCTGTCTGTGTATAGTGATTGAGTTGGAGTGGATCAGGCCTAAGGGACCCTTGGTAGTTAAATGGATCATTTTAAATGAGACACTGATCACAATCAGCCCTGGGTCAGATAGTGTCTGAGCAGAGAGCAGGCTAGTCAGAGGTTTGTGATTTCACCCTCCACCACAACCCCTCTAGCTCTCTGTTTGTTTGCTGGATTTATCCTCTACCCACCACCTCTTATTCCTCTCCTCTTTACCGTTCTCTCTCCTCTCCCTGTAGACTGAGAACAGTGACGGTGCTGTAATTAGTTTTTTATTCATTAAGAAGTTGTTTATGAGAACCAGTCTCAGGAGAGGTGCGCGTGCAGAACTGTTTGCCACAGTCCCACTGTTGCCTAGACTACAGAACACCACAGTAAGCTGCTAGTGGGGCGGGTTACATACAGTCCTTTGGGCAATCATTGTTCATTTTGGAAAAGAGTAATTAATCCAGAAACGGTATGGACATTGGATAGACTAGTGTACCCTTCTCTTTAGTTTTAGGACCAGGAGGGCCTTTTCTGCTATTACCAGCTTGACAGTTGAAATATTATCATCTGCACAGAGCAGAGGAAACATGGTGTGGGTGCGTGTGTGTTGAGTGAAGAGGTGTGTCGCAACGTGGCCCAGGCAGACCCCTCCTCTCTCCCGAGGTGGACGCTCTCTCTCGCTCTCTCTCTCCTGGTTACCATGGTAACCCCACAGCGACAACCCCCAGTGCATCATTGGAGGCTCCAGAGTGGGTGGGGGCAGCAGTGGAGTCCGGGGTCTACTCCCCTTACAACCCCCCCTCATGTCACCCCCACCTCGCTGTGTGGCGGGACCTTCTTGCTTTGGGTGGCTTGGCTTCACCACTTCTTTCTCTCTTTCTCTCTCTCCCGCCGCTCACTCCCTGGCCATGGTTGTGTAGACATCGTGGGCACGCTGAGGCCTGACGAGAAGGCCATCATGACCTATGTCTCCTGCTTCTATCACGCCTTCTCTGGCGCCCAGAAGGTGAGCACCGCCACTACGCCACCTTTAACCCCTGACCTCTGTGACACCAGCCAGGGTCACAGGCAATGTCACACTGGCCAAGGACGCTCACTGACGCTTTGGGCTCACAGTACACCTCTACGAAACAACGAACACACACTCCTTACTCTGTTACTGCCCCGTTTCAACTCTGCCCCCATAAGCTGATCCTTAGCAGTGTTTCCCATAGCTACAGTTAAGGTGTTACATTTCAGTATAGCCTAAAGTGGGATGAAATAAGCTTCATCTGTGGGAAGCACTGTTATCGACAGTTCACATGTCCAACTATTAACACAACTGTTTCATTGTGTATAATGTTTTTCTATGGAGATTACTCTATAGTGTGGCGTTACAAGTTCCAAGGCATAATACCGTTTCTTACTGTTTCTTTATTTCAGTGGTTTAAGTTTTAAGTCCCTAAACACACCAGCTGATGTGGACAAAGCGGTACAGAACCTATTGACTGAATGCTCCCATTGTACAGGAGAAGCATGTAGCTTTTTGAGGCACAGAGTGTGAAGTTGGCTCACACAGTACATGGAACTAACCATTGTCAGCTGTAGCATGCTGCATTAGCCTATACCCTTACTACTGTACAGCCATCCAACGGATTTGTGTGTGTGCACGTTGTGTGTTTAAATAATCGGAATTCAAGTCACGGCTAGTGTGGTTTTTGTGTGTTCACTCACTTTACTCTTTACTATGTAGTGCATAGCTAAAAACTAGAAATTACACTCCGTCTAGTTAGACAGTAAGGCCAGCAGACGGTACGTAGTACCTTCCGTTTGAGCTTCTACTGCAGTTGTCTTTGTCTTTGACTGGTAGGCAGCTGATCTGAATTGTAAAGAAAATTGTAAAAGCCACACGTTCGTGCACATGCTCCTCGGAGTTGACGGCCTAATCCATAACAAGCAACCTGTGTATTGGCACTGCTGACGACTTTCATCTGTGATAGGCTGAGACTGCAGCCAATAGGATCTGCAAGGTGCTGGCTGTCAACCAGGAAAATGAGCACCTGATGGAGGACTACGAGAAGCTGGCTAGTGATGTGAGTAGAACACCACTGTCTGTCTACCTCCCTCTCTCCTCCCCACACGTCTACTCTGTCTGTCTGTCTGTACCTCCCTCTCTCCTCCCCACACGTCTACTCTGTCTGTCTGTCTGTACCTCCCTCTCTCCTCCCCACACGTCTACTCTGTCTGTCTGTCTGTACCTCCCTCTCTCCACCACACGTCTACTCTGTCTGTGAGAAATGTTGCTCTGCCCTTCTGATGGGCTGTCCATGTTTCCTAGCTCTTCTAGTAACGTCCTAGGTTATATTTCCTCTTATCACCTCCACATAGGCCATTTCTCCACTAAACTTCCCTTCTACCTTTACAGTTGTATTCATCTCGCATAAACATCTGCACTCCTTTCTCTCACACTTCTCTCTCGTGTCATTTGTGTCACTCTATCCCCCTTTTCTCTCCTCCTCTGCCCTAGCTGTTGGACTGGATCCGCCGGACCATCCCGTGGCTGGAGAACCGGGCTCCAGAGAAGACCATGGCCGAGATGCAGCAGAAGCTGGAGGACTTCCGGGGCTACCGCCGCGTCCACAAGCCCCCCAAGGTGCAGGAGAAGTGTCAGTTGGAGATCAACTTCAACACCCTGCAGACCAAGCTGAGGCTGAGCAACAGGCCCGCCTTCATGCCCTCTGAAGGACGCATGGTGTCGGTGAGTGGGACTGGCGGACGGACGCATGGACACTCAGTCTCTCAGTATTAGAGACATTTAGAAGCAGAAACACTGTTTAGACATGTAGAGCAGTTGATGCCATCCATATCTATTGGACAATTCACCTGGCCAGCCTAAAACTCTTCTGTATTATTTCATTATTATTCAGGTCATTATAGTAGTGGTTCACGTTATTGTCCCACAATGGGAAATTGGTTTGTGATTAGTTTAAAAAGACATGACTTATAACAGCAGCATACATATCATCAAATACATCTACATACAAATTGCACTAGAGGGAGTAATGCTGTTATACAGTGTAGTGTTCTTTCTGCTATATGGTGGATCAGTGTCTTCTCCCTGGCTGCAGGATATCAATGGGTCATGGCACAACCTTGAGGGGGCGGAGAAGGGCTACGAGGAGTGGATGCTCAACGAGATCCGTCGCCTGGAGAGACTCGACCACCTGGCCGAGAAGTTCCGGCAGAAAGCCACCATCCACGAGTCCTGGACCGATGGTATGGAGGCACTCACTAGTTACTGCACTCCACTAGTTACTGCACTCCACTAGTTACTGCACTCCACTAGTTACTGCACTCCACTAGTTACTGCACTCCACTAGTTACTGCACTCCACTAGTTACTGTACTCACTAGTTACTGCACTCACTAGTTACTGCACTCACTAGTTACTGCACTCACTAGTTACTGCACTCACTAGTTACTGCACTCCACTAGTTACTGCACTCCACTAGTTACTGCACTCCACTAGTTACTGCACTCCACTAGTTACTGCACTCCACTAGTTACTGCACTCCACTAGTTACTGTACAGGCTACACTGATCCTTTTCCCTCACTCTGCCTTAGGGTTGCAAACTTTCAGTGACTTGCCCAAAATGTCCAGGTTTTCCAGAAATGCTAGCTGAGGGATTCTGGATTTCCTGCTTGTTCCCTCCTCCTGGGACTCTTCCAACTGCGATTTCTGGAAAACGTTAGAATTTGGGGAAAGTTTACTGGAATTTTGCAACCGTACCTAGACACTTGTTGGTGCCACCGCTCCCTATAGATCTCAGTGTTAGGTGGAGCTTTTACCATATTGATAATGATGAAGTAAGGGTTTGAGTGAGTTGGTTTGGGTATCTTGAGGCTTACTGTCTTTAATCCTTTCCCACCCCAGGTAAGGAGGCCATGCTGACCCAGAAGGACTATGAGACAGCCAGCCTGTCGGAGGTCAAGGCTCTGCTGAGGAAACACGAGGCATTTGAGTCTGACCTGGCCGCCCACCAGGACCGCGTGGAGCAGATCGCTGCCATCGCACAGGAACTCAAGTGAGCGGGAAAAAAGGAGGGAGGGAGTAAATTAGATGGGGGATGGATGGATGGGACAACGGAAGAGTCAGGAGGAAGAGATGAATGGATAAATAATCCGGAAGAATGGAAGGATGGAGATTGTGGTCAGGTTGAGTAGGACTCATGTAGAAAGATAATAATTACACAGGTGTGTTCCCTGTGCCTCAGTGAGCTGGACTACTACGACTCCCCCAGTGTGAACGCCCGCTGTCAGAAGATCTGTGAGCAGTGGGATGCCCTGGGGTCTCTCACCCAGAGCCGCAGGGAGTCTCTGGAGGTACGCCCCGCCCGCCAGCCAGCCAGCCAGCCACCTTTCACACACTCTCATCTAGTCATACACTACATGCTTCTAAGGTCATGACAAGGACACGTTTACACTGCGAAAATGGGTAGACGCACATGCAAACAAGCACACATACACACAGGCTTTCTACCAGGGTTCCCTTACCCCACTTCTGCGTCTCATGTTGAATCCCTGTCACACACACGCTAGTGTTCCCAGCATGCACCTGACCCCGGTCTCTCCCCCCCCACAGAGGACAGAGAAGCAGCTGGAGTCCATCGACGAGCTGTACCTGGAGTACGCCAAGAGGGCTGCACCCTTCAACAACTGGATGGAGGGGGCCATGGAGGATCTGCAGGACATGTTCATCGTTCACAACATCGAAGAGATCCAGGTAAAAGACCCCCATCACCAACCGTTGGCTGCTTTACGTCTCCAGAGGGTCTCCACTGTCACAATGTATCATCATGACCTGTGCTGTTAACAGTAGGTTGTCATTTAGTCTCATACTGGGTAATGAACATTTAGAATGAATGGGAATGACTGGAAATCTACATGTACAGTAGCAATGCTACCGTTCCTGTAGACTTCCAGTCATTGCGCTAATGCTACTTAGCATTGGCTCGTGAAGCTACCGGTAACTACCTTCACACTGCGCATGGTATTCATGAGTTCATCTGACTGATATAGGTATGTACTGTAATACCATGCTGATCTCTCTTCATCTGTCCTTTCACTTTGTCCTTCACCTCATTTCCCATCCTTCTCCTTCCTTTCTTTCTCCGTTTCAATCTCGCTCAAAAAAAATTATCCTCCTCTACAGGGCCTAATCACAGCCCATGAGCAGTTCAAATCTACCCTCCCAGAGGCCAACAAGGAGCGGGAGGCCATCCAGGCTATTCAGGCGGAGGTGCAGAAGATTGCCCAGTACAACGGCATCAAGCTCAGCGGGGGCAATCCCTACACCACCATCACCCCCAAGAGTATCGACAACAAGTGGGACAAGGTGTGTACCTGTGGCTGTATGTTCATATATGCTTTGCAATGTGTGCAATTGCGGCTTTTGCCGGTTTGAATTCAATCCATTTATATTTATTTCTGTTTCCATGTGCTAGTTAATACCTAAAACAGGCCCCTGAGTGAGCCTCAGCCTTGTGGCATTGCTTCTACTATGGGAATGAGTATGTGCTGTGCTGACTGGCGCCCCCATGTGGTGTTTGTAGGTGGAACAGCTTGTTCCTCAGCGTGACCAGGCCCTGCAGGAAGAGCTGGCCAAGCAGCAGTCCAATGACCACCTGCGCCGCAAGTTTGCCACCCAGGCCAACATCGTCGGGCCCTGGATACAGACCAAAATGGAGGTGCAGTAAAGAAACCGAGACCTACCTTTACTGTGCCAACCCATACTACATAAGATTGATCCAGCCCTCTTCGTGTCATTAGTTCTATTGGCTCTGTGCCTCCTGAATTGTGTTCATTATATGGCATTCAACAGAAAATGCTTTAAAATGTTTTAAAGCAGCATCCAGGTTGACCCTACCTGTTTCAGCTTGTTTTCTTCCGTTTGGTGCCTAGTGAATACACGCTGCTATGGCCTTTTTGGGATCTGGTCCTTGAATGTATGTATATATAATATATATATATGTGTGTGTGTGTGTGTGTGTAGGAGATTGGGCGGATATCCATTGAGATGAATGGAACTCTGGAGGACCAGCTGGTGAACCTGAGAGAGTATGAGCAGAGCATCATAGAGTACAAGCCCAACATCGACCAGCTGGAGGGAGACCATCAGCTCATCCAGGAGGCCCTCATCTTCGACAATAAATACACCGCCTACACCATGGAGGTAGCTACACAAAAAACAAACATTTCAGTGCAGCCATAATGGCCCCCTATTCCCTTTATAGTGCACTACTTTTGACCAGGCCTGGTAAAAAGTAGTGCACTGTGTTGGGAATAGGGAGCTTTTTGGGCTGCTGCCCTGCTCTTGACTATCTGTTGGTTCTATTTGGAATAAGTCACTATATTTCGCCATCTTTTTTTTCCCCGATTTTCATCGTCTGTTCGATTTGTATATTTTATTTGGCCAGGTGTTATTTACAATGAAAGACTGGAGGTTTTTGGTGTCCTCCCTCATTTAGATCCGTTTGTCTGTTCGTCTCTGTTCTACATGTTACATTACTATCTCCTCCTTACTCAATACCGTTTCTTCTTCATGTGATTAACCTTCAAAGTATATTCTCTCTCTCCATCTTTCCCACCCTCCCTCTCTCTCTCCTCCTCCATCCCTCCATCTCAGCACCTGCGGGTGGGCTGGGAGCAGCTCCTCACCACCATCGCCCGCACCATCAACGAGATCGAGAACCAGATCCTGACCCGCGATGCCAAGGGCATCAGCCAGGAACAGCTCCATGAGTACCGCACTTCCTTCAACCACTTTGACAAGGTCAGGGGTCAACACCGGGGGTCAACATGGGGGATCAGGCGAGAGGGAATCTTTTTGTATAAAATAACATCGTAAAAATGTCTGAGAATGCTGTTATTTCCACCAGCTTTTGCAGTTGAGTGTCTTATTCTAGAAGAGGTGTTTACACTTAACTCCTGTACGTGCAGATTCTTAAGTCCCCCTCATATTTCAGAAGGGAAACTCAGGTGGGACTAAGAAATGGACTAGACTTGTGAGGACAAACCTATTCCTTGTTTGTTGACATTCACAGGTGGCACTAGTAGTGTTTCACCCTGGGTTGGAGGTGGCTGGGGCTGTGTAGAGTGGAGCTGAGTGCACTGAGAGAGGGGGAATGTGTAACCCCCGAGTTCACCTCACCCATCCCACAACAGCGTACCTCATCACTTCACCTCAGTCTTTATGCATGCTGTGTTTGGCTCAAGATCAAGACAGAGACTGTGTCCCAAATGGCACCCTATTCCCTATATAGTGCACTGCTATTGACCAGGACCCATATGGCTCTGGTCAAATGTAGTGCACAATATAGGGCAGGGGTATTCAACTATTACCCTATGAGATCCAGAGCCTGCTGGTTTTCTGTTCTACCTGATAATGAATACACTCACCTGGTGTCCCAGGTCTAAAGCAGTCCCTGATTAGAGGAACAGTGGGGAAAAAAGCAGTGGAACTTTGAGGTCCAGAGTTGAATTTGAGGGTTATAAGGAATAGGGTGCCATTTGGGACAAAGCTGTCCTGTCAGTAGCACTATGGTGATCTTTGAGGACTTGTTGTCATTCCCATACAGATATATAGGGGACACCGTTAAACAGTGCTTCAGTATTGCGTATGTGTTCCTAAGCACTTTGCCTTTGCTCTCCTTTGGAGAAACTGGCCCCTCACTGTCACTGGTGTGCCTGTCAGTCTGTCTAGTATCACAAATGTGTTTTCCCCGTAAGCTGTTGTCATTGTTTAACATCTAACATCCGTTTGTCTGTCTGTCCCCACTGTGTCTCCATCATCATCACCCTCGTTTTGCATGCCGTGTTCCCATCACCTGACCACTCCCACCTGGCATCCATGTGTTGTGATTGTTCCATCATGGCTTCCGTCATCATGGTGTGCTCTGTAATTGGCTGATGGTGACCTCACAGGACCACAGCGGGGGCCTGATGGCTGAGGAGTTCAAGGCGTGCCTGATCAGCCTGGGCTACGATGTGGAGAATAACAAAACGGTAAGGAGCACAGACAAGCCAAGGCGAGAGCGTAGGAGAGGGGGGCTGCTGCTGTTTCCCCGGTCTAACCTGCAGGTGGTGCTCTCTGCCTGGCTCTTCGATTGCCTGTGTGTATTTCACTCACCCCCTCACTCACTGGCCTCCACTCCAGCCTCCGCCTCGGCTCCAACACTGCTGCTGTATTGCCTTGATTTGACTCTCTTTTAACGCTGTTTTTGCGTTTTCCTTTTCCCCCCACTCTCCTCACATTACTCACCTCTCCGCACCTCCCCTCCTTTGTTCCTCGTCTTTCCATACTTCTATCTGTTCCTCCTCTCATACTTTTATGTCCTCCTCGAATCTACTCTCCCTCTATTGCTCTCCTTTTCCTTCCATATATGTTCCTCCTCCTCTGTCTCGGTCCCTGGGAACAGAAGCGCACAGGGCAGATGGACATGGACAATTACCGCGCTCTGCTCGTTGCCACTGGAAACAGCCTGGTACTGCCTGCCGCTTTTTCTGCTCTCTCTCTCCTCAACCTTTCTTTTTCTCCCTCTGTCTTGAGTTTAGAGTAGGCCCCTTATTGTTGTAGCTACTGTAACCCGGTAAACATAATGTGTAGTAACGGTCTCTTGTAACAGAATCCCTCTTAACCCTGCTCCCAGCAGATATTAACACAACCTTTATCGTTGAGGCATGTTGTCAAATTCAACTCAAATGGACAAGTTAAATGTTTCATTAATTAGTGGTTATATTTCTTGGAAGTTGTTCATTGGTCAATGAGGCCCTCGATTTCCTATTGGTGTGTCTGGGTTAACCTGTGTTTTCCTGTGGTGGTGGTTTCCAGGGCGATGCTGAGTTTGCCCGCATCATGGGCATAGTGGACCCCAACAACAGCGGCGTGGTCACCTTCCAGGCCTTCATAGACTTCATGTCCCGGGAGACCACGGACACCGACACAGCCGACCAGGTCATCGCCTCTTTCAAGATCCTGGCTGCAGACAAGGTGAGGGGTTTTGTGGGGGTGGAATGTGTTGGGCTCGTGTGTGTGTGTGTGAGAGAGAATGTGTGTTGCAGCTACTTGAGACTGCTGAAATTGGCAAACTATCACTCTGTTATTCACCGTCCCTCTCTCTCTTTCCCTCTCCCTCCATCTCGTTCCCTCTCTTTGTCAGAACTTCATTATGGCTGAGGAGCTGAGACGTGAGCTGCCTCCAGACCAGGCAGAGTACTGCATCGCCCGCATGGCGCCCTACTCGGGCCCTGATGCCAAGCCCGGAGCCCTCGACTACATGTCCTTCTCCACCGCCCTCTACGGGGAGAGTGACCTCTAAGAGCACACCACAGGGGGGAGGGAGGGGGACGGGATGAGGTTTGGGGTGGAAGGGGGGGTACGTAGAGGCTTGCCAGGCCCAATGCAGAGCAGACACTCTCCACCCCTCTAGGTCTAGCCTGCAGTCACTGGGAGCAGTGGGAGAGAGTCTGAAGCTAGTGGTTTGATTGGTTCTGTAGAAGAGGGAGGGGCTGCAGGTGGAGAGTCCTGTGAAATGATTAGTAGACAGCGCTACTACTCCCTCTAGATTCTGGTCCCGCAGTGCCCCTGAGTGTGCAGGTTTTCATCTCAAACTGGTTGGCTGTCGCAAGCTGTTATTGAGTGCAACTTACTTTGTTCACAGATCAACTATAATCAAATTCACATGTTGTGGGGTGAAAACTAGCAACCACAGGTGCACTTCTGGGTCAGGACAGAATGGGAACACAAGTCCCATCTTCACCCTCTGCCTTGGGGATGGGGGCACGAGCTATTCTGATTCTTATATTACTTTTTTGTTTATTTTATCTTGCTGGGGGCGGGCGGGTGGAGAGTTTGCGTATTAGAACACAGAGATATATGAAGGGGAGGGGGGCAGGGGGTTGAACAGAAAATAATGACATGTACCCCTACCACATTTTGCTGGATAAGTGGAACTCGGATATCTAACCTCAACTCTCTCCATATCTTGTTTGTTTGTTTCTTTTCTCCAGCAAATGTGAGTAAGTGGTTTCAGTGCTGTACATACTTATTTTTCCAGTACGCAACAGTCAGAATATTCTTCGCAGGCTTGTAGGGCAAAAAAAGTTTTTTTAAAGCAAAACAACAAATAGAGAAAAAATAAATAGCAGTTTGACACATTGAGTACCGTAGATAGGTTTGAATTAGAGTCTCCATTTGGATTAAGTGTTTTTTCAACTAAAATATGGAATCCTGTCATTAAAGATATGGTGACAATTTAGTTGAAGGAAGTATGTGAGGCCTTTATAGCTTCTATGTAAACATCACATGACAAACATGTTGGCATTTATGAAACTTTGCTTTTGTGATCTCACTTTGACACGGAGGCGTATAAGGTGCTCATGTTCACACAATCTATTCATTCATTATAGTTTCAACTGAAGAACATATTAAGAAATATCTTCTAGAAGCACAGCATGTCTGGTCATGCAAAGCTTACATGGACAAAGTGAAGGCCCACCACTACCGTCGGCTGAATTGTTTCTATAGGAACACCGCTTTAGAGTTCCCAGAGGAAGTTGGAAACGATGGGAGAACAAAAAATGTGCCTGTTAGTGGCTACAGCCCTGTCTCTCGCTCCCTCGCAACCCTCCATCTCTTTGTCTGTCTTCTCTATACAGCAGGATGGGGCCCAGCATAAAGGAGGGCAAAGGGAGGGGGCCAGAGTCTTAATAAACATTCCATTATGTCTTAAATAAAAGGAAATTACTGTCTACCAATCTATGCAATCATCTATATCCAATATCACAGAGTTCAGATAGAAATTGTGGGAATTGATTTGAAGAAATTCATTGACTAAATTAAGTGCATGACATTTTGTTTTATTTCTTTAATATTTGTAAAGGAGGGGTCAAGGATCTTAGGGAGGGGGTGAGCCAGAGTGACTGGAGAAAAAGAAAAAAAAAGACTTGGGCCAAAAGCTTGTACTTTTACCTGCAAGGTTTGAAAGCATTGAGCTTTGGAATTGTGATTTCTTCTTTTTTTTTGTACTCTTTAATATCAAACCTTATCTGCTGTACTGGAAACTGCAAAACAGCCTTCTGTCTAAAAGTGAATTCCACAAGCACACATAAAGTTTCCTTATAAAATATGACTTGGTTGTCTTTTTTTCCCCTTCTTAGCCTATGCCTCCTCTGTAAAACATGTTATTGTTGGGAATATTTTACTCTGAACAGTTAATGGGCCTACTCATACTACCTTTTTAAACAAGCAAATAGTCATTTCCCCCCAGGTAGGATAAGTGTAAATCAGCTGCTTGCCCTATGGGCTGCTTAGTTTGCATGTTTATGTCCACGTGAGGGAGACTTAGGACCACTAGTAGTAGACCATTTTAACCTCAGCAAATGAGCCTATTAACGTTTATAAAACACTAGTAGATTTTAGATTTTTAAATAATACTATGTGTATTGCTATAACTACTTTGTATACAATAGCCCACTGCCACAAGTAGGCCTGAAGTATGGCAACCAGTTCCACTTGTGCAGCAGTTACGCACATGTTATTGTCGAACGGAAAGGGGCTGGCTACTTGGGGATAAAGCCAAGGTAGGGATTTGACAGGGGAGGTATTGATGCTCATGTAGTCTGCGCTCCAATACAGGATGACAGAGAACCATATTTACAATTATAGTGTATGTTTTTGAAGAAATATTATTTTTATTCGTCACTTGCCACCGGGTTTGCGTAAAAGCGCAACAATTTGGGATCTACCCGTTTTGTCGTTCCACTTGTGAAGAGATCTGCCACTTACCAACAAAATGGCCTGGTGAAAGTGAAAAGAAAGAAGATAAAAAGCTGTCCTTAACTTTCTTGCGTTAACGGTGCCACCCAAGGCTGGATTGGCTGGCGACTTGTGCACGGCGCTTTGCCACAGAGACCGAAGCGCCTGTAACACCTCCAGCAGAGCCACGCGCCTGGGCAGTATGCTGTTGTTCACGTTCACCGGTCTCGTGCTGCTCATCATCTTGTTCTCGGAGTCTATTCAAACTGAGAGGTCACCGGTAAGTCCTCAAGGATTTACACTTTCATACTTCAGAAGTGCTCATTTCGAAAGACAGTCTAGCATGAACTGTTACATTTTCACTTAACTTTTTTCTTTATCAATAATGTTTTATCATTCTGTGGTTGTCACCTGAACTTAAACCAACATCCAATCACCGATGGTGCGTTTTAAAATATAAAAACTAAACGTGAGTGCAAAACATATTACTTCTGTGCTCTGGCTGAGTAAAGAAGACTATAATAGACAGTGGTGCTGAAACCCTTTTAATTCAGATTGGCTACTTCCATGAATTAAGGGCATACCTGTTACCATATTAAGGACATACCTGTTACCTTGAGTCATAGTGCTCTCAAAGGGATCTAAAGTCAGTTTAGTTTAGTACTGACCATAACCATTTAGGAGATGAGAGTATGACGAGCTGATCCAAGATCAGTGTGTAGGGGCCACACCTACCTCCAAGCCATGGAGTGGAATCTTAGAAAGTCTATAAAGCCAATGTTCCCTAAAGAGGTAGTGTATGGAGTAGACAAACACTGGCTAACTAGCCCAGACCGCAGGCCAGAAACCGCCTCAAGGCAAATATTGAAACGATTTTTTTTCTTATACCCGAGGGAAAACGGGTGTGTGCCTTCAGAAAGAGTTCACACCCCTTGACTTTTGTCACTGGCCTACTCATAATGTCAAAGTGGAGTTTTTAGAAATGTTTCCAGATTAATAAAAAATGAAAAGCTGAAATGTCTTGTGCCAATAAGTATTCAACCCCTTTGTTATGGCAAGCCTAAATAAGTTCAGGAGTAAAAATGTGCTTAACAAGTCATAAGTTGCATGGACTCTGTGCAATAATAGGTTTAACATGACTTTTTAATGACTACCTCATCTCTGTACCCCACACATACAATTATCTGTAAGGTCCCTCAGTTGAGCAATGAATTTCAAACACAGATTCAAGCACAAAGACCAAGGAGGTTTTCCAATGCCTCGCAAAGAAGGGCACCTATCGGTAGATGGGTAAAAAAAAAGCAGACATTGAATATCCCTTTGAGCATAGTGAAGTTTTTAAAAACACGTTGGATGGTTTATCAATACACCCCGTCCTTCCTAACTCAGTTGCTGGAGAGGAAGGAAACCGCTCAGAGATTTCACCAGAATTTAATGGCTGTGATAGAATTGGGGATGGATCAACAGCATTGTAGTTACTCCACAATACTAACCTACAGTAAATTAAAGAGTAAAATGAAGGAAGCCTGTACATAATACAATTATTACAATTATACATGCATTCTGTTTGCAATAAGGCACTAAAGTAAAACTGTAAAACATGTGCCAAAGAAATTAACTTTATGTCCTGAATACAAAGTGTTAAGTTTGTGGCACATCCAAGTACCACTCTTCATATTTTCAACCTTGGTGGTGGCTGCATAATGTTATGGGTATGCTTTTTATGGGCAAGGACTAGGGAGTTTTTAGGATAAAAATAAACTGATTTGAGGCAAAATCCTAGAGGAAAATTACTTCAGCCTGCTTTCCAACAGACACTTGGAGACAAATTCACCTTTCAGCAGGACAATAACATAAAACAAGGATCATATATACTGGAGTTGCTTACCAATATTACATTGAATGTTCCTGAGTGGCCTAGTTACAGTTTTGGCTTAAGGCAAGACTTGAAAATGGCTGTCTAGCGATGATAAACAACTAACTTGACAGAGCTTGAATCATTTTTAAAAGAATAATGTGCAAATATTGTACAATCCAGGTGTGCAAATCTCATATAGACTTGTGCAGAAAGACTCACAGCTGTAATTGCTGCCATATGTGATTCTAACATGTATTGACTCAGGGGTGTGAATACTTGTGTAAATGGGATAATTCTGTATTTCATTTTCAATACATTTGCAAAAATGTCTAAACATATGTTTTCACTTTGTCATTATGAGGTATTGTGTGTAGATGGGTGAGAATCTATTTAATCCATGTTGAATTCAGGCTGTAACAACAACATGTGGAATAAGTCCAGGGGTATTAATGCTTTCTGAAGGAACTGTATGTGTTTGAGTGTGTACATACAGTACATGTGTACAGGTTTCAGTGTGTTTGGTAACCATGCCAATTTTGAATTGTGAGAGAAGGTGTACTTGTACACGACTCGGCTGTGAAAGTGCACATGTTCAGCATTCCAGCGTGGGTCTGCAATGTTTGGTTGTTTTGTATTCTACAGGCGCATGACAAATTGCACACACAGGCTGTTTGTCTGTCCAGCCTTCCTGCCATGCCATAGAGATGAATGGAGAAGAACTCTTCACAAGTGACTGATTCACTGTCCTCACTACTTGTACTCTGCATATGACAGGGGAGGGGCCTTATTTCAACATAGTTACTGGCATTTCACAGTCTTAGCCAAAACATCGTATTTCATCACACTAAGGTGACCCTCTCGAGATATATCTATATTTTCATATACAGTTATACAATCTAACACCAGGTTGCCTAAAACATTGCCTCCTTGTTCGTCCACGCTGCACCGCTCAACGCTCTGCCCAGAACACTGACACTAATTGTAGCTGGAACACATTGTAACACTGCACCTGGACAGAGAAGACCACTCAAGGCTACTAGCTACCCTTTAAACCTGAACCCGGTCTATTTAATGCTACTGAACACAGTCAACTCCTAGTTAGAAAGCTATCTCCCGTCCTCCAGCCACAATGAGGACACTACCTCCAACATGCACACGCACATTCAATGTATATGCTTTCCTCCACAAGGAATCAATCGATGAAATAATGCCCTCACCACCTAGCAGCACAGGCAGGTCCTTTCAGCAGCAGAGGTTTTTTAAATCGGAAAATTATGCCAACAGTGAAACACACACCATGGCAAATTTGTTGAGCTATGACAGAGTGTGAGGGAGAGCAGGAGACAAAGAGGTATTGAAGATAGAGCCTGGAGGATGGCTGGGGCTTTGGGGAGGGGGGGTAAGGGTAGTAGTGTGAGGCAAGGGATGAGGCCATGGTCTGGGTCCAGGGTTATCTGATTGGGAGAGGGAAGGTCAATGACAAGAGAGGGACCGGTGTGTGAGCGCATGTGTGATACCTAGCTTTTAGTGCAATGTCTGGCACTGGGCAGCATGTGTTAGTAATTTAGCACAAGCCTATGGCCTGCGGTTCGAGTACCTCTCTCTGTCTCTGTTCTCGTCTCTCCTCCACCCACCTCACTGGAATGTTGATGTAAAAAAGACACATGGTGTGTCAATAGAAGTTGATCAAATGCAGTCTAGGCCTAGGGCATCCCACTAACGATTAGGAATACCACTGTGACTATGAATAAGGCTGGAAAAAGCTGCAGTGTACCGTACTATAGCAGGGATACAGGGAAAGCCCTCGGACTACAGTCGTGTTCTGCAATAAGTGTCCTCTAGGATGGTGTGTGTCATGTACTCAATTATTGACCCAAGGCCATTTTAGAGGTCATGCATGTCTGGTGTTTGGTCCAGTATTACAGCAATATTCAGATGATAGAACATAAATGTTCCAGCATCTTCCCTTTGGATGCACGCCTGCAAAATACAGTACTTTACTCCAGCCATGACAATGAGCTACAGAATGAGCCCACAGTTGACAGGCAGGGGGGTGAGTTGGGCCTGAAGGGTCTGGAACCGTCCCCTCAATTAGGCCTGTTTATTTACAGAGCAGTTAGCTAGCAAAACCAGCTCTCACAAGTACAGGAGCAGGTGAAGGCCAAGATATATACACACACACACACACATTTCCCTGTTTTCTATTTTAACATACTTTCAATGCATATGTTGACTGCTGCAGTGCTTATCTTTTACGTGTTCCCTCTCAGCTTTTCCTAGCGTGACACTGAAACACTGTTCCTGTGCCAGACAAGCAGCAGACTGAGTATCCACTAGCCAAGGCACCAACAAATAGCTCCTTTTTAATCCCTCTCTGACCAGCTCTGCTTAAGTCTATCCACACCAATACACTCCAAATGTGTATTTACCCATGTTCTGATTGGTCACACAACTTCGATGCGAGCCCTTCTCTGCTCTTTTTCTATCCATCTCTCTGATACAGTACGCTGCTGGGGGTCAAAGTGTGTCATATGAGAGTACAGGTCAGGAGGGTGTAATTGTATTGTACTGCCTGTGTGCTGCTTGTGTCCAGCCATTTCTGATCCCAGAAAACATGTGGCCCCGGGGCTGTGCGCTGGACTGCCACAGGGAGCGCCACCGGATAGTATGTGGCAGCAACGGACGCCTTTACAAGTCCCTGTGTGCCTTCCAGAGAGCCCAGTGCATCAACACTCAGCTACGGACGGCACCGCGAGCACACTGTGCAGGTAAGTACCCTTTAGTGACCATAAACTGTGTACATTCTATGAAAGTAAGTAATAGACACCTCCATCTATACACGCGTATTCACACTATACACGTATATACATTCCATTTATTAATCACCATATATACCAGGGATGGGCAACTTTGATGGGGGTGAGGGCCACAAAACAATCTGAACTCATCATGGTGGGCTGCAGTTGCTCGTGGTTCTGCGTCCACCACCTCTTACGTTGCGAGTTAATTTCGTGCAATTCTACACATTTTGCCATGGGGTGTAGAGAAAATGTTGCAGTTTTAAAGCAAATTTGTTGAAGTTCTACTCGTTTTGCCATGGGGCGGGGGGGAAAATTAGCTGTCTTACTGCTAATTTCCTGCAATTCTACACATTTTGCCATAGGGTGGAGAGAAATGTTTGCAGTTTTGAATATAATATCTGAGTGAGACTGACAAAATCAATGGGTGTAATGGAGTGTCTGTTCACTCCATTCCCGCCGTTATTATGAGTCGTCCTCCCCTCAGCAGCCTCCACTGCTATCATTGACTGACATAACAAGAGAAACTGCTGATGCACAACCACATTTCGAAATTACACCCTGTGTATTCTTCTATTCTAACTCTCAACAGTAAGTTTAGACCCCGACTGATTTCCTAAAAACTTTTTTGTGTGTTGAAATTGAACCGAGGGCCTTCAAAAGGGCCGCCAGTTGACCATCCCTGATATTTACAGTACACACAATCTATGCACAATTCTGCATTGATTATATATGCCAATGGAAGTAGTAGAGGTCATTGCTGGACATCCCCCTTCAGATTCCACCCAGTCCAAGTGCCAGCTGGCTCGTAGTCAAGCCCTGGAGTCCAGCGTCCGTAGCCACACCGTCCCAGAATGCGGTGCAGATGGAAGTTTCCTGCAGGTACTGTCTGTCTTTCAAATGACAGAAAATCTATATACAGGGAGTACCGGTACCAGATCAATGTGGAGCTATATACAGGGAGTACCAGTACCAGATCAATGTGGAGCTATATACAGGGAGTACCAGTACCAGATCAATGTGGAGCTATATGCAGGGAGTACCAGTACCAGATCAATGTGGAGCTATATACAGGGAGTACCAGTACCAGATCAATGTGGAGCTATATACAGGGAGTACCAGTACCAGATCAATGTGCAGGGGTACAATGTATTTGAGGTAGATATGTACATGAAGGCAGGGTAAAGTGACTAGGCATCAGGATAGATAATAATAAGGTATTTGAGGTAGATATGTACATGAAGGCAGGGTAAAGTGACTAGGCATCAGGATAGATAATAATAAGAGTAAGAATAAAGAACAGAGTAGCAGCATACACTGAGTGTACAAAACATTAGGATCACCTGCTCTGACCAGGTGAATCCAGTTGAAAGCTCTGATCCCTCATCTTCAATCAGTGTAGATGAAGGGGAGGAGGCAGGATAAAGAAGGATTTTTAAGCTTTGAGACAATTGAGACATGGATTGTGTATGTGTTCGCATCAGAGGGTGAATGGGCAAGACAAAATATTAATTTGCCTTTGAACGGGTTATGGTAGTAGGTGCCAGGCGCACTGGTTTGAGTGTGTCAAAAACTGCAACGCTGCTGGGTTTTTCACATTCAACAGTGTCCTGTGTGTCTCAAGAATGGCCCACCACCCAAAGGACATCCAGACAACTTGACATAACTGTTGGAAGCATTGGAGTCTACATGGGCCAGCATCCCTGTGGAACGCTTTCGACACCTTGTAGAGTCCATGCCCCGGTGAATTGAGGCTGTTCTGACGGCAAAAGGGGGATGCAGGTGTTCCTAATGCTTAGTTCACTTTGTGTATGATGAGTTTAAAAGTGTGCGTGTGTATTTCTGTTGTGTCGGTATGCGTGTGTGTGTATGTGAATGTGTGTGGGTTTTGTGTGACAGTGTCAATGTAGTGTGTGTGTCTGTATATATAGTCTTGTGAGTGTGCATAGAGTCAGCGCAAGATAGGGTCAGTGAAAATAGTCTGGGTAACCATTTAATGAACTATTTAGCAGTCTCATGGCTTGGGGGTAGAAGCTGTCTCGGAGCCTGTTGGCTCGAGAGCCGATGCTTCGGTACCGTTTGCCGGACGGTAGCAGAGAGAACAGTCTATGGCTACTCTTTAGTGAGCATACATTTCAGTACTTGGCTTTGATGAAGTTGGCAAAACGTAGGTTCTGACAAATGTCCCACTTTCTCAGGTGCAGTGCCACAACCAGACTGGTTACTGCTGGTGCTCTACTCCAGATGGGAAACCTGTCAGCGGGACCTCTGTCCTGCACCTCAGACCCAACTGCATAGGTGAGACAGAGTTTAGACCAAACGGCCAGGGAGAAATAGTTGTGAATTAGCATCTATCAAGCCACCCATTAAACAGATCTTCACACAGCCCTCTTTGTGGTATGTTGTGTTGTGCCATGAGTCATTTGCCTGAAATGACACAGATGACTGATCTGGAGTCAGCCCAAAGAGGTGAGAATTCACCTGACTTACACGCGTACTGTACTGTACTGTATATCAATCAATAGTGTTCCACTGACACTAATATAAATGCTCACTCAAACACTGCCACGCATACCTACTCTGGTACGGGCTTTTATCACAGTCAGTTTGGTCCTTGGAAAGTTATTGTCTCTGTGCACACAGGTGTGGGTCGTCCCTCCCGGCCCACCGCTGACCCTAGCAGGACCCAGTCTGCAGCAGGTGAGAGGAGTGGACATGGAGAATCTCCACATGCTTTTAAGTATAGCACTAGGCTTAATCTGTCTCCAGGAAACCGTCCCGGAATGATGGACATTTTCAGAATGATACTACCATATTGTTTGTTTACACTAATATCACTATATTTCCTGTACAGGAATCACCGCTCCTCCGCTCTGGGTGACCATCCGGTTGAACTCTGACCCCAAAGGGAATCGATCTGTAAAACGCCCTACAGGTAAGGAGTTTTTATTTTTATGAGCTTCCATATCTATCACTTCTGTGAGATAATGATTAGTGTGTGTGTGTGTGTGTGTGTGTGTACATGTGTGCGTACATTCGTGCTTCCACAGACAGTCCTCAGACGTGTGAGAGGGAGAGAGCAGCGTTGATGGCCGAGGTGCATCTTCTGTGGCAGGAGGAGCGCTTCATCCCAAAATGTAGTGCAGACGGGCGCTACAGCCCCATCCAGTGCCACGTCACCACGGGGTACTGCTGGTGTGTCAGGGCGGACACGGGACGGCCTCTACCAGGCACCTCTGCCAGGTATGGCCTCAAACAAGGCACCTAGTGGATAGAGAAATGTGGCTAATGCTTTATTTTACAGCCTGATAATTACCAGGTAGTTACTTAGGAATGACTTGTACCAGCTTAACTAGGCAGAACAATAAAGTTTACCTAAATGCAAACTACACTCCCATGACACGCACAGTCCGCTATCAGAACTCTCCCATTCCACACTTTACTAAACTGATCAATTCACACCATATAGCCCAGGAGCCTAAGAAATGCCTACCTAAGAACTCAAACACTGAGTATACAAAACATTAAGAACACCTGCTCTTTCCATGACATAGACTGACCAAATCAAATGTTTTTGGTCACATACACGTGTTTAGCAGATGTTATTGCGGGTGTAACAAAATGCTTTTGTTCCTAGCTCTGACAGTGCAGCAATATCTAACAAGTAATATCTAACAATTTCACAACATATACCCAATACACACATATCTAAGTAAGGAATGATGAATTATAAATATATAGACGAGCAATGTCAGAGCAGCATAGACCAAGATACAGTAGAATATTATAGAATACAGTAGATACATATGAGATGAGTAATGCAAGATATGTGAACATTATTAAAGTGACTAATGTTCCATTTATTGAAGTGGCCAGTGATTTCAAGTCTATGTATATAGGGCAGCAGCCTCTAACGTGCTAGTGATGGCTATTTAACAGTCTGATCAACTTGAAGCTTTTTTTCAGTCTCTCTGCCCCAGCTTTGATGCACCTGTACTGACCTCTCCTTCTGGATGATAGCGGGGTGAACAGGCAGTGGCTCGGGGGGTTGTTGTCCTTGATGATCTTTTTGGCCTTCCTGTGACATCGGGTGCTGTAGGTGTCCTGGAGGGCAGGAAGTTTGCCCCCGGTGATGTGTTGGGCAGACCGCACCACCCTCTGGAGAGCCCTGCGGTTGCGGGCGGTGCAGTTGCCGTACCAGGGGGTGTGCCCAACTCAATATTAGGAAGGTGTTCCTAATGTTAGGTATACTCAGTGTATACTGTATATTGCATATTTTAACATTGTATTATATTTAAAGTGTTGTGCTAGTTTAGGATTTTACCATTCCATACTAAAGTATTGATAGTGCAATGCTATGGTTTTATTGATGACCTTCAATATCCTGGTTCCATAGCATTGTTTAATGGACATTTCCATCCATTTTCACTATATATTTCTCTTAGCTTCATATACGTATCTGACTAACAATGCCACTGTCACCCTTGTGAGCGAAATTGGTTGAAGATCAAAAAGTCGTCTCATCCAAAAATACAGTTGCTCATAGGGTATTTTATTTAACCTTTATTTAACCAGGCAAGTCAGTTACAAACAAATTCGTATTTACAATGTTGGCCTAGGAACAGTGGGTTAACTGCCTTGTTCAGGGGCAGAACGACAGATTTTTACCTGGTCAGCTCAGGGATTCGATCTAGCAACCTTTCGTTTACTGGCCCAACGCTCTAACCGCTAGGCTACCTGCCACCCCAAAAGGTGTATAGTGTAGCCTCTACTGCATCTCTTCCTGTCAATGGTGAATAGTAACAAAGATGATAACAAACGGCAAAAGGGAGGAAACCATTGGGTAAATGCAATATGATGTATGATCATGGTGACTAAATGTTTGGAGAGGAGTCTATGAGTTACAGCTGGAGACGTAGATCATTCCCATGGTTGTTGTTGCCCCATTCAGGAACCGGCTGCCAGACTGCAGCCTGGAGGAGCCCCACAGCAGTCAGCCTGACAGGAGCTACAGAGACAGATCTCTACCAGGTCAGATCATCAAACTGCACTGCACTATACCTGGATAGATCAACAAGGACCTTTCTCGTTTTTACTAGCCTGGTCCCAGATCAGTTTGCTCTTTCTGCCAACTCCTATGGTCATTGTCACTCCTACGGCCATTGGCAGACATCACAAACTGATCAGGCTAACACTAACACTGTTAATCTGATTGGTACTTTCTATACTGAGTACTGTGGGTATTGTGTCCATGAGCTGTGGTGAATGCAATGTGGACTCGTCTAGTTTACATCATAGCGGGTAGGCGTTCCTCATTTTGTCACAACTTAAACTGACCCCGTTGCCTTGCCTTAACACATCTTTCTGCTCCCAGGGTGCCCTGGGGCCCGGAAGAAAGAGTTCCTGCAGAGTCTGTTGAGAGCTCTGCAGCTGGAGGCTGAACAGTCTGGAATACTCAGCCCTCACAGGTCAGTCTGCGTACCACTCTATTTATACTTAACAAAAATATAAACGCAACATGTAAAGTGTTGGTCCCATGCTTCATGAGCTGAAATAATAGATCCCAGAAATGTTCCATATGCAAAAAATATATATTTTTCTCAAATATTGTGCAAAAATGTGTTTACATCCCTTTTAGTGAGCATTTCTTTGCCAAGATAATCCATCCACTTGACAGGTGTGGCATATCAAGAAGCTGAATAAACAGCATGATCATTACACAGGTGCACCTTGTGCTGGGGACAATAAAAGGCCACTCTAAAATGAGCAGTTTTGTCACATAATACAATGCCACAGATGTTTCAAGTTTTGAGAAAGCGTGCAATTGACATGCTGACTGCAGGAATGTCCACCAGAGCTATTGCCAGAGAATTTAATGTAAATTTCTCTACCATAAGCCGCCTCCAACGTCGTTTTAGAGAATTTGGCAGTACGTCCAACCGGCCTCACAACCGCAGACCACGTGTAACCTCGCCAGCCCAGGACATCCACATCCGGCTTCTTCACCTGCAGGATCCCCTTAGACCCCAGCCACCCGGACAGCTGATAAAACTGAGGAGTATTTCTATCTGTAATAAAGCCCTTTTGTGGGGAAAAACAAATTAATGTTAAATCTATGGATTTTACATGACTGGGCAGGTGCGCAGCCAGGGGTGGGCCTGGGAGGCCATAGACCACCCCCCCCCCCCTGGCTCCGCCCCTGCCCAGTCATGTGAAATCCATAGATTAGTGCCTCATTTATTTATTTAAATTGACAGATTTTCTTATATGACCTATTACACAGTAAAATCTTTGAAATTGTTGCATGTTGCGTTTATATTTTTGTTCAGTATAATTAAACCCACTGGACTACCATCTGTTTATATCTTCACTCCATCCCTCTCTTTCTCACTACAGGTCAGTCTGCATACCACTCTATTAAACCCCATGGACCTACTCATCCCATCTATCTCTCTAGTTCATCCCTCACTTTCTCACGCTTACATCTCTCCTCCCTCTCGTGGCCACTTAAATGCTCCGTACCTCTTTTCCTTTCTCTCTCTCCATCTGTCCGTTTTTCACTCAGTTCATTTATATACACAACTCTCTCCTTCACTCAACATCTTCTGTTTTACATATCCATCTATCTGTAATTCCCTGTTCCTCTCGTCCCGCTCTCTCCAAAACCTTCCTCTATTCGCTGACAGATATTAGTACACAGGAGGTTGGTGACACCTCAATTGGGTAGAACGAACTCAGGGAAATGACTGGAGCGGAATTAGTGGAATGGTATCAAATACATCAAACACATGGTTTCCATGTGTTTGATGCCATTCCATTTGCTCTGTTATGGCCATAATTATGAGTCGTTCTCCCCTCAGCAGCCTCCACTGTATTAGTAGTATAGTGTATTTCTGAATACATTACCAATTTACCAGGCCACTGATTGACTGTTGTGCCGTAATGGATATGATAGTACTCCAGTATGTGATTAAATATTTCAAAGAAATCTTTTTCATACTGATTGCCTTTCTGTTTATAAATAACTTGTTTGTTATTTTTGGCTCGACACAGAAATTGGAAAATGGTTAAGGTTCAGGAATAGAGTGCTTGTGTGAAATGAATTATTTTATAATGACTGCAGGAATCTCATAAATATAGATTCACTGACTAGTCAGACTCTGTGGTTCTGTAAAAAACACATTGGAACGTCATCTTCGGTATGTCAGCAAGAGGCCCTTTAAGAAGTCACTCTCAGATGTGTGTCTGCTAGATTCTCCCTGCATGTGGCTCATCTTAAAATAAACATTTGATTTCAATTCAAGACTATACAAGCCAATACATGACTGTTGCCCGCAGAAGAGCATGTACTGGTCTGACATGTGTAATTTCTATACCAGGGTGTTGGACGCCCCCCTGTCAGGCACCATGTCCCCTCCCCCATCCACCTCGGTCCCCTCCCTGAGGGTTGAGGAGTGGGACATGTCAGACCCGGGCGGGGAGGACGGGGGACTGCGTTGGCACTTCAGGCAGCTGGATACGGATGACAGTGGAGTGCTGAGCGAACGTGAGGCCCGGCCGCTCCGTCTCTACCTACGCAAGAGGTTAAAGCCGCGCCGCTGTGCTAAGAAGTTTGCCCAGTACTGTGACCGTGACGGGGACCGCGGCCTCACCCTGTCTGAGCTCAGTGCCTGTCTGGGGCTGTGAGGTGGGTTTGGTTCTAGGAGAGAGTTGACGTTGTGAGGTGGGTTTGGGTAGTTGTGAGGTGGGTTTGGGCTTTGAGAAGAGGTGAATATGGGTTCAAATTTGGCTTTGTGATATGTTTAGTTTGTTACCACTTTGAGCTGAGAGGCTTTGAGTTGTGAGATTAGCTCTTCTGTATATGTTATGTAAGACCTACTGTATTTGATGAAAAGTCCAAGATCGGTTTAGAAAACCACTCAGGGATCTTTTAAGTGGACATTTATTTGTTGGGGTAGGTGCTAGGTACATGTTTTGTCAGAGAAAACAAGTTCTTTCAAGCTGGGAAATTGGATTTCCCTACTCTCTTCTTCATGAGTCGCCTTTGAAGTAGTGCCTGGAAGAAGAGAGAGTAGGACAAGTGTGTGCTTTAGAGATGAGTGAAGCGGAGGTTAAGTAAATGACTATCAGTGAATCCACATTGTGAGAGAGAGAGGACTAAATACATTTGTGTGTATCTCAGTACTGCGTCTCTATAGTGCGTGTCTCTATAGTGCGTGTCTCTATAGTGCATGTCTCTATAGTGTGTGCATGCGTGAAAAATTAGGAGCGCTCTGTCCGTTACGGCTGTTAACACGTTCCTGGCACAATAGTGAATTATGGGACCTCAGCTTTCCCTGTTCAGTGTCTATATTTCAACAGCACAGAAAGAACATCTGAGTGAGTCAGCAGAATGAGAATGTGCGTGCGTGCGTGGCTTTCCATGTGTTTGATGCCATTTAATTTGCTCCATTCCAGCCATTATTGTGAGCTGTCTTCCACTCAGCAGCCTCCACTGTCCCAGACCCACTCCATACCAGCTCCAGATGGGTCTCTGTGTTTGGGTTTCTCTCCCCCTCTCTCTCATTCTCTCCGTTCCATATTCGAGAGGGTGAGCGAGAGGGAGAACGAGACAGAGGAGAGAAAGAGGCTCTTTTACCTCAAGGTTAGTGCTAGCTCACCAGGGACGGCTGTTTTTGGCTCGGTGTCAGATAAATTAAAAGACCGCTGTGTGTTTATGTACATTTAGAAACCAAAACAAACCTCGAGCCAGAATGACCAATCCCACCCTGCCCTTAACCTCCAATTATTCAGTCTAGCTGAGGCGTAGTGACAGCTACGGGAGAAGGTGAGAGGTGTTGTAATGAGTTCTACCTAACACACGTATCCATCCTCCAGACACTCCTGGTGACAGTAATGGGAATAATGAGGAAGGCCTCCAATGATTCAGAACGACTCGTCTGAAACGGAACTAGAGCCCACAAGACAGAGGTCCTGTTGAATTAAACAAGACAGTCATTCATAAATCTGTCTCTCTCTCCCCTCCCCACTCCTATCCTCCCCTCACCTCTCCTATCCTGTCCTGTTTTACCTACAGTATCCGTCAGTAGAATCGAGGAGAGAAGGCAGAGGAGAGCATCGAGCAACAGAAGATCCAAGCCTGAAGTCCTGGGCCTGTATTTATCAAGCGTCTTAGAGTAGGAGTGCTGATCTAGGATCAGGTACATGTAATCTGATTCGTTATGATCAAAAAGCAAAACTGATTCTAGAACAGCAATCCTACTCTGAAACGCTTGGTAAATACAGGCCCTGAAGACCTGAATTCTGCTCCACTCCTGTCAAATTGTCATTGGAAGATCCAGTTCTACAGCACTTTGTAAAGCACAAACAGGCCTCAATTGAAGCATCGTTGTAGAATATACAGCACACAGAATAGAGAATATAGTCACCGCTTTATTAATGTGTCCTATGTCTTTTGTGTTGTCTTGTCGGCTCTGATCATTTCCTCATGTTCATATTTATCAGTAATGGTCTTCTGCTGTAAAACCACAATGTAACTTGTGTATTTGTCATTTTAATCTGTAAACCGTGCTCAAATATTTGTAGACTATAAATAAAATGGATTTTAAAAATACAATACTGTATTATGCAGTGTACAGTTCCCTATATGTGTTAACCCATCTGGGAAGCAAGTGGCATAGTAAAATGATTTAGGGTTTTCATCTGTGTGTGTTCATGATGAATGCAACAAGAATTTCCAAAATCTTTCGAAGGAATCACTAACAAATGGAGACGTATGGCGCTTAAGCCTACAATGTGACTGATAGAAGACTGGACATAAAAGACATTCCTGAGAGTAAAGCGGCGATTTTGAAGAGCGCATTAGACAAAGCTGGGGTAGCATCTCCTGGGAAGGATGAGATGTGTTACATCATGATGGCTCATCGCAGTGACACTGAAATGGGGAAAGTATTGGGCCTTTGCAATAAGGTGTGGCAGGAAGGGAAACTGCCTGGAAGTTGGAAGCAGGCGGTAGTGGTGCCGATACAGAACCCAGGGAAAGACCCTACTAGTCCTTCAAGCTATAGGCCGATAGCGTTGACATCTCATGTATGTAAACCTATGGAAAGGATGATAACGGAAAGGCTGACTTACTTTCTGGAGAGTAGAGGACTAATGTCACCAGATGAAAGCGGGTTCAGGACAGGCAGGGGAACAATGGATCCTGTACTGCCTTGAGTCAGTCATTTGGAAATCACTGGCAATTAAGGAGGTGGTGGTAGCCGTTTTATTTGATGTAGTGAAGGCCTTTGATATGATGTGGATGGAGGGCCTACTTATAGAAGGCCTATGATATGATGTGGAAGGAGGGCCTACTTATAGAAGGCCTATGATATGATGTGGAAGCAGGGCCTACCTTATCAAACTGGGTAACATAGCTGGGTAACATTGAGAAAGGGTTTTTAACTGGATAAAAGTTTTTTGGGTGGCTGATCAATACAAGTGAGGGTGGGGAGCTCTATGTCAGAAAGTTGTGAGGTGGATAATGGTATCCCCCAGGGAAGTGTCATTAGTCCTTTGCTGTTCTCCATTATGATTGACAATGTATTCTCCCAGGTGAAACCTGATATTGGGAGGACATTGTTTACAGATGAAGGTGCATTGTGGAAGAGAGGGAGAAATATTACCCATACAGCCAGGAGAGTTCAAGAAGTGATTAGTGAAGTTGAGCAGTGGTCCCTCAGGTGGGGCTTTAAGTTTTCAGTTGAGAAAACACAGACTGTGTTTTTTCTAGAAAGAAGGCTGGGGAGAAAATATACCTGAAGGAATCTGTAGAGGGTGGGAGGGTTTAGGTCACTGGGGGTCTGGTTTGACACTCAAATTATATGGGTGGAGCATATTAACAGACTAGAAATAAAATATTGAATGTGATGCGTTGCCTGTCAGGATTGGAGTGGGGGCAGATAGAATGGAATTGAAAATGCTATATATAGCTCAGTTAGTCATCACTGGATTATGGAAGTGTAGCATATGGATCAGCAGCTCCGCCATCTTTAAAAAAAAAGCTCAATGTAATCCAGTCCCAAGCCCAATGAATTGTGGAGCACTCAGTACCTCCCCGGTGGCAGTGATTCAGATAGAGTTGGGAGAGATGACGTTAAAGTTAAGACAACAGCTAACCATTACATATTGGGTAAATCTACAAGGACATAAGGTTACACATCTTACAAAAAAGGTACTTCTAGAGTGCTGGGAACATGAACAGGTTTTGGGTGGATAGGCAATGGCATGCCGTGAGAGATGGGGTTGTTTGGGAGGGAGTTTAGCCTCTCTGTGGTTCTTCCTGCTATCCCACCTTGGTTGCTCCCTCAGCCAATGAGGGAGGGTTCCTTGAAAGGGTAAGAGCTGTTGAGGAAAGAGTAGATTCAGTTGTAAGTGAACATTTAAGAACACAATACTATGCTTTCTTGAATATATTCACAGATGGATCTGAGGACCCTACAACAGCGGGGACAGGTGCAGCTTTTAGTGTTCCTGAGTTTAAGGTGGCAGTGACAAAAAGAGCAAAGGATCATTAATCCACTTACACAAGGGAGTTGATGGCCATACTCTTGGCTGCATAGTGGGTGGAGGTGAGGCCAGGCAGGGTAGTCATCTGCTCTGACTCCTGTGCAGCACTGATGAGCTTAAATAAATTTTTGTCTCTGAGCAGAGTATAGGGTGAAACAGATGGGGGGATTTGTGATGTTCCTCTGGGTACCAGCTCATGTGGGAGTAGAGGGGAATGAGGAGGTGGATGTTATCATCAAGCAGGCTCTTAAACATCCTAATGTCGAAATGAAATTGTCAATCAGTAAAGCAGAAACCAATGGGTTGATAAAAACAGTGGTTAAAACAAATGGCAAGAGTTGTTCAAAAGGGAGGGAAAGGGAAGACACCTGTATAAGATTCAGGAAAAGGTAGGTGCAGGGAGGTCCTCAGGTCAAGAGAGAAGGGAGGAACGTGTAATCACAAGGCTGAGACTGGGACACACAAAAGCTCAATAGTTCATTGAAATTGGTGGGGAAACATCTGACTGGGCGATGTGATCATTGTCAGGAGGAGATGGAGACAGTGGAACATGTTCTATTTCAGTGCCAGAAATATTGGAGTGATTGTTATTAGATTTGAGTGGTAATGGGGTTGAAGAGCCAAGATTAAGTGAACTGCTGGAGAAATCCTCAGGGGATGTAGTATTTAATTATGTATTTCATTTATTTAGGGAGACGATAATATTGGGTTGGATTTAGACCTTACCTGTCTGGTCCACACTCCAGTCCAGTTGGTGGCGGTAATGCACCTCAACCCCAGGAGGCTGAAGTATTTGTCTTGTCACCTAAAACCCTCACAAACTTTTACAGATGTACAATTGAGAGCATCCTGTCGGGTTGTATCATCTCCTGGTACAGCAACTGCAACGCCCATAACCGCAGGGTGCGGTCTGCACAACGCATCACCGGGGGCAAACTACCTGCCTTCCAGGACACCTACAGCACCCGATGTCACAGGAAGGCCAAAAAGATCATCAAGGACAACAACCCCCCGAGCCACTGCCTGTTCACCCCGCTATCATCCAGAAGGCGAGGTCAGTACAAGTGCATCAAAGCTGGGACCGAGAGACTGAGGAACAGCTTCTATCTCAAGGCCATCAGACTGTTAAACAGCAATCACTAACATTGAGTGGCTGCTGCCAACATACTGACTCAAATCTCTGACCACTTTAATAATAAAAAAAATCAGATGTAATAAATGTATCACTAGTCACTTTAAACAATGCCACTTTATATAATGTTTACATACCCTACATTACTCATCTCATATGTATATACTGTACTCTATACCATCTACTGCATCTTGCCTATGCCGTTCGGCCATCGCTCATCCATATATTTATATGTACATATTCTTATTCATTCCTTTACACTTTGGTGTATAAGGTAGTTGTTGTGAAATTGTTAGATTACTTGTTAGATATTACTGCACGATCGGAATTAGAAGCACAAGCATTTCGCTATACTCGCATTAACATCTGCTAACCATGTGTATGTGACCAATAAAATTTGATTTGGTTTTTCACACTCAATGGCTGCCTACTTATCTCACCCAGAGGAGTGGTCAGGTCAAGACAGTCCTCTCCCAGAGGTTAGGACAAATAGCCTGTGACAGAAAAGAGCCTGGTGAGAACGAGAGAGGCACTTATTTGGTGCAAATCTAACTTGCGTCACTGTGTTGCTGCCACGGGCAGGATCTGAACCCTGATCTCCCACGTGAGAAAGCAATGTCTTGACTGTTAGACAACCGTCCTCTACACTCCTAACAGCTTCGCTTCCTCTACTGTCCCTTTACTGTGCTCCTTGAACTAGTAGTGGTCCTATGATCAAAAACACTTGTGACTGCTCGCTTGACAACGTACAAACCAGTTGTGCCAACGAAAAGGATCTGATTTCCCATAGGGCGGCGCAGCGTTGTCCGGGTTACACGGCACCCAAACGCGATCACGACACACAGGTTAAAATATCAAAACAAACTCTGAACCAATTACATTAATTTGCACTTGCTAGCTAATTTGTCCTATTGAGCTAGCTTGCTGTTAATAGCTAATTTGTCCTTGGATATAAACATTGAGTTGTTATTTACCTGAAATGCACAAGGTCCTCTACCCCGACAATTAATCCACACATAAAACAGTCAACCGAATCATTTCTAGTCATCTCTCCTCCTTCCAGGCCTTTTATTCTCTTGACTTTATATTGCGATTGGCAACTTTCATAAATTAGATGCTTTACCACCACAGACCTCTTCGTCTTTCAGTCACCCACGTGGGTATAACCAATGAGGAGATGGCACGTGGGTACCTGCTTCTATACACCAATGAGGAGATGGGAAAGGCAGGACTTGCAGCCCAATCTGCTCAGAAATAGAACCGACTTCTACAGACGCTCGTTGGGCGCGCGCGAGCAGTGTGGGTGCAATAACTGAATCACATATATTTCTACATTTATTTTGTAACGCTCGCGTACGCGACGCGAGCGGTGTAGTCAGGGACTTAGGGGTTGGCCGGGGTTGGCTGTCATTGTAAATAAGAATTTGTTCTTAACTGACTTGCCAGTTAAATAAAGGTAGAAAAAAAATAAAAATAATGAATTTATCCCGTATGATCTGATGCATTACATAAACGTATCTGCAACATAATTTTGTACACACCTATGTCGGTGCTATTGCCATGTTCAAGAATAGCGAATAATTGCAAACTATTAGCCAATGATCTTACTATTGTCTGGTTATGCATGGTTTTGTGTGTTAAATATTGGGATATTGTTGTGTTTAAAACGACTCTTGTTGTGCAGTCAAACGTCTCCAAGAGACCCAGTATTTCAGGTCATCTCTAAAGTTTTACCAGGAGAGGGGGCTATTTTGCCAGATATGCTGCCAGCCCAGAGGCAGAATAGCACCTCAGTGCATGCACACATAAAATTAGTGGTTGCATTGTGTGTTTGCGTGCGTGTGTGAAAGGTTGGTTGCACATGTAAGGTTATCCGTATGCTACATTTGAATATGTGATATGACATTGTGTTTGATCCCTCCACTGGGGTCCTGTATCAAAGACCATGTGGTCATACAGGGTGATAAATATCCCAGCAATCTCCAAATTGGTGACATATTTCACTCCCCCTTCCCACTACCCCAACCCCTTGAGAAACTCAGACATTTGCATGCTATGACGAATCTATAATTCATGAAATCCATAGCTCCTTTTGCAATACCATATACTTTGGATATTGACATCTATGTTTTTTACATTCTGCTGTTACTGTTCATTGCCATCTCACTGACTTAATGAGATGGAAACAGAGATTCTATTAGATTCCACTGTGGGGTTGACTTGTCTGGACCATTCAACTTTAGATATGGCACCCCATAGATTTGGCAATTTTTATTAAATAAAATACAGTTTTTTTTCATTCACAGAGCTGGATTTGGTTCATTCTCCAGGGCCTGTTTTCACAAAGTGTCTCAGAGTAGTAGTACTGATATGGATCAGGTTATTCCTACTCTGAGAAGCTTCATGTATTCAGGCCCAGAGCTCTTTTATGAATGAGGAGGATTCATGTGTTTGTGTACAGATATGATACCTTCATTTGACCATTTTCTAACACAAGGAAAATAATCTTTCAGCCACAGGAAATGTAAATTATTGTGTGGATTATAATTAATGGAAATTTTTGTAGGGATTGATACATCTTTTGTTAGAATAAATCAAGTCTGATATTTTAAAGTGGACATTACAAACTTTAGAAACCTTTTCAAACCTTGAATACACTACAATTTGCATTTTACTGAGACAATAGAGTAATCAAATTAAGAGAGCACACCTGTAATTTAATTAATTTACTATCCAACTAATCACATGCTAATTGGGTTGGAGTCTCTGGTTAAAGTTGAGTGTGCTTGAGCATGACAGTATGACATCTAAATATTGTTCTATTTTTCATAATTTTTCTCAGATGCTCTTTTGGCGAACAAGTTATTTTGACAGGAGACAAGCTCACAAGTCAGTGTATATGGCTCTTATATCTATCTTTCACTTCTCTCCTCACTTTTCTCTGTTGTTGACTACCTCTAGTCTCCTCTCTTTTTTTCTCTCACTCCTTTTGGACAGCTTCCACACTGTGACACTCCTCAGGGCATGAGCAGTTTAGTGCTAATATAGTTTTAACAGTATATTCATTCTAATTTCATACGCACTAAAGGCACCGCTCTTACACTGATGACCCCAGGGCACTGCCATCCATTCCATTCCCTTATCTCTCCTCTTCTCCCTATTCCGGAATCCTTTCTATTTCTCTCTCACCCAGTGTTGCATCCTTCCCCTCCTGCATTCTCTCCATCCATTGTGAACGGTTTTCCTTTAGTTAAAACTGAGATTTTAGGGCTTTATTTATATTGTGCCTCAGTTCAAAGCAAGTTGTCTTCTCAATGATTTCCAATAGGCCCCCTGCACCCACCCAGCGACCGTTCAGCTAAGACTTGATAACAGATGGGTTGGGTTCAGTCCTCGTACCTCCGAGGGCATTGATTTAACTCTAATTTGTTTTTCTTTGTAGAGAGCAGAAATTGCCTCCCAGCAGTCGGTCCAGATTTAATTTAGATTAGTGTGACACACAGGGATTGGCTGGCCCAAACCACTTCCTGTCCTGCCTGCCTGGTGCCTCCATCATGGGTACCAGACATTGGCAGATGCGTTATTAAAAAAGCTGTCCTCTGTTGCATTTGAAGAGGCGACAAGCATAGCAGGCAGTCTGTCGTTTGAACTCTTGGGCTTCCTGGGTTTAGGTATAAAAGATGAAGCAATTCTATTAACACAGTCCCCACTGGGCACAAACTGGTTGAAACAATGTTGTTTCAACGTAATATGTCAAAGTATTGTGACGTGGAATCTTTGTGGAAAATACATTGGATTTGCAAAAAGTCATCAACTGTTGTTTTTGAGGGTGACATTCCAACCACAGGATTATGCCATCATGGTAACCATTTTTTTACATGTTTTATACTAGGTTTGTCTATGTTGAATTTGTACCTTTGAAACAACATCAGAGAGGGGCAGCACCTCCTACTGGAGAGCGTCTATCTACAGCTATCCATTTGGTCTCCCATCCAGGGTTTTAACCTTCATTTGATCACTCTTCTCTTCTGTTGCTGAGAATATTCCTGCACGGCAGGAAATGCACATTTGTAGTGTATTCAAGGTTTAAAAAGTATTCTAAAATGTATAATTTCCACTTAAAAATGTCTGACTTTATTTGCCCTAACGAAAAATGTATCAACCCCAACATTCTTTTTTTTTAAAGAATCATCCACATAATAATTCACATTTCCTGTTGCTGCAGGATTATTTTCCTGTTGTAGTAAACTGGTTCAAATTAAGACCCTACATCTGTACATCTCCGTGGAAGACTCAGCACTGGCAGCATTGTCCTGCCCTGAACTGCTTCCATCTCCATCACTTCCCTATCAGACTAGTCCCTGTCTGAGAGTTGATGGATTTCTGGCACAGCACCGTCTTGGTTGAGTTACACTGCAGAATAGTTGATTATCTCAGCTGTTCTGGTTCCACAGGAATAGCTTACACACACACACACACACACACACACACACACACACACACACACACACACACACACACACACACACACACACACACACACACACACACACACTTGTATAACTAACCTTGTGGGGACACACAATTCTGTCCCATTCAAAATCCTATTTTTTATTAACCTAATCCTAACCCTAACATTAACCCTAACCTTAACCCCAGAATCTAACCTTAACCCTAACTCCTTACCCTAAAACCTAGTTCTAACCCTAACACTAATCATAACCTTAACCCTGAACCCCCTACAAATAACATTTGACCTTGTGGGGACTAACAAAATGTCCCCAGTTGGTCAAATTTTGGTTCATTTATAACTTTTGTGGAGACTTCTGGTTTTACAGCCCCTGGTGATGCTTTTTATTTATTTTTATTTACCCTTTATTTAACTAGGCAAGTCAGTTGAGAACAAATTCTTATTTACAAGACCGATAACATTTTTATCTTGTCAGCTCGGTTACTGGCCCAACGCTTTAACCACTAGGCTACCTGCTGCTCCGGCAGCGCCCTGCTGAGCAAAATGTCTAATAATCTGACAATCAGTCTAATAATCTGACAATCTGTCTAATAACTTAACACTCAGTCTAATAATCTGACAATCTGTCTAATAATTTAACACTCAGTCTAATAATCTGACAATCAGTCTAATAATCTGACAATCAGTCTAATAATCTGACAATCAGTCTAATAATCTGTGTCTCTAGCCCAGAGAGAGGAAATGACAAGTCTGTAGCTTTTTATTTTAATGTCTGTCACTCTCTTACACACCCCCTCCATCTGGGGTGACGGAGAGACAGCAGGAAAAAGGAAGAGATGAGGCTGTGTATTGTCAGGATGTTTGACTGGAATTAAATCACTCATGGCCTTCCCTGTCTGTCTCAAACCATGCAAATCGTTAGTGTAGAAATTGCTCAGTGAGTGAAAGACCAGGAAGTGGTCAGTGGTGTAAAAAATGTAAGTACTACTTAAGAAGTTTTCTTGGGTATCTGTACTTTACTCTGCTATTTATATTTTTGAAAACTTTTACTTCACCATTTTCCTAAAGCAAATTATATACTTTTTATTCCATACATTTTCCCTGACACCCAAAAGTACTTGTTACATTTTGAATGCTTAGCAGAACAGGAAAATTGTCCAATTCAAGCACTTATCAAGAGAACATCCTTGGTCATCCTTACTGCATCAGATCTGGCGGAGTCACTGAGTTGTGCAATCTGGTTTGCATAATATTTTATTTTTGATACTTAAGTATATTTTATCAATTACATTAACTTTGATACTTCAGTATATTTAAAAGCAATTACTTTTAGACTTTTACTCAAGTAGTATTGCATGACTTTCACTTTTCCTTGAGTCATTTTCTATTAAGGTATATTTTACTCAAGTATGACAATTGGGTACTTTTTCCACCACTACAAGTGGTGACAGTGCACAGGGACTTTTGGGACAGGACGGAATCCTGGACAGGGCACAAATCATGTCACTCACGATTTGGGTGCCCTGGTCAAGTAGCCTTGGTCAAAAGTAGTACAATATCTACAGAATAGGGATCCATTTGGCAACAACCCCATTTGAATGCATGTTTCATTTACTCCAGCAACCCCGGTTCACTTCCCTGCTCCGCAGTTCTCTGCAATATCAATATTTGATTATTGCTTATGCACAGTTCAAGGTCCTGTATGCCATCCATCAAATTCATATTCATAAATAGCCTATAACCAAAACACAGTAGAAAGAGAATAATACAAAATATATGATCAGCAAAGGAGGATTACAGACAATAACGCATTAAAGTAACATCAAAGGCTCCTTCACACTGGATTTAAATGTCAAATTTGCATTGTTGATACATGCAAGATTCTCTCTGCAGTGTAGATCATATAATGATTAGCATGTGTTATTTATAGATCATTTCTCATCTCAGCATGATCCTACAGAATCCTCAACATGCTTGAAGGCACTAACGTCATGCCTGTAGGAAAAATACACAGCTCTGTCGTCACAACTCACTAGTACATACAAGTATAGCAGTAGTAGTCGGTGGAAATATGTCTTGTTGTTGATGATATATTACAAAATACCTCCAATATGCCTCACACCGGGATGATACAGCTAAAGGTAGGTGTGTGCATGGTGCAGAAGATGAGTGACATCCTATTTGGAGATCAGACAGATGACCAGCGGTTACTGCCCTGTGTTGCCAGCCTCCGTCCTGGCCTATTGGAGTGCCACTCAGAAAGACTGGGGGAGGATGCCACTGTGTCCTAGTTGAGGTGAGCTAAAACCAACCACTTGAGACGCTGCAGAGGCACTCTTTCTCTCTCTCCTTCTTCCTACTTGCACATCCCTGTTTGTCTTTCTGTTTCTCTCTCTTTTTCTCTGGTCTCGCCACCACTCTCTTCACTCTGTCATTCGTACATCTTTATATTCGTTTTTTCTTGTTCCTGAAAGTTTCCTCTCTCAAAGACCCGAGTGAAGAGGCACTAGTCTACCGTCCCATTCATTTGTTTCTGATTCTCTCAACATTACCTATTTGAAGTGGATTAGAATTCCACAAATATCACTGGGGAACCAAACCTCGCTGGGAAGCCTATTATTGAGTACCATCCACTGAAAATGTGCTTGGTCAGCAAACATCAGCAGGAACAAGGGAGTTAGTGAACAGTAAAAAGAAAAGTAAAGGACCCTGTTCAAGACTTTGAAAATACATATTTCATTTTTGAGGCTATCACAGACACTGACATGGTTCCATCAATATGATGGTAACCTTAGCTTTCCTCCCATCAAATAATGTCCGCTCAGGGATTACATTGAGGAACGGATAGTGTTCCACTTGTACATCTTTTAGACAACATGAAATACGACTGTTATTAACAAAGAAAGTAGGTTAGCTTATAAATCATTTCTCGAGCGTGACACGTGGTCGTAACCCATGCGCGCTCCTGAACGTAACTCCCCTCCCTTCCCTGAACGCGCACTTCCAATGTGATTGTGAGAGAGACTGACAGCGTGTGTAGCCTACTGTTTGTGAGTGTATGTCAGAGTGCGAATCGATCCGCTTCTACAACAGCAAAATTAACGGGAGCAGTTTTTCATGTTAACAACAGCAATATTTGCATTACGACCACACCTGCTTTGAGCGACGCTAAAAACTTGGATATAAGGTAAGAATGTGTTTAGAAAAGTGTTCGGTTTTGAATGTTGAGGACATGTCAGATGTGTTTAAATATTGACAAATTCATTGCTTTTTACACTTTAACAATCTTCTATCTGCTCTACACTGACTTGCTCGATGTTTGTTTGGGTTATGGGTAGGCTATTCTCTATGGATAAATATGTAACAACAATGTACCATGTGGGTAGCTCTAATATTCTCATTTGATCCATTGATTTAATAATATTTGAAAATGCTAAGTAGTCATCAGAAGTAGGTTGTACAATCAAGCAAATTATATTGATGGAAAGATTTTGAGCATAACCAACATTTAAGCCTGCCACTATTTTCGTTTATTGTGAAAGGCTGTGTTGATAAAATGCACGCTCACATATATCATCAATAGAAGCTACCATGTTGCATAATTTCCCTGAAGTGTTCCACTGCGTGATTGAAATACTAAAGATGTTGCAGAGATGTGTGCACAGTGTGTAGAACCAATACCTTTATTTGTCCTCAGATAAAAGTCCCGTTCAATTAATTTTAAAGGCAAATGTCCTTATGTCAATTGCATAGGCCTACTCAACAGTGCCCGTATAGCTTATTAGTTGACATAAAGTGTTTCTTTATGATATAGCAAAAAGCTCAACATATAGCCTAGCCCAGGGGTGGGAAATTCCAGTCCTCTGGGGCCTGATTAGTGTCACAGTTTTGCCCCAGCAAACACACATGACTCCAATAATCACCTAATCATGATCTTCAGTTTAGAATGCAATTTGATTAATCAGGTGTGTTTGCTAAGGATGGAGAAAAGTGACAACAATCAGGCCCCCGAGGACTGGAGTTGCCCACCCCTGGCCTAGGCTGTAGTGGGCTTTCCTCTGTGTGGCATTTTTCTGCAGTTTGGATTTTATCCCTCCACTCCCCACCCCCGAAACGAATGGAGGATAACCAGTATTTATTGCTCCTCGGATGGCAGTTTGTGCACGTTGACTACATGTAGGCTATATGGTTCACTCCTCCTTTTTTCATTACAGTTCGGTATCCCAAAAGGGATTATTTTCTCTTCAATGTAGAGACCTTTACAGTAGTTCACCTGTCAGTTCACCTTGATCCATAACCGTGGGAAGTAGGGGTGCTGAAGGTGCTGCAGCACCTGATGAATCGAAATTAATAATATAAAATAAATAAAAACAATTCTAAACAAAATTTGTGAACTAGGCCTTTATTACTCCTGTATAAGGGAGAAAAAATACTCGTCAACCCCCCCGCCCCCATTGAAAGCACCCCAGCCCAAAACATCATCCTGCAGCCATGTCTCCATCTATAGCCTAAAATAAGAGACATTGCAAAACGGGCTTTTCTAATAATAAAGATATACCGTTATACTCGTATGCCGAATCAGCAGCATCATCGTTAAGCAAGTGCAAGTCAAGGCTCAATTGGTCCCCCTTTAAAACTGATCATCTGTTCATTGTGCTTGCATCATAGAGATGGGAAGTGGGGATTCACCCAGCTCAGTGTAGGCTAGCGTGGGGCAGGCTGTAGTGGGCTTTCCTCGGTGTGGCATTTTTCTGCAGTTTGGATTTTATCCCTCCACTCCCCACCCCCGAAACGAATGGAGGATAACCAGTATTTATTGCTCCTCGGATGGCAGTTTGTGCACGTTGACTACATGTAGGCTATATGGTTCACTCCTCCTTTTTTCATTACAGTTCGGTATCCCAAAACTGATTATTTTCTCTTCAATGTATCCAAGTGCTCCTCTCAGTTGGTCTATTGTGGGATGTTTTCATACAGGGGATAGGCTATTGTTGGCAGAATTGTACAGCCTGCAGACTAGACTGTTAGAGGAAACACAATTGAAATCTGTATCTCTCTATCTCAGAGGTTAGAGTGTAGCTGTTTCAGTCTGCATATCCACCGCACAGCTCTCCTCTGTTGGAGATTCAAATTCCCCAGTTAGGAAATACAGTCCTGATTGCTCTCTGGGGGGTGCGGGACAGGCTGTTCAATCTGTCTAATGCCACCCAAAGAGCAAGTTTGTTAATTATACAAATTAGGTCCTTGATTGTTTTGAAGCTACATTTGCGCTTGGCCTTTGGAGTTGTGGAGTCGAGAGTTTTAGTGCAAGGGCGGAGGCTAACATGGTGTTTATGCAGACCCCTGCAGGATGGGGTGGGGGGAGATGGGACACAATGTGTAGTGTGCGTGCATCCGTGCAGTGCGAGGCTGAGCAGTGAGACATGAGCGGGGTGTTCCAGAAAAGAGGGAGAGAGGGAGCTGCTGCAGTGCTTGGACTATGGGGGGGTGGGGGTCGGCGGTCTGAGGAGGAGTGAGGGAGCTCCCTTCTCCAGCACTATCACTCCCGCTCTGCAGTTTGGGTGGGGGTGCATGTGTGCATGTCCTGTATGTGCTCCTATGCTGTGTGTATGTTGACTGTATGTAATATAGTCTATGAATGCACAGTGTGTGTGTGTGTCTGTCCAGTGCACTGTACGTCTCTGCTGTTCCTCATGCCCAGCTGGGGTGCTGAGGAGCGTGTCGTCTGGTCCGTCTGTTGGGTGGGTCTCAATGTGTGAGCCAGCTTCTTATTGGTGTGGGAACAACCGGACAGAAGTGTGTATGTGGTGTGGTTCCCCTCATCATCGAACTTCAATCAAATAATGAATAATCTGCCATAAAAGCAAACAGAAATGAGCTTTCCCGTTGTGAGCAGAAACCTCTCTCCTCTCACCATTTCATTGTCACTTTTTCTACCCCTTTTCCTCGATCAGGCTGGGGATTTACATAGTAACCTTATCCCTCCTCTCTGACATGGCTTTCATTAATATTTATGAAGATTATAATGTGAAATTTGTGTTTCTTCAGGGTTGACGGTATTTGCCCTGCTCTCTTGTGCGTCCCAAATGGTACCCTATTCCCTATATAGTGCACTACTTTTGACCAGGACCTACATAAAGGGAATAGGGTGCCATCTGGATGGTATCCTCTGTTGTTCTGCCCTGGTTGCCGAGTCACTGGGCTGATCTTCTCATTGGACCCTTTGGGTGAAAATGACTCTGGGGTGTTACTGTACAAATCCACAATCAGGGATTCCGTCTCTGGGTAGGGTATGTTGCCTTGTACACTTTAGTTTCGACCCTGTCTTTCAGTGAATGTGATGGACAGGGTCATGTTCTTTCTGGTGATCCTTTTGGGGTTTGTGTGCCAGGTGGTTCTGACCCATCTCTTGGTGACAGGTGTTTATCATAGTCTTTATGTCCACGTGTATCAATGCTGTACCTATAGGATTGGAGGAACTAGGTATTGGAGGGATCCATGGTCCTGGTTTTGACTCCATTGTGACCCTAACATCCTTCCTCCTAACAGATACATGTAGAATATTTCACATGGGAAACACAAGTCCTGCTGCGATGGCTCGTCATACACATGGGAACACGGTGGCCAAGGAGTCAGGACACACGCCAAGTTCCCAACTGCTCTCGCCCACACACTCCCAATGGCTGATATCCAGGCGCTGTGGTACCAGCTGTCCCGCTATTGGTCGGGTTCTGCTGTCGTCGAGGCAGGGTCTCCGGTCTCTGCTGTGCGTATCGTGCACACCCTCCACAGTCACGTCTCTCTGTCTGTCTGTCTGTCTGTCTTAGGCTCCATCAGATCTTTATCAATCTGTCCTGTGTAATAAGACTCAGGGGTGCTGAAGCACCAACACACTCTGTTCCAATCCACACAATGACCCTTGAATTGGCAGAGGCAAAACACAAACAGGGTGCTGTGTGTTGGGTGGTAACGAACACAGCTTAGCGTTCTACATGCAGCTGAATTTACTCTCCCATCAGCCGCTCAGAGATTTTCTGCATGTGTTTTTTTTACTCTCTCTCAACTTGTCTTTTTCGGATATAAGAAGCTGATCTCAGGCATTGAGATTTAACGTTGTGCGTTTCTCTTCGCACTCTTGTGTGAAGTCTCGGTCTAATCCGAAGAGTTGTTATGTAACATGTTGATTTACATCTAACCAGCTTTCATGTGCTTTCGTGCAAATTGCATTTGCATATGTCAGAGCTGTGTGCTTATCCGTCAGCCTGCAGCCAGCCCTTGGGATCCCTTTTGTGTGGATGATAGAGAATGAATCCCCTGCCTGCGTGCGTTGGCTGTGTTAGCGGGGTTTGTTTTTGAGAGCAAAGGGCCATCGGTGGACAGTTGGTCAGCCCAGGGCTAGGCAGGGGGGTGCAGCTCTCACTGTTACTGTTGGTCAGTCCAGGGCTAGGCAGGGGGGTGCAGCTCTCACTGTTGCTGTTGGTCAGTTGGCACAAAGTCACAGGGGCTATTATTCAGCACCTCGGCCGACACACACACACACACACACACACACACAGGGTGCTCTCTTTTTCTAAACGTGAGCGATTGTTTTGTTTTCTCTCCCCACGTAGCCTGTAGCTTTGTGTCGGTCTAGGCTGTTATCTCTCTGCCTGGGTGGTTTTCCTGTTTAACACTTTTGCTCTGGCTGCCTCAGTCAGTTAGCTCTGTCATCCAGTTAGCTACCTAGTGAGAACTGTGGTAGAAATCATGACTATGATTGATTGCATTTCCAATATTAGCAGGCAGAATTTAGACTGTCCACTTTTAAGTGCTGAGACAGAATGGCTATATAAGGAATGGAGCATATAGAATCAGGGTTCAGTCACCATTATAGCTACCATTGTGGCCTGGACAGTGGTCAGATGTGGGCGGTAACCAGCAGAGAAATGAGAATGGAAGATGGTTGTGAAGCAGGGCCAATGGGAGTTGTTCATGAACATATAAGGAGTGACTATATGTGCTATGTAAAGATAATGTGATAACTATAGGGCCAATGGGAGTAGTTCATGAACATACAAGGAGTGATTCTATACGTTAAGCAGGGACAGAATACTATAAAGGAAGAACTCTGTGATAAGGGAGTCAGTCTCTTTCCTTGGAGAGGCTCGGCTTTAATCCGTTGAATTAAAGTCAAAATTGAATTGACAAGTCCCGGTATCTGTGTAAATATTTGCCTCAAGATTTTCCACAACAGAACCTACCCAGTGATGGACAAAGGATGAATGAGTGCAGAGTTAGCTGAGGGAAAGGGTGATATGGGGAACGAGGGAAGAGGTGAGGGAGGAGAGGAGAGCAGGAGTGGCTTTCACTCCAGCCGTATTTCAGATCAATTAGAAGAAGCCATAATCCTCTCTGGTCCTGTCACAGACTTCAGAGGAACAGGCCGGCTTGGTCAGTGGTCACCACTTAACACCAGACACCTCCGCCCCCACTCTCACTGCTCCTGCCATTATAGGTGGTGAGGATGTTCTGGGGTGACAGTCACTACTGTTTCCTCCTCCTCACATGCTCTATGGTCATAACAGACCAGTAAAATAGATGCTGTGCCTTATCCAATGTGTTACCCCTAACGCTAAGTTAGATCTAAACCAATGCCCCCTATTCAGTACAGCTACAGTACCTGGCTAAGCAGTGTGCCTGTCAGCTCAGTAGACTTCCATCACAGTGAGTCTCATGGAACACAGAGGTTAGACCCCTCTGGCAGGATGAGTCCTGACAACCATGGTTCTCACTGAGGCATACTGTCTGCTGAAGGAGAGATGGAGAGAGGGAGAGGAAAGAAAGACCGAGAGCATGTCCTGTCAGCCGGTCTCCCTGAATATTCCTTTTCTAGGAAAGGTAACAGGAGCGTAGGCACACAGGTGGAGGCGGTTGTGACTCCAGGGGGAGGGATCAGCAGCACTGTTTCTCTGTTGTTTTCACTTTCTGTTGCTCGAGCACAGCTGTCACCCTCCAGGTATATTGTATGAAATGCAATGGTCGTTAGGAACAACAAGGGAAGAGAACAGTGTGTGTGTGAGAGAGATAATGAAAACGGCAAGTGCTGTTGTCTGTATCAGTGTGTTTGTGCAATCTCTCAGACCCACTCTTTTCCTGATTTTCTCATTCTCTCTTTCTCTCTTGTTCATCCAATCATCCCTTGCTGTCACGCTGAGGTCTCTGGGCTTAGTGTGGGAGTGGTGCAGCCTGACACAGAGTGACACACACACACTCAAACTCTCCCAGTCACACACACAGTGCCTCAGAGCAGTAGAACAAGAGGACGTGGTGACCGGAGGAGAGCCGGGCCCCTCACAGGCCATGGCCTAACATTAAGAGTGACAACCTGGGGACATGGGGAGAGCCGGGCCTTTCCTGGTGCTACTGTAGTTTACAGAGAGGAAACGCAGGAGGGCACATTATAATGCAATAGCTAAGAGGTCATTTTCTACTTGGTTAGCTAGACTGTATTTGTTATACTCTTGTGAATTCTATGGTTTTTGCTAGTTTACTTGTAGTTTTTTTATGTTGTTTGTCTGTAATTTTGTAATGACTTGGTTCTGCCTATCTTGGCCAGGACGCTCTTGAAAAAGAGATTTTAAATCTCAATGAGCCCTTCCTGGTTAAATAAAAAAATATATACAATTTGTATAAATGTCGGGTTTCCATGTTAAGTGCTGAGCTGTGAGAAAGTACTGTAGAGAACAGTGTGTGTGTGCCATGGCCGTGATCATTAATATTCACAATGAGTCCCCATTTAGACCTTACAAATAACCTCCAATAAGAACAATGTTTGAATGATTCTGATGATAATGATAGTGCTTTGAATAACACACATGCGTGCTGACTGAAGAACCGTGTTGGAACTCTAAGCCACTGTGTGTTGGTTGCGCTGCTTATCTTGTGTCTCTTATGATGCATTGTCTCCCAGGGACAGTAAAGATTTACTGAACTGAACTTGGGAGAACCAGAGAGCTTTATGTACTGGCCTTAGCTGAAGTACTGCTCACTGTCTGGACCTCAATGAACCTATTCACCTCTTACTCCAAGTGCTACAGAGTCCCAAATGGCACCAAGGCGCTCCGGTCAAAAGTAGTGCACTATATAGGGAATATGGTTCCATTTGCTTAGTATGTTATGCTGTTATACTCTTCTACAGTTGACTCCGATTCTTCCATTGTTGTTGCCTTTCTGTTTGTGTGGCTATAGCATAATGAGGAGATTTGGTGAAGTGTTACAAATCAAGTCCCCATGAGATGTCTTCCTCCTCAGGTCTTGCTGGTAATTGGGTCGTTTTACTCCAGGCTTTATGATTAGTCATGTTATTAGTCTCATGCCCCGGAGACTTGTACCGTATGGACTTTGTCAGGCATGTGAGCCACATTGCAGAATTCATGATAAATTAATGAATACATAAATAAATGACTGAGTGAGTGAATGAATTATTTTTTTAATTCATCTGCAGATAAATAGATTTATTTGAATTCAATTTAAACTCCTTTTATTTGTATGTCGAATATATAGTGTACTCACTCCTGCTGAATACAAAGGGTCAACTCTTTTTACTGCTACTGCAGTGGGACAGTATGTGGGTTTTATTACACCGAACAAACGAAAGGAGACTGAAATCAATTCAATGGAAAGATTTAATTAACCTCTCTTTGTGTGGGGTCAGCATGAGATTGGGAAAAAAGAGAGCGAGAGAAAGAGGGTGAGTGTGTGAATGCGTGTGTGTAGTGCTCTGAGCGCTGGACTGTTATGCCACTTCTCCACTACCAGTAGTGGTGCGTGGGTAAAATCACCGGGGAAGCCAATCCCAGGAAAAAAGCCCTATTACAACCTATGAGTTGTGATAATTGCGTTGTTTGCTTTATAACCTGTTAGTTCATATGCCTTGACACTGTGAAATATAGGCCTAAGGCTGAGACAATAAGAAGATACAGTGGCAGAATAAATTCAACCAAACATTTGTTCGATTACAAAACCGGAGAGCAACATCTGTCTGGTGAAGTCCACAAAATATATTGCATGTAACAAACAGTTACATGACCTACAGCATGGTCAAGCAAGGTAACGTTTCTGACATCTTCGGACTATTAAAACAGGTGTTGCCTTCACTATTCCAGCACCATTTCAACATCATGACAATTACATTTTGTATTTTTTTTAAATGTCTTTTACCTCCTTTTTCTCCCCAATTTTGATCTTGTCTCGTCGCTGCAACTGCCCAACGGGCTCGGGAGGCGAAGGTCGAGTCCTCCGAAACATGACCAGCCAAACCGCACTTCTTAACACTCGACTGCTTAACCCGGAAGCCAGCTGCACCAATGTGTCGTTCACCTGATGACCGAGGTCAGCCTGCAGGCTCCCGTCCCGCCACAAGGAGTCGCTAGAGCGCAATGAGCAAAGTAAAGCCCCCCTGGCCAAACCCGAACAACGCTGGGCCAATTGTGTGCCGCCCTATGGGACTCCATGTCACAGAACATCATGAAAATTCCGATACCTTTTGGAATTAAAACACGTTTTTATAAGGAGGATGGAATCCACCTAAATAATTTTCGGTTCCTGGATCCTTTCACAGCATTATAAGGCTGCGTGGAGACAATAACTTATCAATGACCCAAGCCCAACTCACTTAATCCCTACTATTGTGTTGTTGAGTTCTCATAATGCTTCAGCAAATGTACATTATCCCAGGGATGTTGGTAGACACAATGTAAGTAACCTAATTTATGTCCCTCTAACTACTTTGAATTCCTCTGCTGATCTGACAGCTATTGTATGCTGTAATCATGCTGTAATCATGTCCCTGCACTAACATAAATAACATGAGCATGTCTAATTCCGCTAAGCTTCCCATTAAAGCAATGAAAACAATCAAGCAGCCCAGAAAAGTGCTAAAAATAGCCTACTTTAACATATGTAACTTAAGAAACAAGGTTCATGAAATCAATAACTTGCTAGCAACAGATGACATTTATATTCTGACTATCTCTGAAACGCACTTAGATAATACCTTTGATACAGTGGTAGCAATACAAGGTTATAACCATTACAGAAAATACAGAAATGCCAAATGGTGGAGGTGTTTTGCAGTTTAAATTCAGAACCACATTCCTGTAAAGCTTAGGATCTCATGTTTAAATACCATTGAAGTAATATGGCTACAGGTTCATCTACCTCACCTAAAGCCCATTCTGGTGGGAGCTGTTTATAGACCACCAAGTGCAAGCAGTCACTATCTGGATAACGTGTGAAATGCTTGATAATATATGTGATATCAACAGAGGTATATTTTCTGGGTGTTTTTAAATATTTACTGTCTTTCATCAAGCTGCCCAATCAAGAAAAAGTTTCAAACAGTAACCAGTGCCTGCAACCTGGTTCAGGTTATCAGTCAACCTACCAGGGTAGTTACAATCAGCACAGGAATGAAATAATCAACATGTATTGATCACATCATTATTATTGCTGCAGAAATTTGACAAATACATCAGATGTAGTTATCACAATATAAACTCATAATAAAAAATAAATGTCCTCTCACTGTCAACTGTGTTTATTTTCAGCAAACTTATTAACATGTGTAAATATTTGTATGAACATAACAAGATTCAACAACTGAGACATAAACTGAACAAGTTCCACAGCCTAACAGAAATGTAATAATGTGTCCCTGAACAAAGGGGGGGTAACAGTCAATATCTGGTGTGGCCACCAGCTGCGTTAAGTACTGCAGTGCGTCTCCTCCTCATGGACTGCACCAGCTTTGTCAGTTCTTGCTGTGAGATGTTACCCCACTCTTCCACCAAGGCACCTGCAAGTTCCCTGACATTTCTGGGGGGAATGGCCCTAGCCCTCACCCTCCGATCCAACTGGTCCCAGACGTCCTCAATGGGATTGAGATCCGGGCTCTTCGCTGGCCATGGCAGAACACTGACAATCCTGTCTTGCAGGAAATCATGCACAGAACGAGCAGTATGGCTGTTGGCATTGTCATGCTGGAGGGTCATGTCAGGATGAGCCTGCAGGAAGGGTACCACATGAGGGAGGAGGATGTCTTCCCTGTAACGCACAGCGTTGAGATTGCCTGCAATGAAAACAAGTTCAGTCCGATGATGCTGCCACACTGCCCCAGACCATGACGGACCCTCCACCTCCAAATCGATCCCGTTTCAGAGTACAGGCCTCGGTGTAACGCTCATTCCTTCGACGATAAACACTAATCCGACCTTCACCTCTGGTGAGACAAAACCGTGACTCGGCAGTGATGTCTGGTGAGGACCTGCCTTACAACAGGCCTACAAGCCCTCAGTCCAGCCTCTCTCAGCCTATTGCAGACAGTCTGAGCACTGATGGAGGGATTGTGCGTTCCTGGTGTAACTCGGGCAGTTGTTGCCATCCTGTAGCTGTCCCGCAGGTGGATGTACCGTTCCTGTGCAGGTGTTGTTGCACGTGGTCTGCCACTGTGAGGACGATCAGCTGTCCTGTCTCCCTGTAGCGCTGTCTAAGGCACCTCACAGTACGGACATTGCAATTTATTGCCCTGGCCACATCTGCAGTCCTCATGCCTCCTTGCGCATGCCTAAGGCACATTCCCGCAGATGAGCAGGGACCCTGGGCATCTTTATTTTGGTGTTTTTCAGAGTCCGTAGAAAGGCCTCTTTAGTGTCCTAAGTTTTCATAACTGTGACCTTAATTGCCTACCGTCTGTAAGCTGTTAGTGCCATAACGACCGTTCCACAGGTGCATGTTCATTAATTGTTCATGGTTCATTGAACAAGCATGGGAAACAGTGTTTAGAACCCTTTACAATGAAGATCTGTGAAGTTATTTGGATTTTTACGAATTATCTTTGAAAGACAGGGTCTGAAAAGGGGACGTTTCTTTTTTTGCTGAGTTTAGTAGCCATATCTAGGAAAATCAAAGTTCCAAAGGCTGCGCCTAACACGGAACCCAAACTGGCTGCGCGCGTGCGCCATCGTGCATAAATGTATTTTGTCCCCCCACACAAAACGCAATCATGACACACAGGTTAAAATATAAAAACAAACTCTGAACCAATTACATTCATTTGGGGACAGGTCGAAAAGCATTAAACATTTATGGAAATTTAGCTTGCTAGCTTGCACTTGCTAGCTAATTTCTCCTATTTAGTTAGCTTGCTGTTAATAGCTAATATGTCCTGGGATATAAACATTGAGTTGTTATTTTACCTGAAATGCACAAGGTCCTCTACTCTGACAATTAATCCACACATAAAACGGTCAACCGAATCATTTCTAGTCATCTCTCCTCCTTCCAGGCCTTTTCTTCTCTTGACTTTATATTGCGATTGGCAACTTTCATAAATTAGGTGCATTACCGCCACTGACCTCATTTGTCTTTCAGTCACCCACGTGGGTAAAAGGACTGAGGAGATGGCACGTGGGTATCTGCTTCTATAAACCAATGAGGAGATCGGAGAGGCAGGACTTGCAGCGTGATCTGCATCACAAATAGAACTGACTTCTATTTTAGCCCCTCGTTTACACACGCGAGCAGTGTGGGTGCAATAATTTAACCTCTTAGCGCGCCGATCCCTTTAGCGGGATCGTTTTCAGAGCAAACATAACGCGCCAAATTCAAAATACATATTAAGTAATACATATTCGTAATATTTAACCGATATACAAGTGTTGCATAGTGTTGCATAGCCATCAAAAGCTCTGCTTCTTGGCAATATCACTGCGTTGTCAGATTTTAAAAGGCTTTACGGCGAAAGCACTACATTTGATTGTTTGAGGCTAGTACCTCACATATTTTCCACATTAGCATAAATTCATATCCAGCTCGGTTCTCAAAATATCCATATCACAGCTAATATAAATCGCTTACCTTTCAAATAACTTCTTCTGAGGTCTTCCCAAGTGTCCAAACAAGATAATCCATGGTTCTTTTGTTAGAAAAAGTAAATAATTATATCCATAAATATCCGTTGTTTTTGGCACGTTACGTTCAGCTACTCCACCAAGCATTGTCAGTCTACTGCCCGTTTTACAGTGAAGGGATTGCGTTCAAATTATACCTCTCATCTTTTCACAAACAAATCAAATATCATTAATAATGCATCCTTATGTATTCTTTTATGAATAATAGTGATCATATTTTACAAGAGCAGTAAGTGAAAGCGTTAAAAGGCGAAAAGAAAGTTGGTCGCTGGGCGCGTTCCGTTCTCGTGAGCGTGCACGCGTCTGTTTACCTTTTTTCCCTACCGGTAGTAATTCTCTCTCTAAGGATCTGGTCAGAGCTTTTCCTCCATACCCTTTCCAGAGACTGTTGACATCTAGTGGAAGCCATAAGTACTGCAACCTCGGTCCTATTCCCCATAGAAAAATATTACATGGGCTTCAAAATGAGAGGAGAGCAACAGAAAAATAAATTCCGGACAGAAATTTCTCTGGTTTTTGCCTGCTAAATCTGTTCTGGAATAGCCACAGACTATATCTTAATGGTTTTATAAACTTCAGAGTGTTTCCTATCCAATAGTACTAAATATGTAAATATCCTAGTTTCTGGCCATGAGTGGTAGGCATTTAACTTTGGGCACGTCAGACAGGCGAAAATTCGGAAAATGGGACCCTAGCTGGAAGAGGTTAATAATATAGATTTCTAAATTTATTTTGCAACGCTCACGCATGCGACGTGAGTGGTGTAGTCAGCCTGTAATACAGTGTACAAGAGGTCATACAATAAGTTTTTATTGATTCCTATGTTGTTGATGTAAATAATATTTGTTGGTCTGTGGTGTTTAATGAGGAGCAACCAGACACTGCACTTGACACGTTTATGAAATTGCTTATTTCAGTTACTAATAAGCATGCATCCATTAAGTAAATTACTGTCAAACTGTTAAATCCTTTTGGTTTGATGAGAAATTGAAATTTTTTATGGTTGAGGCAAAAGGAATGGCAAATAAGTCTGGCTGTACAATCGATTGGCAAACTTACTGCAAATTGAGAAATTGATAACTTAACTAAATAAAAAGAAGAAACTATTATGAACAAAGATTATATAATTTATCAAGAATGATAGTAAAAAGCTTTGGAGCACCTTAAATGACATTTTGGGCAAAAAGGCAAACTTAGCTCCATAATTCATTGAATTGGATGGCTCATTCATCACCAATCCCACTGATATTGCCAATTGTTTTAATGATTTTTTTCACTGGCAAGATTAGAAAATGTAGGCATGACATTCCAGCAACAAACACTGACACTACACATCCAAGTATAACTGTTCAAATTATGAAAGACAAGCATTGTAATTTTTAATTCCATAAAATGAGTGTGGAAGAGGTAAAAAGATTGTTGCCTATCAACGATGACAAGCCACCGGGGTCTGACAACTTGGATGGAAAATTACTGAGGATAATAGCGTAGTATTTGGGACAAATCATTCACTAAACCCCAAACCTAAACTAAATAATGTGGAAATTGAGCAAGTTGAACTGTCATAGTCAAAACATGTTGATACAACACTAGCTAAGATGGGGAGAAGTCTGTCCATAATAAAGTGCTACTCTGCCTTAACAACATTATCAACAAGGCAGGTCCTACATGCCCTGGTTCTGTCACACCTGGACTACTTTTCAGTCATGTGGTTAGGTGCCACAAAGAGGGATCTCGGAAAATTACAGAGAAGCCTGGCTGGCCCTTAAATGTACAAGGAGAGCTAACATTCATAATATGCATGTACATCTCTCATGGATCAAAATGGAGGGTAGTTTGACTTCATCACAACTTGTTTTGTAAGTATTGACATGCTGAATGCACCGAGGTGTCTGTTTTTAAACTACTAGCACACAGCTCGGACACCCATGCATACCCCACAAGACATGCCACCAAAGGTCTCTTCACAATCCCCAAGTCAAGAAAAGACTATGGGAGGTGCACAGTACTACATAGAGCCATGACTAGATGGAACTCTATTCCACATCAGGTAACTGATGCAAGCAGTAAGATCAGATTTAATACACCTTATGGAACAGCGGGGACTGTGAAGAGACGCAAAGACACACGCTTACACATACACATGATAAGACACGCACTCTACACACACGTGCACATGGATGCTGTATTGTAGATATGTAATAGCAGAGTAGTGGCCAGAGGGAACACACTTAATGTGTTGTGAAAAGTGTAATGTAATGTCGTCATGTAATATTTTAAATGATATAACTGCCTTAATGTTGCTGGACCCCAGGAAGAGTAGCTGCTGCCTTGGCAGGAACTAATGGAGGTCCATAATAAATACAAATAATCTCACTTCTGCTTTGTCTAATACAGGGACAACTAAATGATACCAAAAACGATTTAGTCCAATCAACGTAAGCTAAATCAACGTAAGACTGATTTCTCTGTCTGTGTGTGTGCAATTTAATATTGCCTAAAATGTCATACAGTATACACTTTGAGTTTTTGTTTTCCTAGGCTACTTGGATAAAATACTTGCTGCATGCCTAACTTCCTTTCATGGGCAACAATACACCAGGCCAGCTAGTTAACATTAGCATACTACATCTAGCTACATGTTGAACTACCATCCTCTCAGGCCAGGGGCACGATGTATGAATTTATGGTTGGTTCAGATTCACCATTATAATCATTGACAAGTACAGAGAATTAAGTAAAACCACAAGTCCAAATTCCTATCTCCATCGATGAATAGTTTAGGTTTTAATTAGCTAGCTAGAAAATCCAAACGGGCTTCCCTTGACAGTTTTCTTTTTGGTGCGCCAGGACCATTCACAGATGAGCTCGCTCAGCACTATTATTTTATAAAACAAATTTAGCAAGGGAGGCCAAATGCTCGGCAACAATATCATACTCATTCTGACCAGACAGCATCAGATGGATACGCTACAAATACTGAGACAGAGGGACGCTGTTTAGTTCACGCGGATGCTTTGTCCCGTGAGATATATTCAGCCTATTGCGGATTTAAGGAAGGGTATGAAACACAGAGACGAAAGATACATGATTGTATATTTGGGGGGGAAGCCTGGCTTCGTTTGGCATCCATGAACACACGCCACTGTCCAGTACCCCTTGCTAGCAGCACCAGGAGGAGAACATTGCTCATTCTCCATCCTATATTTTTCCTTGATTCAACCACTAAGTACACTAAAGCTGTCGTAGATTACCTGTCATGGGGTGCCCACTCACCCATTCATTCTGCCCTTCTGTTTTTGTGCTGACTTTGGCTAAGGCTGCTGCCTAGCTATGCTAATCCCTGAATTATCTATACTGAACCATCTGCAGGACAGGACCCCTCACGGCTTGGCCACGCAACACACTGCAGGCTGCAGCCCTGTGAATGAAGCCTCCAGCTGACATAATGAATATGGGTAATTGATCAAAATCAGGATTATCTTCTAAAAGGACCTGTACGAGCAGCGGTAAGGAGCGGTAAGGAGCGGTAAGTAGCGGTAAGCAGCAGTAAGGAGCGGTAATCTCAACTACCCAGAGAGTCTATTGCCTTTCACTGGATGGGCTGCCTCTCAGTGAAAGAGCCGTTCTCAGCTCACAGAAATCAGATACTGCAGGTTTTAAGACGTGAAGACGTGAAATTACCTGCTTAATTAGCTCATTATAGAGCTGCTGCAGAGCAGGCACGCTATTCCTGGAATTAGGAAGTTAAACAGAACAGAATTAAAGAGAACATCTGTTTGTTCCGATATAGGTTGAAGATAAGATACTGTTCATGTTGCATCATCTTACTGTAGTCCATATCCTTCCTCAGTCCGTTTCTTGCCGATATGCGAAAGGTGGGGCTTGCGTCGGTGTGTTCACAGGTGTTCAGGTGGGGCTGTTCTTCACTCCTCTATAATGAAAACGCACGCGCACAATCTTCCTCCCTCCCCTCTCATGCTCTTTCTCTCCCTCTCCTTCCCCTTCTCCCCCGGGTCTATTAAATGCAAGACTTACGCGTCCAACCTATTACCGCTGTCTGACAAGTCTTTCATTTTAGGGCTTTCATCTAGGCCTGCACTGTCAGAGATGGCCTCCAAAATAGTAACGGTGCCAGGAAGGGATAAAAGAACCTCCCAACCCACGCTATGAAATGTTGTTAAGCAAACAGCAGGCTAAACTGGTGCTGTAATGTGTGAATTAGGAAGGCCTGCCTGTGCAGTCTAACGATCATTTAATTATTGATCATGTAGAGAGATGGCCTGTTCCAATTGGCACCCTATTCCCTTCATAGTACACTACTTTTGATTAGAGCCCTATGGGCCCTAGTCAAAAGAAGTGAACTATTATAGATAATAGGGTGCCGTTTGGGATGCATCCAGGGTCTCCTAGCAGGATGCTAGCTAGCTAGTCTTCAACCCGTCTTGCTCCCCTCAGCACTTGGGACCCCTGATCCAATCTGTCACCTAATTGGTTGTTAATACCAACATGTGTTTCTATATTCCGATCATGGCCTAATGCAGTCCACATTGTTCTGTCACACTGGTTTAGGGTGTGAACCTCATCCTCCTTCATCATCTTCAGCACTCATGGCCTCTCACAATGACAGGTGCTGTATAGAATCACATTAAAGCTTTGTTAGTGAGACACATTACTGATAGCATTATGGACTGACATTAAATAATGCAGTGTAGAAATTATGAAGGGCCAATAACAGGATAATTAATTAACAGCATTGTCTATAAATCTCTTCCACACGCAAACGCGCACACACACCACACACACACACCACTCTCGTGTTTGGACTCCAAACATCATCGAAAACATGGAGTAGCACCAGAGCCGTTCTCTCTCTCTGACTGAAATAACTAGCAGAAATAAACGAGGTGGATCTCTACTTCAGTTACGTTGTCAATGAGTTATTTTTCCCCAACTTTCACTCTGGATTCTCGGTTTCACCACTGATTGCCACTGAAAATGTACCGCAGCAATCATTTCTCCTAGCGTTGTTCTTTCTCACAGAGTTGGACACATTCTCTCTCACATTATTCAAAGTACTCTTGTATTTCACTGGGATGGCAGGGATGGATTATTATTTGTCATGGCAGTCAAGCATCGAGGACATACTGGCAGGAGGAATCGTCCTAAACTAACTACCCCCTAACTGCAGAGAAACAAATGATGCATTGTTAATTGCAGCAATTTGCATTGTGTGTCTGAGCCAATTAAACCCTAAACGACCCCCTATGCACCCAACCAACGACCCCCTATGCACCCAACCAACGACCCCTATGCACCCAACCAACGACTCCCTATGCACCCAACCAACGACCCCCTATGCACCCAACCAACGACCCCCTATGCACCCAACCAACTGCCCCTATGCACCCAACCAACTGCCCCCTATGCACCCAACCAACTGCCCCCTATGCACCCAACCAACTGCCCCCTATGCACCCAACCAACTGCCCCCATGCACCCAACCAACTACCCCCTATGCCCAACCAACTACCCCTACGCCCAACCAACTACCCTATGCGCCCAACCAACTGCCCCCTATGCACCCAACCAACTGCCCCCTATGCACCCAACCAACTGCCCCCTATGCACCCAACCAACTGCCCCCTATGCACCCAACCAACTGCCCCCTATGCACCCAACCAACTGCCCCCATGCACCCAACCAACTACCCCCTATGCACCCAACCAACTAACCTCTATGCAACCAACCAACTACCCCCTATGCAACCAACCTCAAATGACTGTACTCACCACCTCCATGATTATAGACTGATATGACAGGGAATATTTCCATGATTCTCTCCCCCTGGATTCAATGGGCCTGATAAGTCCCAGTGTGACATGAGCAATGGCTGGTAGAGTCATACCAATCAGTGTTCACTACAGAGTGTCTCGATATGTCTTTAATAGTCAGTCTGTTGAGTCAATTGGGAGTGAAAGGGAATGGGCCAGCCAACCATTCACACAGCTAATTTTTATTTAAATGCAGTTAGTTGCCAGGGCGAACATGGCTGTAGCTGGGGAATAGGCAAGAGAGAGAAAAGAGGAGAAATCAATAAAAGTGGAGCACAGAGAAGAGGAGGATGAAGGCTGGCTTTATCGCTCACATTGGTGTTCTGTGAGTGTCACTTTGTTTGATGCTATTGTGCTCTTTTAGCGGTATTCCATTGGCCGGGGTCTATTGTTCGCTGGCTGCGGCCTGATCGGATTTGTCTTGCCTCCTGTGTAGCGACGTGCCCAACGGCATAACAACAAGCTTTAGAGAAGAGGAGAGGAGCTGTAAACAAAGATGGCAGAGGGATGGGACTTTCATACCAAAACACACACAAAAACCAGCACAGATACACAGACTTTCGAACACACAAACCACCCCTCTCGCATAGACTTCTGTGGTGACTTCTAAGCATTCAGTAGTTGCAAAACAAAAGCCATATGCACACACACACACACACACATCTCCTGACTCACTCAGCTGTTCTTTCTGTGCTGTTGAAATATAGACACTCAACAGGGCTGGCTGAGTTCCATAATTCACTATTGTGCCAGGGACGTGTTAACAGCCGTAACGGACAAAGCGCTCCTGGCTCTAATTTCACGCATGCACACACTATAGAGACATGCACTATAGAGACGCAGTACTGAGAGAATACATTTGTGTGTCAGTCGTCCCCCTCTCTCTCTCTGAGATCACTGTACTCCTTTCTCTCTCTCCCTCTCCTCTCTCTCGGAAGAGTGTGAGAGCTGGCCGGGATATCCTTGTGGCGGGCCGGGCGCATGCATACTGACTTCGGTCGTCAGCTGTACTGTGTTTCCTCCGACACATTGGTGCGGCTGGCTTCCGGGTTAAGAGAACAGTGTGACAAGTAGCAGTGCAGCTTGGTAGGGTCGTGTTTCGGAGGACGCACGGCTCTCAACCTACACCTCTCCCGAGTCCGTGCGGGAGTTGCAGCGGTGCGACAAGACTTTAACTACCAATTGGATACCACGAAAGTGGTAAAAAATTACAAAAAAGAGACCGTACGAGAGCTGCAACCTTCTGCTAATGGATTAGCTTTCAAGGCATTTTGAGCTGTCTTTCTCTCTTTGTTTCTTTATTAATGAAATGTAGCAAGAGAAAGAGACAGAGAAGTAGAAAAGTACAGCAGGATAAAAAGGAACTGATAAGGGGAGCATGGAGATTCCATTACAAAACCTCCTCCACTCCTTCTCTCACCTCCATCATCCTCTGTCGACCACGGGGCAATAATCAATAGAAGCATGCTCTTTGAAGGGAAGGAAACCGATCCCATCAGAGTATATTTCTAACCAGATTGACACAGGCATAGCTGTGGGAAGTAGGGGTGCTCAATTAGTGCACTAGGCCTTTTATTACTCCTGTTTGAGAGGAGCAAAATACTCATTAGCAGAGTATCAGCACCCCCACCCCAAAACATCTTCCCGCGGCCATGGAAACAAGAAGCTGTGCTACTCGTTCAACCGTTATTTGCTCAACGTTGTGGCCTTTAGAGGTGGTGGTGACTGGTGCAGGTTGAGTGGGTGTTGTAAGCAGAGAGAGGGGAGATACAACAAGGGGAGAGTCAACAACACACACAATGCTGCTGTTCTATTATATACTATTTATATACTGTTGCACGTCCAAGACACTATCCACTTTAAAAACAGTAAATACAGTCATACTTGACATGGCACATTCAAATCCATTCTGTAATACAGTGGGGAAAAAAAGTATTTAGTCAGCCACCAATTGTGCAAGTTCTCTCACTTAAAAAGATCTGTAATTTTCATCATAGGTACACTTCAACTATGACAGACAAAATGAGGAAAAAAAATCCAGAAAATCACATTGTAGAATTTTTTATGAATTTATTTGCAAATTATGGTGGAAAATAAGTATTTGGTCAATAACAAAAGTTTATCTCAATACTTTGTTATATACCCTTTGTTGGCAATGACAGAGGTCAAACGTTTTCTGTTTTCAAGGTTTTCACACACTGTTGCTGGTATTTTGGCCCATTCCTCCATGCAGATCTCCTCTAGAGCAGTGATGTTTTGGGGCTGTCGCTGGGTAACACGGACTTTCAACTCCCTCCAAAGATTTTCTATGGGGTTGAGATCTGGAGACTGGCTAGGCCACTCCAGGACCTTGAAATGCTTCTTACGAAGCCACTCCTTCGTTGCCCGGGCGGTGTGTTTGGGATCATTGTCATGCTGAAAGACCCAGCCACGTTTCATCTTCAATGCCCTTGCTGATGGAAGGAGGTTTTCACTCAAAATCTCATGATACATGGCCCCATTCATTCTTTCCTTTACACGGATCAGTCGTCCTGGTCCCTTTGCAGAAAGACAGCCCCAAAGCATGATGTTTCCACCCCCATGCTTCACAGTAGGTATGGTGTTCTTTGGATGCAACTCAGCATTCTTTGTCCTCCAAACACGACGAGTTGAGTTTTTACCAAAAAGTTCTATTTTGGTTTCATCTGACATTCTCCCAATCCTCATCTGGATCATCCAAATGCTCTCTAGCAAACTTTAGACGGGCCTGAACATGTACTGGCTTAAGCAGGGGACACGTCTGGCACTGCAGGATTTGAGTCCCTGGCGGCGTGGTGTGTTACTGATGGTAGGCTTTGTTACTTTGGTCCCAGCTCTCTGCAGGTCATTCACTAGGTCCCCGTGTGGTTCTGGGATTTTTGCTCACCGTTCTTGTGATCATTTTGACCCCACAGGGTAAGATCTTGCGTGGAGCCCCAGATCGAGGAAGATTATCAGTGGTCTTGTATGTCTTCCATTTCCTAATAATTGCTCCCACAGTTGATTTCTTCAAACCAAGCTGCTTACCTATTGCAGATTCAGTCTTCCCAACCTGGTGCAGGTCTACAATTTTGTTTCTGGTGTCCTTTGACAGCTCTTTGGTCTTGGCCATAGTGGAGTTTGGAGTGTGACTGTTTGAGGTTGTGGACAGGTGTCTTTTATACTGATAACAAGTTCAAACAGGTGCCATTAATACAGGTAATGAGTGGAGGACAGAGGAGCCTCTTAAAGAAGAAGTTACAGGTCTGTGAGAGCCAGAAATCTTGCTTGTTTGTATGTGACCAAATACTTATTTTCCACCATAATTTGCAAATAAATTCATTAAAAATCCTACAATGTGATTTTCTGGATTTGTTTTCCTTATTTTGTCTGTCATAGTTGAAGTGTACCTATGATGAAAATTACAGGCCTCTCTCATCTTTTAAGTGAGAGAACTTGCACAATTGGTGGCTGACTAAATACTTTTTTCCCCCACTGGAGTTATATCCTATTGTGTACATATCAGTTGATTACTTTATTTATTACTCAGTTGCTAGAGCACGACACCGTCAGCGTTGTGGGTTCGATTCCTGCTGTGGCCACCTATACAGAAATGTATTCAAGTCAGTTTAGATAGAAGCCCTGCTAAATGGTATACAGTGCCTTCAGACTGAAAGGTGTGTTCATCTCCCACTGTCTGGACCAGGTTTTCCTCTAAGATTTTGCTTGTGCTTAACTCCATTCTGTTTTGTTTTTTTTTCATCTTGAAAAACTCCCCAGTTCTTAACGATTACAAGCATACCCATAACATGATGCAGCCACCACTATGCTGGAAAATATGGAGAGTGGTACTCCAAAATGTATTGGATTGGATTTTACCCAAACATAACACTTTGTATTCAGGACAAGAAGTGAATTGCTTTGTCACATTTTTTGCAGTAATACTTTAGTGCCTTGTTGCAAACAGGATGCATGTTTTGGAATATTTTTATTATGTACAGGCTTCCTTCTCTTCACTGTAATTTAGGATAGTATTGTGGAGTACTACAATGTTGTTTATCCATCCTGTTTTCTCGCATCACAGCCATTAAACTCTAACTGTTTTAAAGTCACCATTGGTCTCATGGTGAAATCCCTAAGTGGTTTCCTCTCCTTTATAGTGACGGGGTGTATTGATACACCATCCAAAGTGTAATTAATAACTTCACCATGCTCAATGGGATATTCAACATCTGCTGTTTTTGTATTTTTACCCATCTACCAATAGGCACCCAAACCTCCCTGGTCTTTGTGGTTGAATCTGTGTTTGAAATTCATTGCTAGACTGAGGGATAATTGTATGTGTGGGGTACAAAGATGAGGTAGTCAATCAAAATCATGTTAAACACTAGTATTGCACACAGAGTGAGTTCATGCAACTTATTTGACTTGTTATGCACATTCTTACTCCTGAACTTAATTAGGCTTGCCATAACAAAGGAGCTGAATACTTATGGACTCAAGAATTTTCAGCTTTTCATTTGTAATTAATTTGTAAAAAATGTCTAAACATCCTTCCACTTTGATATTATGGGGTATTATGTTAAGGCCAGTGACAAAACCTCTCAATTTAATCAATAAAACATTTAGGCTGGAACACAACAAAATGTTGAAGAAGTCAAGTGAATACTTTCTGAAGGCACTGTATATTATTATTTGAGACTCAGTGAGAGCCTGCTGGCTGGTGTTGAGGGCCTGTTGCTATTGTCTGTACTGCCCTGTACTGATGTAGAGTGTCGTTCAGTATCATTATCCCAGAAATGACCATTTCTATTCCCCACAGCCATCGCAGGTACATATTGAGAGGACAGGGAGAAGCGGTGTTCATGTGGACCATAGGGTATTTGGTTGGTGGGATACAGGCACCCTAGTATACTGCACCCTAGTTTCCTCTTGATTCTTATCCCCCTTAAGGATGCCCATAGCTATTGGCTAGGTCTTGGGAAAACCGATCTCTTAAACCCAGCTTAGCTCATCCAGTGGCTGAGGTTTAAATCTGCTGTGTAAGCATGGCGTTCTATGCTCCAATACCCATTGAATGGTTCATGAGCACAACGCATTAAAACCAGTTATGGGGCTCTGTTGTTCCTTTAGTTGGATCACTCAAATCTCAGGCCTTACTTACACACTCACACATATATACACACACACACACACCACGCATATACACACACACACACCATGCATATACACACACACACACACCATGCATATACACACACACACACACCATGCATATATACACACACACACACACACACACCACGCATATACACACACACACACCATGCATATACACACACACACCACATGTCTACACACACACACACACACACCACGCATATGCACACACACACACACCACGCATATACACACACACACACACACACACCACGCATATACACACACACACACCACGCATATACACACACACACCCCACGCATATACACACACACACCACGCATATACACACACCACGTGTATATACACACACACACCACGTATATACACACACAACACGCATATACACACACACACACACACACACACCATGCATATACACACACACTCACACCACGCATATACACACACACACACCATGCATATACACACACCATGCATATACACACACACACACACACCACGCATATATACACACCCTGCATATACACACACCCTGCATATACACACACCATGCATATACACACACCATGCATATACACACACACACACACCATGCATATACACACACACACTCACACACCATGAATATACACACACCATGAATATACACACACCATGCATATACACACACCATGCATATACACACACACACACACACCATGTATATACACACACCATGAATATACACACACCATGCATATACACACACACCACGCATATATACACACACACATGCATATACACACCCTGCATATACACACACCATGCATATACACACACCACCACATATATACACACACACACACACACCATGCATATATACACACACACACATACACACACACACACACACACACCATGCATATACACACCATGCATATATACACACACACACACACACACACACACACACACACACACACCATGCATATACACATCATGCATATACATGCATACATGCATACATACATACCACAGGAGGCTGCTGAGGGGAGGACAGCTCATAATAATGGCAAATGGAATGGCATCAAACACCTGGAAACCATGTGTTTGACGTATTTGACACCATTCCACCAATTCCGGTCCAGCCATTACCACGTCCTCCTCAATTAAGGTTCCACCAACCTCCTGTGGTGCACACAAACACACACTTATTTGTGTCACTTACTGCCCTCCTCCTCCTCAGGTACGACCTTCCTCCTCTGTGATTATAGATCTGGCCATGAAACCTGCTCTCACCGCCCACTCAGCTTCTGTCTCTCTCTCCAATATGAGCCCCAAACCCTGCATGCATATACCTGGAGACGTATGTGTTTTTTGTTTTTGCCATGGTAGCCTGATTTGCTGCAGTGCTGTCTGGCGAGGGTGAGGAAGGTCTCCGGTCACCAGCCGCTAGGTCCTAAGTGGGAAGGCGACGCGGGCCCCTGATTGGCTGACAGGTGGCAGCGAGCGGGGGTGAGGTGAGATAGGCCTTTGTAATGAGGATGTAATCTGTTGATGATTCTGCCATCTCCCTGGGTAACTATATCGGGCAGACGGGTAGACGCCGCCTTGGCAGGGCACTTCTGGTGTGTGTGCGCGAGGCATTGAGTGTGTGTGAGTGTGTGTGAGCATGAATGAGCCGCTGCTGCATGTAGGCTGTTCACTGAGCACTGCCTAATACGGTCTCAACTGTGGGGATGATAAAGACAAGGTCTCTTTAGCCCCACTTCAGCAGGGTGATACACAATCATCTCCACTCTGTCTGGGAGATGCTCTGTTCATTCTCTCTCTCACTCTCACACTCGCTCTCGCTCTCTCACTCGCTCTCACTCTCTAAGTTTTTGCTTTCCCTTTCTGTGTTTTCTTAATATGTTTTTCTCCTATATAAATTGTCTTGGTTCTTTCTTTGCCATTCTCTGATTGTTAAGGCTTCTTTTCTCTATTGCATTCATTCCCTCTGGCTGTATCTCTCCCCTTCTTCTCTTCTCTGGCTGTATCTCTCCCCCTCTCTTCTCTTCTCTGGCTGTATCTCTCCCCTCTCTTCTCTTCTCTGGCTGTATCTCTCCCCTTCTTCTCTTCTCTGGCTGTATCTCTCCCCTTCTTCTCTTCTCTGGCTGTATCTCTCCCCTTCTTCTCTTCTCTGGCTGTATCTCTCCCCTCTCTTCTCTTCTCTGGCTGTATCTCTCCCCTTCTTCTCTTCTCTGGCTGTATCTCTCCCCTCTCTTCTCTTCTCTGGCTGTATCTCTCCCCTTCTTCTCTTCTCTGGCTGTATCTCTCCCCTCTCTTCTCTTCTCTGGCTGTATCTCTCCCTCTCTTCTCTTCTCTGGCTGTATCTCTCCCCCTCTCTTCTCTTCTCTGGCTGTATCTCTCCCCCTCTCTTCTCTTCTCTGGCTGTATCTCTCCCCTCTCTTCTCTTCTCTGGCTGTATCTCTCCCCCTCTCTTCTCTTCTCTGGCTGTATCTCTCCCCCTCTCTTCTCTTCTCTGGCTGTATCTCCGTCCTAAGTAGATAAAGCTCTCTCCTCGGCCAAGTAATTTTCCCCTTAATTTTCCCTTTTTGCCTCTCTCTTTTCCAGTTATTCTGCCTGTTATATGAGGCCTCCCACAGTTCAAGTGTTCCTCAGGTTGTGCAGTGACTGCTGTCTTGAATAGCCCCCATCCTTCCAGTGTGAAACTCCCCAGCCTCCCCTCCATCACTCAGACCTGCAGTACTGTAGTGTAGTCTGTAGACACTACTGTAGTGTAGTCTGTAGACACTACTGTAGTGTAGTCTGTAGACACTACTGTAGTGTAGTCTGTAGACTAGAGCCCATTTTCAGTGCAATTTTGGATGCGTTGGTGCGTGTTGACAAGGTGGTGTAAACACCCCGAAGGGTGTTAACTCACTTTGCTGTCAGCACCAGAGGTGTAAAACACAACGGCGCACATTAAACACACATACACTTAACACTGCGTATTCATAAGGTGCATGGTGTAAGCAGCACTGCGCCCGGCCCGCCACACGAGTCGCTAGTGTGCAATGGGACAAGGACATCCCTGCCGACGCTGGGCCAATTGTCCCTGCCCCATGGGTCTCCCGGTCGCGGCCCGGCTGCGACAGAGCCTGGACTTGAATCCATAGTAGGTCATGGTTGGGTCTCAGGCTCTGCGTGGTGTATCTGAGGGACAACAGGTGATGGTGTGTGATTAGGTGAGATGTTGGTGGCAGTAGTGGGAACTACCCCTTTTTCCTCCCCAATTTCGTGGTATCCAATTGGTAGTTAGTCTTGTCTCATCGCTGCAACTCCCGAACGGACTCGGGAGAGGCTAAGATTGAGAGCCATGCGTCCTCCGAAACACAACCCAGCCAAGCTGCACTGCTTCTTGACACAATGCCCACTTAACCCGGAAGCCAGCTGCATCAATGTGTCAGGGGAATCACTGTACACCTGGCGACCGTGTCGGCGTGCACTGCACCCGGCCTGCCACACGAGTCGCTAGTGTGCAATGGGACAAGGACATCCCTGCCGACCAAATCCTTCCTTAACCCGGACGACGCTGGGCCAATTGTGCGCAGCCCCATGGGTCTCCCGGTCGCGGACCGGCTGCGACAGAGCCTGGACTCGAACCCAGAATCTTTGATAAGCGCAGGTTGTGGAAGGGGAGCAGTCCGTTATGCGGTGGAGGATAGATGGTACTGAGAGATCCCCTCGCCGTGCAGGCTAGATGGCTCTTCTGTTTAGCTGCTTCTCACTAACCAGAGGGCAGAATACAGGCTGCGTCCCAAAGGGCAGCCTATCCCCTACATAGTGCACTACTTTTGACTAGAGGAATAGGGATTTGGCCCTGGGAATAGGGATTTGGGATTCAGTCACAGACTCTAGGGAGCGGCCTCTGTTCACTTTTCTCAGATAGTCCTTATGAAGCTGCGCTGTGAGACTAGCAGTACTGTATATCACTACTGTATATCACTACTGTATTTCAGCTTTGTCCCAATGGACCAGTCAGTCAAAGGAGTACCATACATTCATAACCATAATAGTAGTATGAAAGATAGAGACTTTACTGATCTACAGTCTTTTTCGTTCCCCTTGCTTTTTTTTCTTTTTTTTTCTTGTCACCACAAGCGTGGTAGGCCCTCCTCCCCCAGCCCTCCCTTCCTCCTCCAGCCTCCCGTATCTCCCTCCAGCCTCCCCATCACCAGTCTATCCCCAGCCTTAGATATAGTGTCAGAGGTGCCTGTACAGTTATGATAGCGAGAAAGGGTTTTGTAGCTTGTCCTGGCTTATATATAATAGATTATGCTAAATCTTTGTCAATAAATGGTTTATTGTGCCATCAAATGCATTCACAAGTGATGTAATCTCATTGTGCAATGGTTTAATGGAGCATGCATCATGATTGCAATGATTTGAAAAACAATGGGAGACATGGGAGCCTGGAGAGCAGATACGAGAGGGCTGGTTAGGAGGGAGGGGAGGGGAAGGGAGAGGAGAGGGAGCGTATATGTTTCCGTGTGTTACCGTGTGTCTGTGCGTGCAAACTGTATATGCACACATGTGTTTTATGCGTCCGTGATTGTATGTGTGTGTGTGTGTGTGTGTGTGTGTTTATGCATGCACAGCTGGTAAGCTGGTTCCCAGCGTATCCCACTGAGTTTGGCCCGGAGGTGGCTGTTCAGTAATAAAGCTGTTTGGTCTTGCCTGGAGGGTGGCAAGGGATGAGCGTGGTGCCTCAACGGTCCATGGCTGTTGTCACTGAAACACCTGCACAGAGAGAGGGGGAGAGGATGGGGAGAGAGGGGGAGGACGGGGAGGGATGAGAGGGGTAGGAGGTGGGGGGTCAGGGGCAGAAGGGAGGCAGGATGCCATGGTGTTGGCCCTGAGCCCTGGGGACCTGCAGGAGGAGTAGAGATGAACTAAGACATCATGGCTGCATCCCAAAATGGCATCCTATTCCCTATAGAGTACACTACTTCTGACCAGAGCCCTCTGGGCCCTATGAGCCCTGGTCAAAGGTAGTGCACTAAATGGAGAATAGGGTGCCATTTGGGACACACCCCAGGTGCTCCAATACACTCTTATTACTACCCACCCACGCAAACAGTCAACCCAAAGTCATTCACTGTCCCCGTTCCGGATTCATAAAGCATCTGAGTGCTGATCTAGGATCATTTTAGCCTTTAAGCTCATGATGAATAGTAGTATTATGGAAAGATGGGACCTGATCCTATATCAGCCCTCCTATGCTTTTTGAATAAGGGCCCAGGCCTGGGCTATGCGTGGCACCAGGTGCTTCTAGGTGAGATACTGAGAGGCTGGCTCCAATCTACACCGACACTGATGCCAGTTCCTCCCCAGTTAATCACAGTGTAATCTGCTCACATGTTCCATTCTGATCCATTTGATCACATTACGTCCGACTGTTATGTCATATCCCCTCCAGTTGATCACATTAGCAGTGACCGACTCCGGCTACATGTCCTTCATATCTTCTCCATATTGATGTACTGGAGCATGGATATTCTCCTGCACATCAGATCATATTGTCTCTCCACGACTAAATGAGACATCCTCGTAATACAATATACTGCCACGATGTCCTCGTAATACAATATACTGCCACGATGTCCTCGTAATACAATATACTGCCACGATGTCCTCGTAATACAATATACTGCCACGATATCCTCGTAATACAATATACTGCCACAATGTCCTCGTAAAAAAATGTACTGCCACAATGTCCTCGTAAAACAATATACTGCCACAATGTCCTCTTAAAAGAATTTGCTGCCACAATGTCCTCGTAAAACAATTTACTGCCACCATGTCCTCGTAAAAAAATATACTGCCACAATGTCCTCGTAAAAAAATGTACTGCCACAATGTCCTCGTAAAAAAATGTACTGCCACAATGTCCTCGTAAAACAATATACTGCCACGATGTCCTCGTAAAAACAATTTACTGCCACGATATCATTGTAAAACAATATACTGCCACAATGTCCTTGTAAAAAAAATTATGCCGCGATGTCCTCGTAAAAATAATATACTGCCACAATGTCCTCGTAATACAACATACTGTCACATATGACTCCAGTGTTTGCTATATTGTAATTACTTTGCCATTATGGCCTATTTATTGCCTTACTTCCCTTATCTTACCTCATTTGCACACACTGTATATAGACTTTTTCTACTGTATTGTTGACTGTATGTTTGTTTATTCCATGTGTAACTCTGTGTTGTTGTATGTGTCAAACTGTTTTGCTTTATCTTGGCCAGGTCGCAGTTGTAATTGAGGACTTTGTCGTGTCGTGATATGACATGCTATTCTATAAAATAATTTCTCTGTAATTAATATTACCTGATTGAACTAATCATGTAAATATAATTAACTAGAAAGTCGGGGCACCACAAAAGAATGTTTATAGAGCTGTTATCTTCCGAACAAACTCTTAAAGACCTAGTAATCTTTTACATCAACAACAGTGAATTATTAATCGTCACATTATTTAAGTTTCATCTGAACATAGTAGAATTCTTGGTTATCTTCACGAACCCTGGCTACCAAGTTGAATCAGCAATACAACATTTGGTTTCATTATTTATTTACTAAATATCTAAATAATCACACAGAATTACATATACACAGAATGGATCATACATAAATAACGTCCCTTGTGGACGGAACCGATTTGACGGCTGGTTAAACAAAGAGAGGGGTTTGGGCTTGAATGAAAGCGCGGGAAGACTGAAGAACAGAGAGGAAAGCTATGCTATCGTAAATACATTATCTTATCCATTCTAAATAACCGCCCATTTGGAAAAGAAAAATGCAAGACATATTTACTCTGAGCTGCGCCTCGATAGATTGGTCGTAGATGGAATGCTGTGTTGTCCTTTTGAAGAATGTCTGGTGGTATAACAAGTACTTGGTAGTACCGTTGGGTGTTTGGTAGAAGAGATACTTTGTTCGTCCTTTCCTAGCCCACGTTTACAGCTGCGGCTGCTCACTCAACGGCTAGGAGGTATCACTTCTTTAGTGAATAAGAGTTCAAAGTTCATACCAAGTTGCCATACTTTAAGCTCACGCTAAAGTTGGCTTAGTTCTGTAGTTTGATGTTAGCCCTTTTAACGTCCTTGGAACACGAAGTTGAATTTTCGTCAACGGGCTTATACAGTGAGGGGAAAAAAGTATTTGATCCCCTGCTGATTTTGTACGTTTGCCCACTGACAAAGAAATGATCAGTCTATAATTTTAATGGTAGGTTTATTTAAACAGTGAGAGACAGAATAACAACAAAAAAATCCAGAAAAACGCATGTGAAAAATGTTATAAATTGATTAGCATTTTAATGAGGGAAATAAGTATTTGACCCCCTTTCAATCAGAAAGATTTCTGGCTCCCAAGTGTCTTTTATACAGGTAACGAGGTGAGATTAGGAGCACACTCTTAACTACTTAGGGAGCAGTGGGACACTACCCGGTGAAATGTAAGGCGCCAAATTCAAAATCCCAAAGTTGAATTATTAAACATTCATCAATATACAAGTGTTGCATAGTCATCAAAAGCTCTGCTTCTTGGCAATATCACAGCATTGTCAGATTTCAAAAAGGCTTCACGGCGAAAGCACAACATTTGATTGTTTGAGGATAGCACCTACAATATTTTTAACCATTAGCATAAATTCATAACCCAACACGGGTCTCAAAAAACGCATAAAATCGCTAATATAAAATCCCTTACCTTTCGAAGAACTTCTGCTGAGGGCTTCCCAAGTGTCCAACGAAGACAATCTATGCTTCTTTTGTTAGAAAAAGTCATTTATTATATCCATAAATCTCTGTTTGGTTGGCGCGTTATGATCATAAAATCCACCGTTGAGTCGCCCTTTGAACCGTGAAGAGAACGCGTTCACATTATACCTATACACTTGTCCAAGAACAATCAAACATCATTGATAATGTATCCTTAGGAACACTTATGTATATTTACTATAATATTTCAACCGGATTATAAACTGGACAATAGGAAAGGAAAAAACCACAGCGCGCGCGAGCCCGTGAACGCGCTTCCTCTTCTGTTTACATCCGATGACTAGTTCGAAATTCTTCTTCTATTACCATCCAGAGCAACCTAACATCACCGAACACTGTCTAGAGACTGTTGACATCCAGTGGAAGCAATAGGTACTGCAATCTTACTCCCATATATGGCTGTTTTCAATAGGGAGGGGTTCAAAATGAGGCAATGTGTCAAAAACACTTTTTCCAGGACAGAGATTCCTCGGGTTTTCGCCTGCTATATCAGTTCTGTTATACTCACAGACAATATTTTAACACTCTTAGAAACTTCAGAGTGTTTCCTATCCAATAGTACTAATTATGTTCATATCCTAGTTTCTGGGCCTGAGAGGCAGGCCTTTTACTTTGGGCACGCCAGACTCTCCAAAACCGACACCTCAGCTGCCGCTCCCTAAGAAGTTAAAGGAAGTGCTCCTAATCTCAGTTTGTTACCTGTATAAAAGACACCTGTCCACATAAGCAATCAATCAATCAGATTCCAAACTCTCCACCATGGCCAACACCAAAGAGCTCTCCAAGGATGTCAGGGACAAGATTGTAGACCTACACAAGGCTGGAATGGGCTACAAGACCATCGCCAAGCAGCTTGGTGAGAAGGTGACAACAGTTGGTGCGATTATTCGCAAATGGAAGAAACACAAAAGAACTGTCAATCTCCCTCGGCCTGGGGCTCCATGCAAGATCTCACCTCGTGGAGTTGCAATGATCATGAGAACGGTGAGGAATCAGCCCAGAACTACACAGGAGGATCTTGTCAATGATCTCAAGGCAGCTGGGACCATAGTCACCAAGAAAACAATTGGTAACACACTACGCCGTGAAGGACTGAAATCCTGCAGCGCCCGCAAGGTCCCCCTGCTCAAGAAAGCTCATATACATGCCCGTCTGAAGTTTGCCAATGAACATCTGAATGATTCAGAGGACAACTGGGTGAAAGTGTTGTGGTCAGATGAGACCAAAATGGAGCTCTTTGGCATCAACTCAACTTGCCGTGTTTGGAGGAGGAGGAATGCTGCCTATGACCCCAAGAACACCATCCCCACTGTCAAACATGGAGGTGGAAACATTACATTATGCTCTGAAGGTTCGAGTTGCCAAACATCAGCCTCAAAACCTTAATGACTTGCAAAGAGGAGTGGGACAAAATCCGTCCTGAGATGTGTGCAAACCTGGTGGCCAACTACAAGAAACGTTCTTACCTCTGTGATTGCCAACAAGGGTTTTGCCACCAAGTACTAAGTCATGTTTTGCAGAGGGGGTCAAATACTTATTTCCCTCATTAAAATGCTAATCAATTTATAACATTTTTCACATGCATTTTTCTGGATTTTTTTGTTGTTATTCTGTCTCTCACTGTTCAAATAAACCTACCATTAAAATTATAGACTGATCATTTCTTTGTCAGTGGGCAAACGTACAAAATCAGCAGGGGATCAAATACTTTTTTCCCTCACTGTATAGTAGTGGGAGAGAGGGGGCGTTTTTCATAGTTTATAACCAATGTCTGTTTACTTGGGCGGGGCCACGAAGTGCGCAGACTTTTTACTCTATGAAAATCATTCTCTCATTTTGGAGCTAAAATTACATTTAATCTTTCCACAAATAGTTTAATATTTAAACACTTAAATTGCACACCAATTCCATGTGAATCTGATAACTAGAATGTGTAGACTTTCCAAGATACAGTTTGTCATCCTATCATTAGTAATAATGTCTCCGACGCCAACTGATCTGACATCATATTCCTTAAGTACCAATGCATATTTTCAGCTGGTTGGATTACCGAAATATGGTTCCTTTCCCCACACTTTGGATGTTACCATACTCTCTCTATGTTAACAAAGGGATTTGAAGGGTCAACTCTATAGAGTAGAGAGAGAGAATAGGGGGGGAAGGTATTTATGGGGGTCATAAACCTCGCCAACGTCATGACAACTTGTTCTCAACTATCCTACCTGGTTAAATAAAGGTGAAATAAAAAAAGTAAATGAGTGGTGGTTGTTGATCAGATTGACTTTATACTTTATGCCCAGTGTTACACGTCACTGAGCTGTGATGGGAAGCAGTGAAGAGCAGCCACCACGGCTGTTGATCTCTGGCTGAGCCTCTATCAGAGCAGGAGTCATTACGACTGACAGCAGGCCCTGATCCATCATTCCTTAGCCTGGGTTATTGAGGGGAGCTCTGGCTCTCTGGCTGTCAGGGGTTAACCCAGCGTGGCCCGCCCCTGTTTGTTGAGCACTTAATTCTGTCAGTTAGGTCCCGCTCCACATCCCGATTACCTTCCCTCTTCTCTCTTTGCTCATCTCTTCTCACTCAACCTTCCCCTTGCCTCCTTCTCACCACTCTCCTATACACACTCCATTAACATGACAGGGAGAGACTCACCCTCTTAAAGAGCCATCCACTGCTGTGTGACTGTGTGACAGTATTCTTAAATGCCCTTTCTTTACCTCATCCCCTGTAGTCTACAATCAGATACTATATCTTTCCTAATAGCTTATAGAATCCTTTCCTTTTTTCTACGAATTCCTGGCCTGAAAAGGCCAGATGGAGAGACCTACAGATGGAGAGACCTACAGATGGAGAGACCTACAGTAAATGCAATGTGGATATAGAAAACATACCATACCTTTCAATAGGGATGATGGGATCGCTGGCAGATGGCTTTGACCTATCCTGTCAGTCTTGTCTCAGTGGTCAGGCGGGAAACGGCCTCTGATCATGGTCTAGTTAGCTGGCAGATGCAATGTGTCCTAGGTGGAGGGGTTGTTCACTGAAATATTGCTGATGACATTAGAATGCTAATATGCGCTCAGTTGGCAAAGCTCTGAATTCACTTTCTGCATTTCCCCTGTTCAGTTTCATTACTCTCTAACGGATCCAGACGCCCCCCCACCCTTCCCATCCTCCTCTCCGTTTCAATTAATCTCGCAATCTCTCACAACCATGAAGATGGCCTAAAGACATTTTGTTTGTATTTCCATAAATAATCAGCCACGACCGTCTCCGTTGGGGGACCGAATGTGATTTTCCCGGGAGGAGTGTTCAATTAGCATGGTGATGGCAGATCTGCTATGGAGACACGGCATTCTACCCTTGTCCCTGCGATAACCAGAACATTATGCTTCAACTGCTTTCTCAGTCAACATCTTCAGAGGTGAGAGTGACTGAGACAATGTATCTGGCATTTGGTAGGTGGCAAAAGTGAAGCCTGCTTAGCCTCACCATTTCACTCCCGGAGAAAATTGTCACCATTTCAGTCCGTCTTGAATGATTGCCAGCGAACAACATCTGTTACCAGATTCTCTTTGACTATCAGTGGGTTGTGACAGTCTCAGAGAGAACACATCATTGTTTTACTCCCAGATGGGAAGGGAGAGGTGACACACGCGGTGAGAGAGGGGAAGCTAACAGGGTTGTTGATAATCCAACCTGCCAGAGTGATGTATGGTTGAGTTCACCTGAGGGGTGTTGCTACAGTGACGGACACTGTGAATAGTTGTGGATGTGATCATGTGACCATGATCAATAAATTGACCATGTGGTTTGCTGTCTTGGCTGGTGTTGGATGTAAGGGTGGTTATTGCTGTTTTCACTTCCTCTCTCTCTCTCTCTCTCTCTCTCTTCCTTTCGTCAGCAATTACCACACCATTTTATGAGATGGCGGTTCATATCTTGTCATGATAATATTTGTTTTAACTGAGGGGGGATGGTTTTTCAGTGACAACCTGTCTTGAACTGAACATTATTACTGTTCATCAGCCCCATACTGAGGCATCACCAGATCGTGTCGGGCTGTTTCCATTCTCAGAGAATCCCTTGTTCAATTATTGAGGGTTCCATCTCTCTATCTATCCCTTCATTCCTCCATCAGTGGAGAGAGAGGTGGGCTCAGTCGGTCTCTGTCATTGTCGGAAAATACATATATTTCTTATTATGTACAGCTCTCTCACTCTGTCTGTAGTGGGGGGACTGTGTGTAGCTGTGCCCTGCCTGTGGCTTCCTGGCCCCAGAATGGAAAGAGAGAGAGAGACGAGGAGTGGGGAGAAACACAGCTCTCACTGCTTTGGGCTCCATTGATCTGCCTCAACTGGCATTCTCTCCACGCACACCCTACTTCATCCCACTTTAATACAGAGAGAGGGGGAGGTAAGAGGGCAGAGAGGGGGGAGGTGAGAGGGCAGAGAGGGGAGGTGAGAGGGCAGAGAGGGGAGGTGAGAGGGCAGAGAGGGGGAGGTGAGAGGGCAGAGAGGGGAGGTGAGAGGGCAGAGAGGGGGAGGTGAGAGAGCAGAGAGGGGGAGGTGAGAGAGCAGAGAGGAGGGAGGTGAGAGAGCAGAGAGGGGAGGTGAGAGGGCAGAGAGGGGGGAGGTGAGATAGCAGAGAGGGGGAGGTGAGAGAGCAGAGAGGAGGGAGGTGAGAGAACAGAGAGGGGGAGGTGAGAGAGAGCAGAGAGGGAGGTGAGAGAGCAGAGAGGGGAGGTGAGAGAGCAGAGAGGAGGGAGGTGAGAGAGAGCAGAGAGGGGGAGGTGAGAGAGCAGAGAGGGGGAGGTGAGAGAGCAGAGAGGGGAGGTGAGAGAGCAGAGAGGGGGAGGTGAGAGAGCAGAGAGGAGGGAGGTGAGAGAGCAGAGAGGGGAGGTGAGAGAGAGCAGAGAGGAGGAGGTGAGAGAGCAGAGAGGAGGGAGGTGAGAGAGCAGAGAGGAGGGAGGTGAGAGAGAGAGCAGAGAGGGCAGAGAGGGGGAGGTGAGAGGGGCAGAGAGGGGGAGGTGAGAGAGCAGAGAGGGGGAGGTGAGAGGGCAGAGAGGGGAGGTGAGAGAGCAGAGAGGGGAGGTGAGAGAGAGCAGAGAGGGGGAGGTGAGAGAGCAGAGAGGAGGGAGGTGAGAGAGCAGAGAGGGGGAGGTGAGAGAGCAGAGAGGGGAGGTGAGAGAGCAGAGAGGAGGGAGGTGAGAGAGCAGAGAGGGAGGAGGTGAGAGAGCAGAGAGGGAGGTGAGAGAGCAGAGAGGGAGGTGAGAGGGGGAGGTGAGAGAGCAGAGAGGGAGGTGAGAGAGCAGAGAGGAGGGAGGTGAGAGAGCAGAGAGGAGGGAGGTGAGAGAGCAGAGAGGAGGAGAGGTGAGAGAGCAGAGAGAGCAGAGAGGGGGAGGTGAGAGGGCAGAGAGGGGAGGTGAGAGAGCAGAGAGGGGGAGGTGAGAGGGCAGAGAGGGGAGGTGAGAGAGCAGAGAGGGGGAGGTGAGAGAGCAGAGAGGGAGGAGGTGAGATAGCAGAGAGGGGGGAGGTGAGAGAGCAGAGAGGAGGGAGGTGAGAGAGCAGAGAGGGGGGAGGTGAGAGAGCAGAGAGGAGGGAGGTGAGAGAGCAGAGAGGGGGGAGGTGAGAGAGCAGAGAGGGGGGAGGTGAGAGAGCAGAGAGGGGGGAGGTAAGAGAGCAGAGAGGAGGGAGGTGAGAGGGCAGAGAGGGGGGAGGTGAGAGTACAGATGTTCTGTGATAGAGTGAGTGGAAATTACCGAATGGAAGCTATAGGAAGAATGAGTAATAGATGGAATGGGTGGAGGAGAGAAAGATAGAGGGAGGGGGTGGACAAGTACACAACAAATGAGAAGTTGACAAAAATAGGGACAGCAATGATGAGGGAGAGAGAGAGAGAGGCTGTTGTCTGAAGAGAGAGAAGACATGATATTAATGTTGGCAGAGAAAGAGGGTCTGAAAGGAGAGGAAAACAAGAAACAAAGAGGTTGATGAAACGAGTGAGGGAGCCAGAGAGAGAGGAGAAGAGAGGGGTTGGTTGAGTGGGCAAGAGAAAGAGAAGGAGTAAAGGAAACAGAATTGGAAATAGGAAATTACAGCGGTTTGGAATCTCTCCAGCAACAACGAGGTCCCCAGTTTATTTATTATGCAATAAAAGGGGTCTGACATCGTTATGGAATCGGTGGATTGGTGAATCCAATCGGGCTGAACAGCTACTTTGAGCAGAGCTCTATATTTTATAGAAAGATACAGAAATCTCAGAGATGACCAAATCTGTGTACACACCAACAGCCCCAGTGGCAGCTTTTGGCACCATATCTAATGAATCGCTTACAAGGCTTAATTTCATTGAAATGACGTGGAAACAACGTTGATTCAACCAGTGTGTGCCCAGTGGGGGGTTATTAATACACAGTGTGTAGGCCTCCACTGTCTTCCCTGAGGAGGAGGCTGAACGCCTTAACTTGTGATGTCAACCCCGTTAACATTGTCAACTTCATTATCGTCGGTAACGTTGTTGTCGGGGGTGAGGGTTCAGCATGTCATTTTAAACATGATCCATCCGCATAGTGCAAATACATTTCAAAGCCTCTCGGGCTTCTATTCACTCTCATTTAATGTGTTTTAATATTGTTTCAGTCTGTGGACTTCTTGAGCTTCTTTATACATGTCAGAAGTCTCTGTGTAGCAGGTAGGCAGAGTCAGGCGCAGGACAACGGAGATGAGTAAATCACGTATCTTTACTCAATTAACAAACTACCAAAATAGGTAGTAAAATCCAAGCTCACAATAAAAAGAACATATAACAAACACGCACAAAACCATGAGGGAAACAGAGGGTTTAAATAAGGAACAAATAATTAAGTGATTGGAAACCAGGTGTGTATAATGAAGAAAAAAACATAGAAAATGAAAAGTAGATTGGCGGTAGATAGAAAACCGGTGACGTCGACCGCCGCCGAAAGCCGCCCGAACAAGGAGAGGGACCAACTTCGGCTGAAGTCGTGACAATATATTTGAATGAAAAGGCTTTAAGGAAGTTTCTCAGCCACTCATGTTGTAATGAAGTGTCTCACAGCCACATGGTTATAGTAAAGAAGTGATACTTCTCTGTGGCACTAAGGCTACCCTATCAGATGACCAATGGCTCAAAACTAGATTGACGTCAGAGCGGGCCCTAGCCTTTTGGGGGACGTAAGTAAAAAAAATGTTTTGGGGCCCCCCGAGGGCAAAACACTCTTGATGGCAGAGAGACTTTAGAGTTAATTTCCTGCAATTCTACACATTCTGGCATGGGAAATAGAGAATGTTGCAGTTTTAAAGCAAGTTTGCTGCAATTCTCCACATTTTGCCATGAGGCGAATAGAAGATGTTGGCAATTTTGTAAGAAATTTCTTGCAATTCTACATGTTTTGCAATGACTTATGTCATCTTAATATGATATCTGAGTGAGGAGTGACTAACGAAATCACTGAGTGCCCCATCTGGAAGTCAGGGCCCCTGAGCACATGCCCATTGTAATTCGACCATGATTACTAATAGCTGGCTAGACTAATTTACCAAGCTAAAAAATGTTAGATGACATGGCTAATTGAGTGACTCTCAGTGATGTATTCGACTATACTAACTCTCAACAGTAAGTTGAGATCACGGCTGAGGTCGGGGCCCCCTTGCGGCCGCAGGGCCCTAAGCGGTCTCTTATGTCGCTTAGTGGCTAGGGACCTTCCTGATTGACATGCACACATCTGGCTGTGCTTTTCTTAACCAAGCTATTAGTTTGTCTGTTTGCAGAAGAAGTTTATATGGACATTTTAGGAGAAAAATCTATGAATTATAATTTACCCTTTTCCCGAGGAACAAGAGCTAAACGTGTGATAAAGTGAAGGGAGCAACCTGCTCAAAAGAAACCAAATTCTCTAAAATACTTTCCAGACAGTTACACAGTTCAACCAGGACAGTGTGACAATGGAATACAGTTTTTCATCCCAGGTGTGACATTTCCACAGAAACTTTGATGATGATGCTGCTGTTTTTCACATTATATAGGACCACCTGTTGAAATATTCTTTTAATGGATTTGCTTTTAATGGAGTTGGGGACTTTCGTAACTTCCATAACACTAAACAGAAAATACCTTGGTTTCCTAGTAACTGCCCTCCAGACTGATTGGAATGTGCAATTGAATTAATTTATCCCAGGATATGTGTTTGTCTTGTTTAAATAGGTAGACCATATTTTGTTTGTTTTGCGAAAGCGGCAGTATTTGGTTTCGGGTTTGTGCTCTACCAATTGATTGATTCATGTTTTTGTAATAAAGGTGTGTGACTATTGGCTGAGCCCTTTAGCTCAGTGATTTAGTGAGTTAAAGACGGGAGGGAAAAGCAAGGTTCTTAATTTGATTATCAGGGACCTTCAAACATTTTGTTCTCAGCAAACAGCAACATTTTTGACTTTTTACACTGATTTCTACCAGTGGTGACTGGTGGCACTTGGGAAGGAAGGGCTCATAGTAATGGCTGGAACGGAATAAATTGAATGGTCTCAAACCCATCAAACACCTGGTTTCCATGTGTTTGATACCATTCCAATAACTCTATTCCATTCATTATTATGAGCTCTCCTCCCCTCACAGCCTCCTCTGGTTTCTACACATAGCAAATCTCTCCTGTTCACCTCATGTTTCTTCCATATTAACAGCATTTGAGTGTCTGTACTAAATGTGTATGTATTTGTGTGCGTCTGTGCCTATGTTTGTGTTGCTTCACTGTCCCCGCTGTTCCATAAGGTGTATTTTTATCAGGTTTTTATAAAATTTTACTGCTTGCATCAGTTACTTGATGTGGAATTGAGTTCCATGTAGTCATGGCTCTATGCAGTACTGTGTGCCTCCCATAGTCTGTTCTGGACTGTGAAGAGACCTCTGGTGGTATGCATGGGTGTCCGAGTTGTGTGTCAGTAGTTCAAACAGACAGCTCGGTGCGTTCAACATGTCAATACCTCTCACAAATACAAGTAGTGATGAAGTCAATCTCTCCTCCACTTTGAGCCAGGAGAGATTGACATGCATATTATTAATGTTAGCTCTCTGTGTACATCCAAGGGCCAGCCGTGCTGCCCTGTTCTGAGCCAATTGCAATTTTCCTAAGTCCCTCTTTGTGGCACCTGACCACACGACTGAACAGTAGTCCAGGTGTGACAGAACTAGGACCTGCCTTGTTGATGCGTTGTTAAGAAGGCAGAGCAGCGCTTTATTATGGACAGACATCTCATCTTAGCTACTTTTATATCAACATGTTTTCACCATGACAGTTAAATACTTAGGGAGTGGTGGGACACTACCCGGTGAAATACAAGGCGCCAAATTCAAAATCCAAAAGTTGAATTATTAAACATTCATCAATATACAAGTGTTGCATAGTCATCAAAAGCTCTGCTTCTTGGCAATATCACAGCGTTGTCAGATTTCAAAAAGGCTTTACGGCGAAAGCACTACATTTGATTGTTTGAGGGTAGCACCTACAGCATTAATTCATAAACCATCACGGTTCACACAAAAAATTTCACAGCGAAAACAAATCCCTTACCTTTTGAAGAACTTCTGCTGAGGGCTTCCCAAGTGTCCAACGAAGACATCCAATGGTTCTTTTGTTAGAAAAAGTAATTTATTATATCCATAAATCTCTGTTTGGTTGGTGCGTTATGTTCAGAAAATCCAACGTTGAATCGTCCATTGAAACGTGAAGAGAATGCGTTCAAATATACCTATAAACCTTTCCTAAACAAATCAAATACCAGTTAAAATGCATTCTTAGCTATCCTTTTATGAATATGAGCGATAATATTTCACTCGGATGGTCACCTAAACGTTATATAAGTAAAATAAAGTGGGCCGCGCAGCCAGACTCGCGCACGAGAAAACTTGTTGACATCTGAGCTATCTTGGCCATATCCTGTACCTATTCTTCCTGCTTCCTCCAATCTCTCTGAGGCTTTATATATAGACTGTTGACATCTAGTGGAAGCCATGGGTACTGAAATCTCGGAGCTGCTTGCCATAGAACTCAATAGAGAGACTGTCAAACAAAGCCAATGTGACAAAAAACAGTAATTCCGGATATATTTTTCTTGTGTGTTTGCCTGCTATTTCTGTTCTGTTACACTCACAGACATTATGTTAACACTTTTAGAAACTTCAGAGTGTTCCCTATCTAATAGTACTAATTATGTGCATATCCTATTTTCTGGGCCTGAGTGGGAGACATTTTCCTTTGGGCACGCCAGACTCTCCAAAACCGTCACCTCGGGAACCGCTCCCTAAGAAGTTAACAATCCAGGGTTACTCCAAGCAGTTTAGTCACCTCAACTTGCTCAATTTCCAAATGATTTATTACAAGATTGAGTTTTTGTTGCCGATGTTAGCATCACAGCCTGCAGTCTCGGTTAACAAGCTACTTTGATAAATTGAAGTAACACAAACCTATTTCAGTGTTACTTCAACTGTTATCTTACTGTTATCCTATGACAGATACTACTAGTGTCTCTTTTTGTATACTGATCACTGGCCATTAATTGTTGTCTGTCTCTGTTTGAGCAGTAGGACTGGTGGCTGCTGTTGAAACAGACTATTACCGACCAAGAGACGCTGTGTTGTGGTCCGCTGGTCTGTGGGGACAGGTCTGGGTAGAGAACACATGTGCCTTTCCAGCTGTTCCTGTGACATCCCATCAGTGGGAAACAATTGCAGGGCATGTCATTTTAATGGAGCCAGTGAAGTGTCAGGAGGACGGAGGCAGACCCATCGAGGTGGAGCGCTCAGGTGGTTAATGGAACTCTAAGCTCAACCTCCAGAGAGGCTTTAGCCTTTTATTAGCTTTCAGTGGACTCATTCATTAATGTCATGTCAAGCTATCTTAACAGTAGATTTGTTGTAGACGTGTGTGGATGGATAGCTGTCGACAGCTGTAGGTCCCTGGTAGCTGGTGGTCCCTTGGGCGTCCGGCTGCATTTTCAATATACCAATATACCAAGGGCTGTTCTTACGCATGACTGACTGTGTGTAGCTCTAGGACGACTCTTAGCTTTTTATTTCAGAGCACATGTTCACACATAATCATATGCATAAAGTAAACAAACTATTGTGCGCTAACATAATCCTATTCAAACAGTAAATGCACTCGTGCACACAAACATCACCCATGTGCACAAACGCTGGCATGCTAACACATGTATACTGTAGAGATGTATCTGTGTTACTGTGATGTTAGTAAAGCTGTGGCGGAACAGCATAGTAAGTACATATGTGGGCTTGAATCAGTTACTATTAATTTGTGTCTTCCTGGCTGCATGTGTCTCTCCTGGTAGTCTACATGAGCTGGACCGTTGTCTTTGATTCAGATGGGTTTTTCCTTGGTGGGATGAAATAGAGCCGTTAGCTGTGCTTGTCTCAGAGGGTGGAGGAGGAGACAGGAGAAGGAAAAAGACCCGTACATGATGTGTGTTTGTATAGCACTGTATAGGATTGTTGTTGCTACGTACACCTATCTTAAATGATGGATAGATGAGGTTAGAAATATGGATCTAGCTTTTAGAATTAGTATTTTATTAGGATCCCCTCTTATATGTTGAAAAAGCAGCAGCTACTCTTCCTGGGGTCCACACAAAACATGGCATAATACAGAACATCAATAGACAACAACCGTTCAAGGACTGAACTAGACAAATTGCTTTAGAAATCATATGAATTTAATGATTTCACTTTTCCCCAGTTTTAATCAGATGGGTGCTGAAAGAAGGTGACACTTCAAACAGGCACAGGACCGAGAGGTGGAAGTAAGGCTGCTGTGAAGCATGCTGGGTAAAGGCTCACTTGCTCATTAGCTAAACTCAGCAAAGAAATGTCCCTTTTTCAGGACCCTGTCTTTCAAAGATAATTTGTAAAAATCCAAATAACTTCACAGATCTTCATTGTAAAGGGTTTAAACACTGTTTCCCATGCTTGTTCAATGAACCTTAAACAATTAATGAACATGCACCTGTGGAATGGTTGTTAAGACACTAACAACTTACATACGGTAGGCAATTAAGGTCACAGTTATGAACACTTAGGACACTAAAGAGGCCTAAGACAGTGCTACAGGGAGACAGGACGGACAGCTGATCGTCCTCACAGTGGCAGACCACGTGTAACAACACCTGCACAGGATCGGTACATCCGAACATCACACCTGCGGGACAGGTACAGGATGGCAACAACAACTGCCCGAGTTACACCAGGAATGCACAATCCCTCCATCAGTGCTCAGACTGTCCGCAATAGGCTGAGAGAGGCTGGACTGAGGGCTTGTAGGCCTGTTGTAAGGCAGGTCTTCACCAGAAATCACCAGCAGCAACGTCGCCTATGGGAACAAACCCACCGTCGCTGGACCAGACAGGACTGGCAAAAAGTGCTCTTCACTTTTAGTCTCACCAGGGGTGATGGTCAGATTTGTGTTTATCGTTGAAGGAATGAGCATTACACCGAGGCCTGTACTCTGGAGCGGGATCGATTTGGAGGTGGAGGGTCCGTCATGGTCTGGGGCGGTGTGCCACAGCATCATCGGCCTGAGCTTGTAGTCTTTGCAGGCAATCTCAACGCTGTGCGTTACAGGGAAGACATCCTCCTCCCTCATGTGGTACCCTTCCTGCAGGCTCATCCTGATATGACCCTCCAGCATGACAATGCCACCAGCCATACTGCTCGTTCTGTGCGTGATTTCCTGCAAGACAGGAATGTCAGTGTTCTGCCATGGCCAGCGAAGAGCCTGGATCTCAATCCCATTGAGCACGTCTGGGACCTGTTGGATCGGAGGGTGAGGACTAGGGCCTTTCCCCCCAGAAATGTCAGGGAACTTGCAGGTGCCTTGGTGGAAGAATAGGGTAACATCTCACAGCAAGAACTGGTAAATCTGGTGCAGTCCATGAAGAGGAGATGCACTGCAGTACTTAATGCAGCTGGTGGCCACACCAGATACTGACTTACTTTTGATTTTGACACATTATTCCATTTCTGTTAGTCACATGTCTGTGGAACTTGTTCAGTTTATGTCTCAGTTGTTGCATCTTATGTTCATACAAATATTTACACATGTTAAGTTTGCTGAAAATAAACGCAGTTGACAGTGAGAGGACGTTTCTTCTTTTGCTGAGTTCACATCCCTTGGCTACCTCACGAAGCTGTGATGAGTCGGTGCTGTTGGGAAGTCATTACCGTACGTCTGTGCACCGTGTGTGTGTGTGTGGGACTTTATATAGACAGGTGTGCCTTTCCAAATCATGTCTGTGCTATATAGAATGTGCTAGACAGAATGTGTGTGTTTTCCCTGACTTCTATTTATACCACCTTTGCCATTGACAGTGGGCAGATGCCATGCACATCCATTGGAAAGTTGCAACACAAGTCAATTACCTTCCCCCTTTGGCTTACACCAGGCTCACCCCTCTCTCCCCTTTATCCCATCTCTCCCCTGCAGCTCCCTTACCAACGTTACCAATTTCCATCCGGTGTCATTGATGTAGAGTGTAATGAAATGGTGTTGGAGGAAGGCGGAGCATGCTGATGAGAAAGGGGGCTGTGGTGTCTAGCAATTTGGTCTCGTCGGCTCCGAGGGCTGTGTATGTGTTTTTGACTGAACCTATTCAGGGAGATTTGACATAGATACATGTATTTATGGAGGCAGTTAAGGAGCGCAAGGCAGTTGTGACACGATTTAAGAGAGAGAGAGGAAAAATAACTAAATTCTCATACTTGAGTAAAAGTAAAGATACCTTAACAGAAAATTACTCAAGTGAAAGTCACCCAGAAAAATACTACTTGAGTAAAATTCTAAGTATTTGGTTTTAAATATACTTAAGTATCAAAAGTATCAAAATTCCTTATATTAAGCAAACCAGACTGCACAATTTTCTTGTTTTCTTTATTTACGGATAGCCAGGGTCACACTCCAACACTCAGACATAATTTAAAAACAAAACATTTGTGTTTAGTGAGTCCGCCAGATCAGAGGCAGTAGGGATGACCAGGGATGTTCTCTTGATAAGTGTGCGAATTGGACCATTTTCTGTCCTGCTAAGCATTCAAAATTTTACTTTGGGGTGTCAGCGAAAATGTATGGAGTAAAAAGTATAGAATTGTCTTTAGGAATGTAGTGAAGCAAAAGTAAAAGTTGTCAAAAATCGAAATAGTAAAGTACAGATACCCTCAAACTACTTAAGTAGCACTCTAAAGTATTTTTACTTAAGTACTTAACACCACTGGAGAGAGGGGAATATCGTAAAAGAGAAATAAACACATAAAATAATAGTAGCTGAGATAGATGCACCTGTCTACTCCTATTACATTCAGGATGCATCCCAAATGGAACCCTATTCCTTATTTAGTGCACTACCCTTGACTAGGGTCCATAGGGCTGGTCAAAAGTAGTCCGCTATGTAGGGGATATGTTGCCATTTGGGACGCATCCTCAGTGTTGAATAGAACCCAGGAGAGAGTGTAACCACCACTGCAGTAGGCCAGGCAACATGTGGAGGATGGAGCCAGTCTCAGCCTCAGTGTTGAATAGAACCCAGGAGAGAGTGTAACCACCACTGCAGTAGGCCAGGCAACATGTGGAGGATGGAGCCAGTCTCAGCCTCAGTGTTGTATAGAACCCAGGAGAGAGTGTAACCACCACTGCAGTAGGCCAGGCAACATGTGGAGGATGGAGCCAGTCTCAGCCTCAGTGTTGAATAGAACCCAGGAGAGAGTGTAACCACCACTGCAGTAGGCCAGTCAACATGTGGAGGATGAAGCCAGTCTCAGCCTCAGTGTTGAATAGAACCCAGGAGAGAGTGTAACCACCACTGCAGTAGGCCAGGAAACATGTGGAGGATGGAGCCAGTCTCAGCCTCAGTGTTGAATAGAACCCAGGAGAGAGTGTAACCACCACTGCAGTAGGCCAGGCAACATGTGGAGGATGGAGCCAGTCTCAGCCTCAGTGTTGAATAGAACCCAGGAGAGAGTGTAACCACCACTGCAGTAGGCCAGGAAACATGTGGAGGATGGAGCCAGTCTCAGCCTCAGTGTTGTATAGAACCCAGGAGAGAGTGTAACCACCACTGCAGTAGGCCAGGCAACATGTGGAGGATGGAGCCAGTCTCAGCCTCAGTGTTGAATAGAACCCAGGAGAGAGTGTAACCACCACTGCAGTAGGCCAGGCAACATGTGGAGGATGGAGCCAGTCTCAGCCTCAGTGTTGTATAGAACCCAGGAGAGAGTGTAACCACCACTGCAGTAGGCCAGGCAACATGTGGAGGATGGAGCCAGTCTCAGCCTCAGTGTTGAATAGAACCCAGGAGAGAGTGTAACCACCACTGCAGTAGGCCAGGCAACATGTGGAGGATGGAGCCAGTCTCAGCCTCAGTGTTGTATAGAACCCAGGAGAGAGTGTAACCACCACTGCAGTAGGCCAGGCAACATGTGGAGGATGGAGCCAGTCTCAGCCTCAGTGTTGTATAGAACCCAGGAGAGAGTGTAACCACCACTGCAGTAGGCCAGGCAACATGTGGAGGATGGAGCCAGTCTCAGCCTCAGCACCATATTCCCCAACGCCCATCCGCTGGCTGGCTGGGGCTTCCACTATAAACACAAGATGGAGGAAATAGGGCCCCACTCCAACAGAGGGGCAAATCCAATCATAGCTAATCATAATCTAATTTGATTGGTCTGGTCTGGCTTTTCTTAGAACAGAGGGGAACAAAGAAACTAGTATTAGTATTATTATATTACTCAAATGTAGGGTGCTTAAATTTGTAATTAAATGCTTAGAAGAATCCTAGCCTAGAGTATGCTGATATTTAATCTGACTGAGACACAATGTAAATTATTAATCATAAATTAAGTCCAAAACTCTTATTTTCAGTCAGCTATTCAGAGCAGCTGCTGAGTAGATGTAATGGTGACAGCAGGGCATTGTCTTATGTGTGTATGTGTTTGTGGTGTGTGGCGTATGCATGTGTTTGCAAAGTTTGTGGTGTGTGTGTGTGCGTGCTAATTATTCATTCCACCTAAGCCATAAATTACATAATAACAAACGATTGTCCCCTTAAAGACCCAGCCACTGAGCTGTTCTTTCCAGGAGCAGATCAGCCAGTGTGATACGGGGTGGTTTGTTTTTCCACCATACCAGTGGAGAAGAAGCCATCTTAGCTCTGCAAAAAGCCAGCTTCTGTGGGTGTCTCTTGCTGGGCTTGTTTGAATGTGTGAGAGCTTGGGGAGCAGGCAGCATTTACTTGAGGAGGTGATTGAAGTTTAATACAGCTACATCCTTCCTGTGGGTATATAGATGGGACCGGACCAATCAATCAATCATGTTGCTCCATTGAGTTACCACACTTGTGTGATTGGTGGCTGAGCCAAATCAATTCCTCTTCTTGGCCAATCGGGTTGGGCTTCGTTGCTATGAGTCTTTCATCGTCTCTATGCTGGTTTGCAGCTCCGGTAACTGACACTTTCTAGGCTGTCTAATCAACCACTAGCTAGTCACACTCCAGTATTCCAACAAGGGAATTCAGAAACTGGGACACACATTTTCAGCACAACCTTTATGCTTGCTTTTGTAACTGTGAACATTGTCATATCAGCTAAAAACAACTAAATAGCTAGGTTTCCATCCAATTGGCGACATATTTTCATGCGAATATTCGAAAATCTGCATAAAAACATTTCCCTACAAGAGATTCTGGCTTCTCTGACAGAATGCGAGGGGGTGGGAGATGGAGGAGGAAGGCACAACCTTTATCTCCTGCTGTGACAGAACAGAGCACATCTGGCCTCTATAGAATCCAACACAATAACCAGCGCCAGGCACCGCTCTAACAGTGGAGAACAGCACACAGCCTGCCTGCACCTTATTAGCATTGACAGTGAACAAACACACACACACACTCACTCAGTCAGGAAAGTTGACGAGTTCAGCTATTATTTTGCATAAACTTGCTATTTCTGTCAATAAAGTGAAGCTTTCAAATGCAAATGGATTTATTCTGAAAATATTGGCTGCCTAGCTCCTCAGGCGCATACCTCAGGTCAGCCTCTGTATAGACTTCCAGATCTGAGAGTGATATTTCGATGCAGACATCTTCAGACACGTTTGGTTACAGAATATTCACTCTGATTACTTAGTTCATCCTAAGTCTCAACGCTTCCGTAACTGTTCTCATTGAAGTTCCCCCAAAGCCCTTCTGCTTGACGAAATATGCTGAGAGGGCCTGGGTAGTTCTGTATTCTGTGTTCAGCACCTTTTCAGATGCAAGCTCCAATAAATGCAATTATTGTCCCCCAGTGCCAAGGGAGTTCTGTTGTGTTTTATCATGTGACTTCATTCAACCTGATCTTACTTTATGTGATCTGGGATCCACTGATTAGGTCTAATGAGGAACAGATAGAAACAGTAGGATCCACACTCCACTCTAGGGCATGTGACTGAGAGAATACTACTGCACACACAGCAGTTATACATAGACTAGCCCATTGCTCTTGTACTCTGAAGAGGGTGTGTGTGCGTGGATCTCTTTTACGGCTGTGCCCCCAGTTAGTGAGATTCCTCATCTACTGTACACATTACCGTTCAATACAATATAATGCTGTATTGCCCAAAGGTAGTAGTATTTGACATGTTATTCACAATATGACAATGAAAATCAAAATGAACTAGAAATACTCAATCCAGTTCAGTACAACTGTAGCCTATAGGCTATTTAAGCAATAAAGCACGAGGGGGTGTTGTATATGGCCAATATACCACGGCTAAGAGCTGTTCTTATGCACGACGCAATGCGGAGTGCCTGGATACAGCCCTTAGCCGTGGTATATTGGCCATATACCACAAACCCCCAAGGTGTCTTATTGCTATTATAAACTGGTAACCAATGTAATTAGAGCAGTAAAAATAAATATTTTGTCATACCCGTGGTATACGGTCTGATATACCATGGCTGTCAGCCAATCAGCATTCAGGGCTCAAACCACCCAGTTTATAATATGCTTTATACAACGGGTGGGTCTAATCCTGAATGCTGATTGGTTAAAAGTGCATTCCAGCCGGCTAAATGCCTATTTACTCCATCCAATCCACTGTCTCATCAGCCTAGCCAGGCAGTTTATAGACTTGATCTCCACTATAAAAAGCATCTAGACATTATCTCACATTTCTTTTTGACTAACATTTAGTTTCAACAGTGGAGATTTGTATAAACCTTGCTGTCTGTCTCTCTGACATTTGCAACATTGTTTCGATATTAAAACAGACAGGCAGGCAGCTTTTCTCAGCCAGTCAAAAACATGAATCAGCATTTTTATGTATACACACAAAGAACTATCAATAGAAAACAGGTAAAAACGAAACGAAGTGCAGCAAGTTTTCTGTCTTTCCAGCTTTAGTTTGAAGTGATTGTTAGTTGTGTTGTTGGCTAGCTCGTCTGAACAACAGTGTCCTGAGGAGAGAGCACATTTTCTATGTCAGGCTAAATCGTGCATCATTAGCTCATTGTTATGGATTTCTGTGCATTTGGAAAGTATTCAGACCCCTTGACTTTTTCCACATTTCGTTACGTTTCAGCCTTATTTTTTCCTCATCAATCTACACACAATGCCCCATAATGACAAAGCAAAAACAGTTTTTTACAAATGTTTGCACATTTATAAAAAATATATATATATGAAATCACATTTACATAAGTATTCAGACCCTTTACTCAGTACTTTGTTGAAGTACCTTTGGCAGCGATTACAGCCTTGAGTCTTCTTGGGTATGATGCTGCAAGCTTGGCACACCTGTATTTGGGGAGTTTCTCCCATTCCTCTTTGCAGATCCTCTCAAGCTCTGTAAGGTTGGATGGGGAGCGTCGCTGCACAGCTATTTTCAGGTCTCCAGAGATGTTAGATCGGGTTCAAGTCCGGTCTCTGGCTGGGCCATGTAAGGACATTCAGAGACTCCTGCGTTGTCTTGGCTGTGTGCTTAGGGCCGTTGTCCTGTTGGAAGGTGAACCATCGCCCCAGTCGGAGGTCCTGAGCACTCTGGAGCAGGTTTTCATCAAGTATCTCTCTGTACTTCTGTCTGGCCACTCTCCCTACCATAATGGCCTGATTGGTGGTGTGCTGCAGAGATGGTTGTCCTTCTGGAAGGTTCTCCCATCTCTACAGAGGGACTCTGAAGCTCTGTCAGAGTTCTTGGTCACCTCCCTGACTAAGGCCCTTCTCCCCCGATTGCTCAGTTGGGCCGGGCGGCCAGCTCTAGGAAGTGTCTTGGTGGTTCCAAACTTCTTCCATTTAAGAACGATTGAGGCCATTGTGTTCTTGGGGACCTTCAATCCTGCAGAAATGTTTTGGTACCCTTCCCCAGATCTGTACCTCGACACAATCCTGTCTTGGAGCTCTACGGACAATTCCTTTGACCCCATGGCTTGGTTTCTGCTCTGACATGCACTGTCAACTGTGGGACCTTATATAGACAGGTGTGTGCCTTTTCAAAATCATGCCCAATCAATGGAATTTACCACAGGTGGACTCCAATCAAGTAGTATAAACATTTCAAGGATACTCAATGGAAACAGGATGCACCTGAGTACCGAGTCTCATAGCAAAGGGTCTGATTAATCAAATGGCCACCGGACTATTACATTGACCCCCACCCCTCCCTCCATTTGTTTTGTACGCTGCTGCTACTCGCTGTTTAAGTATCTATTGCATATTCACCTCACCCTCTAACCTGTACCCCTGCACACTGAACCGGTATCCCATGTATATAGCCTCGTTATTGTTGTTATTGTGTTACTTTTTATAATTTTTTACTTTATTTTATTTGGTAAATATTTTCTTAACTCTTCTTGAGCTGCACTGTTGGTTACGGGCTTGTAAGTAAGCATTTCATGTTAAGGTCTACACTTGTTGTATTCGGCGCATGTGACAAATAGTTTGATTTGATTACTTATGTAAATAAGGTATTTCAGTTTTTATTTCTAAAAACCTGTTTTCACTTTGTCATTATGGGCTATTGTATGTAGATTCCTGAGCAAAATATATTTTATCCATTTAAGAATAATAAAATGTGGAAAATGGGAAGGGCTCTGAAAACTTTCCAATTGCAATGTATCCTAATAAATGTCACGAGAAAAAAGCTTAAACGCAAATGCAGCTACTTTGTTGTTATTCTGGCTGCACTTTTTGACATGACTGTAAGTTAGTCGTAGTTGGCTAGCAAGAGATAAGAACATTGCCAGCCAGTATGGCAATGGAACATTAAGAACGAACAACTGGGTCGCGTCCATAGATCCAGAACAGAAAGACTGAATAGCTTGGTCGCGTCAATCCAACAGTTGTTTTGTAAGGGGGGCAGCGTGTGGTTGTCCACGTGGATTTGGGTGAGCATTTTCTTTTTTAAATAGAGAAAAAACAATCTGTGAAAAAGCACGCCCCTTTCATTATCGACACATCGGGCCGACAACATCAAAATAGCCTTTCCAGACTGAAGTCAGGAGGACTTTGAGTTAGGAGGACTTTGAGTTAGGTGTTAGCCAGACTAACCCACCAACCTTTTCTCCCCAATCTGATTATAATTTATCTGGTGTTTACTGTATAGTCATTTAAAAAACGACTCTCCTCACTCCATTTTGACAACCCCCTACTCTCTTCAGTGTCTGTGACATCATGTACCTCAGGGACCAAGACCAGGAAGTGATGTTACCATGACATTAACCTCCAGCCCCTGGGTAATGGACCTGCCATTATCTGTAAAGTACTTCCTGTCTGGAGGATGGATCTCAGACAGTGCTCAGACCCGCTGTGTGCCGTCACACACCTCTCCTCCGTCAGGCAGGGTTCTGAGGGCAAAATAGATATTTGGGTGTTTGTATTTGGAATGAACCAATCAGTCCTGTTTGTTTGACAAATAAGAGAGGATGAATGCGCTGTGCCTCCTCAAACAGTAATTGCCATGTTCAGCCTGGCCCTTCTGTTTGCTGTTGCGTGGGTGTGTAGTGTAGGTGTTTGGGTGTGTGTGTTTTCTGTGTGTTTGCTTTTGTGAATGTGTTAGAAAGTGTGTGAGTGCGTTAGACTGTGTGTTTTAAGAGACGCAACACCAGTTGAAAAACACAGCATTCCCTGGGCTACCCCAAGTTTCTCTCTTTCTCCCTCTGTCTCTTCTCTTTGTCTCTCCCTCTCTCTCTCCCTCTGTCTCTCCCTGTCTCTTCTCTTTGTCTATTCTCTTTGTCTCTTCTCTCTCTCTTCTCACTGTCTCTTCTCTCTCTCTTCTCTTTCTCTCCCTTCTCTCTGTCTCCTCACTGTCTCTTCTGTCTCTCCTGTCTCTTCTCTTTGTCTCCCTCTCTCTTCTCTGTTTCTTCTCTCTCTTCTCTTTCTCTTCTCTCTGTCTCTTCTGTCTCTTCTCTCTGTCTCTTCTCTTTCTCTCCCTCTGTCTCTTCTCGCTGTCTCTTCTCTCTTCTCGCTGTCTCTTCTCGCTGTCTCTTCTCTTTCTCTCCCTCTCTCTTCTCTCCCTCTGTCTCTTTGTCTCTTCTCTTTCTCTTCTCTCTGTCTCTTCTCTCTCTCTTCTCTTTCTCTCCCTCTGTCTCTTCTCTTTCTCTCGCTGTCTCTTCTCTGTTTCTTCTCTCTGTCTCTTCTCTTTCTCTCCCTCTCTCTTCTCGCTGTCTCCTCTCTCTCTCCCTCTGTCTCTTCTCTCCCTCTGTCTCTTCTCTTTGTCTCTTCTCGCTGTCTCTTCTCTCTGTCTCTTCTCTTTCTCTCCCTCTGTCTCTTCTCGCTGTCTCTTCTCTCTCTCTTCTCTTTCTCTGTCTCTTCTTTTTGTCTCTTCTCTCTGTCTCTTCTCTCCCTCTGTCTCTTCTCTCTGTCTCTTCTCTTTCTCTCCCTCTGACTCTTCTCTTCCTCTGTCTCTTCTCTTTGTCTCTTCTCGCTCTCTTCTCTCTCTCTTTTCTCTCTGTCTCTTCTCTTTCTCTCCCTTTGTCTCTACTCTCGCTCTCTCTTCTCTCTGTCTCTTCTCTTTGTCTCTTCTCGCTGTCTCTTCTCTCTCTCTTCTCTCTCTCTGTCTCTTCTTTTTGTCTCTTCTCTCCCTCTGTCTCTTCTCTTTGTCTCCCTTTGTCTCTACTCTCCCTCTCTCTTCTCTCTGTCTCTTCTCTTTGTCTCTTCCTCGCTGTCTCTTCTCGCTCTCTTCTCTCTCTCTTTTCTCTCTGTCTCTTCTCTTTCTCTCCCTTTGTCTCTACTCTCCCTCTCTCTTCTCTCTGTCTCTTCTTTCTCTCCCTCTCTCTTCTCTTTGTCTCTTCTCTTTGTCTCTTCTCGCTGTCTCTTCTCTCTCTCTTCTCTTTCTCTGTCTCTTCTCTTTGTCTCTTCTCGCTGTCTCTTCTCTCTCTCTTCTCTTTCTTCTCTTTCTTCTCTCTCTCTACTCTCTGTCTCTTCTCTTTCTTCTCTGTCTCTTCTCTTTCTCTCCCTCTCTCTTCTCGCTGTCTCTTCTCTCTCTCTTCTCTCTCTTCTCTTTCTCTCCCTCTGTCTCTTCTCTCCCTCTCTCTTCTCTTTCTCTTCTCGCTGTCTCTTCTCTCTCTCTTCTCGCTGTCTCTTCTCTCTCTCTTCTCTCTCCTCTTTCTCTCCCTCTGTCTCTTCTCTCCCTCTGTCTCTTCTCGCTGTCTCTTCTCTCTCTCTTCTCTTTCTCTCCCTCTGTCTCTTCTCTCTCTCTTCTCTCTCCTCTTTCTCTCCTCTCCCTCTGTCTCTTCTCTTTGTCTCTTCTCACTGTCTCTTCTCTCTCTCTCTTCTCTCTTCTCTTCTGTCTCTTCTCTCTGACTCTTCTCTCTGTCTCTTCTCTCTGACTCTTCTCTTTATCTCCCTCTCTCTTCTCTGTCTCTTCTCGCTGTCTATTCTCGCTGTGTCTTCTCTTTCTTCTCTATGTCTCTTCTGTCTCTTCTCTTCTCGCCCTCTGTCTCTTCTCTCCCTCTGTCTCTTCTCTTTGTCTCTTCTCGCTGTCTCTTCTCTTTCTCTCCCTCTGTCTCTTCTCGCTGTCTCTTCTCTCCTCTCTCTCTTCTCTTTCTTCTCTCTGTCTCTTCTCTCTGACTCTTCTCTCTGTCTCTTCTCTCTGTCTCTTCTCTTTCTTCTCTCTGTCTCTTCTCTCTGACTCTTCTCTTTATCTCCCTCTCTCTTCTCTGTCTCTTCTCGCTGTGTCTTCTCTTTTTTCTCTCTGTCTCTTCTCTCTCTCTCTTCTCTCTGTCTCTTCTCTTTCTCTCCCTCTGTCTCTTCTCTCCCTCTCTCTTCTCGCTGTCTCTTCTCTCTTCTCTCTCTCTTCTCTTCCTCTCCCTCTGTCTCTTCTCTCCCTCTGTCTCTTCTCTTTGTCTCTTCTCTTTGTCTCTTCTCGCTGTCTCTTCTCTCTCTCTCTCTTCTCTCCTCTTCTGTCTCTTCTCTCTGTCTCTTCTCTTTCTTCTCTCTGACTCTTCTCTGTCTCTTCTCTCTGTCTCTTCTCTTTATCTCCCTCTCTCTTCTCTCTCTCTTCTCCCTCTCTCTTCTCTCCCTCCTCTCTTTGTCTCTTCTCGCTGTCTATTCTCGCTGTCTCTTCTCTTTCTTCTCTCTGTCTCTTCTCTCTCTCTTCTCTCTGTCTCTTCTCTTTCTCTCCCTCTGTCTCTTCTCTCCCTCTGTCTCTTCTCTTTGTCTCTTCTCGCTGTCTCTTCTCTCTGTCTCTTCTCTTTCTCTCCCTCTCTCTTCTCTCCCTCTGTCTCTTCTCTTTGTCTCTTCTCGCTGTCTCTTCTCTCTCCTCTCTGTCTCTTCTCTCTGTCTCTTCTCTTTCTCTCCCTCTGTCTCTTCTCGCTGTCTCTTCTCTCTCTCTTCTCTCTGTCTCTTCTCTTTCTCTCCCTCTGTCTCTTCTCTCCCTCTCTCTTCTCTTTGTCTCTTCTCGCTGTCTCTTCTCTCTGTCTCTTCTCTTTATCTCCCTCTCTCTTCTCTCTCTCTGTCACTTCTCTTTCTCTCCCTCTGTCTCTTCTCTTCTGTCTCTTCTCTTCTTTGTCTCTTCTCTTTGTCTCTTCTCTTTGTCTCTTCTCTCATCTCTTTGTCTCTTCTCTTTCTCTTCTCTTTGTCTCTTCTCTCATCTCTTTGTCTCTTCTCTTTCTCTTGTCTCTTCTCTTTGTCTCTTCTCTTTGTCTCTCCCTCTTTCTCTCCCTCTGTCTCTTCTCTCTGTCTCTTCTCTCTGTCTCTCGGCAACACACACAGAACACTCACACACACTACCCCCCCACACACACACTCAATTACAATGTGGTCACGCAGTTTACAAACAATCATTTGCATCCTTGGTGAGGAGATACAGTGAGTGTGTTGAAATTCCAAGGATGCTATACTGTACAGTTCTTGAGGTGAGATTGATGCTGTTGTGCTGTTTGCTCAATCACAGTAACAGCATGACTATTAAGGGAGTTTTCTCCATATGAACCGTAATTGGGGCGTTGTTTGGCATTTAGTTCACATTATTAATATTCATGGGCACTGGTGAAAAATAGACCCAATCTGTCATGGACAATGATTAACCATTTAATGTCAGCAGTAATGGGGTTGACGTGATGAAGATGAATTGGTTGAGAGTGACAGCTGATTCCCCCACTCCTGTGCTGAGATGAGTGGTGTGTTTATGGTTGTGACAGGGCCTTGACGAGATGAGGGGTACACTGATGAGGTCTTTCTGACGTTAAATTAGTCTAGCTAGTCTGTACACTACACTCTAAGAAAAAAAGGTGCTATTAGAACCTAAAAGGGCTCTTCACTGTCCCCATAGGAGAACCCTTTGAAGAACCCTTGTTGGTTCCAGGTAAGAACCCTTTCCACAGAAGGTTCTACATGGAACCCAAGAGGGTTCTACATGGAACCAAAAAGGGTTCTCCTATGGGGACAGCTGAATATTTTTTTTTTCTAAGAGTGTAGAACCATAGAACTGCAGAACAGTAGAAACAGTAGGAGGTGACGTTTATCTCTTGCTACCTCGCTACCGCTTTCATCTGATATGTTTATCCAGCTCCTTCTTATTCCTGGCTGTTGTCTCTCTCTGTACCTTTCTTTGTCTCTCCATTTCTATTGACCTTTGTCTATCTCCAATGTACCCTCCTTCCTCCCAGGCTTCCCTCTCTTGCTTTGCCTCCCTCTTCCGCTCTCTCTCCTCCCCAATCCACCCCCCTCTCTCTCTCTCTCTCTCTCCATCTCTACCCTCTCACCCTCCCTTCTCTCTTTCTCCCAGTCTGTCCATCTCCCTCCCTCTACCTATTCTGACTTGGCAGGGTGAGGAGTGTGTTCAGACAGGCGTGTGTTAATTGGAGGAGACCGGTGCGTCCGTTACCCATCTCGGGCCATTTCCCTCTCCTCGCTGAGGGTCACGACCCCGGGGAGGAAGGGATGCCATTATCCACGTCGGACACTGTTCCCTCGCCATTACGCTCACCGCCTCCACCTCCTGCCCTGCTGCTTACCCAGATGCCTCTGTGTTGCCCACTCACATGTGACATTTTGTTATGGACTGACACATCAGAGGAGTCTGGTGGGACGAGCTATTGGAGGACGGCTTCATTCTAACGGCTGGAATGGAATCAATGGAACATCAAACATGTTGTTTCCATGTGTTTGGTACCGTTCTATTGATTCCATTCCAGCCATTACAATGAGCCCATCCTCCTATAGTGCCTCCCACCAGCCTCCCCTGTCACACATAAATAGGACATAGGGACAGTGTGGATTCTTCAAAGATAGTGAAAGCAGGCCGCATCATGAGTACTGCGTAGTCTCTAGCAGACAGATATAACAGTAGAAATTCAGCATTAACAAAGAATTGAGATCAGCTTTGACTTTCCCCTTTGATTGTGCTGAGCAATCAGCTTTTATTGATGATGGCATTTCAAGCCTTTGCGAAAGCAGACCGATGCCAATTAGGAAAATGAGTTAAAGGACCGTACTCAGACGCTTATCCAACTGAGTGCTCTGCACTTCTGATCTGGTTTGATTAAAGAATCTACCTCTCATCAATCAACGTCCTTATTCGGCTTTTGTGGGGCGGGGTTCCCGAGAAAACAAATGGTCCGTTAGAAAAGTAGATGCCCTGCAAAAAGCAGGTGAGGAATGGCATAAGGGTTTGGTAAGGACATCTGAAGGGCACCTGGCATAGACGGGGTTGTCAACAGAGAGGGGGTTTCTGGGTGGGTAGAGTCTAAACGAGCTCAGAGAGGCAGACAAAAAATAGCAACAGAAATAGATTAGTGAAGTCCCCTGGGACGAGGCTGCCTCTTTGGAAGGCTGTCTGGCGGTCATCTCCACCTAGGGTGGTTTTTAGATGCTTGTTCAATGGTAGGAGCACTCCACAGGGATCTCTGTGTGTTTCAGAAGCCTACTCAACCCAACACCCCAGATGTAGTCAGTGGAATGCTCTTTGAGATTAGATTTTTTCCTCTAAGTACTTTTCCTTTGAAAAGTAAGCCAAGCAAGGTGTTTCTGGTGGGTAGCATAGTGGTAGTGGTTTCCTCAGTGAGAGCCTCTCATTCACTCTGAATGTTGTATTGATATCTAGCATCGATTTTTACATTTAGAATGTCCTTTTCTTAGGAGGCAAGATGGCCTGCCAATAGTCACCAGCATGCAAGAGGAATCATACATTGTTAGAACCATCCTAACGAGAATAGAATTACAACGTTACATCGGGTGACTCCTGACCGCATGGCCTCAACATCCATATTCCGGTAGATCTTGAAAATGAGCTAATATTATTGCTTCGAGGATGACATAGCTAGACATAATATGATGTATAACAGCATTGATGTACAGCACCGTATTGGCTTGTCTGACTACTGAAGCCACAACTATCATCAAGGCTCCTCCCTAAGACAGCACTACATAGGGAATAGGGTGCTATTTGGGACGCATAGTCATTATTTCTTGGGTACTGTGTGTCAGATGAGTGGGATAATTATGCATGGTCTGTTTTTACTTCACAGTTACTTGATAATTGAAAATAGCTTTTCTAGGGCCTCCCGAGTGGCGCAGCGGTCTAAGGCACTACATCACAGGGCTAGAGGCGTCACTACAGACCCGGGTTCGATCTCTGGCTGTAACACAACCGGCCGTGATTGGGAGTCCCATAGGGCGGCGCACAATTGGCCCAGCGTCATCCGGGTTAGGGGAGGGTTTGGCCGGGGGGGCTTTTCTTGGCTCAGTGCGCTCTTCTTGTGGCGGGCCGGGCACCTGCAGGCTGACCTCGGTCATCAAGTGAACGGTATTTCCTCCAACATATTGGTGGGGCTGGCTCATGGGTTAAGCGGGCGGGTGTTAAGAAGCGCGGTTTGGCGGGTCACGTTTTGGAGGACACATGACTCGAACTTCGCCTCCCGAGCCCGTTGGGCAGTTGCAGCGATGAGACGATCGAAGAAGGGGGTAAAATACTTTTTTTTTTTTATTATATTTTTTTTAAAAGTATTTTCTAAATATATCCAACAAACAGATGACATTCATATTCTGACTATCTCTGAAACACACTTAGATAATACACTACCGTTCAAAAGTCTGGGGTCACTAAACAGTACCCGCAAAACACCAGTCTCAACGTCAACAGTGAAGAGGCGACTCCGGGATGCTGGCCTTCTAGGCAGAGTTCCTCTGTCCAGTGTCTGGGTTCTTTTCCCCATCTTAATCTTTTATTTTTATTGGCCAGTCTGAGATATGACTTTTTCTTTGCAACTCTGCCTAGAAGGCCAGCATACCAGAGTCGCCTCTTCACTGTTGACGTTGAGACTGGCGTTGTGCGGGTACTTTTAATAAAGCTGCCAGTTGAGGACTTGTGAGGCGTCTGTTTCTCAAACTAGACATTCTAATGTACTTGTCCACTTGCTCAGTTGTGCACCGGGGCCTCCCACTCCTCTTTATATTCTGGTTAGAGACAGTTTGCTCTGTTCTGTGAAGGGAGTAGTACACAGCGTTGTACGAGATCTTCAGTTTCTTGGCAATTTCTTGCATGGAATAGCCTTCATTTCTCAGAATAAGAATAGACCGACGAGTTTCAGAAGAAAGTTATTTGTTTCTGGCCATTTTGAGCCTGTAATCAAACCCACAAATGCTGACGCTCCAGATACTCGACTAGTCCAAAGGACAGTTTTTTGCTTCTTTAATCAGAACACATTTTTCATCTGTGCTAACATAATTGCAAAAGGGTTTTCTAATGATCAATTAGCATTTTAAAATAATACACTTGGATTAGCTAACACAACATGCCATTGGACACGAGTGATGGTTGCTGATAATGGGCCTCTGTACGCCTATGTAGATATTCCATAAAAATCATCAGTTTCCAGCTAGGATAGTAATTTACAACATTAACAATGTCTACACTGTATTTCTGATCAATTTTAAGTTATTTTAATGGACAAAAAATGTGCTTTTCTTTCAAAAACAAAGACAATTCTAAATGATCCCGAACTTTTGAACGGTAGTGTATGTCAGTGATTTGGCCGTATTACTAGAGATAGAAGAGGGACTCACATAATTACATCTACCCTCCTATCTGTTTGCACTTTCACATCTGGCACACTGTCTAAAGTGGCCTGAACAGCATGGTCTAGCAGAACAGATCTCCCTGAGCAAGTGTTTGAAGCAAAGTTTGGAAGTGGAAACTTGTGTGTTGACAAAGCTACACTACCCCCCAACCCCACAGGTCGAATAGTCCCGTTTCAGAGATAGTCAGAATATGATAAGCTGATAAATCAAGATATGTTCAGCACCCTTATCTACACCTTGTTAGGCTACCAATGCACCATTTTTGGTCTATTCATATTTTATGAGAAGCACAACTTTTAATAACAAGAAAATGGGGTCTTACCTCTCTTACAATACAAATAGTTTTTCAATGGTGATAGATAACTCTAATCCACTACTTAGATCTATCAGTAAGGTAACCTTAAATATTACTTAAAAACTTAACCTAAACCTTAACAGTAAAAACAAAGTATAATATTAATAATGAGTAATAATAATAAACTCAAACTATAAAGCTACAGCAATGCGTCAATGACCAAGGCATGAATGAGCATAAGGGACAGAAAGATCCAAACTCCTTATATACCTTACAGCTTCACTTACGTTTGTACATTCTAGTCATTTAGCCAGAGAGACTTACAGTTAGTACATTCATCTCAAGATACTGTAGTTAGGTGGGACAACCACATATCATAGGCATAGTAAGTACAATTTTCCTCAAAGTAGCTATCAGAAAAGGGTTGGTTCAGGTTAGGTCAGCTTTACCACAGTTTAATCCATCAAATGTATTTATAAAGCCCTTCTTACATCAGCTGATGTCACAAAGTGCTGTACAGAAACCCAGCCTAAAACCCCAAACAGCAAGCAATGCAGGTGTAGAAGCATGGTGGCTAGGAAAAACTCCCTAGAAAGGCCAGAACCTAGGAAGAAATCTAGAGAGGAACCAGGCTATGAGGGGTGGCCAGTCCTCTTCTGGCTGTGCCGGTGGTAACACGATCATACATTCCTTCCATAACATGCATATTCTTACCCAACTTTAAATGAAGCAATATTATACATTCTTATAACATCTATCTCTGCACCCAATCTAACCACAAGTCATCCTCCCCCTCCGCTCATACACATGCTATAGGCCTTTTACTCCTTAATCAACTTTTTTACCTACTTGACACTAGCTTCACCTGACTACATTCGGGTACCATTAACCCAAGGCTGGGCACAAACTCTAACTCCGTGGGTCTGTGAGTGTGCACAAGCTCAGACTTCTTTCTGCCTGATGCATGCAAGCATAACCAGAGTGGTGCCTCTTTCAGTCTCTTCCCTTTCCTAGAGCTCCGGTTAGGGGTCACCCCAGACCAGACCATTTTATATAAAAAAATAAATAATCATTTAACCTTTATTTAACTGGGCAAATCAGTTAAGAACAAATTCTTATTTACAATGACGGCCTACCCCGGCCAAACCCGGACAACGCTGCGTCAATGACTTATCCTAGTCATTCATATAACTTCAATTATAATTAAACAGCAATTTTCCATATTAACTCTAATTCAATCAAGTCTCCGTCCCAATTCACTTCTTCTCATGTGTCTCTGGATTCAGTGTTCATTGTCAATGTTCTCTGTGCTTCGTGGTGAGTGTGTGTATGCAGGTCACTGCCTGCACATCTGTAACCACAAAGCGCTTCACGTCACAGGTCACATAAATGTCACAGGTCACATAAATGTCACAGGTCACATAAATGTCACAGGTCACATAAATGTCATAGGAAATGTAGACCCAAGCTGAATCTTCTTGACTGTGTGTGTGTGTTTGTGTACGTGCAGGATTGTGTGTTTACATCTGCTTTCGAGCGTGTGTGCCGTTCGTGCGGTTCAGCAGTTTTGATGAAGCAGCTATACATACCTCAGGCCCCCAGTCCTGCCCCCGGACCCAGCCTAGCCAACCGGGCTGCTAGAAGAGCCCTTCCCCACAATACCAGCCCCAGAAGACACTAGTGGACACGTCCATGAAAGGCAGTATGCTTGTGACGAAGAGTCCTCCTAGGCTCTTTGTTTCTTCCTCTCTTCTTCCCTCTCTCTACTTCCTCTCTTCTTCCCTCACTCCACTTCCTCTCTTCTTCCTTCTCTCTACTTCCTCTCTTCTCTTTCTCCTTCCTCTCTTCTCTCTCTCTCCTTCCTTTCTTCTTCTCTCTCCTGTTCCATCCGTGATAGATCACCCTCCTAAACCTTCACCAGGTCGTCATGGAAACACTCTGGCCGTGCTGAGAATATCTATTAACGCACTCATCATAGCATGACTACCCCAGTCTCTCTTGCTTTTTTCTCTTTCCCTCTCTCGCTCTATGGTTTTCCCACTCTCTTCCTTTCTCTCGTCCTCTTTCTTGTCTTCTCTCTCTACGTTCAATTCCCCCTTCTCCCTGTCCATTATACTTAGTATCAGCAACCCTCCTCTCATGGACACCTCCCCCCTCCTCAACCCTCCTCCCATGGACACCTCCCCCTCCTCCCATGGACACCTCAACCCTCCTCCCATGGACACCTCAACCCTCCTCCCATGGACACCTCCCCCCTCCTCAACCCTCCTCTCATGGACACCTCCCCCCTCCTCAACCCTCCTCCCATGGACACCTCCCCTCTCATAAACTCACCTCCCATGGACACCTCCCCCCTCCTCAACCCTCCTCCCATGGACACCTCCCCCCTCCTCAACCCTCCTCCCATGGACACCTCCCCCTCCTCAACCCTCCTCTCATGGACACCTCCCCTTCCTCAACCCTCCTCTCATGGACACCTCCCCCCTTCCTCAACCCTCCTCTCATGGACACCTCCCCCCTCCTCAATCCTCTTCTCATCGCCTCTCTCATTTAAACATCTCTTCAGATTCCTTTTTCCTGCTTTTTCCCTGCAGCATCCCTCCATGTCGTCCCCCAGCCTCGGAGTGGCTCTGATTAACAGGTCACAGAGGAACACAACACAAACACTCTTCTCTGAAATAGAAATTGCATCCTTAATGGCAGCATATTCCCTATATAGTGCACTTATTTTCACCAGAGCCCTATGGGCCCTGGTCAAAAGCAGTGGACTTGATATGAGATAGGGTGCCATTTAAGACCCACCCAGAGAGTGCTGCTCTCTGAAGTGCAGACCCAGTGTAAGCAGCTGTCCTCCCCTTCTTCCCCCAGTGTCCCCCTCTATTCTCCTGCTTGGTATTCAGGTATGGTAGTGTGGTGCTGGAGGTGCATTCTGGTAGAGTGCAGTACGGAAATGAGCTACATCAGTTCTGCATCATTAGACATTCATCTATAAGCAAACACAGAGTCAGACTGGACTGTCAGCCCGAGGAGACAGACAGAACACGGCTGCACACTGGATGGGTGTGTGTGGGTGTGGGGGTGTGGGTGTCTGGGTGTGTGTGTGGGTGTCTGGCTGTGTGTGTGTGTGTCTGGCTGTGTGTGTGTGTGTGTCTGGCTGTGTGTGTGTGTGTTTGCACACACATGCACGCGTGAGTGAGCGAGTGTGTGCATGTGTACGGAAATATATTCTATTGTTGTCCATTAAGACCAATTACATAGAATCCCAGATTGAGTATAACCTGTAGTATCAACAATGTATTGCGTATAACCTGAGGTATTCCTATTGCAAATGCATCAGATCGTTATGTGGGCAGCTTCTCAATATAATATTCTTGACAAAGGGATACTCATGACTATTCAGACAAACTTGCATGTTCATTTTTATGGATGTGTCTATAGCAGTACAAGCATGTAATACAATTATTTTCTGTCAGATAAATCCTACTTATTGGTGCATGTCGAATAATACTGTACATAGACAAGTGTATAAGCTTTCAAGGGCAGAGAGAGAGAGAGAGAGAGACTCATCCTACCTTCTCTCCTACGGCGACCACAAACTCCTCCGTGGTGACAGTAGCTTCAGTAACACTGCTCTACACATTCTCCCTTACATATGGTGCTCACACACTGCTCAGAGAAACTACACACAATACAGATGCATTGTACTGCAAATTACACCCGGGGAAAGAATGGTTGAATAACAGCGACTGAATACACACACATACCCTCATATACTGGACATGTGAGTATATGTACATTCCTAAAGTTGTATGTATCTGTTCAACAATTGTACTCACTAGCCCCTTCATCCCAAATGAAATGGCACCCTATTCCCTAAGGGCCCTGATCAAAAGTAGTGCACTATATAGTACATAGGATGCCATTTGGGACTCAACCTAGTAGAACAAACAAGCAAGCAAAGAAACTAACTTTCTGTACATACTGCTTCAAAAACACACTGCCAGTCAGCCATGGACCCTGACCCACTTTGAGAGAGAGAGAGAGAGTGAGTGAGTTTCGGCTCTCAGGGTCATTGTGTTCTCGACCGAGGGAACAGGTCTTTGTGGAGAGCCTGGTGCAATGTCACGAAGCCTGTTGGAACAGCGCTGTCACTGTCGTCACAGAAACCACCATGAACTATCTCTCCCATCCAAACCCCAGCCTTCTCTCTCTCCAGGGAAAACATTCTCCCTTCGCTTTGGGCTTTAATGAGCCTATCCAGAGCCATGTGTTCTATTCAGACAGCCCCCTCTCTCTCTGCCTCTCTCTGTCTCTCTCTCTGTCTGTCTCTCCTGTCAATAGAAAGCAGAGAGCACGTACGCCAATCTGGGCACCTCCGACTTGAATAGCAGTGAAAGGTTTATATTCATGATTCAGGGGCATGACGTTAACAGTTACTATTTAAGTGCATGTTGACATTTTTGTTCTCATATTGCAGTTGGAAACCTTCAACAGCAACTGCAAACAAGGACGATAGTTGAAAAATGATTTATTCTATGTAAACTTCAGTAATACCTCATGATTCAGTTTTAATTTAGTTTAAAAAAAAACGGAAAATTACTTTGAGGTAGATGGTTTATTTATTTACAGGTCCATGAAAGACTGGTGGCTACACCCAACATCTAACCAAGTATTGTTCTCTCTCTTCTCTGTCTTCACTTTACTCTTCTATCCATCTCTCTCTCCTCCTAGGTGAGCTAGTCCTACCCCTCCCTGCCACGTTGGCATCTTCTCCTCGTCTCTCTCTTTGTCCGCCTCATCCCTCTCTTCCCCCGGCATTCTCCACCATGGCACTCCTCCCCACCTCTCTTTCTGCCTCCGTCCCCTTCCTCCTCTTCCTCCTCCTTCCACTTCCTTCGCACTGCGCTCTGGAGTCTCTGCGAGGAGGAGGAGAGGAAGAGAACCGCTCCATCTCCACCATGTCCTATCCCTCCATGTCTCCGGAGTTCTGGAGCAACAGCAGCACGGGGCTGGGCGGCAGTTCAAAGTGTTCGCAGCCGGTGGTGTGCAGGCCGGGCACCCTGCTGCCCGTGTGGAAGCCCCTGAGCCCCGGGCTGGGTGACCAGGTGGCCAGGGCCGTGGTCTACTTCACCTGTCTTATGTACATGTTCCTGGGAGTGTCCATCATCGCAGACCGCTTCATGGCCTCCATCGAGGTCATAACCTCACAGGTTGGTACTGTGTGATAGATTGACCCATATGGTAGACTGTGTTTATGTAGAGTTGTCATTCACCACATAATGGAAATGACATAGAAATAGAATGAAGAGATTGTATTTTTACAGAGAGAGCTCTCCCACTCTTAGACCCAGTGGTTGGCTCTCCTCTCTCACCTCTCCCCAGACTACATTAACTGTCACTCAAACACAGTGAACATCGAAACAGGTTGAACACTATGATAAAGTCATTGTAAAACTCGCCTCTTGCAGGGGTGATAGACATGACAGTTTCTTTCTCCAGAAATGCCGCCTTGCTTTTTGGTGTTACCACAGACAGCTCAAATTAACGTGTTATTTCTTGTTTTCACATTTCTTGTAGTGACTGACTTTGGGCCCATATGGAATTCCAGTATTTACAGTATATTCATTGAAACATCCTGATATGCAGACTTGGTGTATTGGATTATTGGTTCCATCTGATTTAAAGTTTGGGTAATTGGTTCAGATTCTGACATTGCTATGAATTGTATTTCTCTGCTGACAAGAGATAGTGTTGACTCAACAAACTGAAATAGATTCTAACCTTGGGTTGGAACCAGTTCAGGGGACAAAACCGAAAACTGGAAAATAACAACATTTTTCAAGAAACAGAACCAGGAACGACAGTGATAGATACTGTTCCGGAACAGAACCATTATTTTAAAAAGCATGGGAACCGGTTAATAGCGTTCTTTTACATTCCGGGCATGTTTTTCTAGTCTCACAAAAAATGCAACAAAGCGCCTATGCAAAGCCCTCACTCTGTCACTCAAAAACCAGCTGAAAATCTTTGCCAGCGTGTGTAAGCTACCTGCCCCTCCCCCTCCCCCTCCGAAGCATAGGCTACTGTAACCTACTGATGTTTCAGTGTGATTCAGAAGAGGGGGAGAGAGCGCGCGGGCGACAGAGAGAAACAAAATGGTGCAGTTTGAGGCCTTGGAATCGATTTAAATAATCAATTAACCGGGGCAGTTAATAATTTTTTCATAAGTTATTAATCCATTTCAATTTATTGTTGGGCCATTGAACAGCATTGTGAATTTACTGGTTATCTGCTTGTAATATTGTCCTCTTTACAGCCAACCATGCGTTCAACATCTTTGTTCATAATCCCTTTTTCAATTTTCTCTCTGACCGAGCAAATTACACAATTTTTTTCTTCAAAAGTTCATAATATGAGCATCTATCAGGAGAGTAATTGCCAGAAGAGCATCCACTATGAAGGATTTAGACCACCCCAGTGGCCAAATTGGAGTGCATTTTATTGGAACAGTGGGGCTGTTGCAGTGTGCAATGTCCTGAGGTAATGCAAGCCTAAGCACACTATGAGAGTGTCTGGATTTTATTGTGGCTCTCTGCGAGGGGGGGATGAATGGAGGGAGGGAGGGATGGAGGGGGATGCGGATGGAGGGATGGATATGGAGGGATGGGGATGGAGGGATGCGGATGGAGGGATATGGGATGGAGGGATATTGGGGATGGGGATGGAGGGATATGGGGATGCGGTTGGAGGGATGCGGATGGAGGGATATGGGAATGCGGATGGAGGGATGCGGATGGAGGGATATGGGATGTAGGGAAATGGGGATGCGGGGATATGGTGATGCGGATGGGGATATAGGGATGAGGATATAGGGATGGAGGGATGAGGATATAGGGATGGAGGGATGAGGATATAGGGATGAGGATATGGGGATATAGGGATGGAGGGATGAGGATATAGGGATGAGGATATAGGGATGGAGGGATGAGGATATAGGGATGAGGATATAGGGATGGAGGGATGAGGATATAGGGATGAGGATATAGGGATGGCGATATAGGGATGGAGGGATGAGGATATAGGGAGGAGGATATAGGGATGGGGATATAGGGATGGAGGGATGAGGATATAGGGATGAGGATATAGGGATGAGGATATAGGGATGGAGGGATGAGGATATAGGGATGGGGATATAGGGATGGAGGGATGAGGATATAGGGATGGGGATATAGGGACATGGAGATGGAGGGATGGGGATATGGGGATATAGGGATGGAGGGATGAGGATATAGGGATGAGGATATTGTTAGGTTTTGCGTAGGTTCAACTGAGATAGGAACGATAGTACACCTGAACTTAGTTAAAATAATTGTTAAATTCAAAAGTTAATGAATGGCAAATACAATTTCCGTATATACGGGTTCACTGTAACATCACGCAGGACGAAACAAAGAACTGCCTTTCTGCTGATAACATGGGTATATGTTCTGACAGAGTTAGTTCCTGCTTCGTAAGCTGGCCTATCAGAACAGTGGCTGGGCGTGGTTTAAACTTGCTTGGCCGATCGTTGTCACACAGGCTGGTCCCCCTTTTGGCGCTTCTTTTTTGATTTATCTTCTTTCTGGCAACTCAGTATTTTTCCACCAGACAGGGTCTTGAGATAAAGACCCCACACCCCCCACTTAACCACAAGTCAGCAACTATCCCAAGATGTCCGCACAGGGGTTACACATACACAAGTCCCTACTGACTAACCCCCAATATGATTATTAGCAATTAGCAATTGTCAACACTATTATGGTATAAAAATGTCAGAACCCCACAATATAGGGATGGAGGGATGAGGATATAGGGATGAGGATATAGGGATGGAGGGATGAGGATATAGGGATGAGGATGGAGGGATGAGGATATAGGGATGAGGATATAGGGATGGAGGGATGAGGATATAGGGATGGGGATATAGGGACATGGAGATGGAGGGATGGGGATATAGGGACATGGAGATATAGGGATGGAGGGATGGGGATATAGGGACATGGAGATGGAGGGATGGGGATATAGGGATGGGGATATGGAGATGGAGGGATGGGGATATGGAGATATGGAGATGGATGGATGGGGATATGGAGATATGGAGCTGGAGGGATTTTTTTATTTTTTTTATTTCACCTTTATTTAACCAGGTAGGCAAGTTGAGAACAAGTTCTCATTTACAACTGTGACCTGGCCAAGATAAAGCAAAGCAGTTCAACACATACAACAACACATAGTTACACATTGGAGTAAACAAACACTCAGTCAATAATACAGTAGGGGGAAAAAAATAATAATCTATATACAATGTGTGCAAATGAGGTAGGATAAGGAACATAAGGCAATAAATAGGCCATGGTGGCAAAGTAACTACAGTATAGCAATTTAACACTGGAATGGTAAATGTGCAGTAGATGAATGTGCAAAGTAAAAGTACTGGGGTGCAAAGGAGCAAGATAAATAAATGACTACGGTAGGGGATGAGGTAGTTGGTTGGGCTATGTACAGGTGCAGTGATCTGTGAGCTGCTCTGACAGCTGGTGCTTAAAACTAGTGAGGGAGATATGGGGATATAGGGATGGAGGGATGGGGTTATAGGGATGGAGGGATGGGGATATAGGGATGGAGGGATGAGGATATAGTGATGGGGGGATGAGGATATAGTGATGGAGGGATGGGGTTATAGGGATGGAGGGATGGGGATATAGGGATATGGAGATGGAGGGATGGGGATATAGGGATATGGAGATGGAGGAATGGTGATATAGGGATGGGGATATGGAGATGGAGGGTTGGGCATATGGGGATGGAGAGATTGAGATGGAGGGATGGAGATATGGAGATGGAGGGATGGGGATATGGAGATTGAGGGATGGGGATATGTAGATGGAGGGATGGTGATATGGAGATGGAGGGATGGAGTTGGAGGGATGGTGATATGGAGATGGAGGGATGGAGATGGAGGGAGGGCGATATGGGGATATGGAGATGGATGGATGGAGATTGAGGGATGGAGATATGGAGATTGAGGGATGGGGATATGTAGATGGAGGGATGGTGATATGGAGGGATGGAGTTGGAGGGATGGTGATATGGAGGGTTGGTGATATGGAGATGGAGGGATGGCGATATGGGGATATGGAGATGGAGGGATGGAGATATGGAGATGGAGGGATGGGGATATGGAGGGATGGCGGGATGGGGATATGGAGGGATGACGGGATGGGGATATGGAGATGGAGGGAGGGGATATGGAGGGATGGGGATGGAGGGATGGGGATATGGGGATATGGAGGGATGGGGATATGGAGGGATGGCGGGATGGAGGGATGGCGTAGCCATTTCCTGCATTCAAATGAGTTAGTGGCCTCATGGGGGGAATGTTATTCATATTTTTCATAATTAATAAACATCAGGTTTCTATATCAAACAGTTTTGTTATATTTCAGTCTTCTGTGATGATATAAGGGCTAATATTGGGATGCAATCTCAAAATTAAATAGATTTCAACTCTATATCTGACATGGGACAGATGTCTTCTTCTTTTTAAGCGTATGAGGTGTAGACTTTTGTTTGAAAGTAGAGTTGTTTATAGGGATGGAGGGATGGGGATATAGGGATATGGAGATGGAGGGATGGGGATATAGGGATATGGAGATGGAGGAATGGTGATATAGGGATGGGGATATGGAGATGGAGGGTTGGGCATATGGGGATAGAGAGATTGAGATGGAGGGATGGAGATATGGAGATGGAGGGATGGAGATATGGAGATGGAGGGATGGGGATATGTAGATGGAGGGATGGTGATATGGAGATGGAGGGATGGAGTTGGAGGGATGGTGATATGGAGATGGAGGGATGGAGATGGAGGGAGGGCGATATGGGGATATGGAGATGGAGGGATGGAGATTGAGGGATGGAGATATGGAGATTGAGGGATGGGGATTTGTAGATGGAGGGATGGTGATATGGAGGGATGGAGTTGGAGGGATGGTGATATGGAGGGTTGGTGATATGGAGATGGAGGGATGGAGATGGAGGGATGGCGATATGGGGATGGAGGGATGGAGATATGGAGATGGAGGGATGGGGATTTGGAGGGATGGCGGGATGGGCATATGGAGGGATGACGGGATGGGGATATGGAGATGGAGGGAGGGGATATGGAGGGATGGGGATGGGGATATGGAGATGGAGGGAGGGGATATGGAGGGATGGGGATGGAGGGATGGGGATATGGGGATATGGAGGGATGGCGGGATGGGGATATGGAGAGGGAGGGGATATGGAGGGATGGGGATGGAGGGATGGCGTAGCCATTTCCTGCATTCAAATGAGTTAGTGGCCTCATGGGGGGAATGTTATTCATATTTTTCATAATTAATAAACATCAGGTTTCTATATCAAACAGTTTTGTTATATTTCAGTCTTCTGTGATGATATAAGGGCTAATATTGGGATGCAATCTCAAAATTAAATAGATTTCAACTCTATATCTGACATGGGACAGATGTCTTCTTCTTTTTAAGCGTATGAGGTGTAGACTTTTGTTTGAAAGTAGAGTTGTTTATAGGGATGGAGGGATGGGGATATAGGGATATGGAGATGGAGGGATGGGGATATGGAGATGGAGGAATGGTGATATAGGGATGGGGATATGGAGATGGAGGGTTGGGCATATGGGGATGGAGAGATTGAGATGGAGGGATGGAGATATGGAGATGGAGGGATGGAGATATGGAGATGGAGGGATGGGGATATGTAGATGGAGGGATGGTGATATGGAGGGATGGAGTTGGAGGGATGGTGATATGGAGATGGAGGGAGGGCGATATGGGGATATGGAGATGGAGGGATGGTGATATGGAGGGATGGAGTTGGAGGGATGGTGATATGGAGGGTTGGTGATATGGAGATGGAGGGATGGAGATGGAGGGATGGCGATATGGGGATATGGAGGGATGGAGATATGGAGGGATGGGGATTTGGAGGGATGGCGGGATGGGGATATGGAGGGATGACGGGATGGGGATATGGAGATGGAGGGAGGGGATATGGAGGGATGGGGATGGAGGGATGGGGATATGGGGATATGGAGGGATGGGGATATGGAGGGATGGGGATGGAGGGATGGCGTAGCCATTTCCTGCATTCAAATGAGTTAGTGGCCTCATGGGGGGAATGTTGTTTAAGACAACTAAGAAACACTCTGTGTGACCCTGATTTAGTCCACTGCAGTAAAATTAACCAACCCTACATGTCAAGGTCACTGTAAATGTAAAGGAACCTGCAAGTAAGCATTTCGTAGGACTTTGTATACATGTGTATCCCGTACATATGACTAATAAAACTTGAGTCTCCATAGCCCGCCATCCATCACTCCTCCATTCACTAGATTAGAGTAACAGATTGTCCCCTTTCCTTCTGTCAGGGAGTCAGGGTCGCGTCCTCTCTGATGGAAGGATACTGTAAATACCATCCGTCATGCTTATATGTGGAGAAGAAAGAAATCTGTAGCTTTCCACTACTACTCCCACTACCATCTCAGGCCTAAGAGCAGTTGTTATTTACAGTACCTGGCTAGATGAGATTAAGATATGTATGAGTCTGGTGGTGAGATACTGGAATGTTTTGGGGGGAATAGAGTGATAACCTGTGTGTGAGCTCGTGTGAGTGTGTGTGTATGCATTCATGTGTGTGTGTGTGTGACCCCTCTCTGTCTGTCCTGTAGGAGAAGGAGGTGACCATCACCATGCCAAGTGGTGAGACGTCTGTAGCCACTGTACGTATCTGGAACGAGACTGTGTCCAACTTGACTCTGATGGCTCTAGGCTCCTCCGCCCCAGAGATCCTACTGTCTGTCATAGAGGTGGGTGTCGTGTCATAAAGACTCACAAGCACAACTCATAAGTGGGTGTCACATCAAAAACACTCCCCCCAGTGAAAACATATCAGTGTTGCAGTGTATACTAGTACTGGAATGAAGCTGAAAATGACAAAAAGAAACGGATATCTACTTTAAAGTTGTCAAATCTTACCAACATAACATTGTACCTTTTTATAACATGGCCTTTTTGATATATACTGTATAAAAGTTATTTAAAAGTCTTTATCTCCTCTGCTTCCTGGTGTTAGGTGTGTGGGCATGGGTTTGAAGCGGGTGAGCTGGGCCCTGGCACCATCGTGGGCAGCGCCGCCTTCAACATGTTTGTGATCATCGCCATCTGTGTGTGGGTCATCCCTGAAGGAGAGACCAGGAAGATCAAACACCTGCGTGTGTTCTTCATCACAGCCTTCTGGAGTATCTTCGCCTATATCTGGCTCTTCCTCATCCTCTCTGTCATCTCACCCGGAGTAGTGGAGGTACACGTGTGTGCGTGTGTGTTAGCAAATGTGTATAGATACTGTATGTGTGTGTAACCAAACAATCAACCCCCTTCCAGTTTGGATGTATGTCTTGTAATGATCCAGTCTTTGTGTGTTCAGGTGTGGGAGGCCCTGGTCACCCTGCTCTACTTCCCAGTGTGTGTGATCCTGGCCTGGATCGCCGACCGACGCCTGCTCTTCTACAAGTACATGGCCAAGCGTTACCGCGCCGACAAGCACGGCATCGTCGTGGAGACGGAGGGGGACACAACCCCGAAAGGCTTCGAGATGATTATGGATGGAAAGTTCCCTCCTAGCGGAGGGGGGGTGGGAATGATGCCCAGTGAGAACTACCAGGATGGTGCCAACAATGCGGCGGGCACCGTGGCCTACCTGCCCAACTCCAACAGCACCATAGTGACTGTAGAGAATACCAAGGAGCTGGACGAGAGCCGCAAGGAGGTGAGAGAGAGAGACCTTGTGTGTGTGAGAGAAAATACACTAATCCCGTTCATGTACACCCACATAGGCCCTCTCGAGAATATATAAAGGCACAGTAGGGTTAGAAAGAGTAAAAAGAGATGAAGAGGATACACTCAGCCTGTTCATGAACACCCACATACTGTAGGTACTCACCTCAAACACACATACAAACACACTCACACAAAGGAGACTATTAAGAGCAACTACCGTGCTGAACCTACAAGAGTTACAAACTTTCTCTCTGTGTTGAGGTTGTGTGTGTCTGTGTCCCTCTTTTTCACCCCCTGTTCCTCTGCCCCCAGGTGATTCGCATCCTGAAGCAGCTGAAACAGAAGTTTCCGGACAAGGAGCTGGATCAGCTGGTAGATCTAGCCAACTACTATGCCCTCCTCCATCAGCAGAAGAGCCGCGCCTTCTACCGCATCCAGGCTACGCGCATGATGACCGGCGCCGGCAACGTGCTCAAGAGGCATGCCGCCGACCACACCCGCCGCGCTGCCGCGGTGGACGAGGAAGTGGTCTGCGAGGACGACGACCTGACCGAGTGCAGCCGCCTGGCGTTCGAGAGCACCCACAGCCAGTGCATGGAGAACTGCGGCGTACTGAGGCTGGCTGTGGTGTGTCAAGGGGGCCTGGGAGAGAGCACCTTCTACGTGGACTACCGGACCGAGGACGGCTCGGCCAACGCCGGGTCCGACTACGAGTACAGCGAGGGAACGCTGGTGTTCAAACCCGGAGAGACCTGCAAGGAGATCAAGGTGAGGGGTCAGTGGAAGGGGAGGAAAGGAAAGGAAACAGTAAAGTACAGTTATGATCAATTATAGCAATAAGCGCTGCACAACAGTGCTGCCTAGCAGATCCCCAGCTAGGTCGTTAGACCTGCTTGTTGTGGGCAGATCAAGACGTCAAATAATGGAAGGAGCAGAAAACAGCAGCAGAAACTAATTACCCTCTTAATTAGCGCCTGCCAGGGTCCTCTCTGTCCCGGATCAACTGTCTCATATATTTTTTTATGTTTTCTTTTTTCTTCACATTTTCAAACATTTATATTTTCCAACGGGGCTATACATTCGGGTGAGGTTTTTTTTCTCGCCTGAGTAGCCTCGTTTCACTGCCAAAAATAAATTAAACCATCTAGTGTTCAGCGAAACACAATGTCAAGTACAGATAGCCTAGTCAAATAATTTACATCCAATCACATTAAACGCTACTCTCTCGCGGGAATTCCAATAACGGTCCGTATGTAGCCAAACGAAGCTACTGCTCATTCCGTTTGCTCGAAAAATTGATAAATGCTTAAAAAAAGTAAGGCCCGCGTCCATAGACGCATACCAGCTCTACTGGTAGTACTGCTACTACCAGCAGTACTACACCTGCACCTGTTGACGACACAAGTTGTTCTGCGTCCACGAGCACATCCACTGCTAGCATCAGTAATTCTACATTTGTTGTTAGCCCAGCAAGCATGGACACTGACAATTGTGACTCTGATGCAGTCAAAGAGCTACTGCCCCCTTACCCAGGAAAGCACCGAACAACAGACAGGGACGTTGAACCATCGAAGAGCCGCAAATATGATGAGAACTACATTGAATTGGGGTTCACTTACAGTTGAAGTCAGAAGTTTACATACACCTTAACCAAATACTCAGTTTTTCACAATTCCTGACTTTTAATCCTAAGGTGAAGATTCCCTGTCTTAGGTCAGTTAGGATCATTACTTTATTTTAAGAATGTGAAATAATATAATAGTAGAGAGAATAATTTATTTCAGCTTTTATTTCTTTCATTACATTCCCAGTGGGTCAGAAGTTCCTCCTGACAGAGCTGGTGTAATGGAGTCAGGTTTGTAGGCCTCATTGCTCGCACACCTTTTTCAGTTCTGCCCACAAATTGTCTATAGGATTGAGGTCAGGGCTTTGAGAGGTCAGGCTTTTTCCGCTCCAATACCTTGACTTTGTTGTCCTTAAGCCATTTTGCCACATCTTTGGAAGTATGCTTGGGGTAATTGTCCATTTGGAAGACCCATTTGAGACGAAGCTTTAACTTCCTGACTGATGTCTTGCTTCAATATATCCACATAATTTTCCTTCTTCATGAAAAGCAAAGCACCCCCACAACATGATGCTGCCACCCACATGCTTCACGGTTGGGATTGTGTTCTTCGGCTTGCAAGCCTTCCCCTTTTTCCTCCAAACATAACGATGGTCATTATGGCCAAACAGTTCTATTTTTGTTTCATCAGACCAGAGGACATTTCTCCAAAAAGTACGTTTGTCCCCATGTGCAGTTGCAATCCATAGTCTGGCTTTTTATGGTGGTTTTTGAGCAGTGGCTTCTTCCTTGTTGAGCGGCCTTTTAGGTTATGTCGATATAGGACTCATTTTACTGTGGAAATAGATACTTTTGTACCTGTTTTCTTCCAGCATCTTCACAAGGTCCTTTGTTGTTCTGTGATTGATTTGCACTTTTCGCACCAAAATTCGTTAATCTCTAGGAGACAGAACGCGTCTCCTTCTTGAGCCGTATGACAGCTGCGTGGTCCCATGGTGTTTATACTTGCGTACTATTGTTTGTACAGATGAACGTGGTACCTTCAGGCATTTGGAAATTGCTCCCAAGGATGAACTAGACTTGTGGAGGTCTACAATTTTTTTCTGAGGTCTTGGCTGATTTCTTGAGATTTTCCCATGATGTCAAGCAAAGAGGCACTGAGTTTGAAGGTAGGCCTTGAAATACATCCACAGGTACACCTCCAATTTACTCAAATGATGTCAATTAGCCTATCAGAAGCTTCTAAAGCCATGACATCATTTTCTGGAATTTTCCAAGCTGTTTAAAGGCACTGTCAACTTAGTGTATGTAAACTTCTGATCCACTGGAATTGTGACACAGTGAATCATAAGTTTAATAATCTGTCTATTAACATTTGTTGGAAAAATTACTTGTGTCATGCACAATGTAGATGTCATAATTGACTTGCCAAAACTATAGTTTGTTAACAAGAAATTTGTGGAGTGGTTGGAAAACGAGTTTTAATGACTCGAAACCTAAGTGTATGTAAACCTCCGACTTCAACTGTATATTGGGAGTAGTGCCATTCCTCAGCCACAGTGTGTTATAGTACTTTTGCACATATCTCACAACTCGATGAAACCTTCACTCTTGCGCAGACATTTAGAAACCAAACATGGCAATTAGAAAAATAAGCCACGGGAGTTTTTTGAGTGAGAATAAAGACAACATTCGAGTAGTAACACAGGTATAAAAGCAACAGATACCATTAATAAGAAGGGGCTAGAAGCGTCTTATATGGTGAGCTACCGAGTGGCTAGGACAGGCAAGCCCCATACTATTGTGGAGGACTTAATTCTTCCTGCTGCCGCGGATATGGCTGGGACAATGCTGGTGGAAAAGGCCCAAAAACAATACAGACAATGTCTTCATCAAACAACACTGTTTCACGACGCATCAGTGACATGGCAGGAGTTGTTTTGAAACAATACCTTTTTTCCATACAAGCCGGTGAATTCTATGCATTACAGCTGGATGAGTCAACAGACTCCCGGTATATGTCCGTTACATTTATGGGGGGTCAATTAAGGAAGACATCCTCTTCTGGAAACCAGGACAACAGGAGAGGATTTAAAAAATATATTGGACAGCTTTGTGACATCAAAATGGGCTTTGGTGGTCAAGATGTGTTGGTATCTGTACTGATGGCGCAAAAGCCATGACAGGGAGACATAGTGGAGTGGTAACGCGCGTGCAAGCAGTTGCTCCCGACACCACTTGGGTACACTGCAGCATCCACCGAGAGGCTCTTGCTGCCAAGGGAATGCCTGACAGCTTGAAAGATGTTTTGGACACTACAGTGAAAATGGTTAACTTTGTTGAAGCAAGGCCCCTGATCTCTTGTGTATTTTCTGCATAATGCAATGATATGGGCAGCGACCATGTAACATCTTTACAACATACAGAAGTGCGCTGGTTATCAAGGGTCAAAGTATTGACAAGTTTTTTGGAATATCGCGCTGTTAAGACACTGATGCCCTTTGCAACCGCGTACCTATGTGAGAGTGGATTCTCAGCCCTCACTAGCATGTAAACTAAATACAGGCACAGACTGTGTGGGAAATGATTTAAGACTGAGACTCTCTCCAATACAACCCAACATTGCAGAGTTGTGTGCATCCTTTCAAGCACACCCTTCTCATTAACCTGTGGTGAGTTATTCAGTTTTCGATGAACAATTAAGATTTTATATGTAAGATGGTTAAAGAAGAGCAAAATTATTGATTATTATTATTTGTGCCCTGGTCCTATAAGAGCTCTTTGTCACTTCCCACGAGCCGGGTTGTGACAAAAACTCACACTCGTTCTTATGTTTAATAAATATATTGTATAGTGTGTGTGTGTGGCAGGAGTCAGTGCGCTGACCCTGGTGCTAGAGGGGTTGAATGTTTGAAGGGGTACGGGCTGTAAAAAGATTGGGAACCACTGTCTTAGAGGAACCGGTAGAGCTGGAGAGTCTTCCGGAAACTAGAGCACATGAAATTCTGCCTCATCGTCCTGACTGACAGTGAATAGGACTTTATCTGAGTGGGAGAGGGGAGAGATGGTGAAAAAAGGAGGAAGTGGGCTTTGAAGTATTTTGTCCTTGGAGATGATGTTTCTCTCTTTGAACTCGTCATAGTTTTCGTGTCATTTCATGTTCATGCTTAGACAGAGGACAAAGAGAGTGTATTTCTGGATAGCAAGAGGGGTGTTGAGGAAAGGGAGAAACAAGGAATGTGTAGAGAGAGAGAGTTAGGAAACAACTCAATTGCTAGTCAACCATTAGTTGAGTGACTACAACAGTCAATCCCCTAGTGTCCCATGTCTTTGACCATCAGTGTGGTTGATTTGATTTGATGCTTGTCTCTCAAGCGTTTATGGTCTATAACAGCTGCTACTTTCTATCTTCATCTCTCCTCCTCCCTTCGTCCTTCACCTTTTCCAGGTCGGCATCATCGACGACGACATCTTCGAGGAGGACGAGCACTTTTTCGTGCGGCTGCTCAACCTGCGCATTGGTGACGCCGAGGGGATGTTCGAGAGTGATGAGCCAGGCGCGGGACCCAAGGGCCGCCTGGTGGAGCCACTGGTCGCCACGGTGACCATCCTGGACGACGACCATGCTGGCATCTTCACATTCCGTGATCGGCTGGTGCGTGTCAGCGAGAGCGTTGGCACCATGGAGATCACAGTGGTGAGGAACTCGGGCGCCCGCGGCACGGTGATCTTGCCCTATCACACGGAGGCGGGCACTGCGAAGGGGGGCGGTGTGGACTACGAGGACACCCGGGGAGAGCTGGAGTTCTCCAACGACCAGACAACGTGAGTAGTGATGGACGGACGGACGGACGCACAGAAGGGCAGATCGATAGATAGACAGACAGACTCCCTACCTCTACACATCTACTCTATTTGTTTAATAGTTGCTTCCATTTCATCCACTCTCCGTTTTCATCTATCTTCCTCTTTCCCACTCCCCTCTCCTCCCCTCTCCTCCCCTCCATCTTTTCCTACTCTCCCCTACTCCTTCATTCTCGCTCCCTTCCTCTCCCTACTCCATTTCAGACACTGTCTTCCATTATTCATCAAGGCCAACCTGGTGGGAGCTTTAACTCCATCAATGGATTGAGTGTTTGTGCTCAACTCATAACCAATACTGTATTCACACTGCTATGTGTTGCTGCCTTAAAGTAGGCTACACCATGCTATATTACCATGCTATCTGTATTCACGTCTGTCTTATCTCTTTCTGGTTCTCTTTCTCTCTCGCCACAAATCTGCACAATAATGGTAATTTGAACATCTTGTTTATTTCTCATTCATCTCTAATTTCGCCCTCGTCTCGCTGTATCTACACTGGGGGGAAAAAAGTATTTGATCCCCTGCTGATTTTGTAAGTTTGCCCACTGACAAAGAAATGATCAGTCTATAATTTTAATGGTAGGTTTATTTGAACAGTGAGAGACAGAAGAACAACAAAAAAATCCAGAAAAACACATGTGAAAAATGTTATAAATTGATTTGCATTTTAAAGAGGGAAATAAGTATTTGACCCCCTCTCAATCAGAAAGATTTCTGGCTCCCAGGTGTCATTTATACAGGTAACGAGCTGAGATTAGGAGCACACTCTTAAAGGGAGTGCTCCTAATCTCAGTTTGTTACCTGTATAAAAGACACCTGTCCACAGAAGCAATCAATCAATCCGATTTCAAACTCTCCACCATGGCCAAGACCAAAGAGCTCTCCAAGGATGTCTGGGACAAGATTGTAGACCTACACAAGGCTGGAATGGGCTACAAGACCATCGCCAAGCAGCTTGGTGAGAAGGTGACAACAGTTGGTGCGGTTATTCGCAAATGGAAGAAACACAAAAGAACTGTCAATCTCCCTCGGCCTGGGGCTCCATGCAAGATCTCACCTCGTGGAGTTGCAATGATCATGAGAACGGTGAGGAATCAGCCCAGAACTACACGGGAGGATCTTGTCAATGATCTCAAGGCAGCTGGGACCATAGTCACCAAGAAAACAATTGGTAACACACTATGCCGTGAAGGACTGAAATCCTGCAGCGCCCGCAAGGTCCCCCTGCTCAAGAAAGCACATATACATGCCCGTCTGAAGTTTGCCAATGAACAGGACATCTGGGTGAAAGTGTTGTGGTCAGATGAGACCAAAATGGAGCTCTTTGGCATCAACTCAACTTGCCGTGTTTGGAGGAGGAGGAATGCTGCCTATGACCCCAAGAACATCATCCCCACCATCAAACATGGAGGTGGAAACATTATGCTTTGGGGGTGTTTTTCTGCTAAGGGGACAGGACAACTTCACCGCATCAAAGGGACGATGGACGGGGCCATGTACTGTCAAATCTTGGGTGAGAACCTCTGCCAGGGGTATTCCAGTATGGGTATTCCAGCATGACAATGACCCAAAACACACGGCCAAGGTAACAAAGGAGTGGCTCAAGAAGAAGCACATTAAGGTCCTGGAGTGGCCTAGCCAGTCTCCAGACCTTAATCCCATAGAAAATATGTGGAGGGAGCTGAAGGTTCGAGTTGCCAAACGTCAGCCTCGAAACCTTAATGACTTGGAGAAGATCTGCAAAGAGGAGTGGGACAAAATCCCTCCTGAGATGTGTGCTAACCTGGTGGCCAACTGCAAAAAACATCTGACCTCTGTAATTGCCAACAAGGGTTTTGCCACCAAGTACTAAGTCATGTTTTGCAGAGGGGTCAAATACTTATTTCCCTCATAATGCAATTCCATTTATAAAAATTTTCACATGCGTTTTTCTTGATTTTTTTTGTTATTATTCTGTCTCTCACTGTTCAACTAAGCCTACCATTAAACTTGTAGACTGATCATTTCTTTGTCAGTGGGCAAACGTGCAAAATCAGCAGGGGATCAAATACTTATTTCCCTCACTGTATTCTTCTCTTTCTCTATTGTCTCTCATTCTCTTTTCTTTCTCTTGCTCTTCTCTTTCTCTTTCTCTCTCTCGTCTCTTTCTCTCTCTCGTCTCTCTCTCAGCCTCTTATCTTCCTGTATCTACAGATGTAGGATCTTAATATGATCACCCTGTTGCAGGAGAACAAGGCTTCTGAAGTTTGTAATTTCCACTTTGAAATGTCAGGCTTGATTATTCCCCCCAAAAATATGTATCAACCCTCTACAAAAATGTCCATTAATTGTAATTAACATAATAATTTACATTTCCTGTTGCTGCAAGATTGTTTTTCTGCTGTAGCAAATTTGGCACAAATTAAGATCCTATATCTGTATCTCTTTCTTATCCTTCTTTCTCTCTTCTCTCTTTTGTTTCTTTGTTTCTCTCTCATCGCTTGTTTATGTTTGCGCTGCCAACAGGGAGACTGTTGCTGTGGTGACATTTTCAGGCACAATGTCCTGGGAGACATTATCAAGACTAATGTGCATAATAACAAAGTGAAACACGTCTTCCAACTCCTCCTCTCTTTCATCCCCTCCTATTTCCTCTTTTCACCAGCCACTCCGCATCAGCCTGAAGTAAAAGCTGACCACTAGCCCTGCACTACTCTGTAGGGGGGATGCAGTGGACCCTATGGGTTAGGTCCAGTGGGATCCCCAAGAGACGCTGAGGCTAAGGTTGCTCAGTAGTAGGTACAGGACTTACAGTAGGTAGTACAGTAGGTAGAATCACCGGATGGAAGGCGCTAGATGAGGGTTGGAGCAGTGGCTGAGGGTTGGGTCACAGTAATAGGGGATGATATACAGCAGGGGTGTTGCCCCTCTGTGTTGCAGACCCCTGGGCGTCCCCTCACTGGCTGGTGTGCATGTCTGCATCTGAATTATTCAGCCGTGGAGTGATTAAATATTGACGTGGGCCCTCTGTAGTGATTTAAGTGCAAGCTGTGCATGTTAATATGTCTGGGGCGGCACCGTGGAGGAAGACATCTTTGTCTGGCTTTGTGCCACTCCCCTTCCTGCCTTTTGCTCAATGGCTGTACGTGGAGTACGGTTAGCTCATCGATATCTGGGAGTGACCCATGGTACATTAAGGGGGCAGTCTAATCCATTTATTGGTTACTGATACTGGTGTGTGTGTGTGTGTGTGTGTGTGTGTGTGTGTGTGTGTGTGTGTGTGTGTGTGTGTGTGTGTGTGTGTGTGTGTGTGTGTGTGTGTGTGTGTGTGTGTGTGTGTGTGTGTGTGTGTGTGTGTGTGTGTGTGTGTGTGTGTGTGCAGTCAGACCCTGCAGGTGAGGATCATTGATGATGAGGAGTATGAGAAAAAAGAGAACTTCTTCATCGTACTAGAGGAACCGCGCTGGCTGAAGAGGGGAATCTCAGGTGTGTGTGTCCATTTGCATGTCTGTGAGTGTGTACTATGTGTCCTTTTCTCCTTTCCAGTTTCCCAATATCAGCTCAGTGAACCATGCCAGCCATGTTGGCCTAGCACTCTCTCTCTCACTCGCTCTCTGAGTCTCCAGTAATACAACAGGTGTGATAACAGCTGATACGGCCTTTCTCTCTCTCTCTCTCTCTCTCTCTCTCTCTCTCTCTCTCTCTCTCTCTCTCTCTCTCTCTCTCTGGTTCTCTCTCTCTCTGGTTCTCTTTCTCTCTCTGCCGCTGTTTGTAATCTACAGTCAGTCTACCCACAGACAAACAATAAATTCCAGCCGAAGCTCACATTTCAGTCCGTAGCAGGAGAAAACAATCAGGGATAGAAAGAGAGAGTGAGTGTGTAAGGGTTTGTTTTCCTGATGTCAGTGGTTGGGAATGGGTTGGTGCTGACGGGTACGTGAGTTGTGGCACCTCTTATAGAATACTGGCTCTAAAACACAAACCCAGGTACGGTACAATTAAAGTAAGTGCCTGTACCTTTTTAATTCCACTTCAGGCACTGACTGAGTTGGGCCTTATAGCTAGTATCAGTAAGGCACTATAGGTAGCTTTGTTTGGTAAAGAATGTATTTTCAATTCTGCTGGTGAAATGAAGATACAAGTAGAGAACTTTCAGAGAGAACTTTTCAGAGTCGCAGAGAGAGTGCACACTTGCACACTCCCCATCGTGGATTTAAAAGCATAGGGTTGGCGTAAGCATTGGCTGGAGGGAGTTTCCACCATCAATGCGATAATCTCTTAGAGGAGAGTCCACAATGGCTGTCATGACATCAGAGCTCTTAGTTGGTGAAATCTCACAAGGCCAGGGAAGTGTAATGGTGTGATATAATGTCATACTGCACTTTGACTTGTCTGGAGTTTGGACTGCTGTACTGACTGCTCTGTTCTTCTGTTTAGATTGCTGTACTGGCTGTTCTGTTCTTCTGTTTAGACTGCTATACTGACTGCTCTGTTCTTCCTTCTTTCTTCCAGCCCTTCTGCTCAACCAAGGTAAGACCATCAGCAACTTGCCTCACACAACTAGCCTAGAAACAGCCGACATAGAACATTTTATTATCCCTAAAGGCCCATGTGGGGGAATTGGTTTTGGTTCACAATCATCCATAAAAACAACAAACATTTCACATGAGTTGGTACACTATATAACAACATCAATTTAAGGATCTCTGAAGAACCATAAATGGGATGGCTCTTTGAAGAACCATAAATGGGATGGTTCTTTGAAGAACCATAAATGGGATGGCTCTTTGAAGAACCGTACAAAAATCAAAATCCAGAAATGTTTCGTCCCTCCAGGACCGGAATTGAATAGCCCTGCATATTATTTGCATATTTCCCAGGGTGCCTTTTGAGTGTTACCAGTATCACACATGACTGTGTTTGCTAGTGACAGAGACATGGCTGTTGAATTCATTCATTTTCAGTCCTGCTGCCTTCTTCCAAGTAAGATCCTAAGTGAATACGTTGTCATATAATATTTCATAAAGCCTTCTTCTGAGGGCCTCATTTGACCCTAATCCTCCATGCAAATCCCATTATGCTGGCTTGCAATGTGATGTGTAGTTCCAACTGGAATCCAGCCATATTATTTTATATTTTATTCACCCACAACCTGCATTCAGACTGTCAGGGTTGCAGAGACTAAGATATGAGACCACCTTAAACATCTAAACTGAAACAACCATTTCAGTATCGGGTGCAATACGTCCAAGTAACAGACTGGAATAGTTTAGAAAAATGTATGTTATTTATATTTGAGTAGCATAAGATTAAAGGTAGACTGAGCTAAATGACGTCGCCACAAGCAGCACAGAAGATGAGCGAGATGAGCGAGATGCAAGACTTTACTCTCACACAGTCACACACAGTATCTGCGCATGTGCACGGGTTCACTTCACGCTCTTACAGCGTGGGAGCCACAAGACCAAAACAGAGGAGAAGTTGAGCCTTGCACTTCAATGCTTTTAGTTGTTGCGGAAATTGACCTACTATGCTGTTTACTTTCTGCATCTACGTATATCGCTGAGTCTACCTTTAAATGAATCAATCAATGTACATGCAAAAACATAGATATTGAAACAAATTATTTTAAAAATCAAGCCGCAATAGAGCATGCTGGGAAATATGATAGTAAAGGATGTGGTTTTGGTCAACTCTGGTTATTAACACCAACCCTGGGGTTCTGTTAATTTAACTCTTTAATCAACACTAGTTAACACTGGCCAATGTGCTGTGTGCTATGAAAGGGCACCTTTTAGAATTCTGAAGAACCGTAGATGCCACGTCAAGAACCCCACACCTAACTCAAAGGTTCTTCATTGGGCAAAAGTTTTCAGAGGCACCTTAAGCGTCGAGGACGAATAATTGAAGGACCTTTATTTTGATCCGACCTCTGGCTCAGTTTATAGCCACTTAGGGACTAGCCTTCAGCGTGGCCTTGGCCATTGTGACATCATTTATTGATGGAAGTCTATTTACAGAATAAATCCAAGATAAGGACCTGCTCACTCCATAAAATGCATCACTCTTACATCGATTTGTATCCATCCCTGGATAAAGATTATATTGGTATATCTCGCACAACTGGCCTCTTTTGAATAAATATTAGAGTACTGTCCTTCTACAGTAATCTAACTGTCACATGCCACACTTTATTTATCTGAGAGGTGTTGAAGAGCCCTACCCGATCAGGGCACATATTCATAAAGCGTCTCAGAGTAGGAGTGTTGATCTAGGAAATGGTTTTGCCTTCTAGATCATAAGAGATGGACAGAGATGGGGGGGGGATCTGATCCTAGATCAGCATTCCTACTCTGAGATGCTTTGTGAATATGGGCCCTGAGCTGATGAGGCAGTAATGTACCCACAGTAACCGCAGACCAGCAGTATACTTCATCATCATTAGAGTGTATTAGTATTTAGTATTTATTAGGATCCCTGGTGTAACCCTGTAAGAGCAACACGGTGAAGGAGCTGGAGCGTTGGGGGATACAGTGGGACAGTTGCCATGTGGTGCCTGACAGCGCTCTACTCCTTTCATAATTACAGCTTGTGCTTTGAATGCAGAGGAGAGGAACTAAAAGAGGAATAATATCTGCCCACTCGCCACGCGGCGACGACGACACACAAGAAAAGCTTTCCGTGCGTCTTCGCGGCTCACCGTCTTTGTCGTCCCTCCAATGAGAGGATGAGTAATTATCTGCTATATGTAGACAGGGAATATGATGCTGAATGGAAGCAGGGAAAATGTTTAGCCCAGCTGTTTATAGTGTGTTTGAGGTGTTATTTTAGATGGTGCTTAATGATGGCCCAGCTCAATATTTGATTAACAGCCACTAAATCACACTATTGGAACATTGGTCTCTGCCCACCTCAAGCATATATGATTGACAGCCACAAAATCAATCATTTGGGACATTGGTCTCTGGCCACCTCAAGTCAGCATAAATCTACCCTAATTTACAGTCACCTTCTGTCTTTCTCTAACAAAATGTCTGGCTATCTTTTTGCTGTCTCCCAGTCCTACTTTCCTCTTCTCATGAATATACCCCACTAGTCTGTCCTTAGCTCTTCTCTTTTCCCCTCTTGCTTCCCCATCACACTCACACATTCACCACCAACCTCTCATCTCTCCTTCTCCCTGACTGTCTCCCTCCCCCACTCACACACATCTCCACAAACATGGGCTAATACACATGAGTGATATACTGTATGAAGAAATTACGCTGACTCAAACTCAATTATTGATAGGACTCTGGCCTTATCTATTTGTGAGGCATGGTGGCATGTTTGAGTTACACTTTCTCTCTATCTCTTCCCTCACCCCCCTCTCTCCACTCTCCACTCTCTACTCTCCTCTCTCCACTGATCTATGTATCTCATCCCTCCTATTTCCTTCTATCTCTTAGAGGATCCTGATGGCCAGATGAGTGCAGAGGAGGAGGAGGCGAGGCGCATTGCAGAGATGGGAAAGCCCATCTTGGGGGAGCACAGCCGGCTGGAAGTGGTCATTGAGGAGTCTTATGAGTTCAAGGTATGTTACCCCTTCTTTTCCCCTGCTTCACTCTATTGGCCACATCAGAGCTCCGTATATGTATCAAGGATCTAGGATCAGTTCCATCATGTCCATATCATCTTATTCATTGTTATCTACTAAACTGATCCAAGATCACATACAGCCCCAGAGCCACACAGTGGTTTAACTCCAACCCTTCTGAGGACAGACACTGAGCAGAGTGGAGGGTCCTTCCACTTCAAAAAATGATATGCAAGTCAATGGTACCTCTATTATCATTTTCACAATTCGTATCCAAATAACATCATTGAGTTACACAATACATTTTTAGATACCTTAAGGTGATTTGGGCGTGAAGCACGAACATGCAAATATAGGTAACATTGACTTGCATTGTATTTTCTGAGGTGGAACGACCCTCCACTGTACTCAGAAGGGTTGGTATTTAAGTGAACCAACGGTTGTGATGGATGACAGCTAGCTCACTGAAGTCCTATATCACCATGGCTAGGGATTTAATCCAATCAGGCCGTGTGCCTCTTTTTGACTTGATTAAGGTAAATGTATTATTTATAATTAGATTGCGCTTGTCACTCATGATTTGTAGCAGCACGAAACAAACACAACAGGTAATTGAACTCAAGTAATTTCAATGACTGGCACTTGACTTTACGAAATCCTAGATCAATGTCACATAATTTAATAGCATTGTTTGCTCTATGGATGGGTGGACGGTGCACGCAAAAACAAAATACAAAAAAGACCAGTGAGAAATGTTTCCACAGGTTATGAAGTTTCCACATTTAGAAAACAAGAAGGAAACACTACTACCACTGAGCATCCCATACTGTATGCCCAGGCAGCTCCTATAGCATGGCAGTCAGAGACAACGTTCACATCAGTGGAGGCTGGTGGGAAGAGCTATAGGAAGACGGGCTCATTGTAATGGCTGGAATGGAATAAATAGAATGTGTCAATTAGATGTAAACCACATGTCTGACTCCGCTCCAATCATTCCATTCTAGCCATTACAATGAGCCCGTCCTCCTATAGCTCCTCCCACCAGCATCCAATGGTTTACATGCACACTAATAATTAGATATTAAACTGATTATGGCAGTAGGCCGACAATGGCAATAGTCATGTAAACGCTTTACTCTGCTTATCTTAATCGGCATAAGGTCAAATCGAAGTAAACATACACCGATTAAAACACTGAGAAATCTTTCAAATTATTAGGACATATAAACTTAATCATTGTTCCAGCGGGTGTGTTTAATCTATGCATGTGCCAGCACCGGTAGCGCAAGCCTCCCTCCTATGCGCGAGTGAAGTGAGTTCGTAAAAACTGAAAGTATGCATCTTAGAATGAGTTTTCACATACAAACTTTATATGTCCGAACTCAGAATCAAAAATAACCTGGCTTCTGTGATACAACGCTTATTTTGACTGCCAATTTTCTGCATTTCTTTACTACATCAGGTAGCCTGAAACAGGATTATTCAGACAATCGTTCTTCTTGCAAAGCATGTAAATGTTTTATACAAACTATTATATTAATCTGTCTATCCACAATATTCGTATTGTGTGCATGTAACCATACTAATTATTGAGGAGAAGAGTATGTCCCACTTTTCTAAAGGCTGATGTCCATCACCTATAGTACCCAGTCTTGCAGAAGCTTACCCACAGTGGTGAGACCTTTCTAGCCAATGAAACCTCCTATCCAGTTGGGTTTGGCTAGGGTGTTTCATATAATGGTTTTATTGGTTTGTTTGAGTAGGAGGAAGTTACAGTTTGGTGCAGTCGTACTTGAATTCTGGATATGATGCTTTCCTTTACTGTCTGAGTGGATCCCAGGACTCAGCATGTGGTTTGCTTGGGGGAAGTGTCCTTATAAACCGATGTGCCACAGCATGTGTGTGTTTACATGTGTGTGGTTTTGGTGAAACCAAAATACTGCAATTGTGAATTCATATTACTCCATAAATGGACCCCAGAAAGAGTTGCTGCTGCTATCGCAACAGCTAATGGGGATCCTAATAAAATACCAAATAATACTGCACTTCTTATGGTAACAATGCCACTGTCTCTAACTTCTTCATTAGAGTTCCAGTCACGCACATAAGTTTGCCTCCTTCTCTATAATAGGATGTTGACTATGCACTATTTGTTTGTGATTGGCAGAGCACCGTTGACAAGCTCATTAAGAAGACCAACTTGGCCCTTGTGATTGGCACTCACTCCTGGAGGGAGCAGTTCGTGGAAGCTGTGACTGTCAGCGCAGGTCAGCTTTTGGTGTTTGTGTGTGTGTGCGTGTGTGTGTGTGCGTGATTTCTATTGAGTTAGAGAAAGATGAATAAGGTGAGTCTCGCTGTTGACATTGTATTATACACACACACTGACTAGAGCCATAATGAAGAACTTTACAGCTGCTTGATGAATGTAATTACTTGCTAATGCATTGAGTAGCGGTCTGAGGGCTTTTTGTAAAGAGCTGTAATTACATCAAATATTTGGAGTCCTTTATTTTTCTTACAAAAAGCGTTCCACGCTTTGCATTTAGGAAGTGAGTGTTAGCTTGCTCGTTAAGTGTGACATGTCAAGGGGAAACAAGTGAGGACACAGTCCCTTCATTTCGGAACCTCATTATAACAGGAAATAACTTGTATGAAAGGTGATAATTGCTAACCCTCAGACTTCAAGTAACAAGGTTTCTGTGATATTTATGTTGGTAAATGACTAGAAAGCAAAGCGGTCTTCCACGGTGTTGAGGTAATGGGAGAGATGTCTGACTGTGTCTGGTGTAAAAGCTCTCCCCGGTGGACAGTTATATTCATTACAGACAAACATGTCCCACCATAATCCAACAATACACAAAGTAATACGTGTGTGGGTGTGGATGTGGGTGTGTGTGTGTGCCAGTGAAGGCTCCTCAGAGGAGGAATGGGAGGACCATCAATTTCATAAAAATTAACATTTTTAGATTAAACTATACTATAAATCTACTCTCATGTCAACAAGTAATTGATTAAAATACACTGTTTTGCAGTGAAGGTCTACAGTAACCTCAACACTGTATGGTAGCAGTAATAATGTCAACTTCCGGAGGACGTCCTCCAACCTATCAGAGCTCTTGCAACATGAACTGACATGTTGTCCACCCAATCAAAGGATCAGAGAATGAATCTAGTACTGAAAGCAGAAGCTACAGCTAGCTAGCACTGCATAAAATGGGGTGAGTAGTTGACTCAAAGAGAGAGAGACAATAGTTCAAAAGTTTTGAACAAATACATTTCTTCAAAAATAAAGAAGCGAGAGAGAGGAGAGATAGCTATATTTCGTATTTTCTTTTTCACTTTTACTTACTTTACTAGCAAATGCAGAAAGCTAGTTCAAACCCGGGTCAAACAAAGAGGGATGCTATGTTAGCTAGCCTGCTATGGCTATCCAACACTGGAACTCATCCAAGTCAACGTAAGCTTTTGGTTTTATTAATTTATTGCCACCGGGGCCCGCTGGTGTAACTGCTAAACTACTTGCTGACTGTACACTGTACTGCATGATTGTAGCAGTTTTTTTCTCCTGGTCACAGACAGCTGATGTGTTGTCCAATGAAGTCCACAAGTGAAGCAAAAAGGTGTGCGTAGATGTGAGAAGGAATATACAACGAGCAACGTGATCATGCTGTTTGTATGTGGCTGCTATGAAAGTGAACTGTGTTTGTGTGTGATCATGGGTGTATTCATTCCGCCTATTCTGTAAAAAAATAAAAATAATAATGTAAAATAAAAATCTTAAACATAAGCAAACAGAATGAAACAGGGATATCATACCTGAATTTGTCCAATATAAACTGTCATTTGCAACTGTTGGACTAAGTACACTCTAGATCAGCTAGATGCAGGCAAGAGTGTGCAAGGCGGTATTGAATGTGTCACTGTCTGTCACTTAGATTTTTCTCGCGACCTGTACACCTACGCTGTAAACTTTCATTCATAGGCTAGGTTGTAGCAACCTCATGATGGGTATAGGGAAAATGTTAGTATCATGTAGTAGCCTAAACCTATCGATGATACATTGAGCTGGGTGAATGGAATATGAATGAGAGTGATTCAGTATGCTGTAATAGATAATAAGGCCATGCTCATAAAAAATGGATTGTCCTCCCTCATCTTAAATGGCACCGACCACCACTGGTGTGCGCTTGTATATGTGGCTCTTATGTTTTACTGTGTGCCCCTCCCAGGTGATGGTGATGACGATGATGAAGAGGGGCGTGAGGAGCGTCTGCCATCCTGCTACGACTACGTCATGCACTTCCTGACGGTGTTCTGGAAGGTTCTGTTTGCCTTCGTTCCGCCCACCGAGTACTGGAATGGCTGGGCCTGCTTCTTTGTGTCCATCTCGGTTATCGGCATCCTGACTGCCATCATCGGGGACCTAGCCTCCCACTTTGGCTGCACTGTGGGTCTCAGGGACACTGTCACTGCCGTGGTGTTTGTGGCTCTGGGTACCTCCATTCCTGGTGAGAGATGATGCTGAACTGAACAGAAATATAAACGCAGCATGCAACAATTTCATTGATTTTACTGAGTTACAGTTCATATGAGGAAATCAGTCAGTTGAAATACATTTATTAGGCCCTTACCTACAGATTTCACATGACTGGGAATACAGATATGCATCTGTTGGTCACAGATGCCTTTAAAAAACAAGGGCCTCACAGTATTTTTGTGCATTCAAATTGCCATCGATAAAATGAAATTGTGTTCATTGTCCGTAGCTTATGCCTGCCCATACCATAACCCCACCATCACCAGGGAGCACTCTGTTCACAACGTTGACGTCAGCAAACCACTCGCCCACATGACACCATACACGTGGTCTGCGGTTGTGAGGCCGGTTGGACATACTGCCAAATTCTCTAAAACGATGTTGGAGACGGCTTATGTTAGAGAAATGAACATTCAATTATCTGGCAACAGCTGTGGTGGACATTCCTGCAGTCAGCATGCCAATTGCGCGCTCCCTCAAAACATGAAACATCTGTGACATTAGGTTGTGTGACAAAACTGCACATTTTAGAGTGGCCTTTTAGAGTCCCCAGCACAAGGTGAACCTGTGTAATGATCATGCTGTTTAATCCGCTTCTTGATATGCCACAACTGTCAGGTGGGTGGATTATCTTGGCAAATGAGAAATGCTCATTAACAGGATGTAAACAAATGTGTGCACAACATTTGAGAGAAATAATATTTTTGTGCGTATTTCAGGGATCTTTTATTACAGCTCATGAAACATGTGACCAACACTTTACATGTTGCGTTTCTGTTTTTGTTCAGTGTATATCTTAAAGTCATTTAAATACCATAACCAGTCCTCATTTTATGAGGGGTTAGGTATAAGGTTGCCAGTAATAGCGTTATGGTTTGGGAAATTGCAGAACTTCCTGCTTTGCAGCTTGGCCAGTTAGTGAAATCCTTGTGTTCATGGTGTGACTACAACTAAATATGTTTATGGTAATAGTTGTTGTCTGTGGTTGACTTATGACAACAGTATGACTAAAATGCTGAAATCTGTGAGGATGGGTACTTCTCTCTCTCACTTCTTCACTTGTCTTACTTCTCTCTGTTCTCTCCCTACCTTCCTCCCCACCTCCCTCCCTCCTCAGACACGTTTGCCAGCAAGGTGGCGGCTACGCAGGACCAGCACGCTGACGCGTCGGTGGGCAATGTGACGGGCAGCAACGCGGTCAACGTGTTCCTGGGCATTGGGGTGGCGTGGTCGGTGGCGGCTGTCTACTGGAAGGTGCAGGGCAAGGAATTCCGCGTTGACCCGGGCTCCCTGGCCTTCTCCGTCACCCTTTTCACCAGCTTCGCCTTCATCTGCATGGGCGTGCTACTGTTCCGCCGGCGGCCCTCTATCGGGGGGGAGCTGGGCGGGCCGAGGACAGCACGCATCATCACCAGCCTCTTCTTCCTGGGCCTCTGGTTCCTCTACGTCCTCTTCTCCAGCCTGGAGGCCTACTGCCACATAGAGGGCTTTTAGAGGACACATGAGAGCAGAGACAGGGCTACTAGTCAAAACACTGATATACATTATAGTTATTATAATACACACATCTACAACAGGACAAGGCCCAGGCCAAAGTTTGGGACCTGGTCATTGTCACTGGATCACTAATACCGAAGGGATCTATAGACATTCCAGATATACACACACAATTACATACAAAACACATACACACACATACTGAAATATGAACTGTACATATAACTACATGCATGCGCAAACAAATGCAAATGTGGTCTCTCACCAAGACAAACACACACATACAGTACTGTAACACGGGCACCACACAGGTTGTGTATGGCCTGGAGCCTGGATAACACCCAGTTAACATCAACCTCCTATTGCACGCACAAATGTTATACACACTCTCTGGACAAATGAGGAAGAGAAGGAGAGAAACGAAAGTATTGGTCTAGGAAGTGATGAAGAAAGTAAGACCGGAGAGATTTCGAAGAAGGAAGCATGTTCAGAATGTAAACCAGATTGTCAGAAAAGAGGGAGAGAGAAAGAAAGTGACAGACTGGTGTGTAGAAAATAAGTGTTGCAGTGGCATTTTATTCATTCCAGCTGGCTGCATAACATGGTTTTGGGTCCAGCTAGACTTCTTTAACTGAAGCAGGGTAGAGTGCCATGGGTTTTGCAGGGATGGCCATATCTCTATCACCGGTACAGCAGAGGCAAACCAGACTCAGTCCACTCGACTCAAAGTACAGTGGTGCAAAACATTTTCAATTGTCAGACTTGAGTAAAAGTAAAAAGTAAAAGTAAATGCTATACATCAAATTCCGTATATTAAACAAACCAGACCGCGCAAATGGACAGCCAGGGGCACACGCCAAAACGTAGACATCATTTACAAACGCAGTATTGTGTTTAGTGAGTCCGCCAGATCAGAGCCAGTAGGGATGACAATGTGTTATATTGATTGATGCGTAAATTTGACCATATTGCTGTCTTGCCTGAGCATTCGAAATGTAACGAGTACTTTTGGGTGTCAAGGGAAATGTATGGAAGTAAAAAAGTACATATTTTCTTTAGGAATGTTGTTGAGTACAAGTCAAAGTTGTCAAAAATATAAATGGTAAGGTAGAGGACAGATAACTCGTTTTGGGGGTAAGTTTTAAGTCAAAGTATTTTTACTTAGTTACTTTACACCACTGCGTAGTAGTGGAATGGGTCCATCTTCAGTCGCTATGACGGAGCACCATGAAAATGGTTGATCAATGAGTAAAATGTTTACATTTAGCAACGGGAGAGACAACCACAACAAAACTGAAAGCCCCAAGTTGCAGTTATAATTTTCTATAGAGAGGTGGGAATTCCGCATGACATTGAAACAAGGTCTCAATGCTGTGTTGGTGTAAATACATGCTTATATACTATAGGAGAGTTTGATGTATTTATTAGAGGGACTTCTCTACAGATATGGTAGAATGGGGTGGCCAATGAGAACAGATATAATGCATGGGGTTCAGAAACTAGTCACTACTCTCCGACTTGACAGGAAAATGACTTTTGGAGATAGCTTGTGTAAGTTATGGCTCCTAGACGAGACATCATTCTTTCTCATAACTACAATTCCATCCATTGAAGTTAAACAGAGGGATTAAATATAAATTTGCCTCATCTGTGGACATCTGAATGAAGGAAAGACAGAGTTTCTGGAGGAATCACTCTGAATAATGAAAGTCTCACATCCAGTTCTTGAGGCTCTTACTGTTCACATCTCACTGGACTTCAGATATTACAGTGGAGATCATAGATCTGTATTCCACTCCAGCAGACAGTAGAGTCCTCCATCACCATCATGTTTGAGACATTGTACATTTTTATGACCTTTCGCAACCGCCATGAGAGTGAAATTATGATTTAGCAATGCAGGCACATTGATGGTGTAAATATCATTTGATGTTACTGTCCAAGGGTGAGTTACTATCCACTGAAGCACAGCACAAAACGACACATTGATCTAGAAATATGATACTACAAGAGACTGTATCGCTATCTAACGTATACTTTTCAAAAATAATCCTTTACCTGAATACAGGTATAAAGTCAACTTTACATATACAAATATACTGTATCCCTTTGGCTCCAAGCTTGCTCAGTGGACAGTAACTATTCACTGTACTTTTGTGGATGTAAAGGTGAAAGCAGAGAGGTGATGAGGTTGAGGGTAGCGTTTGTTTGGTCAAAAATATATCATATGTGAGGATATTGGCCACCTGTGTAAGACTTCAGGACCACAAGAGTTCTGTACCGAGATGTCTATATTGTTGTTCATTCAATCGAAATCTATCAATGTTTGTGAAGGAAAGAAACGTGGTTCGTTTGTGATACTTGTGATGCTATAACGGAGCAACTTTTAGGTGTGGAGGGCTGTAAGTCTTTGCTGTGGAATAGTGGGTAGAGATGCATGACAGAATAATAGTGACAGCACGGCACCGGCATGGACAAAAATAATGATAATGATGCATGGGTGGTCACATGAGAATACAGTGTTTGTGTATTTCATGAGAGAATGGTTCACATAGAACAGGACCTCCAGACTGCAGCCAGACCTGTGATGAGCATGCAGACTGCTTCTGCTCCTCACCTGTTAACAGTAAAGGCTGCTCTGGAAACATCCCAACCCAACCCTAGCTAATTGGCTCAAAATACAGCAACACTGGGCCACCATCAGTGCTTAAGACCATAGCATATAGGTTATCTTATTTTGGAGCAAGGCTTACAGTACTCCAACTTGTCCAACAGTGTTAGTTCCAAATGCTCCTATTCTTCTGGTTATTCTGGTTTCTTACCTTTTGAAATCCAAACCTCTCCGTTTGCGTTACAGTGAAACTGGGAGAGATTACATTTCAACCCATGGGTTCTCATCATGTTCTCTGTTCAGGTACAGACTGTTATGCGGTAACTATAGACCGTCGCTACAGTAATTCTTTGTCATACCCATTTAATGCCTTAAAGTCTAGTATTTAATATTTTGTTGAGTATGTGTAAGCTTGGATCGGGCACCCGAAACCAAATTGATTTGTGTGCAATATGTAATATCTCTACTACTTAGCTAAGAAAAGTGGCAGAGGTAATATACTTTTGTATATATAGTGTACGTGGACAACCCTTCAAATTAGTGGATTCGGCTATTTCAACCACACCCGTTGCTGACAGGTGTATAAAATCAAGCACACCGCCATGCAATCTCCATAGACAAACATTGGCAGTAGAATGGCCTTACTGAAGAGCTCAGTGACTTTCAACGTGGCACCGTCATAGGATGCCACCTTTCCAACAAGTCAGTTTGTAAAATTTCTGGCCTGCTAGAGCTGCCCCGGTCAACTGTAAGTGGTGTTATTGTGAAGTGGAAACATCTAGGAGCAACAATGGCTCAGCCGCAAAGTTGTAGGCCACACAAGCTCACAGAACAGGACCGCTGAGTGCTGAAGCTCATAAAAATCTTCTGTCCTCGGTTGCAAAGCTCACTACCGAGTTCCAAACTGCCTCTGGAAGAAATGTCAGCGCAAGAACTGTTTGTCGGGAGCTTCATGAAATGGGTTTCCATGGCCGAGCAGCCGCACACAAGCCTAAGTTCACCATGCGCAATGCCAAGCGTCGGCTGGAGTATTGTAAAGCTCGCCGACAGTGGAGCAGTGGAAACACGTTCTCCGGAGTGATGAATCACACTTCACCATTTGGTTTGGCGAATGTCATGAGAAAGCTACCTACTCAAATGCATAGTGCCAACTGTAAAGTTTGGTGTAAAAATAATAATGGTCTGGGGATGTTTTTTATGGTTTCGGGCTAGGCCTCTTAGTTCCAGTGAAGTGAAATCTTAGTACTACAGCAAAGAATGACATTCTAGACGATTCTGTGCTTCAAATTTTGTGGCAACAGTTTGGGGAAGGCCCTTTCATGACAATGCCCCCGTGCACAAAGCGAGGTCCGTACAGAAATGCTTTGTCGAGATCAGTGTGGAAGGACTTGACTCCATCGACCACCTTTGGGATGAATTGGAACGCCAACTGTGAGCCAGGCCTAATCGCCCAACATCAGTGCCCGACCACACTAATGCTCTTGTGGCTAAATGGAATCAGGTCTCCGCAGCAATGTTCCAACATCTAGTGGAAAGCCTTCCCAGAAGAGTTGAGGCTGTTATAGCAGCAAAGGGGGGACCAACTCCATATTAATACCAATGATTTTGGGATGAGACTTCTGATGAGCAGGTGTCCACATACTTTTGGTAATGTAGTGTATGATTACATATAAACTGAAATATCTTCTTGAAAGATCCACTTAGGTATACTGTGTTTACTCTGGATTTGATAATATTTTGTTACTCCTGCCCCATTCTCAATGAGATGAAAGTGCAATAAGTAAGATAGTGGGAGATGGGGAAGGGCAGTGAACTGTCCAAGGTCCTTACATGTGGCTCAATTGCCTGACTTACTGAGTCGCTAAGAAAACATGTATAATAACAGAAGACAACAAGGCTGACACAAAATGGAGGTGTGTTTATCTCAGTATTGCCAAGTGTTCTGAGGTGGATATGGAGAGAGAATAGAACACAGCAGTGAGGCTCTGTCAATATGCTGCACAATATTAGAGACGTATGAGAGTTTCCCCCACTTATTTTAGAGTTCAGGATAGTTGAACTCTAGTTGAACTGTAGAGTTGTCAATGAGTACAACCAGTGAGAATGATTCACATTTAAATATTACAAATGCAAAAAGTGGATTAAAGAGTAATAACATTTAGGAAATAAAGTGAGTAAACAAACTGACCCCCTCAACTACAGATGTACTGATTCAAATAGGAACTTAATGAAATTGTAATGCACACTTAAGAATAGTTATGTATAAATATGGTTATTGTTGCTTGTATAACATGGCCCTCCTCAGTGTTTGCCCACTGACAGTGTTAGTCAAATTTTTAAAAGCAACCTTTTATCTCTTTTTCAACAAAAAAATCCAGAAGTGACATTTTTCTATTTTCAAATGATATTGGTAATGGTGAAAGCACTATAGTTATAGCCCCTATTGTTTAGACAGGTAATTAAGAGATATTTTGATATTTCTCTGATTGTCCAATTTGAAGCCAAATTTCCCTTTGAACTGTTAATTTGATGTACCACTAGCTGATGTATCATTTTTCTCCTCCTAAATCACTGTGTCTTATGTTTTTGTAGTCTACATGTACATTTCTGTTGCCCAGATTATTTAAATCATTTATATTTATTAATGATATTTTGTTCAACGGCTCCTTGAAGAAAACCATTTGAACCGTTACAATGTTTCAAAGAGAGTAGTTGCAATGTGCAAAAATATAAACCTGAATCTTTTTTGCTTTCATCTTGATGAGCAGTCAACTCCACTCACTCAGTGGGAGTAATACAATTATTTTCTCCAGTGTTTGTTGCACCCTCTTCCAACCGACATACAGTACCAGTCAAAGTTTTGGACACACCTACTCATTCAAGGGGTTTTCTTTATTTTTACTATTTTCTACATTGCAGAATAATAGTGAAGACATCAAAACTATGAAATATCACATATGGAATCATGTAGTAACCAAAAAAGTGTTAAACAAATCAAAATATATTTAATATTTGAGATTCTTCAAAGTAGCCACCCTTTGGCTTGATGACAGCTTTGCTCTTGGCATTCTCTCAACCAGCTTCATGAGGTAGTCACTTGGAATGCATTTCAATTAACAGGTGGGCCTTGTTAATTTGTGGAAATTGAGCCAATCAGTTGTGTTGTGACAAGGTAAGGGTGGGATACAGAAGATAGCCCTATTTGGTTAAAGACCAAGTCCATATTATGTCAGGAACAGCTCAAATAAGCAAAGAGAAACGACAGTCCATCATTACTTTAAGACATGCAGGTCAGTCAATAAGGAGCATTTCAAGAACTTTTAAAGTTTCTTCAAGTTCAGTTTAAAAAAACCATCAAGCGCTACGATGAAACTGGCTCTCATGAGGACCGCCACAGGAATGGAAGACCCAGAGTTATCTCTGCTGCAGAGGATAAGTTCATTAGAGTTACCAGCCTCAGAAATTGCAGCCCAAATAAATGCTTCACAGAGTTCAAGTAACAGACACATCTCAACATCAACTGTTCAGAGGAGACTGCGTGAATCAGGACTTCATGGTCGAATTGCTGCAAAGAAACCACTACTAAAGGACACCAATAAGAAGAAGAGACTTGCTTGGGCCAAGAAACACAAGCAATGGACATTAGACTGGTGTAAATCTGTCTTTTGGTCTGATGAGTCCAAATTTGAGATTTTTGGTTCCAACCGACATGTCTTTTTGAGACACAGAGTAGGTGAACAGATGATCTCCGTATTTGTGGTTCCCACCGTGAAGCATGGAGGAGGAGGTGTGATGGTGCTTTGCTGGTGACACTGTCAGTTATTTATTTAGAATTCAAGGCACACTTAACCAGCATGGCTACCAAAGCATTCTGCAGCGATTTGCCATCCCATCTGGTTTGCGCTTAGTTGGCTATTTGACCAAGAAGGAGCGTGAGGGAGTGTTGCATCAGATGACCTGGCCTCCACAGTCATCCAACCTCAACCCATTTGAAATGGTTTGGGATGAGTTGGACCGCAGAGTGAAGGAAAAGCCCAGCATATGTAGGAACTTCTTCAAGACTGTTGGAAAAGCATTCCAGCTGAAGCTGGTTGAGAGAATGCCAAGAGTGTGCAAAGCTGTCAAGGCAAAGGGTGACTACTTTGAAGAATCTCAAATCTCAAATATATTTTGATTTGTTTAACACTTTTTTTGGTTACTACATGATTCTATATGTGTTATTTTGTAGTTTGATGTCTTTACTATTATTCTATAATGTATAAAATAGTTTTTTTTTTAAACTTGAATGAGTAGGTGTGTCCAAACTTTTGACTGGTACTGTATACTTATTTAATTAACTTGAAGACTATCAAGTGAGATTAGCATGTTTACATAAAATTAGTAATGGACATTGCAAGTATCTTGTCAGTTTGTTCAGCATTGTGATATATAGAATTCCATTTACATTTATTGGGTTGGTTATGATAAGCCTTTTCCTGAATAGAACTGTCTACAATGTTCCGTTTTTTTATGACTTCTAGTTAACTGTCTAGCTTTTGCCATTGCTGTAGATGAGATATCACTCCCAGATGTTTTATGTGTGTGCAGTAAATGTCATCCTATCTGCAAATGCATGAATCCCTTGTGTGTTAGCATGGTCTCTTATGGACGTCTAGGTTTACATTTGGATCGGGTTATCCCCAAAAAGTTGCTCTTCTTGTCCTGTGTGGCTGCTTGCGTGGTCTGCTCACGCTTGCAACAAACTGAGCAATGTCGACTTGGTCTAGCAGCAGGTGAATTGTCATTTTTTAATTATGTGTCTACAGTCTACTTATTTGTTCACCAGCTACAAAAGCTGTGAAAAGAAAGCTTGACTTTCCCTGTCTATGTCTGAACGGATCTGATCATTTGGTTGTCAGTTTGTTGGAGTATGATATTTCTGTGTCTGTTCGTGCCCCTCAACTTTCTGTATTGGGGTGACCCACCCCAGCTCTTTCTCTTCAATGTGTCCTTTGTGCAGTTTGATCTGTGAACCTTTCTCTCTGCCTGACATTTGTATGGAATAGTGACTGACTTAAAGAGGATATGTGATATTTACATTCATTCAATACTGTAATAAATTATTTGAAAATTCTATTGAATTTTTTTATGTAAGTGAAAACAAAAACTATGGCATGAGGTGTAATGTGTTCAGAAAAAACATATGTAATCAACTCAAGTTGACCTTTATTTTCAACGTCTGTAATCCTTTTTTATATGAGAACTTGAACGCAAGTGACAGACATTGACAACAACTTACATTGCAAGTCATTGAGTAGGCTGCCATTCAAGACTTTCTCTCCTTATACACTGAACAAAAATATAAACACAACATGCAGCAGTTACAGTTCATATGAGGAAATCAGTGAATTTAAATAAATTCATTAAGCCCTAATCTATGGATTTCACATGACTGGGAATACAGATAAGCATCTGTTGGTCACAGATACCCTTTTTAAAAAGGTAGGGGCGTGGATCAGAAAACCAGTCGGTATCTGGTTTGACCACTATTTGCCTCAAGTAGCGCGACCCATCTCCTTCGCAAAGAGTTGATTAGGCTGTTGATTGTGGCCTTTGGAATGTTGTCCCACTCCTCTTCAATAGCTGTGCTCAGTTGCTGGGTATTGGAGGGAACTGGGACATGTGGTCGTACACGTCGATTCAGAGCATCCCAAACATTCTCAAAGGGTGACAGATCTGATGAGTATTCAGACCATGAAAGAACTGGGACATTTTCAGCTTCCGGGAATTGTGTACAGATCCTTGCGACATAGGACAGTGCATTATCATGCTGAAACCTGAGGTGATAGCGACCGATGAATGGCACGACAATGGGCCTCAGGATCTCGTCACAGCATCTCTGTGCATTTCAATGGCCATCAATAAAATGCAATTGTGTTCGTTGTCCATAGCTAATGCCTGGCCATACCATAACCCCACCGCCACCATGGGGCACTCTGTTCACAACATTGACATCAGCAAACCACTCGCCCACAAGACGCCATACATTCCATCTGCCCAGTACAGTTGAAACCGGGGATTCATCCCGTGAAGAGCACACTTCTCCAGTGTGCCAGTGGCCATCGAAGGTGAGCATTTACCCACTGAAGTTGGTTACGATGCCGAACGGCTGTCAGGTCAAGACTCTAGTGAGAACGACGAGCACAGATGAGGGCTCCAGAGTGGCACAGCGGTCTAAGGCACTGCATCTCAGTGCTAGAGGCGTCACTACAGACCCTGGTTTGATTCCAGGCTGTATCACAACTGGCCGTGATTGGGAGTCCCATAGGGCGGTGCACAATTGGCCCAGCGTTGTCTGGGTTTGGCCGGGGTAGGCCATCATTGTAAATAAGAATTTATTCTTAACTTGTCTTGCCTAGTTAAATAAAGGTTAAATTAAAATATGAGCTTCCCTGAGATGGTTTCTGACAGTTTGTGCAGAAATTCTTCCATTGTACAAACCCAGTTTCATCAGCTGTCCAGGTGGCTAGTCTCAGACAGGTGAAGAAGCCGGATGTGTAGGTCCTGGGGGGGCAAGATGGACATACTGCCAAATTCTCTAATTTGCTTACGGTAGAGAAATGAACATTAAATTCTCTAGGAACAGCTCTGGTGGACATTCCTGCCGTCAGCATGCCAATTGCACGCTCCCTTGAGATGTCTGTGGCATTGTGTGGTGTGACAAAACTCCACATTTTAGAGTGGCCTTTTACAGTCCCCAGCACAAGGTTCACATATGTAATGATCATGCTGTTTAATCATCTTCATGATATGCCACACCGGTCAGGTGGATGGATTATCTTGTTAAATAGGAAATGCTCACTAAATTTGTGCTTGAAATTTGAGAGAAATAAGCTTTGTATGCATATGGAACATTTCAGGGATCTTTAAATACAGCTCATGAATCACATTTCGTTGCTTTTAAATTTTGTTCAGTATATCTCAATCTCAAAAATAATTACATGTGGAAAATTGTAGGTATAAAATACTTCTCTCAAACCGGCAGATTGGGGGCAAGAGGACGGTCAGTTTGCTAAGGCCGATAATAACCATAGCCAATGTGAAGAAAAACACATGACCTCACTGTAGCGGGGCACGTTACTGCGCAAGTGCATTCTTGCACGGGTAGTCTGACAGAACAGCGAATAGGTTTGTTGCCTAGTGAAGAATTTGAAATCTAGTAAGTAATCAAAATAAGAAATACTTTAAGATTCAATACGTTTCGCCCATGTTTTATTTATGTAAATTGAGCGGAGACTGATCAGTCATTCGCGGAACTGTTTGGGGATAAAGGTAATCGCACGGACGCCATTGTTTACTTGATCTAGCTAGTTTAACGTTTTTTCTATATTGTCTATGGTTAATTTGAGTATGGCACTAGCGATAAAATTGTTAGCAACACAGTATAATAAGGAAGAAACATTGTCAGAGAGAGAGCAACGGGCTATTGTCGTCTACCAATATTTAACTAAAACAACGAGTGCAGAACTGGTGCGTATTCATTACGCCGATTCTGTTTCAAAACGTTTCTTTAACGGAAGCCAATTGAACGAAACGGGGCGGGACCTACCTGAATTTGTCCAATATAAACTTTCGTTTTGCTTTTAGCTTCTGTTTGGTTCTTAAATGGATTCCGTAATGAATACACCCCTGGCTAGCTAGTATTTATAGCTAACGTTAACTAACTAGGTTATTTATGTTAGTAGCTAGCTTCATACTCTCAAACACAACTCAATATTCTTGTTTATTTTTCAACCAACTTTAGCTAGTTAAGTGGTTCACGGTGACCCCTCTTTCCTCCAGGTGGGGAGATGTCATACCACTCGTCTTCTCGCAGCTCTTCTCGTAACACCGATTGCAAGGTCTATGTTGGCGACTTAGGCAACGGTGCTGCCAAGGGTGAGCTAGAGCGGGCGTTCAGTTACTATGGCCCTTTACGCACGGTTTGGGTGGCCAGGAACCCCCCAGGTTTCGCCTTTGTGGAGTATGAGGATGCCCGTGATGCAGAGGACGCAGTTAAAGGCATGGATGGAAAGTGAGCAACTTTTATATTGATCTGCACATTTCACAGCCCATAATGTTGTCACATCAGTTTATATATATTTTGGTTGAAGTGGTGTTTTCAGTTTTGGGATATTAATTGTGATTCAGGCCATAATCTTTCAGATTTGTTTTCAGAAATGTTTTCCTTCTTGCCCTATTATCACTAAACTCTGCCCTCTCTCCCTTCCTCAGGGTGCTGTGCGGCTCTCGGATCCGTGTGGAGCTGTCCACTGGCATGTCACGGAAGACCAAACATGGCCGCCCCAGCCGCCGCCACTTTGACCCTCAAGATCGCTGCTACCAGTGTGGGGACAGGGGCCACTATGCCTACGACTGCTACCGTTTCAGCAAGAGGGGAGGAGGTCGTCGGAGCAGGTATTCTACTTGCCCAATGTCTGCTTCTGATATACTGTCAGTAGCAGTCATAATTCTGCATAAGGCAGGTGATGTAGTTTTCCCCTTATGCAACATTGTTCTTATAACATCAAAGTATCACTTGGTGTGAGTAAAATGTCACTATTATGTCGAGAAAAACTATGACGCACAGACAAAATATGCTGACCTGGTTGGATTTGTCTCTACTGCTGAGGGGCAATGCCGTCCTCTTTATGTTTCACTACTATGGTTACGTATTAGAGCAGGGGTTCTTAAACCTTTTCAGCTCAGACCCAAATGACTCGTGACCAACCTTTCACAGAAAACCCCTTTATTAGAGACATCACAGCCTGTTTCTTGTATTCCAGATCACGCTCTCGCTCCCGGTCTCGTTCCGTCTCCAGGTCACGTGGCAGCCGCTATCGATCCCGCTCCCGCAGCAATGACCGGTAAGTCAACAGGGTTTCTCCTCCTACCCCCTGCTTTTCTACTGTCATTCAAACGTCTCCCTGTGCTGATACTGGTCTCTCTTCTACAACACAGCAGCAGGCACCGCTCCCCGTCTTATCCCAAACGTAGGAAGAGGTAAGAGTCCACGGGTAATTTTGCATGCTGATGAAGTTGTTTTTTCCTTTTATTGGTTTCATAGGAAGTATAGGCTCCATTTGCATTCAGGGCAAACCTGTTTGATAATCCCTGTTGTTCTTGCAAATGTATTCAAATGATTGTTTTAATTTATCTTTTGGCTTCAAAACATGTGATTTTCTTGAAACACTAAACACTTCACCCTTACATAATAGGTCTGGTTCCCCTGCGCGGTCAAAGTCCAGGACTTCTGTTAGGAGGTAAGCCATTTTGCCTCAAGTAGCGCGACCCATCTCCTTCGCAAAGAGTTGATTAGGCTGTTGATTGTGGCCTTTGGAATACTTTCCTTTGAAAGCTGTCCTGTCTCTTCATCCCATCTGGAGTTGGTGCCTGTGTTTTAGCCCCCATGTTTTTGTGTTGCAGTCGTTCTCGGTCAGGGTCCCGGGCCAGAGGCCGCTCGGCGTCTCGCTCTCGCTCCAGATCCCGCTCTCCCAGCCATAAGAGGAATAGGTAAGCTTTCTTCCTCGTCAACCCATACCTTCAAAGCTGTTACTGCACTGTGTAAATGCCATGACTTAGCCCATATTGTACAATACTGCTAATTATACTTAATTTTGAATATTGTTTTGCAAATGTGCTGGAAGCCCCCCTTCTCCCCCCACCTCTTTTAATCATAAAATCACATTTTTCAAAGATGACAGTCTACACATTCACTCAGCTTAAGTATACTGCCATCTATTAGACAGGGCTAGGTGTGATCAGGTAAGTCGTGGGTAGCTGCCCCCTCAACCTCAGACCAGCCTCCACCCGAAGTCTGCTGAGTCAACCTTCCAGAACGCACAGAGCGACAACTCATCAGAGAGATGGCTGCTGCAGGAGATGGGGCCAGGGAGGGGGAGAGAAAAGAAATAGTCAGGGACTCTAACGCACCCCAAGCTAGAGTGAGGAACACTGCCCCCCCAACCCCTCTATCTTTTACAAATACCTGATTTTAATGTTCTTTTCTCTTGGAGGTCCCTCTCCTAGAATGACCAGCCCAGACCTTGATTAGCTTCAGAGAGTCGCACACAGAGCTGATGAGCCTATACTCCGAGACAGAGGGGCTGTTTGGGTGACGGCTGGGGGGAGCGGGGCTCTTCTCTTTTCTCTTCTCCCTCAGATCCAGCCTCAATTTGATTAGCTTCAGAGGGCGAGAGAACCTCAAAAACCCAAAAGAGAAATCTGTCGTGATCAGACTCCGGTGACCAATTGCAGCAGGCCTTTTTTTAAAGAGAGAGTGTGGGGAGTCGACTGACTGCACAAGCACTTACCAGGGTCATTCCTTGCGGTGTTAACGTCCTCCCGGAGGGTGACAAGGGCTGACCAGAAATCAGCCTACACCACGCTGGTTAAAGAGGTCGTCCGACGCACGTTTTGACGAGACACATCCATCCTACGCGCGCACACACACAGTTGTTCCACCCACCCCACTCCCTCCCAGAACCCACGCACCACAGACCTGAACGCTGAGCCGAGTTCAGTCGACCAGTTAAGGCCCCCTCCCTACAGAGCCTGGCCTCTTGCTTAGCTTCTGAGAGGGTGAGAAAGGAGAGCTGACGAGAGATCAGACTTCAAGACCCTCCGAGTGTGTCTTCGAGTTCTAGCATCCGTCGCTTCTCTGTACATGTTGTTTCTGCCACTGTCTCCAAAGGTAACGAAAACCCAAGAGTCAATGTCATTCATGATCAGAACGCAGACGTATAGTCTGATACTCCCTAACATACTGTACACTAACATTCAGCTATACAGAGCATGCACTGTCAGAATCCACAGGTTTATGTGTGTGTGTTTCTGTCTGGGTGGGTGTATGAGTGTTTGGAATACATTACATATTATCCTGGGTGTAGTGATAGTGTTTTATTTTTATTAAATTTTTAGGGGGGAATGTAGCTGATTTACTTACCTTGATGGTGGCTTGTCCTGATACTGTATATTAGGTCAAACTATTTGAATGTTTGCGCTGTTCCCTTGGGTTTTAAGTAACTGTCTGCACATAGTTTACCATATCAAGGTAGGATTCTAAAGACTTGGGCTTGCAAAAGGCAAGTCCTTTGTCATTAATTTGGTCAGTGTTTGTTTAGGGTTTTGGGTGCCATTCATAAAGTTCTGGTCTTTTGTCTCATTGTGTGAAAATGCAAGGGATGATTTTAGCACCTCAGACCCCCTTTTAAAACATCCCAGTCTCAACACCCAGCTCCTCCATTTACTTGAACTCTCTGTAACTTTCACTTGTTGATTTAATTATGCGAAATGAATTAGGGTTCTCCCTACATGTTATATAATTTGTGGAAGTTGGCGATATCCAATGAGGCTGTAATGTGTTGTATTTATAAAGTATGAAAGTGTCTTGACCAAGGCAAACTGGTTGTAGTGGGACAGAGTTCATTATGGGCCAGCAGGGTTGGAGCTGTGATTGGTTCTGAGATGGGTGCCGGGCTAGTTATTGAGAGGACATGCTGGGACAAGATGGGTGCCGGGCTAGTTATTGAGTGGACATGCTGTGTCTGCCCTGTACTTACACCCCTCTCTGTCTGTTTCAGTCGTTCCAGATCTCCAAGCCAGAAAAAGAGCCCCACCCCAGGCGAAGATTGATTTGAAGACTAAACTCGTCCCCATCCCCCTCCAACCAACTGGCTTTAGCCTTGCAGCTATTTGTTTTGTCTTTGTTCCCTGCATTGATTAGAATCTACCCCTACCTTTTCTGATGCTGTGTAATTACTCTACAGGATTAGCTTCATATCTAACCCTGCATGCCTTACACGATGTCACATTCCTAAAATGTCTCTCCTTTATGTCCATTTTTTATTTTATTTAGCAAAACAGTTCAAATATCTAATTTCAGAAGTGGGATTTGTGAACCAGAACTTTGTAGTTGTTCTTATTTCCTATACTATATTCAGTGTGGCATTGTGTTCAAGAGCTGTAACAGATGTACTTGAAGTTTTTGTTTTCCCTGGCTTCCCTGGATTTTGAAATAAATCTAGACATGTTAATTCAGTGTTTTTGTTTTAATCATTGAGAACATCTACAGAATGTGTCTGACATGGAGATGTTTTATAGTGAAAAGGGAAATCACATGATATGCTTCCAATCTACAATGGTTTGCAGTAAATTAGCTTTCATTTTCAAACTAATGCTCCCGCTTATCACTTTTGGAAGTATTGTTGACATGTGTCCAACACCTTCATTCATGGTTATTTACTTATAATCCATTGTATTTTTTTTATTTAACCAGGAAAGTCAATTAAGAACAAATTCTTATTTACAAAGACTGCCTACCCCTGCCGACGATGCTGGGCCAATTATGAGCCGCCCTATGGGACTCCCAATCATGGCCGGATGTGATACAGCCTGGATTCGAACCAGGAACTGTAGTGACGCCTCTTACACTGAGATGCCTTAGACCGCTGAGCCACTGGTGCAAGTCATCTTGACTCTCTTTTCAACCTTACTAATTAAAATCCATTCTCAAAAAGCTGTAACTACCTAGATCACTCACCTGAATTGAAATTGTATTAACTGTAGAAATAAAATGGTTAATCTTGTTTACATTTTTATATTTACAGATAAGTGATCAATACTGTCGTAGTGGGTTGATCTCTAACTAGAAGATATTCAGGAAGGCTTGTTTTGTGCATTTTAACTGGTCGTCAGTTGATGATTACATTATTGACGTGCCTTTTAGGCCAATTGGAAACTCTTCAAGGCGGGCCCATATGTGTGACTTCTCAGGACTTTCCCGTCCATTTCACACCGTCACCGCTACCAACCTTTTTAACTGGGACAACATGGCTATGGCAGGCCGTTATTACGAAGGCGGCAGGGCAACGAAAAGACTAAAAACCAACGACGGAATGGCAACGGTAAATAATTAATGCTGATTTCATCTGCGTTTTAACAAGAAACTGAACTTAAACGCATGCATTTAAATGTATTCTTTAGTTGTAGATAACACAATGTTAGACTCATGACGAGGCGTTTCAAAAATTGATTGCGCCCAGTAACGTTAGCTAGCTCGTGCTAGCTTGCTCTCCCGTGTTCCACGATGTTAAACAAAAACACTATTTTTCTTGTAGAATAACTTTCGGTCTATTTTATGTGTAGCTTACATTACCAGTAAACATCGCAATATAGCTAGTTAACTAAGTTAACTGGCTAGCTAGTTTTGTTAATATTTTTTTTCAACCATTGTCTAGCTAACGTAGGCTAGCTAACGTTAGCCTTTTTTTCGTTTAAATGAATGGGTGTGCAATCCAGGCCACGCCACATATTTTATGGTAGCTAGCTAGTGGTAGCGTAACGTTATTGCTTTGTTCTAGCCTAGTGGTTTCGTTTGGCCAGGCACAAACCAACGAACACGAGTTGGTGTTCACCCGTGCCAATATATCCAACAAACACCGGCTTCTCGGGCATTATCTCTTAAATAAACCTAACTAGATTCATAATTGACGGGTCGTTGATTTAGCCGGTAACTAACGTTAGCAAGCGAGCGAATTAATTTGCTACTTCTCGAATATGCATAACCTTCTGAGACCACGTTCTCGTAATATTACGGACAACAAAATACATTTCCTCATTAATATTCCCAGAATGTTTTGCTGACTAGATACCCATATTTCAGGACATGTTGGTAGGTAATGTTCATATTTCCAGCCAGACTAAACTCAACTCCACCGTGAAGGAAGTTTGATTAACTCCGCCAACGGAGTTTAGTAGAGAGCAGGCTACTTCGATTCGCCCAAGGTCAATACTTCAAACCATTTAAATTGAAACGCTACCAATGTTTGTCCTCTGTGGCTGCATGCCTTTGTTTACCGAAATCCATACATTTTAATTAAACATAAAATACAACCACAGGTTTAAGCTTCTATTCAATTGGCACATGCGCAAACCGTCGGTGGTTGTATTTGATGAACGTTTATTGGGAGTGGATTTCAAACAAAGGCACTTATAACTGCAGAGGACACAAGGTAAGCGTTTCATAATTTACATTTTTCGAAGTATTGACCTTGGACGAATTGATGTAGTCTGCGCTGAATTACCCAAATACTGGTATCTGCTCAACTCCACTGGAGTTCATAAACTTATTTTACCATGTAGTTTATTCAGCTAGTCTCGTGCTATGAGTTTATTGCTTGAATTTAGTTTACCCATTATTTTTTTGCAGGAGGGCTATGATGACCCACATAAGACCCTTCCCTCTCCAGTTGTGCATGTGAGGGGCTTGGTGGATGGCATTACAGAAGCTGACCTTGTGGAGGCCCTGCAGGAGTTTGGCGCTATTAGGTGATGAATATGTACATTAATTGACCGTCTGCTTTAAAAAAAAATATCTCTCGTGACAACAGAGAAATGGCTCTGGCAGAAGACTGGTACCCTGACTACTTCACTTACAATGCACACATTTCACAGTCCAATTTTGCTCCACACAAACACAGTGCAACCATTTTATAGTTGGGTACTGTTAAACCAGTAATGGCTATCTTTACCTCTGCAGAGCTTCTGTTCTAACACTTCTATAACACAATTGATCCAACTCAAGTTCCAAATGAGCAGCTAGAATCTGAGCTGAAACAAAAGCCAGAAGCACTCCAGAGGAGCAAAGCAAATAAAGAAACTTTGTCCTTTTGACTTTGTTATGCGTCCTTTATTAATATAACATTTTTGCTTACAGCTATGTGGTTGTTATGCCCAAGAAGCGTCAGGCCCTGGTTGAGTATGAGGATTTGAATGGGTCTTGCACTGCTGTGACGTATGCGAATGACAACCAGATCTACATTTCCGGGCACCCAGCCTTTGTCAACTACTCCACCAGCCAGAAGATCTCCCGGCCAGGCGACCCGGACGATTCTAGAAGTGTCAACAATGTTCTACTTCTCACCATCATGAACCCAATCTACCCCGTTACCACGGTAAAGTGCTGGCCACCTCTACCCAACCTATTGATTCTGTTGTGCTGTGTACTTCAACATTATTTCTGATCATTTGAATTACTTAATGTCTACAGGATGTGCTCTACACGGTCTGCAATAACTGCGGCCCTGTCCAGAGGATTGTCATCTTTCGGAAGAATGGTGTTCAGGCCATGGTGGAATATCCTTTGCTGCAAAATAAAATTTTCAAAATTATGTATTTTGTGAATCAGTTGTGTGCCCTCAGGTAATCCTTAGTGAAACTAAGACTTCTGGAATTTTAAGTTGACATACTGTCTACATACCAAATCAGGCAGCCAGCAGTCTGGAACATGTTATTTGTTTGTAGCACGTGCTGTATGTGATGAGTGATTAACCAGATACTAGCACAAAGAGACTTGTAAACAAGGGCTTGTGCAATAAGCTCTAGAATTACCGGAATGTGTAATGGTGTCTGCGCAATGTACTGTTCTCAGAACTAGTCTGCATGACCTTTCCTTGACTCTCAACACGTTTGATTCGGTGCAGAGTGCACAGAGGGCGAAGGCCTCCCTCAATGGGGCAGACATCTACTCTGGCTGCTGCACTCTCAAGATTGAATATGCCAAGGTAGAGGAACATGCACATCCATAGCGCCGAACACCTAGTGTTCCATGATATGGACTTGAAGAAATGCTTTGCTTTGGAATTAATTTGTATATTCTCCCACAGCCAACTCGTCTCAATGTGTTCAAGAATGACCAGGACACTTGGGACTACACCAACCCCAACCTGAGTGGTCAAGGTAACGCACACAGCCATCCGTGGTCCTTGCTGACACTACTAGCACCCTTACTGCCACTGTGGGGGATTGGAAGGGGGGGGTGGATGGTAGACCTTCAGGAGTAATGCCACTGAGCACAGGAAATGCTCCTTTAACCAGCTCAATGTTCACAGGGCTGGGATCTTTCGCTCCAGCTGTTATTTTGGTTTAGTGAATTAACTCTTGCATGGGGCTCCATTTCAGTGGCATTATGACTGAAGTGCTGGTGTGGTCTTCTGGTGATGCACCGTCCGTCACACAGCCAGACACGCTAGGGATGCAAGGAGCAGCTGAATGGCCAGATATTCTTCACTAGAGACTTCAGTTATTGCTCAAGGCTTTTAGTTGCACACCTAATATAAAACAGGATGCCACCCTTGCTTGGAACACCCCGGAGTAAACTCCTTAACCTCAACCCAGTGCTATCAGAGCTAAAGATATGTGGTTACTAAGGGTACCAAATCAAGGTCCTGCAGCTTTTCTAGTTTGGCAACGACTGACTCGTAGTAAAACTACCTGACGACAGTCATTTGTTACTCATTAAATGTGAGATAAGGACGCGTTCTAGGATGTTGCTCATAAAACTTGCCACTGATCCATTAAGTTTTTACATGTCTGAATACCTGCTTGATTGCGTCTCGGCATTGTCTGATAGACGGTGATGTTATGCCTGTGTAAAAAAATATATACTGAGTGCTCTGTATTGGTTTTGCAATGGCAACCAATCTGATGCACTGCCCATGGATACATCAAGTTGTAAGACTAGAGTCTGAGCAAAAATACCTTCCTGTTTACCCACTTGAGTCTCTTGTGAAGCTTGCTCTATCAACAGCCAATTGCTCCTTTCATTCCCAGTGCACTCGTCAATGTATAGATCTGTACATCTATACAGGCTACTTTAAGCATTGAACACAAACAGCCACTCTGGCTTCTCGTCGGAACACGTTGGAGCAACACATTTCCATATATGCATTGGAGACACATTGTTGCCGTCATCAACACTACTCCCAACACTACTCCTGCCGTCAACACTACTCTCAACACCACCTCAACTTCCACCGCTCCTACTTCAATAAGGACACATCCACTTTCTGTACCAAACAGAAGGAACACTTAGGACATTGGGGATGGATAGACTGCAAGACCATGGCAGCAGACATGCTTTGATAAACTGACATTTCCCCCCCCAATCCATCTCTTTCGTGCCGCAACAGCATAGCTCCAAAGCCACGAAGACATCCCCTATACCTTTTCTATGGCATGACACATTTTCCATGGGGAGTTTTGGTTGCTGGTACATTGGCACTAAGCTGTGCTTTCCACACCCTCACAATTGAGACCCAGCAAGACATGCCTGACACATTGAAACATGCCATCACCCAGACCTCACCTGCAAGTCATCACCTTACTGTTGACACGGAAGCTTTTTGACTGATACACATGCCCAGGAGACCTACCTTATAAAGACAACATCCAGAGACCCGTAGTGCGAGCATGCTCACACAAACACAAAACAGATGAACCATACTGATACAAACCAGTTGCTCAAGACTACACAGCCCTGTCCTGTTCTCTGTACCTGCCTGCCTTTGGTGGTGCAGGTGGTTTCGCTCTCTTGTGCCCTGCTCCTGGTGTTTAACACATCAAACACTAGTCAAAACCCTCCGCTCCTGTTCCTGCACTGACTCCATAGATGATTCGCACCGTCACTGTCAGGCTGTAGCCAGTCACATGGGAAGGAATACAACAGACAACTGATGAAGACACTACAAACATGAACAAGCATACGCACATTCAGGCAGACCATATTTTTCTCCTCATATATGCATACCTCATGGAGTCGGGTGTTCTGTTTTGCCTCTTTCCCCCCTCCTTTCCTCCCTATACTGTTTTGCAACATGCATCCCTGTTTAGTTTCTCCATCTTTTTCTGAATGCAGCTCTCTTGTGGAAATTTGACCTTTTTAGTACCTGTGTAACACCTTCCATGTGACGCAGGTCTGGCAATTTGCGCCTAATGAGGACCCAGGTCTGATATGTGCCAAATGGCTGCTTTGCGGCCTGCCATTGGCAAGGAGTGTATTCGATAAGGCACTTGGAGAGTGGACCACCAACCACAATGGAAATTGCCACAAAAAGTCCAGAAATTCGACCAAAGGTGGAAATGTTCTTCCAAAGGGGAGTGGAGTAAAAGGATTAAATGAAAACGGAGAGAAGTAATGGACCCACTGCCAAATAACAGCAAATGTCTCCAGCCTCAATCTTTGTCCTTCAATATATCCATGCTGTAAGTAAGCTGATCCCCAGTTTGTTACACAACACACATTCCATTTCTTACACTCGGGATGTCTTCAAAAAGATATTGTGATATTGTCCTCAGTTCTTTGTATTTTTTTTCTATATTTATATGGTGTTCCACTCCCCTGTTCTCAGTGCCACCATATTTCAAAGGTGGCCTTGTAGTGCATTCCCTGTGGGCATTTTGGCCTCTGTTGAAGACTTGTCCAAATAAAGCTGGTGTTTGGGTGGCTCTCCACTAGGAGGCTATATGTGTTCTTTACATTTTTCGAGACTTGTAGACAGAATTGATATGTGACGCTTTCTTATTTGTATAACCTAGTTACAATATGAAGATAGTGGACTGTGAATGTGTTTTAAATTGAAGAATGTTGAAACAGTCAAATTTGTCTAATGCGCCAGTGATTTTCTTAATTTCTCAAACTATCCATGTGTAGGTGAGTGTGTTTAATCTGGCCTGAATTTAATGTGTATGAGATGTGTACCTGTACAGATGCAGAAGCTGATGGCAATGGGAGCAATGCTGGAGGTGTGTTTGCAAACTTACGTTGGCTTCATTCTCACCCACCTCATTCTCCCTTCTACCATATGCTAACCGATTTTTAAAATGGAGGATGTATCTAGCTTTCAGGATTGTTAGCTTTTAATTCATTCTTAGCTGTTGTATTGACAGTTTGCTTAAACTGAGTATTCAAGATAAATTGTCACTTTTGGCATCTGAATGCCATGACTGAACCAGTAGATATACAGTACTATGTAGATTTTTTTTTTTGTCTTGTTGGTGTTATTAATATTCAGTAGTTATTACGCTTAGTGTGCTTACTCTAGATGTGTTTCTTGTGTGCTATCCTTAATTCTAATTGAACATCTGCTACTGCGCTGCATTGTCATGTCTCCTGTCATTTCTTGACAATTTATCTATCGCTTTTCTCTCTTCCCTCTTTTTTTTTTCTGCCTCCTGCCTTTATCACCTCTCAGAAGATGGGAGTGCCAACCCCAACAAGCGTGTGAGGGCGCCGGCTCTGCTGGGAGACCACCCTCCAGAGTACGGTAAGGCTCTTAGGCCCAGGGGACACACACGTGCTGGCCCTTGTAGTGCTCTCCTCACTCTAAATTCACCTGCAAGGTGCCGATTGGTAGGTTAAAAATGGGTACCCCACAGTGGCAGTGAAGTGGTGTATTCAATTTTCTTAGCTCATCTAGTAATGGAATGTGCCACCCTTTCATCAAAACCAGATGATTTTACACATGGTGAGGTTAACCACTTTCTTTGGAACGTCTATCCTCTGTTCCCATCAAGCCATGTTCCCTGAATGATACTGTGGTCCCTTGTGTTCCTAGCGGGTGGTTACCATGGATACGACGAGAGCGGCTATGGCCCCCCACCACCCCCACATTACAGCGAGGGCCGTCGCATGGGTCCTCCCATGAGGGGACGAGGGGGGGCACACAGCTACGGCGGGGGACCTGGCTACGGCCCTCCCCCTCCACCCCCCGGCGAGTACAGTGCCCACGCAGACTCCCCTGTAGTCATGGTCTACGGTCTGGAGCCTGCCAAGATGAACGCCGACAAAGTGTTTAATGTTTTCTGTCTCTACGGCAATGTGGAGCGGGTAAGTGTGGAGGGAAAGAGGGCAAGTCATTGCAGTTATTTCAATAAGAGGCTGCTGGTATTGAGTGACCCGATGCATCTGGTCCCCTACCTCAGGTGAAGTTTATGAAGAGTAAGCCAGGAGCAGCCATGGTGGAGATGGGAGACTGTTACGCTGTGGACCGGGCCATCACTCACCTCAACAATAACTTCCTGTTTGGACAGAAGCTCAGTGTCTGGTAAGATGTTTATCTGAAACGCCTTGTCATTTAAAGTTGGTGCTTAATCTTATTCGCTGCCTCTTGCCATAATAAGTGACTGTTCTGTGAGGCTTGTACAAGTTCAGTCTAATGCTCTTTTCCCTTTGCAGTGTGTCCAAACAGCAGGCCATCATGCCCGGTCAGTCTTATGAGCTGGAGGACGGCAGCACCAGCTTCAAGGACTTCCACGGCTCCCGCAACAACCGCTTCACCTCCCCAGAACAGGCCGCCAAGAACCGCATTCAACACCCCAGCAACGTCCTGCACTTCTTCAACGCCCAGCCAGACTCATCCGTCGAGATTTTCACTCAGGTGAGTCCCAAAGCACACCGGGAACCACTTTATGTAGGGAGCAGTGAAATAAAGACCAACACTCCTACAAAAGTAATCAATTGATCGTTGTCGTTTTCTTTTCAGATCTGTGAAGATGTTGGTGTCAAAGCCCCTGCAAACATCAAACTTTTCACAGGAAAGAGTAAGTGTACACTTGAGCTTCGTTTTGAAACTACATACTCTTTGGTATAAATGACAGTGGTGCTAAACTGAATTGGACTGTCTTATCAGGTGCGGGTCCAGGTGAGCGCAGCTCGTCAGGGCTGTTGGAGTGGGAGTCCATCAACGACGCCATGGAGGCCTTGTCCATGATAAACCACTACCAGATGAAGAATGCAAGTAAGTGTTTGAGATCTAAGCCTATGTATTAAAAAAATGTTTATTCAAGTGGTGATGGCTGTTTTTAGTTTTCTAATACCATCTGTCTTTCTCTTCAGCTGGCCCGTACCCATACACCCTCAAGCTGTGCTTTTCTACCGCTCAGCATGCAACCTAAATGGCCACCAGGATCATGGAGAATGTTCCACAAACTGTCATCCCTACAGTCTTCACCCCTATTTTGACCTTGTGTGTTTTAGGCCGTTAGTGAGTTTGTCCGCAGTCATATCGGTTTGTCCTAATTCTTTGATATTGAGCTCATGAAAGCAAGGTGTGTGAGAACTGGTAAATCACAAATAATTTGAATTGTTTTTATGCCTGATGGATGAACAAGGAAAAGCTTTTGTATCTTTTATTACTCTCCGGGTTTTTTTTGTATTGCTGCTTACCATTTCTGTCTGTATTTAGAGGAAGGAGAGTTTCTTTAGTTGTAAGAAATAAAATTCAATTTCAAGTAGTGCATCTTTTGTTACTGCCCTCCAATAAATAAACCTCTATGCCAGTTACCAACTTGGTTATTCAGTGAAATGATTATAATTTAATATATTTGTTGTTATTAAACTATTCTGTTTATAAGGGCTAGAAACGCGACCGTATCCTGCCCTTTTGAATGCCGCATTTAGACGATTCCTAGATGCCGTAGCTCAGAAATGGTACAAAACCAGCATGCCAGCTAGTTTAGTGGAACAGCTCTTGAGATAATCGTGTTTACAGCACGTGCTCTTTGCTCACAGTAATAGTGAATACCCTTATCTGCGTTCTATACCCTTTTGTGCTTTTAGCTATAAGCGTTGAGCAACAGTACCTTTTACTTGACAGCCAGCTAGTTGCGGCAAGTAGACCGACTGCGCCTTTCATTTGTTTTTTTTGCTCTCGAGTTTTATTTAGTCGAAGGGCTATGACGTTCATTATCAGATCAGCTCTCATGAAAAGTAAGTAAATTATTAAGTTGTATGATGCAGTGCTTTGTCAGCTTTAAAACGTAGTTAACGTTCGCTGAATATATATTTTGTATGTCGCATCCGTTCAACTCACGTTAGCTACTTAGCAATGCTACAGTACTAGCCAGGTTAGGAAGTAAACGTAATTGGTTAACGCCATATAATTATTCGAGACTCTGACCAGAGCCTATAGTTAGCAAGGTAACTTAAAATAATGTCAACACTTAGCTGGCTAAGTAACGTTATAGCTAATAATAAGCTCCAACTAATGTAAACCGTGTTTGGTTAGCATCTTGGCTAACTAGGTGAAAGGTGACTACGTAACTATTCTGTATAGGAGTGGAAAGCAAGGTGGTTTAGTAGGTCGTAGGTCTAAGCCGTGCAACTGACTATTAGTGGAAATGTGTTGCTCTCATTCAATATGAATTTGGCTTTGTTGTAATTCATTGTTATTCAATCACCAACCCCCTCCCCTTCCCTCTCATTTGGGTGCTGATCATCAGACAGGAGTTTATGGCTTCCAGGTCTCAGTGCTGTAAGGGCCATATCCTCTCCAGTGGGCCCCACTCCTCCTTTTACCACCCTGTCTGTCAGTCAACCTGCCACTGCTGTCACTCACATAGAGCTGCACCGGCCAGAGAAACGCAATGCCATGAACAAAGCCTTCTGGAGGTAACACCTGGCCCAAACCAGTGGTGGAAAAAGAACCCAATTATCATACTTGAGTAAAAGTGAAGGTACCTTTTTAATAGAAAATGACTCAAGTAAAAGTCACCTAGTAAAATGTTGGTTTCAAATATACTTAAGTTTCAAAAGTAAAAGTATAACTCATTGCCAACCAGACGCACCATTTTCTTGTTTTTTTTATTTAAGGATAGCCAGGGGCTCACTCCAACACTCAGACGTAATTTACAAACTAAGCATGTGTGTTTAGTGAGTCCACCAGATCAGAGGCAGTTGGGATGACCAGGGATGTTCTGTTTAAAAGTATATTAATTGGAACATTTTCATGTCCTGCTAAGCATTCAAAATAAAACAAGTACTTTTGGGTGTCAAGGAAAATGTATTTTCTTAAGGAATGTAGTGAAATAAAAGTAGTCAAAAATATAAATAGTAAAGTACAGATACCCCAAAAAACTACTTAAGTTGTACATTAAAGTATTTTTACTTAAGTACTTTACAACATTGGCCCAAACACCACTACTTGAACACAGCTGAAACATTCCCGCCTTTCTAATTGTACTTTTGTGTAACTCAGCACCACAGCACTGTGTTCCCTTATGAATTTATGTGCATCCTGTATTTCTTTGAATTTAATTTTTTTTTCTCTTAACCCTCTCTTCCACCATACATCCATCCTCTTCTTTCAGAGAAATGGTGGAGTGCTTTACACAGATAGCTGAGGACCCGGATTGCCGGGTGGTTGTCGTCTCCGGTGCAGGAGAAGTCTTCACAGCTGGTAAGAGAATAATGTTTCCCAAAAGCTTACAATTGTCTCAGGTTGAACTGGGTGCTGCTTATCAATAGGCTGTGCCAACAATATACCAAACATAGCAATATACCAGTAATAAGATCGGTATGCTGTTACCTCTGTCGGATTTTGACTGTGTGTAGGCATTGACTTGATGGACATGGCCAGTGAAGTCTTGCAGCCTGAAGGGGACGACATGGCCAGGACTTCCTGGAACATGCGACGCATCATCGCCAAGTACCAGGAAACCTTTAGCGTCATTGAAAGGGTCTGTATATGAACTTGTGAAATACTTACTCCTGCACAATATGTTAGAGGTTGATAGTGAACAAGTAGGAAAATGCATTCTCTTTCCCACCACCTCGTTTCTACTTGTAGTGTCCAAAGCCTGTGGTTGTGGCAGTGCAGGGAGCTTGTGTTGGAGGAGGTGAGTTTTGGTGGTATATTACTGATTTGCTTGTGACCGTGAAGTCTTGCAAAGCTTTCATAGATCATTTACAAAATGTGACTGTTTCTTCTCCCGTGAAGGTGTTCTGTAATACAGCTGTAATGGCTTGTCATGTTATAACATGTACATGTCCTGTTAGGAGTGGATCTGATCACAGCCTGTGATATCCGTCTCTGCACTCAAGATGCCTGGTTTCAGGTGAAGGTAAGTGGGCTTAAATACATCTCCTCAGCCCCAATGACCGTCTCCTTGAGGACCAAGGTCCAGGGGACACCTAAAGGTCTTTGCAGACTTTACGTCAGATTCAGGCTTTTACGATTATCACATCACACTGCGATGTTACCAAATGAAAATCTTTATATCAACCTGGCCAGATTGTACAATTTGCTTCAGTTCTGTCATCACATTCTGCGATTGGCTTGCGAGGCTTCGTCAGCCGACGTAGGATACATCAACTGCAGCAGTGTATTTCATCTGCGCATGTGCCAGCAGCGCAAGCCTCACTATGCTTATGCCTGAGTAAAGTGAGTTTTGAAAAACTAAATGTATTCATCTTAAAAATAGCTTTCACATACAAACTTCATATGTCGAACTCACAATCAAATAAGCTTCCCCAAAATAACATGGTCACTGTGGTAAAGCACTTATTTTGATTGGCTATTTTGAACATTTATCAAAATCCAATCAGGTAGCCTGATTTCAGATGTCATGTAAACAAGGTTATTAGGGAAATAGCTCTTCTTGCACTGCATGAAAAGGTTTAAATCAAACTACAAAAATGTGGACACTGCCAGAACTTTGTCGAAGACTACAACCGCACGTAGTGGTACTTAATCGGCAGACCTAAACCCTGTCACACTCAACGAGCCAAGACGTAGTGGTACTGAATCGGCAGACCTAGACCCTGTCACACTGAAAGAGCCAAGACGTTGTGGTACTGAATCAGCAGACCTAGACCCTGTCACACTGAACAAGCCAAGACGTAGTGGTACTGAATCAGCAGACCTAGACCCTGTCACACTGAATGAGCCAAGACGTAGTGGTACTGAATCAGCAGACCTAGACCCTGTCACACTGAATGAGCCAAGACGTAGTGGTACTGAATCAGCAGACCTATTCCCTGTCACTCTGAATGAGCCAAGACGTAGTGATACTTAATTAGCAGACCTATTCCCTGTCACACTGAATGAGCCAAGACGTAGTGGTACTGAATCAGCAGACCTAGACCCTGTCACACTGAATGAGCCAAGACGTAGTGGTACTGAATCAGCAGACCTAGACCCTGTCACACTGAATGAGCCAAGACGTAGTGGTACTTAATTAGCAGACCTAGACCCTGTCACACTGAATGAGCCAAGACGTAGTGGTACTGAATCAGCAGACCTAGACCCTGTCACACTGAATGAGCCAAGACGTAGTGGTACTGAATCAGCAGATCTAGACCCTGTCACACTGAATGAGCCAAGACGTAGTGGTACTGAATAAGCAGACCTAGACCCTGTCACACTGAATGAGCCAAGACGTAGTGGTACTGAATCAGCAGACCTAGACCCTGTCACACTGAATGAGCCAAGACGTAGTGGTACTTAATTAGCAGACCTAGACCCTGTCACACTGAATGAGCCAAGACGTAGTGATACTTAATTAGCAGACCTAGACCCTGTCACACTCAACGAGCCAATCATTAACGACCTAAGAATTTGCCCACGACGTGGACATTTTGTCTGGGACGGCAAAATCGTGGCAATAGACAGCTAAAATCGTGCAGTCTACAAAGGCCGTAACTGGTAGCTGTTTTCATACATGTGTTTTCTGTAGCAACCCCCGGGGGGACTCATAGTGAATAAAAGGCAGCATGATAATAAAAATGTACTTGTGCATCCTGCTTCGTATCTCTGAGTGATGTGAAAGGTCTGCCTTTTTATATAGGAAGTAGATATTGGCCTAGCAGCTGACGTTGGAACTCTGCAGCGCCTACCTAAAGTCATTGGGAGCCGGAGGTAAGAGCAAGCATTTGATATGCATTCATTACACCATAATGCTGCGTGGTAGTCCCTCAGCTTGCATTCATAAACCAAGGAACACTGAGTGCTTCCTTGTATTGTTCTGAAGAGAGATCCCTTATCATATATATCTTCTTCTTTCCTCTCCAGCCTGGTGAATGAGTTGGCTCTGACAGCGAGGAAGATGTATGCCGATGAGGCCAAGGAAAGTGGATTAGTCAGGTATGAAAACGCGTGCGTGTATTTGTTGTGTATGTGTGTTGGTTTTGGGTACTCTTACACTCTTTCCCTGTGTAGCTGTGTATTTCCGGACAAGGAGGCGATGATGGCTGGAGCTCTTGAGATGGCAGGGGAGATAGCAGGCCGCAGCCCTGTGGCTGTCCAGGGAACCAAGGTCAACCTGATCTACTCCAGAGACCACAGTGTGGCAGAGGGCCTGAACTACATGGTGAGGCTCAGTACTACAAGGATGCTCACAACACCACACATGTCACCGTGGCAACAACATAGGCTATCAAGAACACAACCAAGTATAGATAACCATGTGTCTCTTAAACAAGTGTAGTGTTCTGATTAGGTGGGTGGGTAACTCTGTGTCCTACCAGTGTGCAGATTTTTAAAAAGTAGATGTCATTGGAAATCTGAAATGTAAAAAACAAAAAAAGGTTGAATGAATTACACAATGAGGCTGAGCGTTCAGTCTGTCTCCTGTCTTCAGGCAACGTGGAACATGAGCATGCTGCAGACGGAGGATGTCATGAAGTCAGCTGTCGCCTCCATGGAGAAGAAGAGTCCTAAAACAATAACTTTCTCCAAGCTCTGAAGCTGAGGAGCAGAAAGAGGCTGAAGCGCAGCTTTTCTTAGCCGAGGGGGAATGGATGGCGGGGCAGTGTAGAAAGTTAAATTAAAGGGACTATCTACTTACCCTGAGTCAGATGAACTAGTGGATACAATTTGTATGTCTCTGCGTCCAGTATTAAGGAAGTTCGAGGTAGTTTTGTGCGTTAGCGATAGTTTACATTAACATTAGTGCTAGCTTAGCCCGAAGACTACGAGTCTTTGCACTAAGCTAGTTAACGTTGGCTCGCAAACTACCTCGTAACTTCCTTCATACTGGACACAGAGACATGCAAATAGTATCCACGGGTTCATCTGTCTCTGTGTAGGTTGATAAATGCCAAAATGACTAACTATCCATTTAAGCTAATATGAAAATAACTTATTTCGCCACCTGACTCCAGCAGATGCATATGTTTGTGTGTTGGTGCCTTGTTGTCTGTCAGAATCACCCAAAGCAGAGCTGTCTGTAAACTGTAAAGAGTTAGTGGCCTCTCTTGCTAGCTCTGCGTGCAGGATTCAGGTTGGGTACTCTACCAACCAGCCTCACACTTTTGTAAATCTATAAAAATGATTGCATCATAAAAACTTTTTTTTTAATAAAAGATGAACTGAGCCAAAGGGCCCTGTTTCAACATGTTAAGTGTTTGTGCTGAGTTTTAGGCTTTGAGCATACAATTCAATACCTAAATATGAAATGTATGCATCTTTCACCAAGCCAATGCTCATAGTGTCGTTCTAGTTTGGACCACTGCCACCGTTGGAAGAGATATGCCTATTGCCCAGACTTACTTGCTGCGTCTTGATTACGCTCAACTGGCGACTTGTTGACTATAAATACGCACAGTGGGCATCAGGGGAGCCCGAGGTGGACTAAAAACGTTGGTCACGCCTTAAAAGCAGGCGTTCTCCTCGTATTGAGACGGCAAGGTTGTCTGACCATAGTGTAGACCTATATCAGTAAAGAGGTCCTAGTTGGAGGTCTGAAGATGCTTCTGTCTCCCATCCGTTGTATCATCCTTCTTCTCCTTGTGAACTTCGTCTATTCTGGTACGTTAACGATCCATAATGAACTGATCATATAAAAAAATACTTAAATTATGAAATACATGAGGTTGGGTAGGTTGAGCCACCCTTGTTCCTAGGAAACCATACACAAAATTAATAATTTTATCAAATATTTAGGAAGAGGTCATTTCTGAAGGAAGAAAACACATGGTTAAAAAGTGGTAAACAAGTTGCGTTCAAAAACTGTTTTTCGCCAAGTTAATTTAATGTGTTAGAGGTTTCATGATGCTTGTAATGAAACAAAAGTAGATCATTGTAATATTGTCCTATACATCAGTTGGGGTCTCTAAGCTCCAATATGAGGTTTTATACCTAGCATGAAAGTACATCCATGTATCTGTGTGGGCTGATATACACTTTGATCGTATGTCATTTTAATGCATAGGCCTATAGTTTTAATTATTGAGGTGAATCCATAAAATTGTGGTATTCAGAGAAACGAAATTGTCAAATCTAGAAGCTATATATAGATAGTTATGCGAAATGTGAAATTGGCTGCTTAAAAATTGAGCAGCTTCTATATCAATTAAAGTTGATTATGTTCCTAAAACTAATACATGGTTTATTAACACTTAAGTTTGTATTGAATTATAATCAAACACATGAAAAATAAACATGGGCTTGGCTGTCGGGTATGAATTAGACCGATAAGGTTGTGGCAGAGGGTTATAATTTATCAGCAAAAGCCATGTGCTGAGACCATCAGGAATAAATACAAATTGTATCCAGTCCAAAAAAGTTATGTGACACGTTTGGATAGCCCTTTTCGTAGAACGAAATGTGAGAGATAATTGTAGAAATTGTTAAGAAGTTGCATATGCGCACATTCAGTCTCAGGAAGGCTCTCGTGGTTTGACCAACAAATACGTGCGTAATTTAGGTCCATATGTGACTTTACGCGCAACTACAAACGATTGATCTTCTCGTATTATCTCTGTATTTGCCCGTCCTGTGTTCCTGTCGTTCTTGCTGTGCACAGAGCATTGGATTTCATATCATATTTGACATTTCATAGGACGAGTTCTGAGGAAGATCAAGGAGCACGTGCGTAAAATCCAGTATGAGAAAGTGAAGAAGAATGTGCTGATGAGCGCAGTCAACGGGAATAAGCCCATGGGCGAAGTGAGAGACGGTAAAATTCACCAACCCCTGGACCACTTCGACAGTCAAAACGATGAAACATTTCCTCAGGTGACCCACCACCGATACGTGCACATACAGTGAGGTCCAAATGTATTTTTGGTTATTTTGGCTCTGTACTCCAGCACTTTGTATTTTAAACGATACAATGATTATGAGGTCAAAGTGCTGACTGTCAGCTTTAATTTGAGGGTATTTTCATCCATATAGCGTGACAGCACTTTTTGTACATAGTCCCCCCATTTTAGAGAACCAAAAGTATTAGGACAAATTCACTTCTATGTGTATTGGAGTTTTCAAAAGTTTAGTATTTGGTGCCATATTCCTAGCGCGCAATGACTACAGCTTGTGACTACAAACTTGTTGGATGCATTTGCAGTTTGATTTGGTTGTGTTTCAGAGAATTTTGTCCCAAATAGAAATGAATGGTAAATACTGTATTGTGTCATTTTGGAGTCACTTTTATTATAAATGTTTAGAAATTAATGTTTATGAAAACTTCCACATTTTTGTGGATGCTAACATGATTATGGATAATCCTGAATGAATCGTGAATAACAACAAAACAAACTGCAAATGCATCCAACAAGTTTGTAGAGTCACAAGCTTGATGTGGTCATTGCATGCTAGGAACATGAGACCAAATACTAACTTTTGGACAAATTCACTTACATCTGTATTAAAGTAGTCAAAATATTCTTGGTTCCCTAAAATGGGGGGAACTATGTACAAAATGTGCTGTAATTTCTAAACATTTCACCCAATGTGGATGAAAATACACTCAAATGCATATACCACTGACAGTGCACTTTAACCTCAGTCATTCTATCATTCCAAAGAGCTGGACTACAGAACCAAAACAACAGCACATGGGTCTCTGTCCAAACACTTTTGGACCTCACTGTGTACAATCTTCGCAAAATCATTCGCAAGGAGATTCCTGCAAAAATATCATTTGAATATTATTTGAAGATAAGTGCTTTCTTGCTTCCTCTCCCTCTCTCACCCTGTCTCTCTCTCAGAGGTTTTTCGTGAATGAAGCCTATTGGGAGCGTCCTCATGGCCCAGTGTTCCTGTTCATCGGAGGGGAGGGCCCGATCTCTGAGTTCAATGTGCTGGCAGGTACACACACAGCTTCCCCCGTCACGCTCTTAAGTAATATAAAAAGAAAATGGAAATGCACTGACACGATAAGTTAGGCTTACATAGGTGTTATGAATATGATACTTGTATTTAGTTTCAAGTCAATGGTTTTTGTGTTGTTGATACCTCAACCAACTCTTAACCTCCCCCTATTTTTCCTCTCCGCTCCTGCTTTGTGTGTATCTGTAGGCCACCACGTGGACATGGCTGAGGAGCACGGGGCCCTGCTTGTGGCCCTGGAGCATCGTTTCTACGGCGAGAGCATCAACGAAGATGGCCTGGAGACTGAGAACCTGGGAGACCTGTCCAGCCAGCAGGCGTGAGTACTGGTGGGAGGAGGGAGTCAAATGTGATGACGTTGAATCAATGTGGAAAACTGATTGGATTTGCAAAAAGTCATCAACGTGAGAGAATTTCATATTTTTTTTTCACCCAACTTTGAACCTAAATCCAATGGCATGGTGACATTTTTGGTTGATTTCATGTTGAATTCACGTTAGTTGACAACTCAACCAAATGTAAATCAAAACTAGACGTTGAACTGATGTCTGTGCGCAGTGGGTTGCTACTTGAAGTATGCAGAGAGCTTTTGAGTGGGTTGGAATTGGGCAGAGATTGAATTGCATTTTCTCTGCCATCTCTTGGTTTCCAGTCTTGCCGACATCGCAGAATTCCATCAATACATCAGCGATCGCTTTGACCTCTCTGACAAGAATACCTGGATCAGCTTTGGAGGTTCCTATGCTGGGGCCTTGTCTGCTTGGCTCAGGGGAAAGGTACAGTAGAGATAAAACAACACTGTCTATATTTATACTTCGGACTGGACAGCAGTGTTATTGTATGCTGGTCTACTCTATTCTATGGTAATAATACTAAATCATGTTCTCTGTTCCTGCTCTTCCAGTTCCCTCACCTGGTCTACGGTGCTGTGGCCTCCTCTGCTCCTGTCAAAGCCAAACTGGACTTCTCCACATTCAACAAAGTAATGATCTCATCATTAGTATTAACTACCGCTATTATGGTGGTAGTTGTAGTGGTGGTAGTTGTAGTAGTGGGGTGGTGGTAGTTGTATTAGTGGTGGTGGTTGTAGTGGTGGTGGTGGTGGTAGTAGTAGTAGTAGTGGTGGTGGTGGTAGTAGTAGTTGTATTAGTGGGGTGGTTGTAGTTGTGGTAGTGGGGTGGTGGTAGTAGTGATGGTGGTAGTTGTGGTGGTGGTGGTGGTGGTAGTTGTAGTAGTGGTGGTGGTGGTGGTAGTTGTGGTGGTAGTTGTAGTGGTGGTAGTTGTAGTGGGGTGGTAGTGGTAGTAGTAGTAGTGGTGTTAGTAATAGTAGTAGTGGTGGTGGTGGTAGTGGTAGTTGTGGTAGTTGTAGTGGTGGTGGTAGTTGTAGTGGTGGTGGTGGTGGTAATAGTAGTGGTGGTAGTGGTAGTTGTTGTGGTGGTGGTAGTTGTAGTGGTGGTGGTGGTGGTGGTAATAGTAGTGGTGGTAGTGGTAGTTGTGGTGGTGGTGGTAGTAGTAGTTGTAGTGGTGGTAGTTGTAGTAGTGGGGTGGTGGTAGTTGTAATAGTGGGGTGTTGGTAGTTCTAGTGGTGGTGGTGGTGGTGGTAGTAGTAGTTGTAGTGGGGTCGTGGTGGTAGTTGTAGTGGGGTGGTGGTAGTTGTAGTGGTGGTTGTGGTGGTTGTAGTAGTGGTGGTAGTTGTAGTGGGGTGGTAGTTGTAGTAGTGGTGGTAGTTGTGGTGGTAGTTGTGGTGGTGGTAGTAGTAGTTGTGGTGGTAGTTGTGGTGGTGGTAGTTGTGGTGGTGGTAGTTGTAGTAGTGGTAGTTGTTGTAGTAGTGGTGGTAGTTGTAGTGGGGTGGTGGTGGTAGTTGTAGTGGGGTGGTGGTGGTAGTAGTAGTTGTGGTGGTGGTAGTTGTAGTAGTGGTAGTTGTTGTAGTAGTGGTGGTAGTTGTAGTAGTAGACATACTAGTAACTGTGGCACTATTTATAGTGTTAATAGCATGGTAGATGTGATGTTCAGCTGTACAGACGGTGAAAACAAACCCCGGTGTTGCTCTCTTCCAGGTGGTGGGTCTGAGCCTTGCGGACGAGGACGTTGGAGGTTCAGATAAGGTTTGACAACATTTACAGTAGACATGGGTTAGAGTGTCTGACTGAATGAGTCTCCTACTGTGGGGTCTCTCTCTCTCTCGCTCTCTCTCTCTCTCCTCCAGTGTGTGGGGGACATCTGGGAAGCCTTTGCTGCTGTGGAGGCCGCCCTGTTTGCGGGGAACACCACTGAGGTGGGGAAGGACTTTGGGTGCTGTGAGATCCCTGAGGATCTGGAGGACCAGATTGAGCTGATGCAGAGCCTGGCCGACATCGTCATGGGAACCGTGGAGTACAACGAGGAGGGGGGCATCCTGACTATTGAGGAGATCTGTAAAATAATGACCAATGAGACAGAGACCTTCGATTCGGAGACTGAAGCATACGACCGGCTGATCAAGCTGGTGCAGGTATGAGGTGTATTGTACATATGCGCACACACACACAGCCATGATGACAATTAATTGATTAACCAGCAGAGGGCTGTATTGAGCTACAGTTGTGCATCCCCTTGCCTTGAATGATCAAATCAAATTGTATTTGTCACATGCTCTGAATACAACATGTGTAGTAGACCTTAACGTGAAATGCTTTACTAAATAAACTAAAGTAACACAATAAAATTGCATAACAATAACGAGGCTATATACAAGGGGTACTGGTACTGAGTCAGTTTGCAGGGGTACAGGGAGGCCATTTGATTAATTGTTCAGCTGTCTTTTAGCTTGGAGGTAGAAGCTCCAGTACCGCTTGTCGTGCGGTAGCAGAGGTGAACAGTCTATGACTTGGGTGACTGGAGTCTTTAACAATTTTTTGGGCCTTCCTCTGACACCGCCTAGTGTACAGGTCCTGGATGGCAGGAAGTTTGGCCCCAGTGATGTACTGGGCCGTACACACTACCCTCTGTAGCGCCTTACGGTCGGATGCCGAGCAATTGCCATATGAGGCAGGGATGCAACTGGTCAGGATGCTCTCGATGGTGCAGCTGTAGAACCTTTTGAGGATCTGAGGACCCATGCCAAATCTTTTCAGTCTCCTGAGGGGGAAGAGCTGTTGTTGTGCCCTCTTCACAGCTGTCTTGGTGTGTTTGGACCATGATAGTTTGTTGTTGATGTGGACATAAAGGAACTTGAAACTCTCGACCTGCTCCACTACAGCCCCGTCGATGTTAATGGGGGCCTGTTCGGCCTTCCTTTTCCTGTAGTCCACAATCATCTCCTTTGTCTTGCTCACATTAAGGTAGTGGTTGTTGTCCTAGGGGCGAAAGAAACACACACCTATTTAGGCGAGGTGCTGGCTAGCGGAGAACACTTGAAAAATTAAAGGAGAGCCGCACACTCTAGGAGCTCAGATACAATAATTTAATAACCAACGTTTCAACAGAAGCTGTCTTCATCAGGGTATAATGACAAACACTGCGGGTCTCTAGTTTATATAGTTTCAAAGGACACACACAGGTGTCTGTAATCATGGCCAGGTGTGGCCTGATATTATTGGTTAATCTTCAGATATCAAAATAACATACCAAAACTTGGATAGCATATGATCATAGATACAATTTGGCTCCATAGGCCTACAAACATTTACAATAGCAAAATCACAATAATCACAAGAATGGCTTCAGATCAAAGTCTACGTTGAGACCGAAGGGAGCAAGGGTCTTTAAATTAAAGATCCAGGCAGCATCTCAATTTAACAATAAATTGTCGAGGTCACCCCCTCTCCTAGGGAGGGTGACAAGTTTGATGCCGATTAAACGTAGGGACGAAATCGAGTGGTTTGCTTCCAAAAAGTGAGCCGCAACTGGGTAAGTCGAGATGCTCCGAGATTCGTACTTTTAATTTGCGCTTTGTTATACACACATAATGTTTACCACAAGGACAAGTTATAAGATAAATAACTGCCTTAGTGGAGCACGTAATAACAGCTTTAATTGGGATCTGTTTCCCTGTTTGGGGGTGTTTGAAGGATCTACTTTTATAAGTGCCATTGCATTGAGCACAGCCATTACACTTGTAGTTCCAATCCAGTAGGGGCGCAAAGAGACGTTGTGCAGGGATATCTTGGGGTGGTAAATCAGAGTTTACCAGTTCATCTCTGAGATTTCTGCCCTGCGAGAATACGATCAAGGGGAGAATACGATCAAGGGAGGGTCCGAAAACACGTTACCGATACTGTCATCAGATCTTAGAATGTGCCGACGTTTGTGAACGATTCCCTTAATTTGTTCAGAGCACTTTGAATAGCGGGTAGTTAGAACGCAAGAATGCTTCTTTTTGCAAGACTGTCCTTGAAAAAGATTGTGTCTCGGTTTGTTTTGAATTTTCTCAATGGCAGTATTAATCTAACCATTTTTGTACCCACACTCCTTGAATTTTCTTTGCGTCTCAGCCATATTTCTCTGTCGAAATCTGATTGTTTTTTGCAAATTGCAAGTGGTTGTTGTCCTGGCACCACACTGCCAGGTCTCTTGACCTCCTCCCTATAGGCTGTCTCATCGTTGTCGGTGATCAGGCCTACCACTGTTGTGTCGTCAGCAACCTTAATGATGGTGTTGGAGTCGTGTTTGGCCATGCAGTCGTGGGTGAACAAGGAGTACCGGAGGGGACTAAGCACGCACCCCTGAGGGGCCCCGGTGTTGTGGATCAGCGTGGCTGATGTGTTGTTACCTACCCTTACCACCTGGGGGCGGCCCGTCAGAAAGTCCAGGATCCAGTTGCAGAGGGAGGTGTTTAGTCCCAGGGTCCTTAGCTTAGTGATGAGCTTTGTGGGACTATGGTGTTGAACGCTGTAGTCAATGAAGAGCATTCTGACATAGGTGTTCCTTTTGTCCAGGTGGGAAATGGCAGTGTGGAGCGCGATTGTATAACAGTCAGGGAACTCTGTTACTGTGTGTGTTTGTATTAGATCTACCGGGCCACAGGCGAGGAGCCCTGTCTGGATGCGTCCCACAAGCAGACCATCAAGGACCTGAGTGACACAAATCTGGACTCTGCCTACAATGGAGAGAGACAGTGGTACTACCAGACCTGCACCGAGTTCGGCTTCTGTAAGTACCGCTCCACCACACACTGTCACTCCTAGAGGAAATACATTGGGGTCCGAAATGAATCACACCCTTGATAAAGATGAGCAATAATGACTGTATAAAATAAATCATTCAAATACTGAGCTACATTATATTGTTTGTGAAAAATGTGGGATATTATTTTATACTAAAACATTTTTATACTAAAACAACAAAGAGATTTTGGTTAAGAAGTAATACATTTTTGTCTCTATAACAGGTAGGAGTACAAATTATTTACACCCCTAAAGATTCCTATAAATAAAGTAGTAAAAAGTTTAGTATTTGGAGTCAAAAGTTTATTATTTGTTTGCATATTCCTTGCATGCAATGACTACATCAAGCTTGTGACTCTAAAAACATGTTGGATGCATTTGCACTTAGTTTTGGTTGTGTTTCAGATTATTTTGAACCCAATAGAAATTAATGGTAAATAATGTATTGTGTCATTTTGGAGTCACTTTATTATAAATAAGAATAGATAATAAGAATGTTTCGAAACACTTCTGCAGTAATGTGTATGCTACCATGGTTACGGATAATTCTGAATGAATCGTGAATAATGAGTAAGAATGTTACAGAGGGTCAAAGATCATACCCCCAAGACATGCTACCCTCTCACCGTTCCCAATAACAGGGGAGGTTAGCATGTCTTGGCGGTATATGATCTTTGACCCTCTGTAACTTTCTCAATCATCATTATTCAGGATTCATTCAGGATTATCCATAACCATGGTAGCTTCCACTACTGTAGAAGTTTAGGAATATGGGACCAAATACTAACCTTTTGACTGATTTATTTATAAGAATCTTTAGGGGTGTGAATATTTTTTACCCCTACCTTTGAGAAAACAAATTACTTTTTAAACAAAATATCTTTCTCTTAGCAATCGCATTAGTATAAAAATATATAATTTCCCTTTTTTGTGAGCATACAACGTAGCTCAGTATTTGAATAATTTATTTTATACAGTCATTATTGCTCATCTTTATCAAGGGTGTTAATAATTTCGGGCCCCACTGTACATTTACCAAGCTTACGTCCCCACGTAGAAGCAAGGTATTTGTTTCAATCAGTGAGTTGAGTGCTCACAGCCCTGGAGGGGTAAAAAAAACAAAAACTGTCAGACTCCAGAGTTAATTTCCCCCAAAGCAGCACATTCATAAGCCAAATGCATTAACACTAGCTGTGCAAAGATCCCACTCTTTGGTACAGTATCACTCATTATAGGATCTGTATTACTGTATGCCCATAGCCACTCAGCTGTATCTTACATTACAGAAATAGAACTACAGATCAGAATTCAATAGAAATTCATTGTATTTCTATGGCTTACCTCGTCATTGTTTTGTTGTGACAGTCCAGACGTGTGAGGACGCCAGCTGTCCCTTCTCCCGCATGTTGACTCTGCAGGCTCAGACTGACCTGTGTCCTGAGGTGTTCAACATCCCCCAGCACAGTCTGCCCGGACACATCGCCTTCACTAACAAGTACTATGGAGGAGACCACCCCAACACTGACAGGGTGCTCTATGTCAACGGTGAGCAGAGACTTCACAGATAGATACAGTAGATAGGCGATGCCTAGTCAGCTGCACAACTGAATGCATTCAGACGAAATGTGTCTTCCGCGTTTAACCCAACCCCTCTGAATAAGAGAGGTGCTGGGGGGGGGCTGCCTTCATCAACGTCATTGGCACCCGGGGAGCAGTTGTTGTTCGAAGGCAGAACGGCTCGGGGATCTGAACCAAGCGACCTTTTCGGTGACTGGCCTGACCACCGGATAGATAGATAGATAGATGGAGGTTTAAACCATTACCTCTCATTACATCATAGTGTAATTTAAACCCACTGGCAGTGAATCAATGTGCTATGTCTATGTGAGTGATTGTGTGACAGCAGAGGTGGTTGGTGGGAGGAGGACGGGCTCAAAGTAATGGCTGGAATGGAATGGTATCAAACACATCAAATATATGGAAACCACACGATTGACTCTGTTCCATTTATTCCATTCCAGCCATTACAATGAGTCCATCCTCCTATAACTCCTCCCACCAACCTCCTCTGTGTGACAGTTAGTATATGACCTGCCCCTCTGGTCTGTGACCTGTGACCTCTGTCAGGTGACATTGACCCCTGGCACGAGCTCAGCGTTCTGGAAGAGGACTTGGACAAGGAGGACAAAGACATGGCCATCCTCATCAAGGGCACCTCCCACTGTGCCGACATGAACCCCGGCGGCGCTGCAGACCGCCCCGCCCTGAAGCAGGCCCGCAAGGTACGGCACACGGCAGGCTAGACAACACCTAGTTGATGTAACTGAGAGAGACTCTGACTGTGAGCTTTGGTAGCACATGAAGAGTAATGTATGCTTCAGAACTGTGTGTCTAAATTGTACACTTTGGGCTGGTTTCCCAGAAACAAAAATGCAAGGTCAATGGTCAATAGCTTGTTAGTCCAGGACTAAACTAAATCTGTGTCCAGAAAACTGCCCCATTGTCTATCTGTTATGTCATTAGAGAATATTATTTTTAAACTTCTCTTCCCCTCATCCTGATCTGTCTTTTTTCTCTCTGGTTGTCAGGCCATTGAGAGGAAAGTTGCCAAGTGGCTGAAGGAAGCTGCCTGGAAGCTTATTGGCTGATGGACCCAACGACAGGTCCCATGATCATCTGACCGTCCTGACCATCACTCAGCCAATGAAACTTTGGGCAGTGAGCCCCTCTTTTCATGTTTCTCCCCATTGGTCATGTCCTCTAAGGTGGTGTTCTTCTGGGTTTTTTTTCTAGTGTTTTTTCTAATGTTCTTCTAGTGTTTTCCTAACGTTTTTTAGCGTTTTTCTAATGTTTTTCTAGTTTTTACTTGGGTTTTTTTCAAACTTTTTCTAACGTTCTTCTAACGTTTTAGTGTTTTTTTCAAAAGTTTTTCTAGTGTTTTCCTAACGTTTTTCTAGTGTTTTCCTAAAGATTTTCTAACGTTCTTCTAGTGTTTTTCTAACGTTTTTATAGTGTTTATTGAACGTTTTTAGAGCGTGCTTGGATTTACTCCAGTATATAAGTTATAGATTTATATTTTAATAGACAGTTTTAGTAATTTAGGGAAACACTTATAATGCTGTCCACAGTATTTAAGTTTCCTAACTACGTACTAGTAGCGTATAGCTAACCAGAGTCTCAGCATAAGACGACCTTAACATTACGGAGTGTTCTAAGGTTTACAGCTGTTCACACATGCATTTTCCTTTGTCTGGATTCAGTGACGTTATCTCAGACAATACATTATCTGAATGTATGCTGGATTGCTTTGTAGCTTGTGTGGATCTTTTTAGGAGGAGTTCATTTGATTTAATCCTGCGAGTCTGAAAAGTATCATCAATAAAAGTTTGCTGATAATCTGATGTCTATTTTACCCACCAAACAATTTTTGGTATTTTGTTCATTAGCCCACTGTTAATACAATCCCAGAAGGATGTGCATGTCAGCAGTCGAGTTTCAGTACAGAGCAAAAACTGTGATGATGTTGCAAGTTATATTCAAATGACTAAATTCTCAAAGATCGTTATTGACTAAAATATTCATTTTTTAACTGTTTAAATCTTTAATCTCAGCAGGGGGCGCTATTGCTATACACATAAACCCAGTCAATGGCAAATGTCCAGCTTATAAAACTCTGAAGACTGTGTGTTTGAGTTTGTTTACATGCATGTTTGTGTGGTCTTCATGAATACATTAACATAAGCAATATATGTGCCTGCATATTGAGGTATTTAGCACCATGTGTGTCTTTGTGTATGTTTAATTATCTTTGCACTTTGAGTGTGTGGGTATCTGATCTGTTTGTGTATGGATCCTGTCATGTGTGCATGCAAAATAGTGTGTGTGTATGTATGTACGCATGTTATTTTGTGTGTGCATGTGTTACGAGAGAGAGAGAGGTGAGCAAGAGCCAGTTGTCCCAAGGCCATCTGTTTCCCTGTGGGGTGGAGGGGTGGTGATGGTCCTGCTGCTCAGGCCCGCCCCTCACTGATTGATGATCTCCACTCCCCCGGATTCGACCAGGTCACGACCTCCCACTACTGACCACCCTACAGAGAGAGCTCAATAGCACACACGCACTCATGCACACACCTCCTGTTAGTGCTAATACACTACAGTTTATTTTACTAGGACACACACATAACACATACACTCTCAGATGCACTGTACTTACATGCACACATATTCTCCAACATGGAGAGAGAGAGTGACCACATTAGAGAGACATATTTCCCACAGATCACACAAAGAGTTTGAAAACAAATCAAACATTGATAAACTCCCATATCTGTTAGGCGAAATACCGCAGTGTGCAAACCCAGCAGCATGATTTGTGGCCCGTTGCCATGAGAAACGGGCAACCAATGGAGCGCAAACAACAATGTAAATACAACCTAAATATCTTTATTTATTTTTCCTTTCATACTTCATCTACTTGCCCATTGTTACAACACTGTACATAGCGAATAATATAATATTTTAAATGTCTATATTCTTTTAAAGCTTTTGTGAGTGTAATGTTTACTAACGTTTCCCTTGTTTATTTCCCTTTTGTTTGTCTTTTACTTTGGCAATGGAAACATTTTTCCCATGTCAATAAAGCCTATTGAATTGAGAGAGAGAGAGACCAACCTTCTGAGATTCTCACACTCAATAACATTACTATATCACATTCTATACATCTATACTAGTATAGGCCTACACCAAATATGATCAAATCAAATTGTATTTGTCACATGTGCAAAATACAACAGGTTCACCTTACAGGTTCACCTTACAGTGAAATGCTTACATACAAGCCCTTAACCAACAATGCAGATTTTTTTAAAGTAACAAATAATTAAAGAGCAGCAGTAAAATAACAATAACGAGGCTAAATACAGGGGGTACCAGTACAGAGTCACTGTGCTGTTAGGCCTTCTGACCTATATTCCCCATATCTACAGTGCCAGCAGGTTTTTTCCAAGCTCTTTTATCACCAATGTTACATTATGTATTTATTATACACACAAAAACGCAATCACGGTATCAGCAAGCACTGACAGAGCGACAGGGAATGCTTTTTCTCTCTCTCATTTCCTCCCGTCTTCTCCCTCCCCCTCCCTCCCCCTCGCCTGTTCCCTTGATCAATGAGTAAGTTCCAGAGCCAGAATTATTAATCAGAGCCTATCGGCTATATGTCTCCCACAACAACCAATCACAGCAGCCCGACAGCTGGCCCATGACAAATGGAGCTGGGTGGGCGGGGTAAGAGGCACTTTATCTGATCTTAGTCAGGTCACAGCACATCTGCACTTACAGTTGATGATTGAAAACACACACACTAGTGCACACTCAACCACACACATATATTTGGACACACCACACACACATTAAGTGATTTTTATTTAATTTACCAGGTAAGTTGACTGAAAACACATTCTCATTTACAGCAACAGCCTGGGGAATAGTTACAGGATGAATGAGCCAATTGTAAGCTGGGGATGATTAGGTGACTGTGACGGTATGAGGGACAGCTTGGGAATTTAGCCAGGACACCAGGATTATCACCCCTACTCTTACAATAAGTGCCATGGGATCTTTAATGACCTCAGGACACCAGTTTAACATCCCATCCAAAAGACAGCACCCCTACACAGGGATATAAATTTTTTTAGACCTGAGGAAAGAGTGCCTCCTACTGTCCCTCCAACACCACTTCCAGCAGTATCTGGTCTCCCACTGACCAGGACAAACCCTGCTTAGCTTCAGAAGCAAGCCAGCAGTGGGATGCAGGGCAATATGCTGCTTGCATAAAGGCACATCCATGTATCTAGCTGTAAACGGACATTTTACTAGTTTGCTAGTTTGCATTCCAATGCATTCTCTAGTGTAGGTGTTAACACGTTCTACTTGAAAAATGAATCTGCCACTCGAGGAAGAACTGATAAATGATTCCATGTTCAGCTTGTCTGGAGTAAACAAACCATGGTCTGTTTCCATGCTGACAGTTCTGAAAACATTCTCAAACAAACACAGACAGACAGATAGACATGCACACACGCACCCTCCCCCCCCTCCCACAAATGCACGCGTACGTACACACATCCTTCTTGGCCTATGGGCTCCCTAATGCACAGGAGGGCCAATGGGGAGAGCACTCTCTAATTGACTCTACTTTCAGTACTCTTGTTTTTTTCCTGTTCTCTTGACTCTCAGTGTTGTTACTGAACCTCCAGACTCCTCTCTGCTGGGCCGTAGAACAACACAATGGGTGTGTCCCAATAATATCTCCTGAAGTGTACACTCTTTCAAAACTTCCCACAAATCTAAAGGTCGAGGCATGGGTTAGAGGGAGTTTTCACCATATTTCCTATACCAGTCATTTTCTTTCAAATCATTGTGCACAGGTGTCCCACTATCAATGGAACCCACAGTCACTCCTGTAACTCTTGGTGAAGCCCAACTGTGAACAGTATGATCTATCTGCTGGTCCTGGTATGGCCTCCGTCCTAACACCTGAACCTTGATCAAAACAAATACATTTTTCCTTTGCATAATGACCCATTGCCAAAGATTCATTCAGATATTATTGCTAAGATTAGATTGCATCTCTTGCCATTACTTACATTTCTAGCCTAGGTTATCATGGCTCTGGGAGATCCTATTAATGTGTGATGCAGACCAGGTCCCCCGTCAGATTTATGGACCTCTTGACTTCGCTTCTCTCCTTTGCCCCTCTCTTTCTTCTTCCCTCCCTTCATTTTTCCCCACATCTGTCCATCTATCATTCCCAAGGCCAACGGGAGAGAATGAATCCCTCCATCCCATACCTCACTCTCCTGGACAGATGAGAATAAGGAGGGGAGAGAGAGGAGAGGCTTGGATTAGCTTTCATAATATTTCTCTAACCTCCTACGAGTCAAAACCACGCGCTTCTTTGAAGGTGGTCGCTTCTTTGATACCACCAACAGGTATGTGTTGGTGTGTGAGGCCATGGGCCATAGCACAATGTGTGATGGCGTGATGTGAGTGTGTATGTGTGTGCATGTGTGTCCGGGTGCGTGCGCTTAATTGTGTGTGTTTGCACATGTGTGTACTGGGTATTTGAAACATGAATATGCACATTACTACCAAGGTGCATTAAATTATCTCAATGCAAAAATGTTTCCCTTCAAACCAAACAAATTACATTCTAGAGGCTTTGTCTCCTGACCTGTAAATAAATGAACTTATGACCCATCAACAGCACACATCCACATAACAACGTAACAGCGACAGTATCTGATGCAACACTGTTAAGCAGCCAGACACACACTGGCACACAAACATCCAGAATTCAATACGAAATTCAATAACCTCAAGACAATCAATTAGTTAATGAGGACATTTAATTACTGTAGTACTGCAGGGCGTCTTTTCATGTAATTGTTTGGGGGAAGGACAGAGCAAAAGAAGGATATGAAACCTTTAACCAATAGTCAAGGCGTTGTATTGGCCAGTCCTCATCTCTTCCATCCTCGCTCCCCCTCCACCTGCCTCCTTCCCCAGCCTTACCCAAGCAGTGACAGGTAGATTAAAGGGCGTGATAGATGCCCCTCACTCTATCTCACTCTCTCCATCTCCTCCCTCGCTCCCTCTCGCTCTTTCTCCATCTATCACTGGACCTTCTGTAATTGCGGCTGCGTCGAGCTGGCACTGCAAGCCTCCATCCATCTCCTTAATAACAAACAGTCAGGGAAACGGATGGGCCTCCAGCCCAGACTTAATCTCCATCTATAAGGAGAGTGAAGGAGGGAGGGAGGGAGGGAGGGAGAGAGAGAGAGAGAGAGAGAGAGAGAGAGAGAGAGAGAGAGAGAGAGAGAGAGAGAGAGAGAGAGAGAGAGAGAGAGAGAGAGAGAGAGAGAGAGAGAGAGAGAGAGAGAGAGAGAGAGAGAGAGAAACAAAGGGAGAAAATGAGAGAATGGCGAAAGGCAGTGATGACTTCTCCAAAAGAAGGGAAACATGAAATGGTGGAGGGATGGAGAGTAGGAGTGTAGGGCTTGAGTGGGAGAGAGAGTGGTTAAGTGTAGTGAATGAAGTAGTGTCAAAGCAGGTGGAGACAGAAATGCAGACAATTCACCGACAATATTTTCATGGTGATGAAAATGGGCTGGTAGGATGATAGAGAGAGAAAAAAAGACACAGAGAGAGAGAGAGACAGAGAGAGGGAGAGAGATGTCCTCATGTCCTCAACCTATATCCCCCCAATATAATCCCCATACTTTAATGATGACAGCTTCTCCATCCTAGAGGTGGAGATTAACAATTTCCAGGATCAGGGACATGTACAAGTCTGTGACGACCTAAATGCCAGAACTGGACAAGAACCCGACACCCTCAGCATACAGGGGGACAAACACCTACCTGGAGGTGACAGTATTCCCTCCCCCATATGCCCCCCTAGACACAACTACGACAACATAACAGACAAAAACACAACTCCTGCAACACAACTCCTGCAGCTGACTGTAGCTGGGTATGTACATAGTCAATGGTAGGTTTTGAGGGGACTCCTATGGTAGGTACACCTATAGCTCATCTCTTGGCAGTAGTACTGTAGACTACTTTATCACTGACCTCAACCCAGAGGCTCTTAGAGCATTCACAGTCAGTCCACTGACACCCCTATCAGATCACAGTAAAATCACACTCTACTTGAACAGAACTATGCTCGATCATGAGGCATCAAAGCCAAAGGAACTGAAGAATATTAAGAAATGCTATAGATGGAAGCAAAATAGTGTAGAAATCTACCAAAAAACATAAACCACCAACAAATTCAATCCCTTCTAGGCTATTTCCTGAACAAAAGATTTCACTGTAATAGTGAAGTGGTAAACTTGGCTGTAGAAAACCTAAACAGTATATTTGACCTCTCAGCTTCCCTATCAAATCTAAACATTTCAAGCAGACAACCTAATAAAATTAACAACAATGACAAATGGTTTGATGAAGAATTCAAAAACCTAAGAAAGAAATTGAGAAACCTATCCAACCAAAAATTATAAAATATACAGACCACAAATTCCAATTGGCTATACTTAAACTCTTTAACATCATCCTCAGCTCCGGGATCTTCCCCAATATTTGTAACCAAGGACTGATCACCCCAATCCACAAAAGTGGAGACAAATTTGACCCCAATAAGTACCGGGGGACATGTGTCAACAGCAACCTTGGGAAAATCCTCTGCGTTATCATTAAAAGCGAAAACATTTCTTCAGTGATAACGATGTACTGAGCAAATGTCAAATTGGCTTTTTACCAGATTACCGTACGACAGACCACGTATTCACCCTGCACACCCAAAACAAAGGCAAAGTTTTCTCATGCTTTGCTGATTTAAAAAAGCTTTCGACTCAATTTGGCGTGAGGGTCTGCTATACAAATTGATAGAAAGTGGTGTTGGGGGAAAAACATACAACATTATGAAATCAATGTACACAAACCACAAGTGTGCAGTTAAAATTGGCAAGAAACTCACACATTTCTTTCCACAGGGCCAGGGGGTGAGCCAGGGATGCAGCTTAAGCCCCACCCTCTTCAACATATATATCAACAAATTGGCGAGGGCACTAGAACAGTCTGCAGCACCTGGCCTCACCCTACTAGAATCTGAAGACAACTGTCTACTGTTTGCTGATGATCTGGTGCTTCTGTCCCCAACCAAGGAGGGCCTACAACAGCACCTTGATCTTCTCCACAGATTCTGTCAGACCTGGGTCCTGACAGTAAATCTCAGTATGACAAAAATAATGGTGTTCCAAAAAAGGTCCAGTTGCCAGGACCACAAATACAAATTCCATCTAGACACCGTTTCCATAGAGCACGCAAAAAACTATACACACCTTGGCCTAAACATCAGCACCACAGGTAACTTCTACAAAGCTGTGAATGATCTGCGAGACAAGGAAAGAAGGGAATTCTATGCCATCAAAAGGAACATAAAATTTGATATACCAATTAGGATCTGTCTAAAAAAACTTGAATCATTTATAGAACCCATTGCCCTTTATGGTTGTGAGGTCTGGGGTCCGCTCACCAACCAAGAATTCACAAAATGAATTCAAATTGAGACTCTGCAAGCAGAATTCTGCTAAAATATCCCCAGCGTACAATGTAAAACACCAAATAATGCATGCAGAGCAGAATTAGGCCGATACCCGCTAATGATCAAAATCCAGAAAAGAGCCGTTAAATTCTACAAACACATAATAGGAAGCGATTCCCAAACTTTCCATAACAAATCCATCACCTAAAGAGAAATTAACCCGGTGAAGAGCCCCCTAAGCAAGCTGGTCCTGGGGCTCTGTTCACAAACACAAACAGACCCCACAGAACCCCAGGACATGAGAAAACAAAAAGTCAATTACTTGACACATTGGAAAGAATTTCCAAAAATCAGATCAAACTAGAATGCTATTTGGCCCTTAACAGAAAGTACACTGTGGCAGAATACCTGACCACTGTGACTGACCCAAAATTAAGGAAATCTTTGACTATGTACAGACTCAGTGAGCATAGCCTTGCTATTGAGAAAGGCCGCTGAAGGCAGACCTGGCTCTCAAGAGAAGACAGGCTATGTGCACACTGCCCACAAAATGAGGTGGAAACTGAGCTGTACTTGCTAACCTCCTGCCAAATGTATGACCATATTAGAGACTCATATTTCCCTCAGATTACAAGGAAACACAAAGAATTTGAAAACAAATCCAATTTTGATAAACTCCCATATCTATTGGGTGAAATACCAGTGTCACATCACAGCAGCAATATTTGTGACCTGTTTCCACATGAAAGGGCAACCAGTGAAGAACAAACACCATTGTAAATACAACCTATATTTATGTTTATTTATTTTCCCTTTTGTACTTTAACTATTTGCACATCATTACAACACGGAGAAAGAGAGACAGAGAGAAAGAGAGAGAAAGAGAGAGAATTTATGTCCATGCGGCCAGACAACCCAGAAACTGGAGAGGCAGAAGCTCATAAAAAAGCACTCTGCCCCTCCCCTCCATGCTTTTACCCCTCTCTCTCCCACCTCTTACCCCCTTCTCCCCTTTGGAAAGTGCAGCTCCTTGACTGGCGGGTCACCTCACTCTGATGTTCCCGCTGGACCGTGGGTAACCCAGGGTCACGGCAACCATATTCCCTTCATGGCGGAGTCAACCGTGTCAACTAGCCTGGTTGGCCAAGGTTACCAAACCAAGGGCAACCTGTAGTGTTTATCCCAGGGGCTCTCTCCTCTTCCACAAGCAACTATGTCAATGGCCCACCGTTTTACCGTTAACATGCTGGACACGAGATACAGTCAGATGGGAAACTTTGATGGGGCTGGGGGACCCCAAAAAATCTGATCTCATCATGAGTGGCCACAGTGGTTCGCAGGTCTACATATCCTAATCCATACCCACACATGCAGTCAGTTGGCCCTAGCGTTTTGTGGGCCCTAAGCAGACATTTTAGTGGCCCCCATCTTGACAGCAGACAGAAAATGTTGAAGTTTTAGAGTTAATGTCCTGCAATTCTGCACATTTTACCATGGGAAGTTGAGAAAATGTTGCAGTCTTCAAGCAAGTTTGCTGCAATTCTACACATTTTGCCAATGTTTTCAGTTTTGAATTTGATATCTGAGTGAGAGTGACTAATAAAATCAATAGGGGCCCCTCCGGTCGATAATTCAACCATGATTATTAAAGTTTAGATAGCTGGCTAGAATAACTTACTTAAAACTGCTGATGCACAACCAAATTTCAATATTGCAACTCTCAACAATAATTTCTTCTAGATCCCACCTGTTTTGAGACCCACATTTGTTGCAAAAAAAAAATAATAATACAAATATGGCATTAATATGTGTCACATATCAGTTTGCAAACAATGTCAAAAAATATATATACAGTTGTCAGAAGTTTACATACACCTTTAGGATCACCACTTTATTTTAAGAATGTGAAATGTCAGAATAATAGTAGAGAGAATTATTTATTTCAGCTTTTATTTCTTTCATCACATTCCCAGTGGGTCAGAAGTTTACATACACTCAATTAGTATTTAGTAGCATTGCCTTTAAATTCTTTAACTTGGGCCAAACGTTTTTGGTAGCCTTCCACAAGCTTCTCACAATAAGTTTGGTGAATTTTGGCCCATTCCTCCTTATAGAGCTGGTGTAACTGAGTCAGGTTTACCTTGACTTTGTTGTCCTTAAGCCATTTTTCCACATCTTTGGAAGTATGCTTGGAGTCATTGTTCATTTGGAAGACCCATTTGCGACCAAGCTTTAACTTCCTGACTGATGTCTTGAGATGTTGCTTCAATATATCCACATAATTTTCCCTCCTCATGATGCCATCTATTTTGTGAAGTGTACCAGTCCCTCCTGCAGTAAAGCACCCCCACAACATGATGCTGCCACCCCTGTGCTTCACAGTTGGGATGGTGTTCTTTCGGCTGGCAAGCCTCCCCCTTTTTCCTCCAAACATAACGATGGTCATTATGGCCAAACAGTTATATTTTTGTTTCATCAGACCAGAGGACATTTCTCCAAAAAGTACGATCTTTGTCCCCATGTGCAGTTGCAAACCGTAGTCTGGCTTTTTTATGGCGGTTTTGGAGAAGGGGCTTCTTCCTTGCTGAGCAGCCTTACAGGTTATGTTGATATAGGACTCGTTTTACTGTGGATATAGATACTTTTGCACCTGCTTCCTCCAGCATCTTCACAAGGTCCTTTGCTGTTGTTCTGGGATTTATTTGCACTTTTCGCACCAAAGTGCATTCATCTCTAGGAGACAGAACGCATCTCCTTCCTGAGTGGTATGACAGTTGCGTGGTCCCATGGTGTTTATACAGTGAGGGAAAAAAGTATTTGATCCCCTGCTGATTTTGTATGTTTGCCCACTGACAAAGAAATGATCAGTCTATAATTTTAATGGTAGGTTTATTTGAACAGTGAGAGACAGAATAACAACAACAAAAATCCAGAAAAACGCATGTGAAAAATGTTATAAATGGAATTGCATTTTAATGAGGGAAATAAGTATTTGACCCCTCTGCAAAACATGACTTAGTACTTGGTGGCAAAACCCTTGTTGGCAATCACAGAGGTCAGACATTTCTTGTAGTTGGCCACCAGGTTAGCACACATCTCAGGAGGGATTTTGTCCCACTCCTCTTTGCAGATCTTCTCCAAGTCATTAAGATTCGAGGCTGACGTTTGGCAACTCGAACCTTCAGCTCCCCTCCACAGATTTTCTATGGGATTAAGGTCTGGAGACTGGCTAGGCCACTCCAGGACCTTAATGTGCTTCTTCTTGAGCCACCCCTTTGTTGCCTTGGCCGTGTGTTTTGGGTCATTGTCATGCTGGAATACCCATTCAATGCCCTGGCTGAGGGAAGGAGGTTCTCACCCAAGATTTGACGGTACATGGCCCCGTCCATCGTCCCTTTGATGCGGTGTCCTGTCCCCTTAGCAGAAAAACATGTTTCCACCTCCATGTTTGACGGTGGGGATGGTGTTCTTGGGGTCATAGGCAGCATTCCTCCTTGGCATCAACTCAACTCGCCGTGTTGAGTTGATGCCAAAGAGCTCCATTTTGGTCTCATCTGACCACAACACTTTCACCCAGATGTCCTCTGAATCATTCAGATGTTCATTATCAAACTTCAGACGGGCATGTATATGTGCTTTCTTGAGCAGGGGGACCTTGCGGGCACTGCAGGATTTCAGTCCTTCACGGCATAGTGTGTTACCAATTGTTTTCTTGGTGACAATGGTCCCAGCTGCCTTGAGATCATTGACAAGATCCTCCCGTGTAGTTCTGGGCTGATTCCTCACCGTTCTCATGATCATTGCAACTCCACAAGGTGAGATCTTGCATGGAGCCCCAGGCCGAGGGAGATTGACAGTTATTTTGTGTTTCTTCCATTTGCGAATAATCTCACCAACTGTTGTCACCTTCTCACCAAGCTGCTTGGCGATGGCCTTGAAGCCCATTCCAGCCTTGTGTAGGTCTACAATCTTGTCCCTGACATCCTTGGAGAGCTCTTTGGTCTTGGCCATGGTGGAGAGTTTGGAATCTGATTGATTGATTGCTTCTGTGGACAGGTGTATTTTATACAGGTAACTAACTGAGATTAGGAGCACTCCCTTTAAGAGTGTGCTCCTAATCTCAGCTCGTTACCTGTATAAAAGACACCTGGGAGCCAGAAATCTTTCTGATTGAGAGGGGGTCAAATACTTATTTCCCTCATTAAAATGCAATTCCATTTATAACATTTTTACGTGTTTTTCTGGATTTTTTTTATTTTTTTTAAACCTACCATTAAAATTATAGACCGATCATTTCTTTGTCAGTGGGCAAACGTACAAAATCAGCAGGGGATCAAATACTTTTTTCCCTTACTGTACTTGCGTACTATTGTTTGTACAGATGAACGTGGTACCTTCAGGCATTTGGAAATTGCTCCCAATGATGAACCAGACTTGTAGAGGTCTACAATTTGAGGTCTTGGCTGATTTCTTTTGATTTTACCATGATGTCAAGCAAAGAGGCACTGAGTTTGAAGGTAGGCCTTGAAATACATCCGCAGGTACACCTCCAATTGACTCAAATGATGTCATTTAGCCTATCAGAAGTTTCTAAAGCCATGACATCATTTTCTGGATTTTTTCCAAGCTGTTTAAAGGCACAGTCAACTTAGTGTATGTAAACTTCTGACCCACTGGAATTGTGATACAACGAATTATAAGTGAAATAATCTGTCTGTAAACAATTGTTGGAAAAATTACTTGTGTCATGCACAAAGTAGATGTCCTAACCGACTTGCCAAAACTACAGTTCGTTAAGAAGAAATTTGTGGAGTGGTTGAAAAACAAGTTTTAATGACTCCAACCTAAGTGTATGTGCTACTGATAGTAGTGGTGGCACTTGGCTTGCACGTACAAATTCAGCATACACAACATTCTATAATAGAATTGTGTTATTTGACGTATCAAATTAAAAGCTTATTTAACGCGTCAAATAGTGTTATATGACGTGTATCCTTTTTGACACACTAAGACCCAAACAGCTTTCAATGTGCCTCACTCTAATAATTTGGTCTAGTTTCACCTCTAAATTTCGCATACTGTTCTAACTTGGTGGTGCACATGTAGCCTATAAACTGTTTTAGAGAAATTTAATCATCAAATATTGTAAGAGCTTTCATTGTCTGTTTATATGCCCCCCTTTATTTATCCTACGGTTCTGACTTGTTGTACAGGGAGTACACTGTAAGGACGGCCAATGTTCTGAATTCTGTTGCTGTACATTTAAAAAGTGCTGAATAAATATTTATATTGACTTATGTCCGTCGTCGCTCGCTCAATAATGTCTTAATCGAAATTACGGATTGCCTCTTACCTGATTTTCGTCCCCTTATGCCATAGTTTGTACATCTCAATTGTCAGTTGAAACCACATTTGTTTAAGCAAGTCAGCCATATCAGCTATGTTTTTTTGAAAGGCAGTAAATGAGGCTGAATGAACTGTTTAGCTGCCAGACAAGGCTCCACTGAATGCCAGGTGTAGCAGAGGTAAGGTGTTGGAACTGCTTTATGTAGGCCCTAACAGTGTGTGGGCACCATTTGTCACCGTTATAGTGCAATTAAGACCCAGAGTTACCTCTGCTGCAGAGGATAAGTTCATTAGAGTTACCAGCCTCAGAAATTGCAGCCCAAATAAATGCTTCACAGAGTTCAAGTAACAGACACATCTCAACATCAACTGTTCAGACAAGACTGTGTGAAACAGGCCCTCATGGTCAAATTGCTGCAAAGAAACTACTACTAAAGGACACCAATAAGAAGAAGAGACTTGCTTGGGCCAAGAAACTCCAGCAATGGACATTAGACAGGTGGAAATTTGTCCTTTGGTCTGGAGTTCAAATTGGAGAGTTTTGGTTCCAACCGCTGTGTCTTTGTGAGACTTAGTGGGACTATCATTTGTTTTTCAACAAGACAATGACCCAACACACCTCCAGGCTGTGTAAGGGTTATTTTACCAAGAAGGAGTGATGGAGTGTTGCATCAGATGACCTGGACTACACAATCCCCTGACCTCAACCAAATTGAGATGGTTTGTGATCAGTCGGACTGCAGAGTGAAGGAAAAGCAGCCAACAAGTGCTCAGCATATGTGGGAACTCCTTCAAGACTGTTGGAAAAGCATTTCAGGTGAAGCTGGTTGAGAGAATGCCAAAGCTGTCATCAAGGCAAAGAGTGGCTATTTGAAGAATTTGAAGAACACTTTTTTGGTTACTACATGATTCCATATGTTTTATTTCCTAGTTGTGATGTCTTCACTATTATTCTACAATGTAGAAAATAGTAAAAATTAAGAAAAATCCTTGAATTAGTAGGTGTTCTAAAACTTTTGACCGGTAGTGTATGTTTTCAAAAAAATAAAAAATAAAAATAATAATAATACAGTTTTTGCTTTGTCATTATGGGTTATTGTGTAGATTGATGAGGGGGGGACAATTTAATAATTTTGAGAATAAGGCTGTAACCTAACAAAATGTGGAAAAGGTCAAGGGGTCTGAATACTTTCCGAATGCACTGTACGTGGGTACCTGTGCTATCTACGTGAAGGCCACGCAGTAGAAATCTTTACTATATGGACCACTGAGGTTTTGTACTGCCATGGATGTAGAGGGAGAGATAGGCCTAGTGTCAATAATGAGGAAATGCTGATTGTTTCTGCCTCTGGATACAGCAGGAGTGTATTCAATAGTGCACATCGCTGTAAACTTTTTGTAATGGAAAAGGTTTTGCAACAGAAACAAGCGTTTCTTATTGGACAAATTTAGGTTAGTCCCTCCCCGTTTTGGCCCGTTTGCTTCCATTAGTGAATACACCGCAGTAGACCAGGAGATCTCCCAATGGGCTGGCTGATGTACAGGTCCAGTAGGGGCAGGGGGTTTGCACAATGTCCCTAAAAAGCCATTTAATCAATGTAACGTATTGGCAAGTTTTAATCAGTCTAGCAGAAAATGTTGATATTTGGTTAAGAAACAATTCTCAAATGACTTAGTTCTATCCAGAAAACACAGAAATAGACACACAGATGAACATTGATATGCAAACAGGTACACATACACACCCAAGCACATACTCACACAACAACACAAACACACAAACCTTTTTCATCATCTCCTGTTGTTGTTTCCTGCTCTGCTTCTCTCTGCTCTTTAGCCTTGGGCAATGTCTGCAGTAAGGCCTAGCTTTGAATCACGAGCACCTTGACATTGACCCCCACACACACAAATGCACAGCAGCAGCTGCTCCAACCCTGACAGGGCCTGACAAACAACTGCAGAAGCCTTGCCATATAGGCTACTCAGAACTACTCCTTCTAACATACTCTCCATACACTGAAAATATCATATATAGTGTGACGTCCTTAGTACACCAGCATCCTTGTCAAATGACTCCGACCCCTAATTGCATAGGCGGGTTGGACTTAAGCGTTGTTCACACTGCAGGCCTTAATGCTCAAATCAGTTTTGTTTTTCAAATCCATTTTGGAATACTGACTGTCCAAACAGCAAGTTACAAGTGACCAAATCGGTTTTGTGTGTGTTCAGACAGCAGTTTTTTGCTGACATGGCTACACTAGTTGTCAAAGTAATGACGGGTGTATGCACAGTGGTGTAGGCTGATTGGTGGTGGTGCTCACTTAGAAGTTATGTAGCAAGCTAAGGTGACACAAACGTTCAAAATCATATTGTAAGAACACTTTTTTAAAGCATCAGGATAAGATGATCCAACTTTCAATGGGAGTTATTTTTGGCTAGCCACAGCAGTCAACTAGGTAGCTAGATAGCTGTTTAGCTTTCTAGCACATTAACTAATTTGTTTGTAGACAATTAACAAGCTAGTTAGTTACCACATGTTCTCGTCAAACTGTCAACAGAGTAGCTAGCAAGCAACAAAATATGCCATATAAAAGTCTAAAAACCACTTGAGGGCAAATAAATCAGATTTGACTGTTCATGGTCAGAAAGTCACATGGCCAGGAATCAGATTTGTATCTGATTTCAAACTACTTACTAAGGTGGTTTTAAGTGTGTATTGAAATATAAAATTCCATGTGCTTTTTGGCTGTTCAGACTGCAGGAAAAAGGACAGATTTGAATCGGAATTTGCAACAACAACAAAAATGGATTTCAAAACAAATAAAATTATATTGGTTACATACACATACTTAGCAGATGTTATTGCGGGTGAAGCGAAATGCTTGTGTTCCTAGCTCCAAAAGTGCAGTAATATCTAACAATACACACAAATCTAAAAGAAGAAAAATTGAATTAAAAAATATATATAAATATTAGGACGAGCAATGTTGGAGTGGCATTGACTAAAATACAGTAGAATAGATACAGTATATACATATGAAATGAGTAAAGCAGTATGGAAACATTATTAACGTAGCTAGTGTTCCATTTTTAAAGTAACTAGTGTTCCATTAATAAAGTGACCAGTGATTACATGTCTAGTTACACAGGACAGCAGCCTCTAAGGTGCACGGTTGAGTAACCGAGTGGTAGCCGGCTAGTGATGGGAGTCACTTCAAACTGCCAGTGATTAAGAGATGCTAGGCTGAGGCTATAAAGGGGCAATTTGCATCCATTTTTGGACTTTTAAATGAATGATATATAGGCTACCCATTGATTCTTGAAGAATATATGTTAGAAATGCCTCATGTCCTGAGTTCAACTGTCGTACTCCAACAGAACCCCAAATATATGATTTTGGTAAATCCGACCACAACTCTATCCTCCTGATTCCTGCTTACAAGCAAAAATTAAAGCAGGAAGCACCAGTGACTCTGTCTATAAAAAAGTGGTCAGATGAAGCAGATGCTAAACTACAGGACTGTTTTGCTATCGCAGACTGGAACATGTTCCGGGATTCTTCCGATGGCATTGAGGAGTACACCACATCAGTCACTGGCTTTATCAATAAGTGCATTGAAGACGTCGTCCCCACAGTGACTGTACGTACATACCCCAACCAGAAGCCATGGATTACAGGCAACATTCACACTGAGCTAAAGGGTAGAGCTGCCACTTTCAAGGTGCGGGACTCTAACCCGGAAGCTTACAAGAAATCATGCTATGCCCTGCGACGAACCATCAAACAGGCAAAGCGTCAATACAGGGCTAAGATTGAATCATACAACACCGGCTCCGACGCTCGTCTTATGTGGCAGGGCTTGCAAACTATTACAGACTACAAAGGGAAGCACAGACGCGAGCTGCCCAGTGACACGAGCCTACCAGAGGAGCTAAATCACTTCTATGCTCGCTTCGAGGCAAGCAACACTGAGGCATGCATGAGAGCATCAGCTGTTCCAGACGACTGTGTGATCACACTCTCCGTAGCCAACGTGAGTAAGACCTTTAAACAGGTCAACATACACAAGGCTGCGGGGCCAGACCGATTACCAGGACGTGTGCTCCGGGCGTGTGCTGACCAACTGGCAGGTGTCTTCACTGACATTTTCAACATGTCCCTGATTGAGTCTGTAATATCAACATGTTTCAAGCAGACCACCATAGTCCCTGTGCCCAAGAACATGACTACCGACCCGTAGCACTCACGTCCGTAGCCATGAAGTGCTTTGAAAGGTTGGTAATGGCTCACATCAACACCATTATCCCAGAAACCCTAGACCCACTCCAATTTGCATACCGCCCAAACAGATCCACAGATGATGCAATCTGTATTGCACTCCACACTGCCCTTTCCCACCTGGACAAAAGGAACACTTATGTGAGAATGCTATTCATTGACTACAGCTCAGCGTTCAACACCATAGTACCCTCAAAGCTCATCACTAAGCTCAGGATCCTGGGACTAAACACCTTCCTCTGCAACTCGAGGCGGTGTCAGAGGAAGGCCCTAAAAATTGTCAAAGACCCCAGCCACCCCAGTAATAGACTGTTCTCTCTACTACCGCATGGCAAGCGGCACCGGAGTGCCAAGTCTAGGACAAAAAGGCTTCTCAACAGTTTTTATCCCCAAGCCATAAGACTCCTGAACAGGTAATCAAATGGCTACCCGGACTATATGCATTGTGTGCCCCCCCCCCCCCAACACCTCTTTTTACGCTGCTGCTACTCTCTGTTTATCATATATGCATAGTCACTTTAACTATACATTCGTGTACATACTACCTTAATTGGGCCGACCAACCAGTGCTCCCGCACATTGGCTAACCGGGCTATCTATCTGCATTGTGTCCCACCACCCACCACCCGCCAACCCCTTTTACGCTACTGCTACTCTCTGTTCATCATATGCATTGTCACTTAGCTATAGCTACATGTACATACTACCTCAATCAGCCTGACTAATCGGTGTCTGTATGTAGCCTCGCTACTTTTATAGCCTCGCTACTTTTATAGCCTCGCTACTGTATATAGCCTCGCTACTGTATATTGCCTGTCTTTTTACTGTTTTATTTCTTTACTTACCTATTGTTCACCTAATACCTTTTTTGCACTATTGGTTAGAGCCTGTAAGTAAGCATTTCACTGTAAGGTCTACACATGTTGTATTCAGCACACGTGACAAATAAACTTTGATTTGATTTGATATACATATTTTTTACTCTATTGTTTGTAAACAATGAAATTGTAAACAAACACTGTATTGCCTCAAAACATGGCTAAAACTATCATTTAGATCTCTTGGGTGGTCAGTCCTTGCATTCATAGCTCTGTCAATTCATTTAAGAGCATACATTTCTTCAGCCCCATCCCTCAGCTGTTGACCAAATCAGTGGCAGGGGTGGCCGCTTGTTGTTGTTTCAACTGCAGATTTCCCCTTTAAGTCAATAGGTTTTACCTCTAAAGTCACTGCATTGGTGTCAGAAATGGGATGACATGGACTTCATTGAAGCACAAGGGTGTGCTTCCACAAGGGGATAGTCTAGTGGTGCATCCCTACAACACCAGCAACCTCTTCAAGATGTTTGGATCTTGCACAATAATGGCTTGGATGTTGGACTGACAAAGATAAGGGCATAGGGTACAAGTCCCAGTCTACCCCCGAATTTGCTGCAGTAGGCTACTATGCACAAGTAACCTCTTCATGAAGCCCTACACACAATATTGAAACACCGGGAACGCCGTAACATCAACCAACCTGCGGCCTTTTAACACCGCGGTAGGTTAATTCACAATAGCGATGATCATAGCCTTTAGACCCCTCTAACATCGAATCCATAGCATCAATGAAAAATGTGAACGGAGCATACATGCATCGATTATATTTATGTTTGTAAACTGTTACCTATTAAACATAAAACAATCAAAATAGGACTGGAAATTGATGTATCCCTGTCAATCAATTAGAAATATCCTATTAAGCTGTGTAGTTAGTGACTTTTCCTGTCCGTTCACATTTTTCATTGATGCTATGGATTCGATGTTAGAGGGGCCTAAAGGCTATGATCATCGCTATTGTGAATTAACCTCCCGCGGTGTTAAAAGGCCACAGGTTGGTTGATGTTACGGCAGTCGCTGGCTGCACCCTAAGTCATGCTCCACGCCGCCCGCGGTGAAGCCTTGCCCGGGACCATGTGCCTGCAACCGCGCTGCCGATTGAAGTTTGGCCGCCTGTTGGTCCCTCGCCGCGGGAGAGGGGAAAGAGAACCGTTTTGAATAATAATTATATTACTTTAGAGTAATTTACAACACAAGACGAGGTCCACGGAGCTATGAAAGTTTCCCCTCTAGTTATAACGAGAAAACACTATTTTTAGAAGGCTATCCTGGTTTCTACACATCTTCAGAACAATAAAATGGCCTGCTGTTCCAAGCAAAGTGGGGACATTAGGGCACTGTAATGGAGAAGACATATCAATTACTTTAAGTCAACAAAAACAAAAACCCACTACTATAGTCATTATCAGCCAATAAATGTTTTGCCATAGGCCTATCCTATTGAAAACTATTTATGACATGATTTGTCATCATAAAATAATGTTATCATGCGTAAAAACTATAGGACATTTAATAGCCTATTCTATAATTACTTTTATGATACCAAAATGCACTGTGGGGGCTGTTCCAGGGTTGTTAAATGAACCTGGCTATACAGAAATGTATCAGAATTCTTAATTGTGCGGCCAATAACCAACATGGTAATATAGCCTATCAGAAAGAATCATCAGCATTTTCTGTGATTTGTACTTAATTCGACATGCTACTCAAAACAACAAATGCAGTTACTGAGAGTTGGGATACCGCAGATGCTTGAGGCGAGTGTTGGAAACAATACTGACAGTATTTTCAGTAGCAATAACGATTGTATGGCGCCCATTAATACATGCGCGCACTATCCTGCAGAGTATGGAATATAAAGACGACGAGATAATATTAAGAAAATGCCGTGTTCGACCTCAAATCTTGGAGTTATCAGATATTAACTTGTCATGGCTCAGCAACGGTGAAAGGGAGCGAATAAACTGTGCTAATGCATGCTATGTGAGTGTAGAGCGTGCCATTGGAATAAAACGAGGGGATCCTGCGTTTGTAATGCGCGAGTGTGTGTGATAAGAAGGTGGGGGTGAGAGACCCCGTCGTGTTTTGACCCCCCAAACAACTCCCAACCACCATCTCTCCCCTCATCGTCTCTGCCTCTCTCAATGTTTAAAGCAACATCGCCCATGTCGCTGTGACATTTTCCAGCCTGTCGCGACAGCCCATGGACAGCGAGGACGACCAAAAAGGACGCTATTTCTCCTCACCAAGCATCTCGCCTTCGAGCCGGATCCAAAGACATAACGTGCGGACCCACCAGCGCGCTCTTGAAACCGAAGCCTATGCAGGATACCACGAGCACCGTCTGAGAGTGACTATAACCTACACGTCAAATCTAGGTTTCGGTGGGATATTTTCTAAAATCATATTTTTCTAAAATAGTGTACTGTATTTCTGTAAAATTTGATGCCTGCATGTAACATAGCCTAATGGTTTATATATTCTTATTAGTGATAGCTATTCAAAACACATCGCTTTTATGGTCGTGCACCTTTAAGTTTGGATCATAAAGCTGCTTGATTGCAATAAAAGTAACGATTCGATTCACTTCGGAATTATATGTAGTCTATTGTAGCCCATAGTAGCCTCGGCTATTGCTATAGCCTAATCATGGTACACTCTGGGTCAGCTCTTGTTTTTTCTAACCAACCCCCTTCTTAATAATAATGAGATTATGTGTTTGATTCTACAACTGTTATAATTTCACCTCTATTAGTATATTAAAGAGCGCATTATTTTCATCAGCTAATCTGTATACAGGAGGCAGAACGCCTGCGCTGGACAGCCGGTCTGGTCTCATCCTTCCCAGAGTAGGATTGGCTTCCGTGTCGCATGGATAAGAGGGTATGATGGATGTTTACTCTACTGCATACTTTACACGCACTCATCATTTGTAGTATCACGGTAGTGCGTGTCCTTCTCTCCAGATAGTAATTGTGCTAGTTTGGTTATTATGTAGCATTTTGCCTCTTGCTCAGTCCTGATGTAGCGCCCCTCGCTGCCTGTCCTCCCTCGCGTAGGCCACAGCTCCCAGCTATACAGGGCCAATGAAGGCAGCAGCAATATGTCAAGGAGTTCACATCAAGCTATCAGAAGGAATAACCTTATTGACATAATTGTGCATGCTCTGAATATTCCTTAATAGACTGACCTGACCTAAATCATTAGGGTCGTGTCGATATAATGTCAAGTAGCCTCGTTTGAAATGTGGAAATAGCCTATACATTTCATATAGGCTACATAGGGGCCTATACATTTCACGTATATTATCTTGCTTATAAATTTGCTTTTAATTTTTCTTTATATTTCAATATAGGGTCACGTATAAATGAACAAGTGTCAGACTGATAGTATTCTCATTATTTTGCATGGGTTTTAGGACTATAAACATATATATTTTATATAGGGTGTACAACGTCTCCCTTGATAGCCATAAACGTTTTATGGATTTCAATATGTATAGTGAAATATTTGAAATATAGGTTATTTAAAAGTGATAATGTGTGTTTCCTGCAGCAATTAACAGTCGATTATAGGACCAATAAAAGTGGTTGTGAAAGTGGAAAGATATGATATGTCCATATACAGTATGAGGTGAAGTGAGTAAGTCGAGGAAAAAGAGAGACAGGGAGAGGCAGACCAAGTCGCTAAGTAGGTCAACTCTTTTGCTACAGTGAGTCCACGGCTCGCGGATTTAGTTGCTATGTGCACTATGCAGTCAGTGGCCACTCGTTTCCATTCCTAATGATAATTGCCATAGTAGGCTACTCCTGACATTGTATCACACACACAATACACCCACACGTAACACACACACCCACACACCAATAACCTGCTGAATATCTAAGGCTGCAGACGTAGGGTACCACATTTTTTTGAATAACTTGTCAAACTCCCATACAGTGAACTGTTGCTGTTTTCTGTATGTAATTACAATTAATAAATGATACTAGGTCAGATGAAATTTAGGACATTTGTTATCTGTGTTTTAATAGCACGTTCGGCTTGCAGTTGAGTGAGGAAATTAAGAAATGTTGTCATATCGCCCGAGTGTCAACGGCTTCGGGTCGTGCAAATCAAAGTCACTTTTCCGGATAGGATTTTTCGGTTTACTGTAATTAGGCCTACAGATGACAATTACGCAGTCGCTTTTTATTCACATTTTACATTTGCTTTTCGTTATATTAGTGTAATCCTGGTAAGAATTTCGTAATTTACGAAATTAAAGTCAACAAAACAGGTACTTCCTTTGTCCAATTTGATTACAATTCAGACATAGCCTAAAGGCTATAGGCTACTTTAGTTCACTGAAACAAGGTCAAGAAAGTGTGTCAGTCAATTATCCATAATTAGCCTAATTCCGGTTATATGCAGCAAAGTGAATTTGATAAATGATATATGTTGTCCCATGCACTGTAAAATATACAGTGTATCCCACTGTTTACAATTGGTGACACTAGTCTGTCATTCGAGCAAATGGCTATTAGGCGACCTTCAATAACGGAAAGAAAACGCATCCGTTTGGAAACCTGTAGACCATTCTGTTTTCACATAACTACTTACGAGTATTAGGCCTACATGTATGCTAAATGGAAAACTATTGTCACAAACTCTATTTCTTTTGACTGGAATAAGCAAGGTGTTGGGACAACATAGTATACGAATTTTAATTTACGTTCCAATTGTTGCTTTTTATTTTGAACATAGGCTACTCGAATGAAATACATTGTATTTGTCTGAATAATTAAACTGTGGAATGGATTTGGAAATATAGGCCTATAGTCGAATGTTTGCAAACTTTGTTTTTGCCAACAGGCAATCTGGTGGAAAGCGATTTGTATGTTTTGAATATATTGGACATTGCAAGTTCAAACAAGTATTTGTATAGTTTATTCTAACGGTTTTATTACTTAAAACAACTGCAACAACAAATATGAAGGAAGCGCATGCTGCTATGTTATCCATCCACTGGTCTGTGGTTAATTGTTAGCATTAATATGTCTAATATACGTAATAGCCTGTGTAGCAAAACATATGTTCAACTTAATTGCTGAAAAAAAGTGCTTCTCACATATGGGGCGGCAGGGTAGCCTAGTGGTTAGAGCGTTGGACTAGTAACCGACAAGGTTCTGCCCCTGAACAGGCAACCCACTGTTCCTAGGCCGTCATTGAAAATAAGAATTTGTTCTTAACTGACTTGCCTAGTAAAATAAAAAACATGACGCCCTTCTCTCAGCCTCATGCCTTTTAGGAACATTTGAAGAATTCGTCATCTTGATTTTGGTGCTTTGATCAGATGACGCACAGACGCTACAGTCGCACTGTAATCAGAGAGCTCCTTAGTACACAAAGGCGCGGAATCTGATCTGGTGATTGTGTTAATAGCTAGTATTCATAAAACAAAAGGTGGCCCGACAAAACCGCAGAGCAGGTGCACGCTGTGATCACGCAGCCATATGGGACTATGATTGGCCATGCTTTAATCCAGGAAAAAAACCTGGCTTTTGCTGAAAAGCCTTGGAGACTGAAGTCAGCTACAGTTGAACACACATCAGCTCTGTAATGTTGAGAGAGATGTGAGACTGACAGCGCGATAGAGAGCATAGGCTCATGTTTATGTATGAATCTCTGTGTGTTTGTTTATCTCATGTCAATTGTCCCAGTGTGGATGTAGCTTTTCCCTCTGAAAAACTGCTCAGCAAGGAGCCTCTAGTCAGTGTTTATGAAGGAGGAGAGAAAATTAGCTACAGCTTCGAAGTGATCTGCTTCCATATTCACAGGGGGCCTCATCTCCTAATCTCTCTCTCTCTCTCTCTCTCTCTCTCTCTCTCTCTCTCTCTCTCTCTCTCTCTCTCTCTCTCTCTCTCTCTCTCTCTCTCTCTCTCTCTCTCTCTCTCTCCTTCTCTCTCTTTCTTTCTTTCGTTCGTACTCACACACAGACACACATGCACACACGCACACACACAAACTTTCTCCACTTCTCTCCACAACTCCTAAGTGTAAAACCAAAACAACACAATACAAATAATTGAAATTACACCCCAACACACATGCTGAATATGTTATCTTTCTCCCCCCGTTCCTCAGTATGAAGACCTGGTGCACTACTCAGGGTCAGAGGGCATGCCTGTGGGGGGGTATGGAGAGGCCATGAGGTCACTGCCCCCCCCTCACTATGGCCACACTGTCCCAGATTCCCTCAAACACCACAGGGACCAGATCTATGGGTGAGCAGAAAATAACTATGTCAGTGCAGTGTGTGTGTTTGTTTCATTTCATTCTAACAGTATGCATGTATATTTACTATCAGTGTGCTCTGTGCCCATATGCATTTTCCTGGATGTGTATGTATTGTGTACATGCATGTGTGTGAGGTGTGTGTGTGTGTGTGTGCATAATGTGTTAACACTGTGTGTGTTCTGTGTGCACAGTCATCCCCTGTTTCCACTTCTGGCCCTGGTGTTTGAGAAGTGTGAGCTGGCCACCTGCTCCCCGCGGGATGTCACAGCCCTCTCAGTGCCACCCCACCTCCAAGGCCTGACCAATCACAGTGATGTATGCTCCTCAGACTCCTTCAACGATGACATCGCAGCCTTCGCCAAACAGGTGAGTTACAGCCCTACGAACCGGCAGTGATTCATGATTGGATTTTAGATTAGAAGTTTAATAGTCACATGTACAGGGTTGCAGGTGTAATTACAGACCACAGGGAAAATCTTAAACTCAGAGCTCCAACCATTATCCAAATGACCGTGGACACCGTTCCTTGTGTGTTTCAGATTCGCTCAGAGAAGCCCATTTTTTCAACAAATCCTGAACTGGACAACCTGGTATGAAAATAAATACAAATGTATATACTGTAACAGCAAAATAAATGCTGATAGCCTACATGTATCGACACACACAGTAACTTCTGTGTGATCAATTAGGAATAACTCAAACGCATTGTGTTCATAGCTACCAATCTGTTCTTCTCCTCAGATGATCCAGGCCATCCAGGTACTACGTTTCCATCTGTTGGAGCTGGAAAAGGTGTGCTTCTTCACTCATCTAAAATCTATTCTCTCTCTGTCTCTGTCTCTCTCTCCTCTTACCCTTTATGATTCAGACTAGTGACTGCTGAATGCAGGCAAACCAGATATGATTAGCCATCATATACCTAAACCATTACAGTACTATGCTATTTCCTGACAGCATCTCTTCTCCCTCTTCTTTGTCTTCTATTCTCCAGGTTCATGACCTGTGTGATAACTTCTGCAATCGCTACATTACCTGCCTGAAGGGAAAGATGCCCACAGACCTGATTTTGGATGACAGGGAGGGCGGTTCCAAGTCCGACGTGGAGGATTTCACTGGCTCCTGCACCAGTCTGTCGGAGCAGGTAGGTGACACCTGAATGACGGTTGGCTAGACCAAGGAGAACATGAAAAATGAGCTCAAAAGTTGCAGATTTCTCAGTATATCTCTCTCAATATGTCTCTGAAAAAGACGCTGATGAAGCCCTATCGGACAAAACACTTGTCCCTAAAGAGGGAATAAATGTTAATTTCTTTCGCTATATTCTCACATCTTTTCCTGTTAATATCAATATGTTTCTGTCTCTTTCCTTCCCTCGCTCTCTGTAGAATCAGTCGTGGTTGCGGGACCCAGATGACTGTGCGTCCACTCCACTAGGGACCCCTGGCATGTCATGTGGCCTGCCTTCACACAGCACAGACAACTGCAGCGATACGGGTACCTCTAACACAATAACTCATACACACACCTGCACAAACACACACTCATCTTTTCAATCACTTATGCTAACAAAATAATCGACACACACACATAAACCTGACATTAATTGGACATGTTAACACACACACACACATGCGTACTGTGCTAATGCCATATCTCTATTGTCCTCTGGCAGGGGATGGTTTGGATGGGGGCATGGCCTCTCCCAGTACGGGAGAGGAGGACGAGACGGACCGAGACAGAAGGAACAACAAGAAGAGGGGCATTTTCCCCAAACTGGCTACCAACATCATGAGGGCATGGCTCTTCCAGCATTTATCGGTGAGAAAAGAGAGACAGTAGAAAGAATAGTGAGAGAAGAATGACAGATAGAAGCAGAGAAAAGCAGAGGAGGGGAGCCGAGAGGAGAGGAAAGAGGGAGAGGATGAAAGGAGGAAGGGGATATCGTACAGGGTAATGCAAAATAATTTAGTTGAAAATATAATTAAATGACAGAGAGATAATGTGTGAATAAGACGTTAAATATTGAATAGTTCTGAACAGAGAGAGAACAATTGATGGTGAAATGTAGTAGTTCTGATAATCAGCAGTTATACTTAAAAACTCTAAAGTAATTTTCACTAATTATGACTGTTTTAGAGGAGAGAGAGAGAGAGAGAGAGAGAGAGAGAGAGAGAGAGAGAGAGAGAGAGAGAGAGAGAGAGAGAGAGAAAGAAAGGCAGGGGAAAGAGGCTGCTACATTTTAAGGGCCACGTCAGTTCATAGAATTTGTCTTGAATTTAGATGTAATGGTAGCCATTAGTATTCATCTAATGGTTGTAGGTCTAGCTGATTTATTTTATACATGCTTTGGGTTTTTAATTCTACATAGATAGTTGTGAAGTCATTTGTGTGTGGTGTATGTGTGAGCCAAAAGTATACATTTGATGATTTTATGGAATGATAATGTATGCCAAAAGCAAAGGCTAAACATGCTCTTGCTGAATCTCAACCAGTTTTGCAAATCCATAATGCCGTTGTTCTGAATGTCTCTTCGCAGCACCCATACCCCTCGGAGGAGCAGAAGAAGCAGCTGGCACAGGACACAGGACTTACCATCCTGCAGGTCAACAACTGGTCAGTACCCCCCTGATCAATAACCAATGATCAGATCTGTGTTTTACTACTGTACTGTGTCCCTCGTCGCCTGGTCCTTAGCGTGACCTTCACTGACCCCATCAATACTGATCAATCCGTTATCACCCAGAGATCCATACTCACTCTGTTCTAATGTGGCTTGACGGTGAACCATGAAAGGGTTTAAGTGGTTGAAAAGTGAAAGGTTAATATTCCACGAGTTAGTCTTTTTCTCCATTAACTGGTGTTCTCTCCCTCTCCCGACTCTCCTTCTATTCCATCCTCCTTCTCTTTGTGTTCTCTGCTCCTATTCTCCTTTTTCGTATCCCCTCTTTCTTCTCCAGGTTTATCAATGCAAGACGGAGAATAGTACAGCCCATGATTGACCAGTCAAATCGCTCAGGTAATAATACCATGTTATTACCACCGTATTCCCGCTATAATGTATTGTTACTGATGTATCTATACATTCCTAGGTTGTATTAATGCTATAGGTGTATAGCTGATCTATATGGACATTCAGGCTAGGTGAATGATGTGGGTGTGTGTTTGGTTGACCAGGTCAAAGCGGTCCTTACAGCCCAGAGGGAGCAGCACTGGGGGGCTACGGACTGGATGGCCATGCCCACCTGGCTCTCAGGGCAGCAGGTAAGAGACAGAGATAAGGACGACTGGGCCATGTTCATTAGGCAACAAAGAGAATAAAACAGACTCTTTTCCATTTTTCCGTTTTAAAAGGTATCACTATGGTGAACTGAACATGACCCTAGTGTTTTTACCAATTGTTTGGTGCACACGTTTCGGTGGTATACTGTTGTACCTACCAATGTCATTTCCTCTCTCTCTCTCTCTCTCTCTCTCTCTCTCTCTCTCTCTCTCTCTCTCTCTCTCTCTCTCTCTCTCTCTCTCTCTCTCTCTCTCTCTCACTCCCCCTCCACAGGTCTTCAGGGGATGCCGTCTCTTCCAGCAGAGTACCCCGGGGCCCTGCTGTCCCAGTCTGGCTACCCCCACGCCGGCCCGTCCCTGCACCCCTACCCCGGCCCCCACCCCGCCATGCTGCTGCACCCGCCGCCCCACCCCCACCCCGCCGATCCACTCATAGGCCAGGGCCTGGACATACACGCCCACTAACTGAGAAGGAAGGGTGTGAAGGAGAGGGGAGAGAGGGGGCATCCTGGGGGAGATGGGGGCTCACACACCCGCCACACGCTAACTACGACAGCATGGCGCAGTCCAAATGTTTACATTCCCGCTGTAAGACACTGACCTCCACATAGTCACTCAGCCCACTCAACCCACTCAACCCACTGTCTGCAACATGCATACACTGCCCTTAACATACCACCGCTGGCCCCTCTTATACCATCAATAACATACTTACATTCCATCTCAGACGTAGACAAAGACACACACCACACTGAGCCCTTGAGTGTGAGCCAACCCCACTTCAGGGTGGAAGAGGCGAGCGTCCTCAGCCCCTTCTCTCTCTACATACTCTATTGTGACAGTGAGCTGTCTGACTCCCAGGATAGCGCCCCCTCTAGGATCATAGAGGAACACCCCACACGGACCACTGACCAGCCAACTTGCCTCTCTCTCCCACCTGGCCTACTGGCCAACCAAGCGGAAAGACCTTAACCTCTATAACCCTCAACGCCCCCACCCCTCCCAGCCTTATGACCTCACACAGCCCAGGCTTGAAGTGTTGTGATTGGACAGGACGCCAGTGATGCACTCTGACCTTTCTCCGACACGCCGCAGGCCACTCCCAGTCTTCCCACACCGACAAGTATCACACACACCGACCTTATTTAATTTCATTTGAATTTTTAGATCTATTTTTGTATTTATATGTGTGTCAGACAGACACGACCTCACAAAAGTCCTGTGAACAGTGATCTTCCAGGGCGTCACTCTGCATGACTCTAATACAATATGAATGAGCTCAATTTGTCTCTCTCAGTACCTTGGTTTGTTTAAATACGTTGGAATGAGTTGATCACTTACCTCCTTAAGATCCTCTCAGAAATGAATAGTAGGGGTTTACTGTGGGATCCACATCATAGGCCAAACAGCAAACACACACACACACACACACACACACACACACACACACACACACACACACACACACACACACACACACACACACACACACACACACACACACACACACACACACACACACACACACACACACACACACACACACACACACACACACACACACACACACACACACACACACACACACAATCCTGTCGTACCATTTCATGGTCCATGTTGTCTGCCATTGGGTTTAAGGAGGACAGCCAAAGGACTTTACACATGCTGCATCTTCCTCAGTCCCTTATGGGTCTGATAAAATAATTTATTTCCAAATGTTAATGACGATAATTGATGATAAGGATGTTACAGTTATGATTATACTTATAGTATTAAAAGCTTTCTTTTGTAAAAGTGTGTGAATGACTTATTCTTTGAGTTTGCCCTCTAATTATTCGCAGTTAGACGTGAAAGGTATACACTGTAGTGAAAAACACAAATCGGTTTTAGGTAATCTATTTATATCACATGTTGTAACTATATGCTATTTGGCCCATTTTCAACTGATGTTTGTAGCAGCATTGTATCCCCTTCTTTTATGTTTCTCTACTAGCCTAGCATTCTCCCTGACCTCTCTCCCCCTCTCCTTTAGTTTAGCTCTTTGTTTGTTTTCTACTCCTCATTTTCACTGTCTTCCCACATTCCTTCCTCATTCACTTCATACCTCCTCCCATCTGCAGGGCCATGTGCAATAAGGTTCAAATCCAAGCCAAAGTGATTGCTCATTAAATGTCAAACACAATTCAAATGCATTTGGCCTGGCCTAAACCCTCCTCCTCCAACCGGCCATCTATTCAATCCCCACCTCACCCCTGTCATGTGATAGATGCAGCCTGCAGCTGGAGTCAGAGTTCATACAAGGACCAACAGGAAATGGCCTGGCTTTCTGACCCTCAGGGCTGACCCTAAGTCCCATCACTTATTTTCCTGTCCACACACTCATTCGCCTTGTCCATCTTGTCACTCTACCCTCCGGACATGCTAGCCGTGTCCCAGCTGTACATTTTGTCCCCAATCCGTGGACACACAGTTGGTTCATAATCTGTTGCACTGCAGGTCTATTGTTTACATCGAGCTTCCTGACCATATGATGGAGTTCATTTATGAATGTGTTCATCTTACTTATTATCTCGACTATGTAAAGTGACTTTGGAGCTTGAAAAACACTTAAAATAAGATGTATTATTATTATTATTATTTACCACTATGGTTCCATAAAGAAAATAATTGACTGTATGATAGTCTGAAGGAGATCTCAGAGCCAACAGACAGACAGCAGCAGTGAGATGCTATTCATACTGTTTTCACTTTATGATTGCTTTTGATAGCTAGAGTCCGTAGCCTCACACAAACACAAAATCCATTAGCTAGTGGAAATTGCATTGCATAAATGTGCCAATACTGGGAAAGAGAAGGGAGAGAGAACAGAGTGCACAGCCACAGAGCTCAGTGAGGGAAACGTATAGTGTGAAGTCATTTTGACAACGAAGTCTATCCTAATAATGAACTAACCTTAAACTGGAGGAATTTGAAGGCTAGAGCAGGAGAAAATATTATAACACACATTTTGGGAGCATACAGAGTTGTCAATATAACTGAAACCTAACCTAAACCAGATGTCTTCAATATTTGTGACAAATTTGTACAATATATAGTGAATCACAGCATGATTTTGGTAGAAGTGTGTTACAGATTATTTGTGTTACATAAATTCTTCCTATTTGAAGGATTTCATATTAGCACAACTCTCTATTTGAGGATTGAGTTTTGAGAATAAAACCTATGCATACTGTATGAATGATATAGCCATTAGTTCTGAATGAATGAAAAGGTGCATTAAAAGACCAACAATTAAACTCTTGGTAATAAAATAGAAGTTTAGATGTCTGTGTGTGTGTGTGGTTTGTTTTTAAGCGGAATGCAAAATGCTGCATGTGTGTGCGCGCACGTGTGTTTGTGTGTGGAGGAGGAGGGCCTCTGGTGATCATTAATCATTCAATTACACACCTGTCAGAGTTCAGACAAGGGGGAGAGGAGAAAGAGAGAGTGAGAGAACGCTACAATGCCTCAACAAGGGGAAGCGGTTTGTGACAACGAATGAAAGAGCAGAATAGGACAAAGGGACAAACAAAATGAGAGTGGAGGCCAGAGAGACAGTGACAGACTGAGCTGCTCGGTGACGTGATGTCCCAAATGGAACGACCATAGTCAGAGCAGACAGGTCAGGAACGTACGATGACGCTCCACTCACTTTCATAAGCCTTCATTAAAACTCATGCAGGACGCGATGAAAAAAATGAAACATTTTATCTGTCAGCCGGAGAGAGGAAAACCAGAGTTTGTAGCGCTTACTGTCATTTACCACCGAGTGCAAACACTGTTTCCAGCCTGGGAACAACCGGGATGTGTAGCAGCCTGATGAAGCATAAATTGGAGTAATGTTGTGAATAATTGATTGAAAAGTGTTTGGTCCTGATTCACAAATGCCTCTCATCTATTTGTCACTATTAGGAGAGGCTGCCTGGCCCATTAGAGCAGCTGCTCGTTAGATGTCTGTCAATCAAGGGGGAGGGGGAACACACCAGGCACACTGATACTGGTATACATTTAGTGTGACGAACAGGTGATTGTGATATACTGTTAGTGTGAATATTCATGTTTTTGTGTGTCTGTAAATATTGTCCTGGTGTTGCCTTGTGCTTGGACGTGCATGTACTTTGTGTGTGTGAGTGGGTATCTTCGTGTGACCATCTTTTTCTCTCTCTTTCTCCCACTCTGCATCAGGACGGCTCCTATGTTTAGCTGCAGCTAGCTAGCGAATCCTAGCTTTAAATGCCTCAGGCGTCTGCCATCTGTGTGCTCGCCACCGCCTCACAAGCCACCGCCATATATCTAATTTATGGCTGGACTGAATGTGTAATATAGTCCCATGTATGCATAATATATCACGTGATCATATATGTACGAGGTGTGTGTAGTAGATGTTAAGTCTCGCCGCTGTTCCTCCATCAGTCTCGCTCACATCAGGTTTGACTGAGCCCAGATGTTTCTTAGACCTGGTTAAAAGATCGAAATGCAGGCAGAATGCCAGATGTCTCATTAGGGAAATTTGATTGGGTTGCTAATTTAAAATTCTGAATGAGGCGCTTCCATATGTATGAATGTATGAGAGGGCACGTGTGCGTGCGTTCATTTGCATAGGAGTATGTATATATTACATTGTGTGCGCTTGTTTGTGTGTCGTTGTCTATGGTAGTGGTACCATGTGTCTGTAATACATGTGCTTTTATAAAGAAGGACCTGTCTGCTCCACTGTTCACTCTTTAGCATAAAAGTATTCTAATGTGCAGATGTCTATAATGCTGTCTTTGCAGTTTGCCGACATAGAGCACCCTAAAGCATGGTCAAAAATGTATTATAAAATAATATGACAAGTTAAAATAAAAGTACATATTACACACAACATAATACAATCACTTTCTGATCAACAGTCATTTCGTTATAGCTGTTATTTCAGGCATCTCAACACATTTCTCTCCCTTGACTACTGCATTCCAGAGGAAACAGACAAAAAAGATGTGATACTGCAACCTAGTGGTCAACATGGAAAATACATCAACAGTGTTCTAGCCATGGAGCCAGCCTGCTGATGGCCTAGCCTCCATGATTTGCCCCAAATTGACCATTTAATTGGCCCCACTGAGAGTAATTTCTCTAAGGAATGACAATGAAAATTTTACACACGTCAAAATTTGCAACACTCATGGGAAATATATTCTATAAACAATTTAAAGCACATAATATTTCAAATTACCCAAATTCAGCCTAGTCAGACCATTATCTTCATGTCTTATTGGGTGTATTTCAATGCAACTGAAACCAGGAATTGTAAAATAAAATGTTTTGCATACGTTTACATTACAACCAGCTAAGTGCTTGCGGCAAAGCCCAGGGTTCTAGGCAGACTGGCTCCTCTAGGTCATCATTCTGGTATCAGTCTCCCACTGGCAGCCCAGTCCACTCTGACCTCTGCTGACCTATCTGTGTGTTTGTCTGGTCATCTAGCTCCACTGACCTGGCACAGAGTTCCTCATGGACCCTGTGGAGACTAGCCTGCCCTTCCTCACTCTCTAAACGCTCTACAACACACCTCCGTGGTCTGACCCCTCCCTCCCAGTCCACCTCACTCCTTGCTGGATGTCCGTCCAACTCTTCTACTATAATCTGTTTCTTCTTCCGAGGGGAGGCCTGGAGTTGTGCAGCTGGGGATCCTTGGCCCTCTGCTCTGCTGCTCTCTTCCTCCTTCACTCCTACCACCACCTCTGAGATTATGTGCAGTGCCTTGGCCACAACACTAGAGGACGCCGGTGGGGCGTCAGTTACACTTCCTGTGCAGGTTTCCGTCTCTGCATCACTGGTGTTTTCCCTGCCTTTCCCACTGTGCTCAGGTCTCCGGAGGGTCCTCCGATTCGTGCTGCGTCGTGATTGGTTGCAGTGCAGGGTGCGCCTGCGATGCCATTGGCTCAGCGATTGCTGGGCCTCGGTGCTGAGCTGGCGCGTGGCGAGACGAGGGCGGAAGCTGCTGATGTAGAAGAGAGAGGCATACAGGGACGTCAAGTAGTAACCTCCTGCAAAATAGAGAGACAGAGACAGAAAGGGGGTTACTATAAGGTGTATGTGTCCATGTACACATACAAGTTTGGACACACCTCATTCAAGGGTTTTCCTTTATTTTGACGATTTTCTACATTTTAATAATAATGAAGACATCAAAACTATGAAATAACACATGTGGAATCATGTAGTAACCAAAAAAGTGTTAAACAAATCAAAATATATTTTATATTTGAGATTCTTCAAAGTAGCCACCCTTTGCTTGATGACAGCTTTGCACACTCCCGGCATTCTCTCAACCAACTTCATGAGGTAGTCACTAACAGGTGTGCCTTCTTGAAAGTTACCAACCGCCGTGTCTTTGTGAGACGCAGAGTAGGTGAACGGATGATTTCCGTAGGTGTGGTTCCCACCGTGAAGCATGGAGGAGGAGGTGTGATGGTGCTTCGCTGGTGACACTGTCAGTGATTTATTTAGAAATCAAGGCACACTTAACCAGCATGGCTACCACAGCATTTTGTAGCAATGACCTGGCCGCCACAATCACCCGACCTCAACCCAATTGAGATGGTTTGGGATAAGTTGGACCGCAGAGTGAAGGAAAAGCAGCCAACAAGTGCTCAGCATATGTGAGAACTCCTTCAAGACTGTTGGAAAATCATTCCAGATGAAGCTGGTTGAGAGAATGCCAAGAGTGTGCAAAGCTGTCATCAAGGCAGAGGTTGGCTACTTTGAAGAATTTAAGATCTAAAATATAAACACTTTTTCAGTTACTTCATGATTCCATATGTGATATTTCAAAGTTTTGATGTCTTCACTATTATTCTACAATGTAGAAAATAGTAAAAATAAAGAAAAACCCTTTAATGAATAGGTGTGTCCAAACTTTTGACTGGTACTGTACATGTTTCTGTGGGTCTCTGTGATACGTTTGTATAATTTGTACCCTCTCCCTGCAGTTGTGTGGGGTCCAGTAGCTCCATCATGTAGTTAGTGTCCAGCTGCAGAGTGACCACATCACTACGCAGAAGTACCCAGGTCAGACAGGGCAGGAAGTCATCAGCCCCATACACCACACCTGTAGACAGAGGGGAGGAGGGAGTCAAAGGTCAAAGAACAAACTCTATTCATACACATACTGAGGCTGAGCAGGTCTACACTGCACCACCCACCTGGGTTGGCATTGGCCGTCATGCTGTGGTAGATGGTCTTGCAGACCTTGAGCAGGATATGGACCTTCCTGCTGGGGGAGTAGGACTGGTGCATGGCTGACCACCTCTGCTGGATCTTCTCCAGGGTGACAGGGTCAGGGACCCCCGCCCCAGGCGTCCCTTCCAGCTCCTCCACCCCCCGGCCCTCCAGGAGCCGCTGGTTCTCCCTCAGCTTCCGCAGGCTACCGTCATGGTCCCAACAGCTCTGGAGGCAGGTGTACAGGTGGGCGCTCACAGGCTTCAGGGCCACCTTGTGTAGGGAGAGCTCCAGTAGGGCATCTAATGTAGATAGAGGACAGAGAGAATGGAGGATAGAAGAGACTGAGGTGTTAGAAACCAATTCTGGAAACTTATGTGGTTGAGTATTTGTCCGTTTTGGCTTTGTAGTGCATCCTGAACTAAAGTTTAACCGTTTTTTTGTATAATAGTAGTGATATTCTGTTTTCAAACACTAATTTGTTAATGGATGGACTCACCCAGCTCCCTGTCGGGTGTGTCCACCATACTGTCTATGAAGATGTGTATCTCAGGACAGTCCAGCAGTGTCTCTCTCAGGGCAGTGAGAGCCGTACGCACCTCCTGAAGCAGGTCCGCACCTGTCATTCCAGGGATAAACCCAGCCCCCAGGGTCATCTCAACGAATCCCATCACTGCCTCGGCAAACAAACCGCCCCTCCGCTTGCTGAGCTCCTGCACCCGCTTGGTCAGCCTCTTCTGTGGACACCCCAGCCCACCAATGGCCAGGCCCACAGCCGAGAGGCGGTGCATCACCTTGTCGGCCAAACGATGCGAGGGGTGGGGGGAGTGGGAGGGGCTGGTGACCGACTCCGGCTCCTCCTCCATACTGCTTATTGACAGTGAGTCCATCTCCAGGGAGGGGGGGCGGAGGAGGGAGGGGGGTGGCGGTTTGGAAAGCCATACCCTGTCCTCAACCCAGGACACCCTGTGAGGGGACTGAGGGACAGGGCTGAACAGGGGCTTGGGGTCTGAGGGGGGCCTGGGGCTGTTAGTGCTGTCCTGGCTCCATGTTCTGTCGAGTGACTCAATGGAAGCATCCCTACTGGGCCTCCTCAGAACCACCCCTCCTATTGGAGTGGGGGGTGACGGGGTAGCCTGGACTACAGGAGACCCTGGAGATAAGGAGACAAGACCAAACATATCAGTTAGTCATTGGTTGATTTTGGTTTTGGCATAATGGCTAGTGAGCTCTATGATGTCTCATTAGCTCCTACAGAGAGAAGGATGATTAATGCGGTGACATTTTCCCACAGACTGGATGAACAAGGATAATAAAACAAGGTCCAATGCAGCCATTTTTCAATATCAAATAATTTCAGCTCTTACATAATTTTCACAATTTTATTATTCCAACCTCATAGTGTGGAAATAAATATAAATCATAGGTAAATCATGTTTCTGACAGCAAAATCACTTTACCTGGATTATCAGGACTGGAGCTGTAGGACTCCTGCTCTATTGAGATAGCTCTCTTAGTAAGAAGGCCCGCCCCTGACCAAGGTCTTGTTGTACTCAGTCGTCTCTCACGCCTATAATTCGCTGGACGATTAACTCGCTGCGGGCTGGTTGGTTGACTGGTTGGTTGACAGGTCAGCCAGTCATCGCCATGCTCATGGAGATAGAGTGGGTTGATGATGCAGAGAGCACCATTGGCTGCTGTCAGCTATTGAACAGAAGACACAATTGAGAGGGAGCTTGACTGTGTGTTTAAAAGGCATGAACCACATGAGGATCTTTCAGAAAATTGAAAATTATAATTGGAGAATGATTTGAAATTGATACAATACAATGGTTTAGGGTTTCAGTATTAAAGGCATTTTTATCTCAATATCAAATCATTTATTGGGAACAAATAAATACCTTACTATATTAGTTTTGCATTAAAATGGTAAAAAAGAAACAAAAATGTTTTTTTAGCAAAAAATCTTTCTCAATCATGAATTTTGCTAGGTCTGTCTGGGAGAGGTCTGAGTGGGGAGGGGAAGGGCACCAAAGCGGAGGAGGGGCTATTGAGAGAGAGGTTATTGACAGAGAGGTTTGGTACTCTCTTTGTCATTCGTGTATTACACCTTATAACGCCTGGTGATGTCACCAGGCAAGCCAAAACTTTACCCACGCACCCATGCAAAACTCCACCCATGCATCCTGTATATGGGAGCCAGCAACTATCAGGAAATAACACTAACCACATTTCCTTCCACAGTTTTTATGTGAGTAAAGTCATAAGGTATTAAAAAAAAAGTAATGACAGCTTTGATGGAAACAGGAAGTTTTGGTATAATTTAAAAAATGCAGGCCGATAATTTATTTGTTCGACATGGTGGGATCTTTTTGTGTCTGTAAAATGAATTATTCAAGAAATTGCAGTGAAAACGCCTTTATGTGCAAATATTGATATAATAACCATAATATTGAAGTAAAATCACGCAATGATATGGTATGTGGTCCTCCTACTACGACTTGGGAAACCATGCAGTTTGTTAGGCTACAGATTAAATAAATTATGATGAGCCTCCCGAGCAGTGCTTGAGGCATCACTACAGACCCAGGATCGGTTTGGCCGGAAGGGCTTTACTTGGCTCATCGCCCTCTAGTGACTCCTTGTGGCGGGCCGGACGCCTGCAGGCTGACTCCGGTCATCAGTTGAGCTGTGTTTCCTCGACACATTGGTGCAGCCTGCTTCCGGATTAAGCGGGCAGAAGTTAAGAAGATCGGTTAGGCACGTCATGTTTTGGAGGACGCATGACTAGACCTTCACCTCTTCCGAGCCTGTTGGGGAGTTGCAGCAATGAGACAAGATCGTAATTTGATCGCAATTGGATATCACGAAATTGGGGGAAAGAAGGGGGTAAAAAAATATAAATAAATAAGTTATGATGAAAGTGCACGGTGATGTTAATGCTCCTTTCCAATAAATATCGAGGGTCTGATTCTGGTGACATGATGATCGATACTTGACTGCCATTTGATAAATACAATTATTATGGCTCTTATCCATAATAATCTCGTCATGTAAACTAGCCTATCCTCACAGTATCTGCGAGCTGTTGGCTAGAGCGCACGTGCCAAGACCAGAGTAGTCACATTTGCTATTTAACGCAGCACTTTCTGTGACAAAACTATCAGTAGAGTTGAAAATGCGATGGAAGCACATTCAGCTTTCAATTTTTATTCTGTACTTTAAAACTTAAGAAAAAATGTACATTTTGTGTGCACTATGTCATCACGCACTGATTTCTATCCACAACAAGTCCGTTTGGTGGAAACACAGCACTGGTGGGAAAATGTGCATATTTTCTTTATGCAGATTCTAGAATATTCGCTAATTGGAAGGAAATCTAGCTACTGGTATAATTACAGTGTTAGCTTCTTCAGTTGTACAATATGATATCAAACACAATAAAAACATAATTTTGACTGCACTGGGCCTTTAAAACCTATATAGATTTGAAAAAGGACTTTGAATGAAGAGCAAAAGGACCTGTGACGTCAGTCTGAACTGAGGTACACCTCTACTCATCTATGATGCTGAGAGTGACAATTGACTGGGTAACATTACAAAGCACTAGAAAAACCCAAAGCAGACATCCGCTTTTCTGTGTGAGCGATCAAAGTCAAAGTCACCATTATTAGTCAGTTGTACAACCAAATGCCTTCAACTGAAATGTGTCTTCCGCATTTAAGCCAACCCCTCTGAATCAGAGAGGTGCGGGTGGGCTGCCTTAATCGACATCCACGTCTTCGGCGCCCGGGGAACAGTGGGTTAACTGCCTTGTTCAGGGGCAGAACGACAGATTTTTACCTTGTCAGCTCGGGGATTCGAACTTGCAACCCTCCGGTTACAAGTCCAACGCTCTAACCACTAGGCTACCTGCCGCCTCATGGCAACACATCCGCTGGAGTGGGGCTCTAACTACATGTTATGTTAAAGCAGAACACAAGACAGTGAATAGGTCCCAACCTTTATAGACATGTTATGAAGCTATGAATACAACTGATTACCTGTATGGTGCACATGGCAGTACCAGGAGCCCTCTGAGTCATGTGATCAGGCTGGAGGTCAGTAGGACACAGCCAGGATTCTATATACAAACAGATACACAAAAAGAGAGGGAGGAAAATAGATCAAACATTAGAATGAGAGAAGAGGAGATGGTAGTCGTCAAGAGGAGTAAGAGGTAGAGGGAGGGAGAGTAAAAAGAGGAGCACATAGAGGAAAAGACGTTTGATATGAAGTGACTAGGATGGATGACAAGGAGATAGTTGTGCAGAAGGAGTGAAAGGAGGATGATAAGTGGAAGAGAGCGTGGGTGAGGAAGAGGAGAGATGGAGAGGGTGAATTCAGACTTACTGGGACCCAGCTGGGACAGACTGTTGGACTGTGGCTGATCTGTTAGACTGTAGAGCCACGGAGGGATGAACAGACACACTGGCAACACGTCCCTGGGTGAGAGAGAGAGAGAGAGAGAGAGAGAGAGATTAACGAAATATATCAGATGCATAACTGATAAATACAGTAGTTAGTATACAGTATATACCGTAGGTTGTTGTAACTCACCTGCTCATAGAGTAGAAGACCACTAACTGGGCCAGATCAGAGAAGCCTAATAATGACTGAGATAGCTGATAAGCTGAGAGAGAAGAACAGAGAGGTTATTATAAGGCATATAACAAATTTGAGATTAACTTTTTTTTCAACAGGGAAGTATATGAATGTTGAGGTTCTGGTCAATAAAAAATGCATGCGTGTGTGTCTTGCCTACCTGCACCAGTGCGTTGTATGGGGTTGTCTCTGACATGTCCACTCTCTCCTCCAGTGGACACACACAGCAGGATGGGCTGGGAGGCAGAGTCCCTCAACACCAAGAAGCTCTGGGAAAGGAGAGAGAGAAGTGACGAGAAGCCTCATTACTGTGTTTGGGCGTTAGGAAACATTGACTGTGCAGCTTCACAGAAAAGGACAAGATGGACTTACTCATTTTTCTGTGTACCAGTCATTCAAGGCCTAGAGAAGTGAGCAAACCAGGCTAACCTCACACCAACGTAAACTAAGTGGCAGAGAATGTGCAAGCACAGATAACACACACAAACTCAAATACATGTACGCACCAAAAACTCACAGAGAAAGAAGTGAGCATGCGCACACACACACGCAATAGGCCTACAGACACACTGCAGGAAGTGGGTTTAATGAACAGTGTGTTCAGGAATAGATGACTGACTGTGAGAGAGAGACACATTGGTATGTTCACTTTGAGTCGAGTCAAAAACAAACTTGAGGTAGCAGCAGTTTGATGCAAGGCAAGCTATATTTAATATCAAGTTCTCTAAATATCGATACACATCGTCACCTAAACCTGCGAAAGAGAAATTCACTTTGTTCACTTCATCATTTGCAATTAATAGATAGTGCCTTCACAAAGTATTCATACCCCTTGACTTATTCGTGTTACAGCCCGAATTCAACATGGACTATATATATTTATAAACTGGGTGGTTCGAGCCCTGAATGCTGACTGGCTTGACGGTTCTGAATTAGAATATGTGGACAACTACAAATACCTAGGTGTCTGGCTAGACTGTAAACTCTCCTTCCAGACTCATATTAAACATCTCCAATCCAAAATGAAATCTAGAATCGGTTTCCTATTTCGCAACAAAGCCTCCTTCACTCACGCCGCCAAACATATCCTAGTAAAACTGACTATCCTACCGATTCTCGACTTCGGCGATGTCATCTACAAAATAGCTTCCAATACTCTACTCAGCAAACTGGATGCAGTCTATCACAGTGCCATCCGTTTTGTTACCAAAGCTCCTTATACCACCCACCACTGCGACCTGTATGTTCTAGTCGGCTGGCCCTCGCTACATAATCGTCGCCAGACCCACTGGCTCCAGGTCACCTATAAGTCTATGCTAGGTAAAGCTCACTGGTCACGATAACAACACCCACCCGTAGCACGCGCTCCAGCAGGTATATCTCACTGGTCATCCCCAAAGCCAACACCTCCTTTGGCCGCCTTTCCTTACAGTTCTCTGCTGCCAGTGACTGGAACGAATTGCAAAAATCGCTGAAGCTGGAGACATATCTCCCTCACTAACTTTAAACATCAGCTATCTGAGCAGCTAACCGATCGCTGCAGCTGTACAAAGCCCACCCAATCTACCTACCTCATCCCCATATTGTTTTTATTTACTTTTCTGCTCTTTTGCACACCAGTATTTCTACTTGCACATCATCATCTGCTCATCTATCACTCCAGTGTTAATTTGCCAAATTGTAATTACTTCGCTACTATGGCCTATTTATTGCCTTACCTCCTCACGCCATTTGCACACACTGTATATAGACTTTCTTTTTTTTTTCTTCTCTCTATTGTGTTATTGACTGTACACTTGTTTATTCCATGTGTAACTCTGTGTTGTTGTTTGTGTCGCACTGCTTTGCTTTATCTTGGCCAGGTCGCAGTTGTAAATGAGAACTTGTTCTCAACTAGCCTACCTGGTTAAATAAAGGTGAAATAAAAAATAAAAAAATAAAATATCAGACTGTTTGCCACGGGTATGACAAAACACCTATTTTTACTGCTCTAATTACGCTGGTAACCAGTTTCTAATAGCAATAAGGCACCTCGGGGGGTTTGTGGTATATGGCCAATATACCACGGCTAAGGGCTGTGTCCAGGCACTTTGGGATTGTGCAACATTTGCCCATTACTATTCTTCAAGCTCTGTCAAATTGGTTGTTGATCATTGCTAGACAACCATTTTCAAGCCTTGCCATAGATTTTCTAATAGACTTCAGTCAAAACTGTAACACGGCCACTCAGGAACAATTGATGTCTTGTTGGTAAGCAACTCCCGTATAGATGTGGCCCTGTGTTTTAGGTTACTGTCCTGCTGAAAGGTGAATTCATCTCCCAGTGTCTGGTGGAAAGCAGACTGGTTTCCCTCTAGTATTTTGCTTAGCTCCATTACGTTTCTTTTTTTATCCTGAAAAACTCCTCAGACCTTAACAATTACAAGCATACCCATAACATGATGCAGCCATCACTATGCTTGGAAATATGGAGAGTGCTACTCAGTAATATGTTGTCTTGGATTTGCCCCAAACATAACACTTTTTATTCAGGACAAAGTGAATTTCTTTGCCACATTTTTTTGCAGTATTACTTTAGTGCTTTGTAGCAAACAGGATGCATGTTTTGGAATACTTTTCACTGTCATTTAGCTTAGTATTGTGGAGTAACTGCAATGTTGTTGATCCATTCTCAGTTTTCCTCTATCACAGCCATTAAACTCTGTAACTGTTTTAAAGTCACCATTGGCCTCATTGTGAAATCCCTGAGCCGTTTCCTTCCTCTACGGCAATGGAGTTAGGAAGTACACCTGTATCTTTGTAGTGACTAGGTGTATTGACCATCCAAAGTGTAATTAATAACTTCACCATTCTCAAAGAGATATTCAATGTCTACTTTTTTACTTTTACCCATCTACCAATAGGTGCCCTTCTTTGCGAGGGCACCTCCCTGGTCTTTGTGGTTGAATCTGTGTTTGAAATTACTGCTCGACTCAGGGACCTTACAGATGATTGTATGTGTGGGGTACAGCGATGAGGTAGTCATTCAAAAATCATGTTAAACACTATTATTGCACACAGAGTGAGTTCATGCAACTTATTATGTGACTTGTTAAGCACATGTTTAACTCCTGAACTTATTTAGGCTTGCCATAACAAAGGGGGGTTGAATACTTATCGACTCAAGACATTTCAGCGCCTATGTAAAAATGTCAAAAAACATAATTCCACTTTGACACTATGGGGTATTGTGTGAAGGGCAAGCACAAAAAAATCTCTATTGAATCCATTTTAAATTCAGGCTGTAAAACAACAACATTTAGAAAAAGGCAAGAATAACGTGTAAGTGTTGCTCTTTCTTACAGTGCTACTGCCTATCCACATGGCTAATGTGTTGAAAAAAAAACACATTGTTAAAGTGCTTTCTTATCCCACCAATTCAATCTAAACCCTGACATACAGTCGTTTTTACAGTGAAATAGGATGCTGTATCCAGATACTGGATCACCATTGTCTCACTGTACTCACTTGTCTCAGAGGCTGATCTTCTTAAGAAAGGGTCCTTAAGATAGCTGGGGTTCTTTAGCAAACCAAAAATATTTTCTGCATCGATCAACTTCTACGCCACTACTCAGTCTGCTCCTCTTTCTTTCAGTCCATCTGTATCTCTCCTCTGTTACTCTCTCACACATGCAACACTTCTGCATTCATTTGCTTTTATGCAAAGTAAGGGGAACTACAAGTGCAACTCGACATGCTGTAAGTGTCTGCTTCCATTCCATCTGTAATATCGCAGCCTGTCCACATGCTAACCTAATGTACCAAGGTGACCTGGAGACTAGGCCTAAGGGCCTGAATACAGAGAGGTCAACCATGAGGTCAGATAGTAGATAGCGGCATGGACCTACACAGTGTGTGTCTGTCCCAAATGGTAGCCTATTCCCTACATAGTGCCCTACTTTTTATCAGAGCCATATGGGCCCTGGTCAAATGTAGTGCACTATATATAGTATAGGGTGCCATTTGGGATGTGTAAAGACAGAGGGTAGTGGGGGGAACTCACCCCAGCAGGCCGGCCCCAGAGGGCAGCATGGGCACCGTCTCTATCCCAGGGGCCCCCAGGGGCCCAGGCGTCCTGACACAGTCGCAACCTGTCCAGCAGAGTCAGGGGCCTCCTCGAAAGTTCATCAGTAACCTCATTCTCTGTCCTCACCATGCCCCTCACACCTCTATAGAGATAGTGGCACAACAGGGGGTAATTACATGCTCCATAATATGCTGTTACAGCATACAGGGGCGGTTTACTGGACACTGACTAAGCCTAGTCCTGGACTAAAAAACGAGTAAGATTTAAAATGCCTTTAAATCCAGGACGACGTTTAATCGCCACAGAGCTTGTATAAAACTAAGACCTACACCCCCAGAGTGGGTCCCTAGTAATGATCCATGGGATGGAGAAAAGATCCTCACCTGTGAGAGTCATCCTTCTTATCCTGATCTTCCAATCCCCTCATCATCCCAGACTTAAGAGGATACCACAGAAACATAGTTGTGCAAAATGTACAAAATGTTTAGTGTATGCCAACCGCAAATGGATTAAGATTAAATCCAATATATCAACATTATAAAGATTTTTTTAAAGAACATTACAAAAAAAGTACTATATGAAAAAGTTATTCTGGAATAGAGGAGAGATTACATCCTTCTTCAACACACATTTAAAAGGATAGTTCAGCCAAAATACATTATTTTGTAATTAAAAAGGGTTACTTACGGTTAATAGGCCCTGTATGGCTGTTTCAAAGTAGCTGGGACTTTATGTGGCTTCCCTTCAGCCTAATAGAAACTCCGCAGATCTCTTCATGTTGTTACCTTGTGCCTACAGATTGTCTTTTCACATTCTAACTACGATGCTCAACAATGTCTTATTGGTGAAAAATGACAGGGTAAAAAAATGGCCTAATGCAGACTTCGTACCTCAGCAACATAGTATTTCGCTGTTCCGTCAGAAGTATATATTGTGTCGATGCTTTACCTGCCTCTACCACACTCGACTACACACCTTGACATTTGATGTTGTACTTTCACTTGCTCACAAGTTCTCTACTTTTTTGTTTTCTCATTCTCTCCTCCATCTCCCACCCCCTTCATGTGGTTAACCTTGCTAAAACATTTAACATAGACTGAAACGAGTCTACTTAGCCTTTATTCTCAAGACCTGAATAATACTGATCTCTCTCGCTTTTACTCACAAATCTGTGTGTTGCACTTTATATAGATGAAAACACAGACAAACTGGATTCACAGACACTACCATTAAAAGCGGAGTCAGGGAAGTGGTGCGAGTATGGTGGGTGAGATGGTGCATAAAAGATGGGATTCTAAGTGTAAGTGTGCAACAGTATTTTCTGTTCAACTAATGGCTACAATACACTCTACATAGAATAAAACAACCCATGCACCTTGTCACAGACAACATCAATTGTACCAATCAACATCAGTTGCACCAGCTGTGTTTGAGCTCAATGCTTAAATGTACTGTAGGTGTATGAAAAATATAAAATTCAGTGCCACTTTATTTTGTGTTTTTACTTGTTGTATCACACGCAATCTTTTAGAAAGCATGGAGTTGCATTTGGTCAAAACCAGAGACGTACTGCGACATCATCTCACACCACTGTGGCAACTTCCTGCTGTATCATTTGTGCTGAAATAGAAACCGTCCTACGCCAAAAAACCACAGGAAGTAGAGAAACCAAATGTCACAGGTACGCTTAATAGATTAAAACATATTGTAAAAAATTATTGAATTCAAACAATTGATAGAAACAAGGAGCACAGAAAGCAATGTAATGAAAAACAAATCCATAATTATAATTGATTATAAATAGTAATTCATAAAAATGCTATTATACTTTTTTTCCCATTGTATTTACAGTAGTTGTGTCACTGCATCAGCGGATGAATCAGCAATTCGTCATCTTTGTTACCCTGCCATGCCTTCTATACTTTGTCACTTCCGTCTAAAATTACTACTTGACTCAACAGAGCTAGTTGAGCTCAGTGTCTGTAATTCTCTCCCTCAGAAGGAAAAGTATACTCATTTAGTGTGTATTGCTATAAACTCCATCTGTGGGAACTGTCAGAAGACAGACCAATATACACAGTAGGAGTCAGGAGGTGGGTTCATGTCAAAAAGAGGTTGGAGAGGAGAGAGAAGTTAGTAAAGTGCAAACTAAATGGAGAAAATCCAAAACAGACAGTAGAGCACAGTCCTGGTTAATGTATGCAACTCTGCTTCCAGACTGAAGCCAAGTGATGGGTTGGAGCCGGCCGGTCTCTCATTGGTTATTCTACCGCCGCCTTCCCTGACTCCGCCTTCCCTGACTCCGCCTTCCCAGCAGCTCCAGAGCTCTGATTTGTCTGTTCCTCTTCGGCTTTTCTGTTAATCTTCTCATGCTCCCGTTTCACCAGCTCTTCCAGCTCCGCCTTGGAGAAAGAGAGATAATGTAGGGAGGGAGAGTGGGGTGAGCGAGAAAAGAGGAAAAAAAAAGACTACTTTAAGATTTCAAGAACTTTCATCGAATTCAACAATCTCTGTCTTACTCATCACAAATAGGTCCATAGAATATGGGTATTTACTAAGCATGTACAGTATATTTACCTTCCAGCCCAGTAGGTCAGCAAGTGCCAAGCATCCATCATCACATGTACTAATATGAGCCACGTCCCTGACAGAGACAAATCATAACCAATTAATATTAATCAGCAACACTTCCAACACCATCTTCACCATTATCATTGTAGTTCAAGTGAAAGTGATAGCTTCTCACCTGTATGCTTTCTCTGAGTCAAAGTCCATCCCTCCGCCAATGCCTATCATCCCTAATAGAGGATCTGCCTACAGGGAGACACAGACAGAAAGATATACAAGTTAAAATACAGAGGTGGATAGAGGAAGGGAAGTCTAATGCAAATAAAGAGGGATAGGACAGAGGACTTACACCGCCTGCTTTCTCCAGGTTAATGAGCAGTCTGGGGCAGCTGTTTGAAACCCTGCAAACACAAACATATACTCACACACCATTTATGAGCTTGTTGATGCTTGAATACATGGTCCGAAGAGGACACGCAATACTATACCAATATAGTAGTCTATCAGATAACATTATAATCATGATTCTGTGAAGAGTCAGACAGAAAGACTCACCTGCCAACCAGAGCAGCAAAAGGCTGAACCTGCAGGGAGGTCCCCATTATAATCAGCAGATCACAGCGAGGAAAGTCCTGGAGGAGAAAAGAAACAGGAGGAGACGGTAACAGGAACCAGTACTGTGCCTTTCATTATGGTTCATCACTTCATTACGGGTGTACACACCCAAATCTGCACATTCATGAACAAGACAGACGCACAAACTCTAGGTAGTCTATCAGGTCAACACCCAGACCACACTCACCATGGCCATTGAGGTGAAGAACCTCTTCGGTAGATTCTCACCAAAGAAAACAATATCTGAAAATGGAGAACAAGGAGAAATCAAGTATTTTACAAAGAAAGTGTAATAAACAGGTAAGAACTTTGAACTATAAGGAACTGAAAAAGGGAGAGAGCATATTCAAGTAAGGAGGGATAAGAAGTGAAAGGAAATGATAAGGCAGTCACTCACCTGGTTTAACCAGATTGCTGCACTTGTCACATTTGGGGATGTCATCAGAGAAGATTTTCTCTGCAGGTCAGAGGTAAACAAGATTATAATTCAACAATTATTTTAATAGCACCAACACTCCTTTAAATGACAACTTAATTAGCATATCCATGTAAATGAGTGTCTGCCTAGGTGGTATAACAGTGTTTTGTTAAACCATTCCAGTTAGATATTACCGTACCACATACACTAACCTTTCATCCAGTCCAAGTCGTACTCTTTGCGGCACATAAAGCTGACACAGTGTGAGGTGTAGAAGGTGCCGTGGGCTTCAATCAGGTCCTCTCCCTCCAGTCCTGCTACACGTTCCAGGGTGTCAATATTCTGCACAGACAGAAATGGACGACCCCAATAACACTTCAATAGGTTGTAGGTGACTAACTCAGACACAGAACAAAGGATATGAAAGAATACCAAACCTGTGAGTAGCAGCGTTTGAGTAGCCCTTTGTCCTTCAGCAACTTAATGAAGTAGTGACATACTGTGGGCTTAACATACAACAACACTGCTGTTAGTGATACCTAAAAATAAACAGGCACCTACTGCACAATTCAGGAAATTAAGTTAAGAAAATTAAAGGCCAGAAAATAAGCTAGATCCTACCTTAAATTGTCCTGGGTACAGCTCCCTGGCCAGGGCAAAGAAGGGCTCGGGGTGTTTCTGATATAGAAAGAGGTCAATCTTGAGTGGTGATAGCAGCAAAGAACAAAATCATCTGTGCAGATCGTTAGTGTAGGAAGCTAATTACTTTACTAAGCCAAAAGAATCCGACAGAAAGTTTCAGACCTTAAAGTAGTCTATCTGGAAGATAGCCTCAGGGTAGGGCAAATTGTACTTCTGCAGGTTAGCATAGAGCCCCGTGTCTGGGGAGCGGAAGTCAGGGATCCCAGCCGCTGAGGGGGACAGAGTCATCATCACAAAAGTGATGGATACATTATGCATACAATTTAGAGGGGAATCTATTTGTATTTAGGCTAAGTGTCTTATTTGTTCCAACAAAACAGGTCTAGACAAATTATGTTGTGTTAAGCCCACAGTTATGCAAGAGTGGGAGTTACTCACATGTAGAGATCCCTGCCCCCACCATACAGATTATGTTTTTGCCTGTGGAGGATAGAGGAGCAGAGAGAATCCTTTAACTTGTTGTACCATTTGTTAACCAATGAAGCAGTATCACATAGTCAGGTGGTTGTAGTAACATACTTAAATCTTGGTATGTTGTTCAGCAAGCAAATGATATGGCCTCAGGCTAGACAGATGTTATTCACAATACAGTCTATTTTCTTGTGTTGACTAAAGGCACATTTATACTAGGCCTAGATGCTGACCGATGCATTGTTTGCTGGGTTACATAGTCATCAACCCCTACATGAAATGTGTGCACACTGGGTTAGAGATACTCACATTTGCCACTCTGTATGTAACTGGCCACCCCATCAAGAGTCAGCTCATCCAAAACCTTCTCTCCAGATATGCCCAAGGTTTTAGAAAAGAGATTGCGCAGGAAATCCACTGTACGAAATAAACAAATAATTATTCTGATGAAAATACGAGACTTTGGTGTTGACAGCAAAACCTTTACGTTTTTGACACCTACTCTCTGTGTCCCCTGAAGCCTCGCCGTCGCTGCTATCGTCTGACTGCTCATAGCAGAAATCAAGAGGAAATTCAGTGTAAACATGGAAACATTAGTTTGATCAAGAACATTACAATATAATCCTTGCTTGGTTTTATGCACATCATAAGAAGCTGTACATTGTATTGCATGCCAATACAGTGTCAGTGTGTCAACATGTCAATGGATGCAGAATACACAGTCTACGATTGGTGACAAGTCATGATAGGTTCTCTACTAACCGTGTGCCTGACAAACTAGTCGTGACAACTAGCTACTAGCTAGTTATTGGCTAACGTTAGCCAGCCAGGTATCCATCCATAGGGCAAGGCATGCACACACACTGACATTTCCTAACCACAGATGTAGTATTTCATACCTCCGGTTCGGGGGTGTTATCCTCGACCTCTTCTCTGTTAGAAGCTTCTGGAAAATACGAAACAAATCCACGTCAAGATACTATTTACAAATAGTAAACCACAATGCGGAACGTTTTAGTTAGCTAGCTTTACCTAGGCAGCTAGCTAGCAATGTAGCTAGCTAAATTAGCTAGCAGGTTGGCTGGCTGCACTTAATTTTCAAGCAAAGGCCAGTCCAAGACGAAAAAAGGTATACCTGGTACATTAGACATTTATCCGTCTAGACTAATCCAACACAGATGTGTATGCTATTGTGTGTGTTACTCCGGTGTTTAACTTAACTTGCTAAATATGCAAGTTGATTCGTCCAGTTGCGATATGATTGTTGTTGTCCGTCGCGAATTAATTCCGTGTTGCTAACTTCCACATAAAAACTATTCCAACAAGAAACAAGCACATGCGCACGCGTTGACCTACTTTTGCAGATACCAGTTGGATTTATATATTAGCCGAGCTGTTTTGTATCAGTGCAAGCAAAACACAATCGGTTACATTGTCATAATTTAGCAAAGAGAAGCAAATCATATCACTGAGATTGCTCAATATGATTATGTGTACCTGCAGAAGTAGTTTAAGCAGGAGCTCATGACAGCAATGTTTTGTTACAGTATGATTGCAACAGTATATCATGTAGTTAATACATAATTACCTCAATCTACAAAACATGTTAATCTCTCCGTTTTCCTCTTGAATGGTTATTCCTATTATTCAACCGCACCTTTAAGGTCTCCTCTCCACTCTTCAGTCTCAAAGGATTATGGGATTTACATTCCTCGCTTATAGTTAATAAGATTCACACAAGTTTTAACATCCTAACCATAACATCTGTCCATTTGGTTCTCTGTGTCTGCTTCATAAATGTCTGTATTGATCCAGATGTACAACACGAAGCATACTTTACAAATAAATATTTAATTGCGTCACCAATACAATGTATAATAATAATCTGTACCATATACAGTACCACACCTACTCATTCCAGGGTTTTTCTTTATTTTTACTATGTTCTACATTGTAGAATAATAGTGAAGATATCCAAACTATTAAATAACACATATAGAATCATGTAGTTATCAAAAAAGTGTTAAACAAATAAAAATATATTCTTCAAAGTAGCCACCCTTTATCTTGATGACAGCTTTGCACACTCTTGGCATTCTCTCAACCAGCTTCATGAGGTAGTCACCTGGAATGCAATTCAAGTAAGGTGTACATTAAAAGTTAATTTGTGTAATTTCTTTCCTTCTTAATGAGTTTGAGCCAATCAGCTGTGTTGTGACAAGGTAGGGTAGGTATACACAAGACAGCCCTATTTGGTAAAAGACCAAGTCCATATTATGCCAAGAACAGCTCAAATAAGCAAAGAGAAACGACAGTCCATTACTACTTTAAGACATGAAGTTCAGTCAGTACAGAACATTTCAAAAACGTTGAAAGTTTCTTCAAGTGCAGTCGCAAAAGCCATCAAGCGCTATGATAAAACTGTCTCTAATGAGGACCGCAACAGGAAAGGAAGACCCAGAGTTACCTCTGCTGCAGAGAAGTTCATTAGAGTTACCAGCCTCAGAAATTGCTGCCAAAATGCTTCACAGAGTTCAAGTAACAGACATCTCAACATCAACTGTTCAGAGGAGAATGCGTGAATATATATATATATTTTTTTAACTTTATTTTACTAGTCACGTCAGTTAAGAACAAATTCTTATTTTCAATGACGGCCTAGGAACAGTGGGTTAACTGCCTGTTCAGGGGCAGAACGACAGATTGTACCTTGTCAGAATCCGGCCATTATGGTCAAATTGCTGCAAAGAAACCACTACTAAAGGACACCAATAAGAAGAGACTTTCTTGGGCCAAGAAACATGCGCAATGGACATTAGACTGGTGGAAATTTGTCCTTTGGTCTGATGAGTCCAAATTTGAGATTTTTGGTTCCAACAGCCGTGTCTTTGTGAGACACAGAGTAGGTGAACGGATGATCTCTGCATGTGTGGTTCCCACCGTGAAGCTTGGAGGTGTGATGGTGCTTTGCTGGTGACACGGTCTGTGATTTATATAGAATTCAAGGCACATTTAATCAGCGTGGCTACCACAGCATTCTGCAGCGATACGCCATCCCATCTGGTTTGTGCTTTTTTGGGACTATCACTTGTTTTTCAGCAGGACAATGACCCAAGACACCTCCAGGCTGTGTAAGGGCTATTTTACCAAGGAGTGATAGAGTGCTACATCAGATGACCTGGCCTCCACAATCACCGACCTCAGCATAACTGAGATGGTTTGGGATGAGTCGGACCGCAGAGTAAAGGAAAAGCAGCCAACAAGTGTTCAGCATATGTGGGAACTCCTTCAAGACTGTTGGAAAAAGATTCTAGGTAATTTTGATAGCTTAAGGAGGACAATGATGCTCTACAAGTAAGTAAAACACTTGTCTGTAAATTAGAATTGTTTAATCAGTGAGGCTCTACATCACAAACTAAATTGGCATCCCTCCCAGCCTGTTTGTCTGTGTGAGTGTTAGTTAAAGAGACAGAAAGGGAGTGAATACGATCAGACTGTTTGTATGTGCATTTGTCACCATGCCCGACTTTAATTGTGCCTCTCCACTTCTCTAGTCAGTCTTTGATTTCCTGCCTTTATCTGTGTCTAGGCCTCTATCTGTGTCTGGGAGTCTGTCTATGTGGGGCTGTAGGTCAAGCTGTGGTCGTACCAGACAGCAGTAGCATGGCAGTGAGGAAGCATATCCTCCAGCAGGATGGCGACCAGCCCAGCGTTCTGGAGCCTGGGGAGGGAGGACACATCCAGCCGTCGCAGACCCCTGAAACAAACCTTCCTTCTCTTCCTCTTTTGTATCAATTAATGAAGTTAAGGAGTCCATTGACCCCTATATATACAGTTGAAGTTGGAAGTTTACATACTCTTAGGTTGGAGTCATTAAAACTTATTTTTCAACCACTCCACAATTTCTTGTTAACAAACTATAGTTTTGGCAAGTTGGTTAGGACATCTACTTGTGCATGACACAAGTAATTTTTCCAACAATTGTTTACAAACAGATTATTTCACTTATAATTCACTGTATCACAATTCCAGTGGGTCAGAAGTTTACATGCACTAAGTTGACTGTACCTTTAAACAGTTTGGGAAATTCCAGACAATGATGTCATGGCTTTAGAAGCTTCTGATAGGCTAATTGACATAATTTGAGTCAATTGGAGGTGTACCTGTGGATGTATTTCAAGGCCTACCTTCAAACTCAGTGCCTCTTCGCTTGACATCATGGGAAAATCTATAGAAATCAGCCAAGACCTCAGAAAAAAATTGTAGACCTTCACAAGTCTGGTTCATCCTTTGCAACTGCACATGGGGACAAAGATCGTACTTTTTGGAGAAATGCCCTCTGGACTGATGAAACAAAAATAGAACTGTTTGGCCATAATGACCATCATTATGTTTGGAGGAAAAAGGGGGAGGCTTGCAAGCCGAAGAACACCATTCCAACCGTGAAGCACGTGGGTGGCAGCATCATGTTGTGGGGGTGCTTTGCTGCAGGAGGGACTGGTGCACTTCACAAAATAGATGGCATCATGAGGAAGGAAAATTATGTGGATATATTGAAGCAACATCTCAAGACATCAGTCAGGAAGTTAAAGCTTGGTCGCAAATGGGTCTTCCAAATGGACAATGACCCCAAGCATACTTCCAAAGTTGTGGCAAAATGGCTTAAGGTCAACAAAGTCAAGAGATTGGAGTGGCCATCACAAAGCCATGACCTCAATCCCATAGAAAATTTGTGGGCAGAATTTAAAAAGCGAGCAAGGAGGCCTACAAACCTAACTCAGTTACACCAGCTCTGTCAGGAGGAATGGGGCAAAATTCACCCAAATTATTGTGGGGAGCTTGTGGAAGACTACCCAAAATGTTTGACCCAAGTTAAACAATTTAAAGGCAAATACTAATTGAGTGTATGTAAACTTCTGACCCACTGGGAATGTGATGAAAGAAATAATAGCTGAAATAAATCATTCTCTTGACTATTATTCTGACATTTCACATTCTTAAAATAAAGTGGTGATCCTAACTGACCTAAGACAGGGAATTGTTACTAGGATTAAATGTCAGGAATTGTGAAAAACTGAGTTTAAATGTATTTGGCTAAGGTGTATGTAAACTTCTGAATTAAACTGTACGTATGCTAATATATCTAAGGCAAGTGCCATGAGGAGATGCATGGACATTTGAGTGATTCTGTCTCTTTCTCAATGAATCTTCCCTCGATTCCTTGTGTCCGCTCTCCTCACCTTCTTCTCAAAGCACATGGGAGGAGAAGGTCCAAAGGGAGGGACATTGGATTTTTTGGGGCTGAGAGCAATGTTTTTGGAGTTGGGACAGCCAGTTCCATTTCGCTCCCTACACATTCGCCTTAGCCCTAACCCTTCATTGCATGCATATCTAAAGGGTCTGGATAGAATAAGCAGCGTGGAGCGTCCACCATTTTGCTTACCAACAGCTTACAGATCGTGCATTGAAGGGTAATGGCTGAGGGGGAGGGGATAGGGAACGATTTGGGAATGGATGATAACATACGCATTACTCTTAGACCGTGGCGTGCTGATAGAAATGCATGTAGCTAGAATAATCTGTGTGTGTTTTTTTTGGATGCAGTGTTGATTTGATTAGCTAGTTACTTTTCAGTCCCACACTGCTCTAATGTGGAGGACCAATCATATCACTCGACCCCCAAAAGTATATGATTAGACATCACATCTATTTTATTGATAATCTTGAAAAATTTGACAGGTAGGACCTTTTTAGAGGTCCACCAGTAATTGTTCTGTGACACTATAAAACAACATTTGAGCAGGCAGAGGTGAGAAGACAATTTAACTGGGGTCATAGCTAAGTGCTATGTGCGAAGAAAGCCTCACAAAAAGTCAGGTGATTTCCCCAAATTATACGTTGTACAACCTTTGCGTTCAAGAATCTTCTGTAATTTGACACCAAGGTATGTCGTTGTTTAGGCCTTTCCATAATAAATGAGGCCTGATACTCCATCATCACAGTTATTGTTGTTGTTTTATCATTCTCTTTGGCAATAGCACTAGACATGGTGTGAATCTGTTTATTCTCTGCCTTTTCCTCTCAATGTATCCTACCCAGACCACAGCCAAAATAACTTGGAGAATGACAGTAAGGTAAGCTATCATTAACAGTCTGAGAGCAGGTCAGTCCCTCTAGATTCATTTCAGGATGTGGAAATTGGTGGATAGGTTTATCATTTGGTGGTGCAGGACTGTAGGTGGTGTGTTGAGTGAATGATTTTAAAAAGTATGACTGGGGAATACAGGCAACATGAAGAATTGAGAGTTGTTGTAACTGAAAGAGAGTGATATAATAGCCTAAGTCTCATTCCAATCCATTTATTCCACAATCCCATTCTCCCAATGGCTTCTCCCCGTCTCCCATCATCCCCATTTCCACATACGTTGCCAGCATAGGAGAAAAACAAGTCTGACAGATGAGCGGACGGATCGATACATGGAAGAAAAACGAACATCCCCTTCGTCTCTTCTCCCAGGGCCCACTGGGGCAGCGCCGGACCAACAGACGGCTCTCAACTGCTGTCACTGGCAACTAGAAAATAAGATTTACTCCAGTCCCAATGTTAATTATAGAGAGAGAGAGAGAGAGAGAGAGAGAGAGAGAGAGAGAGAGAGAGAGAGAGAGAGAGATGGGAGGTGGAGGGATAACGATAACAGTTGACTATGGTGGGTGTACTTAACGCATTCATAACACCTTTATGAAACCATGACCCCTTCATGAAGGTTGTCATGAATGATACAGCAACACTCATAAAGGTGTTATGACTGGTTTCCTGAATGTGTAATGTATACCCCCCTATAAAGTAAAGTGTTACCCAGAAGACTGTTAGAAAAGCATCAGATTCATTGAGAGACAAGGCAGTGTCAGTTGCATGTGATCTAAAGCCCATCATAGAGGATAATGTGGGAATGGATTTCCAATCAGTGAATTGATGAATAGATGGGTGGGTTGTTGGAATGCAACTACTGTAGCAGATGGTCCAGGAGGAGGTGGTTTAGAGATTATAGACTTCGGGGAGTAGCCTAGTCTCTGTGAAGGTCTGGACATGTCTACAGACTATAGAGAGACGGTGCAAATTCAAATCTGGACCTTGAAACCAGTTTCACAGCTTTTTTTCCCCATTCTTCCCGTAATATGCGATTGATATAGAGCTGGGACACCAAGGTGTATGCAATTCATTATCAGGTAGAACAGAACCAGAGGTAGTCTGCGTACAACAATAGGGTACACCCCCCCTAATTGAACAGTAATTCTCCTCATAGATTATGCATGTATGAACTACACATTGACACATTCAGGTTACTTACTAGTCTCCAAAGTACTGGAGCATGTCTTTAATATTTTTTATTTTGTGTTTATTCTGTATTTTTGTTTATGTATGCATTTGTATGTTTTTTATACTTTCCTTTTATAAATTTCGACTGTGGGATTGCAAAGATGACAGTTGTTAACGTGTTATTTACTCACACCTCCTCATAGTTGTTATTTCTTCAATGTCCAAGAAAATTCTGCACCAAATGTCCACCAAATTGTGTCATACAGTGTTTTATGTAACAGTTTGTAGAACAAATGTCACAGAAATCATTATTGGAAACATGAGAGTGCCATTCACTGAATGCCTACTCAAAGGTCTCAAAAGGATGCACTGATCCAATTAGTGTAAAGTGGGCTGGAAAAGGCTGTGGTCTGTTGTGCCTCTCTCTCCAGCCCCAGGAAAGGGGAAGCAGACTGGGTATGAGTGATGGATTGTACCCCTGCCTGCCTGGGAAGGAAGTCTATGGCTTCATAATGGCGGCCAGTGAGGTGTTGTTTTAAAGCTCCCATGAGGTCACAGGTAAATCTAAATCACAGCTTGAAAGATTGACAGGATGCGCCCCGCAATAGTAGTTCAGTCATGTGCATCCAGTTACCTCCTTCCATTGGAGGACAGAGATCACCGACTGGCCACGTAGGCGGATAGGATGCACACTGTACGTGATACAGTACACACACTCACACACACAAACAATACGTCTGGTTGTTTCTCAGTGTGTTGGATGTTATTTATGCTGTTGACGCGTAAATAGCACATGATGTTGATGTGTGTGGATAGTCACTGCAACATGTGTTGGCAAGGATACCAGCAGAAGCTCTTCAGATTTTGATCCTGTGCCGACTGTGTCACGCCTGCTCCCGCTCTTCCCACAGGCTGCCCTGCATCACGCACTCCTGCCATCATCAATTACGCACACCTGCCTTCCCTCGTCACGCCCATCAGCGATATTGGACTCACTCATCACCTGTTTAGTACCTCCCCTATATTTGTCAGTTCACCAGCTCTGTTCCCCGCTGCTGCAATAATTGTATTTGTCTGTGTTACCAGTGTGCTGACGCTGTTCCTGTCTCGTTCCATATTAAATGTTTGACTCCCTGTACCTGCTTCGCCTCTCCAGCGTCATTCCGTGACAGACTGTTAATGTTTTTTTCTTTCATTGGTTTAGACTGTATTTTGTGTGTCTATTGCCACTTTTACTGCTAATTTTAACCCATTTTGGTTGAACAATAGTTAGTGTAACCAACTTCACATAGCCCCCCAGAAGAAAGGCACACGGACACTCACACTTCAGGTTGACTCGGCTTTTATCTGCAGTAAAAGATATCAAACAGTGATGACAGGCATTGACAGGACAGTCACAGCCACACTTTCACTGGTTAGGTAGGACATAAGATATCTTTTAGATAGGGGCAACAGTAGTAATACATACCCTCAATGTCAAGTGATATTAATCCATAAATACAGAGCACAAGTACAACCCTTTTATATAAACCTTTTAAGGTAGTAAGAAAATAAGCATTCATTTAATATTTCAATAAGTCAAATGCTAGCAAATCACCTGCTGGCAATAGCTAGCGTGACATTGTAGTGCAGTGACCAACGGTGCTAGTTAGCTCGTCATTAACATGGCTAGCTAAGCCAGCAAAAACCTGGTTAAACTTGCTGAAATAGGTCTTCAATACATAGCCACATTCGCTATTGACTTTTGGATATATGAACCAGTTTTCCAAAAACACTATTATGTTATACAGTTTTAAACAGTTTTTATAAACAGAGGAAAGAGACACAAACTGTCTCAGATGATCTCTCTCAGACTGAGGAGCAGGCAGACAAACTACCCAAATAGGGGAGAAGCACTCAAAACCCACTAGTTGTTCTTTCAAAGAAAATAATAGAAAAATGGTAAGCCTGAAGACCTCTCGTATTACCAACCTTACTACAAGTGCAGCAAAGATTTATTATCAATTCAGTAATACAAAATGAAAGGAAACATTATTTATATCACCCCTTTTCCTGAAGTGAATAGTTTCACCCACTAATCTACCGCGAACTGCGGCGTTCTCTGATATCTACATTGCGCGCGAGGTTGACGGAAACTACATTTTCACTTTGTTACATTAGCATAAAACCCGCAAGTGATGACGCTGCCGAAGTTAGCTTCACCTTTAAAAGGCCCAAACTAATTAGAAATTATCTAGTTGGCTGCATCTCCAAAGTCCCTCCCAGCATGTCTGCTGTTACTCTAACAGTGGATTGAATAGAACCTCCTCTGATCCATAGCAGAGTTGGGGTTTATTTCGTTTTCAATTAATTCATTTCAAAGAGTGACTTGAAATTCAATTAAAGACGTGAAAATTGGCCATGGTTTTCACTCACACGCACATGCACGCGCAGACAGCATGCACACAGGCACACAAACCTAGTCCTACCATTTCCTTGTGCAATTGAGTGTGTCAATTCCGTACAAATACGATGTGGCGGTATCTCATATGGAGCGCTCAGTCCCCAGGTTCTGTATAATGGCGGCATTACCTCGGCTTGGTGTCTTGCTGAACCACGCTATTATCGCGATTAGAGCTGACAGCTGTAATTACCACAGTGAGGCATGCTAATGACTGCAAGATGCTAAGCCAGTCTACCGTTTAACTAAATTAAATTACTTCATTATCTCCACAGCTGTCTGCCACTCAAAATGGCCTAGCTGTGTTGACGAAAATCGCAAAATACTGTAGAATGCACTAGAGTTGAAGTCTCCATAAGTACACTTCATGGTTTAATTTGTGAAAGGGATTGAAACTGCACGCCATCCGTCTTTGCAGATCCGCACACACACTACTTAAACATCCACCATCTGAATTCTTCTGATGTGCGGCCGTGAGAGCTGAGTGTGTGTGGCTGAGTAACGTTGAACTGTAATGAGAGAAAGGTTCAAGTTGCAGCGACACTAACTCCGTATATACAAGTTCCTCAAGCCCATAACTCCTCTCTGATCATCCAGGCCGTCTCTGAGAGTGACTAGATGTCAGGGATTCCCCTAGGGAACTCTGTTTGAAAGTAGCGTTACATCGCATACCGCAGGATGAATAATGCATTGGAGATAAAAGGCTACTTGGTGCTATGGTATGGATATAGGTTATTGTGTGATGCTACGGTTTATGGGTCTGCACATTTAAGCCTCTGTCATGAATATTGTGTGTGTAAAAGGTTTAATTACTTCTGACACTGATACATTTTTGTTCCAGTTGATACTAAAGGGATCAGAGTCTAAGTGGTATGAGGTGGTTTGGTTGGTGTGGTTACATGCTTTCAGTTCAGTTTATTTTACTTTGCTAAAACAAAGAAACATAGCTTTTAATTGATTAATTTACACAAAGGTATTCTTTACATTACTACTATTCCCTTGCATCCTCTCTCTTATTCACTTGCTTTCTCTCTCACACTCTCTCCCTCTGCCCTTTGTTCATTCCAAAACTCTCTCAATCCTTTCCACCATATTTCATTCCCTCATTTCCCATATACCTTTTCTTTCTCTCTCTCTCTAACCTTAGTATCCCTAAGTCACATTCCTCATTCTTTTTCATCTCTCAATCCCCCATCCCCCATCCCCCTCTATCTCGGTGCTCTGCTAGTCAGCAGGATCTATAATGCACCATGCTTTCTTCTAGTGTGAAATTAGCTGTGTGAAACCACTCTAATGGACACACACTCTCTCTCTCTCACGCACACACACACACACACACTCTCTCTTGCTCTCACACTCTCGCTCTCACACACTCTCACACACACACACACACACACACACACACACACACACACACACACACACACACACACACACACACACACACACACACACACACACACACACACACACACACACACACACACACACACACTCTTATCTCTCTCTCGCACGCACACAAGCACACATGCTCTTTATCTCTCTCTTGTACACACACAGACACAGACACAGACACACACACACACACACACACACACACACACACACACACACACACACACACACACACACACACACACACACACACACACACACACACACACACACACACACACACACACACACACACACACACACACACACACACACACACACACTCCCAAAGTGTATATAGCCAAGTTATCGTTACTCACTGTGTATTTATTATTACTTTTATTAATATGTGTTTTACTTTTCTATTATTGCTGTATTGTCTTTCTCTCTGCATCGTTGGGAAAGGCCTGTAACTAAGCATTTCACTGTTAGTCTACACCTGTTGTTTACCAAGCATGTGGCAAATAAACACATATTTAGGAAGCATTACAAATGATATTGGCTAGTAAATACTTTATGACATATTCATATTCTATCAGAGTATGCAAGGAGTCAACATCAATCATATATGCTGTCTTCTCCTAGCCGATAACAAATCACAATAACAAGTCACTTAGCTATACTTATTTAACAATATTCCTAATTGTACATCCCTCCTGCCATTTCCAATATCAGCATCTCTACTAGGCTATATATCCCAATATGTCATTGACCTGTTGTGTGAGAGCAAGTGTCATACTATGGATTATGGATTTGTTGTATAAGCCTCCAGTCTGAACTCTCATTCACCCGTCCCTTGTTATTGGGTGCCCCTGTGCTCTCTCAGGTGATAAGCTGATTAATGACCATCTAATTACAGTAAGGTAGCGGAAAGGCCAGGCAATTAGCCACAGCCTCGTTAGGCCATCATGACATCCTGCTACTGTCATCCACCCATATATGACTCAATCAATGCAGTCACAGGATGCAGCCCAAATGGCACCCTGTTCCCATGCAGCGTAGTCCACTATAAAGGCAATAGGGTGCAATTTGAGATGCAGACACACACTAACAGGAAGACAGGAAGATAGTCAGTGCCCCTGGCTGCAGACTGGCTGGTCTTTCTGAGGGGCCATGGTGGTGAGGGGACAGACTGACAGACACAGATGAACCCTTCACTCACTCTCTTATCCATAGTTGTGAAAGTCAACCTAGACCTCTGGAGCTCCCTGCCTTTCTCCACTCTCTATCTCTTCTCTCTCTGTTTTCTCTTCTCTTCTTCTCTCTTCTTATTTTATCTCTCTCCATCTTATTGTCTCCCCTCCCTCCTCGACTACTCATTAATCCACTCCGACACAACCATAATGTCCTCCCTCCTTCCCTCCTTCACCCAGTCCTCCCATTTCTCTCTGTCCTCCTCTCCTCCAGATCTGCTGTCAGGGGTGTACTCTGTCATGCTGAAGGGTCTTGGTTGAAATTTAATTAGATTTACACATATTTCCTAGCAATTCCTAATTAGAGTGGTAGGGGGATTGGACTAGGGAGTAGCCTAGTAGCCAGCTCCTCCTCCTCCACTGAGATATGGGTCCCCCAGTCACAGAGCAGGACTTGAATAGACTGGAAATAGACTGGGGTTAGGATTATTATCTTTCTATTAGAGAGGAAACAAAGACAATATATTTAGATTTCCATAATGGGCTAGCATTGAACAAGGATAGACAAGAGCACATAAAACAAAACAATTTTCTCAGAGGGCCATCTTTGAGTACATCAGAAAGCACATCGGTGTTTTAAGTAAGCACTGCCCTCCGATGCTCTGTTTCTGATGTAACCGACCTTCCTGTTGATTTTGTAATGATGTTATCTGAAGCAGCTCTCGGCCAAAACCACGTTAAGCTGGCCTTGCTACAGTTTCAGTATTTCTCTCATGTCCTCAGAAACACTCACTATACTAAGCCTTATGCGTTTTGGTGTGTGAGCTTGCGTGTGCATGCGTGTGTGCGTGTGAGAGATAGATACTGTTATTGAAATTGACTGCACATTCAAGGACAATGTAAAAAGCGAGCATATGCTTAATCCATTTAATATCACTGTTGAAAAATGAAAACACTCTTATGAAATCCTCACAGAGTTTTACATTAACCTAACAAAGCCAGTAGACAGACAATATATTAAGTAAAGATTATGGTAATGAATATTATAATTGCATACTCAGCAACAGAAAATGGAAAAGGCTATTTCAAGGTGAAAATGGCAGAATGTTTTGCTTCTCATGAGTAGTCTTAGAGGTAGGTGCATTAACAAATAATGTATAGCAAATGCAGCACTTATGTTGAGTAATACAAAGAATTAATGCTGACAGTTCAACTATACAAAAAATATGGATTTGTTTAATAATTTATGAGTGGAGGAAATGATTCTATGCTACTGGTAATGCATAGATGCAGATTTAGTAGCTACATTTCAAATGTTGACATGGAATGATATAAAATCTATGGAAAATGTAACTGCACCCATTATGTTCAATCATGGAGCGCTATATCAGGACTGCTTGAGTAGTGCATTTTATGTATTCTCTGAGTCTGTGGACTCTATTAATCTACAGAATGATTTTGGTGAATATTGTATCTCTCTTGTGGGTTGTTATGTAAACTTGTAAATCCACAATATTAAATTCCTTGCGTAAACTTTATGGTTGAGGCTTATTTTCAATGGAAGACAATTGAACCTCTCCAGTGGCTAAGGATTAACAACGTCAAGACCAAAGATCAAATCAGAAACCGTTGACTTTGATGCATGTGTATTACTACCCGCCAGTGTTACACACAACAATAAGACAGGATCATCACTCATCAAACACTCTCTGATCTCTTGTCTTACAAGGACTACCACCACGGTCTGCCATAGTATTCCTTATGGCCCTAAAGACTTAGAAAGATAGCAAAAGTGGTTCCCTAACTGAGGGGCCAGCCTTAAAAGCAGAGGATCTGAGCTGACTGAGAATTCCATAAGGACTGTACAGCTCTCAGAGGTCTTATGACAGAGAGAGTCCAGTGTTCTTTTGGGAGATAATATAGGCCTATATTGTCTCCCCCTATTCCTCTGGTTATGTAAGGACTGTCAGGACAGAGGAATACAAGATATTAGGACAACATGGAACCATGGAACCTGATATATGTAATCATAACTTCATGTTCAATTATGGGCAATCTTTTTAGTAACGTGACCAATTGCTGTGTGTTTAGGCATTTTTCTATCCTAGTGTTAACTTGTAGATGTGTAGCCTATAGTATCCCAGCCTTGCTCTAAGTGGTCCGTCCCGGCCTTCACTGCTTGTCAGCCTGACGTGTCTCTGCCATGTCGACAGGCAGGGTAGCGTGCGGCGCTGAGGAGAGGACCAGACATCGCCCGTGTCGTGCCACGCCAGCCTTGCCAACCCGCCAGCGTGTGTGAGAGTGTGCGAGGCCGCCAAGGAAGGCTAGTGTTTCATTGGTGTGTGCAGCTAAGATCTGCTGCTTCCTGTTAGGACACGCTTCACTTCCTGTCAGCCACCCCACAGCGACTGCCTCTGTCTCTCTGTCTCAGCCTCTCGCTTGCACTTTCTTTGTTTCTCTCTCTCTCTCTGTATCTCTCTCTGTCACTCTCTCTGTCTCTCTCTGTCTCTCTCTCAATTTTCAATTCAATTCAATTTGCTTTATTGGCATGACGTAACAATGTACATATTGCCAAAGCTTACATTTGATATTTATAATATGAACATAATTAATAATCAAAATTGTCAACAGGACAACAGTAACAACAATAACCACATTGAACAACAACAATAAGCATATAGTAGAAGACATGTGCAGGTTGACTGGTCTGTCAGACACTGTCCCTCATCTTATGGCAGGCAGCAATGTAGTGCGCTGCCAACCCACAGCTTTCTGCTTCCTCCCCCAACAGGATGGGTAGCCTATTCTCATCAGGGAGGTCTTTGAAACCTTGAATATGGGTTTCAAATTTTGGGAAATGACACTCTCTAATTGTTTTATATTTTTGACATGTTGTCAGGAAATGCAGCTCTGTCTCAGGTTCTGCTGTGGTGCAGTGGTTGCACAGCCTTTCCTCTACAGGGAGCCAGGTTTTCCTGTGTCGACCCTTCTCAATGGCAAGGCTGTGCTCACTGAGCCTGTACTTTGTCAAGGTTTTTCTAAGGTTTTGATCAGTAACCATGGTCAAATAGTTTGCCACGGTGTACTGTCGATTTAGGGCCAGATAGCACTGCATTTTGCTTTGTGCTTGTGCTTGTGTTTCCCAATGAGCAATGTAGTTTTGTTTTGATTGTGATGTAATTTGGTTTATTCTGATTGATTGGATGTTCTGGTCCTGAGGCTTCAGTGTGTTAGTAGAACAGGTTTGTGAACTCAGCCCCAGGACCAGCTGGATGAGGGGACTCTTTTCTTTGCTCAGCTCTTGGCATTGCAGGGCTTGGTAATGATATGAGAGGGGGTCACTGTATTTTAGATGTTTCCAAAACTTAATTGCTCTTTTTGAGTTTTTATTATTAGTGGATATTGGCCTAATTCTGCCCTGCATGCATTGTTTGTAGTTTTCCTCTGGACATGTAGGAGAATCTTACAGAACTCTGCATGCAGGGTTTCAATGGGGTGTTTGTCCCATTGGGTGAAATCTTGTTTTGCAAGTGGACCCCACACCTCGCTGCCATAAAGTGCAATTGGTTCAATGACACATTCAATAAGTTTTAGCCAAATTTTAATAGGTATTTCAATTTGAATTTGTTTTTAATGGCGTAGAATGCCCTGCGTGCTTTCTCTCTCAGTTCATTCACTGCCTCATTAAGGTGTCCAGTTGAGCTTATTTTTAAACCTAAGTAGTTGTAGTGTGTGCAGTACTCTATATATTTTGTACCAATTGAGAACTTTGGTCTAATTCCCTGAGATCTGGATCTTCTCTGAAAAATCATTATTTTAGTCTTTTTGGGGTTTACTGCCAGGGCCCAGGTCTGGCAGTACTGCTCTAGCAGGTCCAGGCTCTGCTGTAGGCCATGTGGTGTGGGTGACAGCAGGCATAGGTCATCTGCGAAGAGTAGGCATTTAACCTCTGAATTGTGGAGACTAACACCAGGGGCAGAGGATTCTTCTAGAATAGTGGCCAATTCGTTGATGTAAATATTGAAGAGTGCAGGGCTCAGATTGCAACCCTGGCGAAGGCCCCGCCCCTGGGTAAAGAATTCTGTTCTTTTCTTGCCAATTTTAATGGCGCACGTATTGCCAGTATACATTGATTTAATTATGTCATATATTTTACCCCTACACCACTTTCAATAACTTTGTAGAACAGTCCCGTATGCCAAATAGAATCAAATGCTTTTTGGAAGTCGATAAAGCAAGCATATATTTTGGTATTATTTTGGTGGACATGTTTATCTATCAGGGTGTGTAGGGTGTAAATATGATCGGTCGTGCGATGTTTTGGTATAAATCCAATTTGGCTTTTACTCAAGACATTGTGCTTATTAAGGAAGTTTAGAACTCTTACATTTATAATACTACAGAAAACCTTCCCCAGGTTACTGTTCACACAAATGCCTCTGTAATTGTTAGGGTCAAATTTGTCTCCGTTTTTAAAGATTGGGGTTATGAGTCCTTGATTCCAGATGTCAGGGAAATAACCTACACTCAGGATCAAATTAAACAGTTTTAATATAGCCGATTGAAATTTTGCACTAGTGAGTTTGAGCATCTCATTTAGGATGCCATCAGGTCCGCATGATTTTCTATATTTGAGGGCCTGAAGTTTCTTATAGAGCTCCTGGTCAGTAATTGGGGAGTCCAATGGATTTTGATTGTCCTTTATAGCTTTTTCTAATCCATTCAACTTCTCATGAATTTGGCGTTGTTTTTGTCAATTTGAACGGTGTTGTAGAGTGTTTTAAAATGGGTTGTCCATATGTCACCATTTTGTATCGCTAATTCCTCTTGTTTCGATTTTTTTAGTTTTTTCCAATTTTGCCAGAAGTTGTTTGTGTTTATGGACTCCTCAATTAGTGTCAGCTGCTTGCTGTTGTACTGTGCTTTTTTGGTTCTGAGTGTACATTTATAGAGTTTTAAAGTTTCACATTAATGAAGGCGTAATTCACCATTATTTGGGTCTCTGTGCTTTTGGTTTGATAGTGTTCTAAGTCTTTTCCTTATAATTTTACAATCTGCATCAAACCACTTGTCATCTGTGGTCTTTTTTGTTTTGTTTTTTATCAATTTCAATTGTGCTTCTTTTGCCGTTTGCCTGAATATATAGTTTATGTGTTTAACTGCTAGATTGATGCCTTCTTTACTGTGAGTGAATGTGGTATCCAGAAAGTTATCTAAGAGTGTTTGGATATTTTGGTTACAGGTTGCTCTCTGTTTCTCTCTCTCTGTTTCTCTCTCTCTGTTTCTCTCTCTCTCTCTCTCTCTCTCTCTCTCTCTCTCTCTCTCTCTCTCTCTCTCTCTCTCTCTCTCTCTCTCTCTCTCTCTCTCTCTCTCTCTCTCTCTCTCTCTCTCTCTCTCTCTCTCTCTCTCTCTCTCTCTCTCTCTCTCTCTATGTCTCTCTCTGTCTCTATCTCTCTGTCTCTCTGTCTCTCTCTCTCCTCTCCTCTGTCTCTTAATGACAATCTCATCGCTTCTACCTTTGATATTTTCCTCTCTTCTTGGCTCATCAGCTTCAATGAAGTTCCAATTATCGCTCTTCATTCTCCCCACCTCTCTCTCTCTCTCTCTCTCTCTCTCTCTCTCTCTCTCTCTCTCTCTCTCTCTCTCTTACTCTATATATATATCTCTGTCTCTGTCTCTCTATGTCTCTCTCTCTCTCTCTCTCTCTCTCTCTCTCTCTCTCTCTGTCTGTCTGTCTCTCTGTCTCTCTCTCTCTCTCTCTCTCTCTCTCTCTCTCTCTCTCTCTCTCTCTCTCTCTCTCTCTCTCTGTCTCTCTCTGTCTCTCTCTCCTCTCCTCTGTCTCTTATTTTCCTCTCTTCTTGGCTCATCAGCTTCAGTGAAGTTCCAATTATCGCTCTTCATTCTCCTCCCCACCTCTCTCTCTCTCTGAATGCCCTCTATTTGGTCCTGTAGTGGTGTCACCTCCCCTTCCTCCCTCCTCCTCCTCTGTCTTGTGGCCCACCTGTCCCTGCTCCTCAGCTGCTCCCCCTGAAGACAAGGCAGAAGCACCCAGGCAGAACATCCAGCCTGTTCCCAGCTCTGCAGCCCTCTGCCCCTCTTCCTTCATACCTCTCCTCCTCCTCCTCCTTCCCTGAGTTCTCCTCTAGCCCTCCTCTAGACTTCATCCTTAAACTCCTCCTTTCTTCTCTCCTCTAACCCTTCAGTTCTTCATCTGCTCACCCTGTTAACTTCTTCCCCCATTACACTCCTCCTATTCCTTTAATCTTCTCTCTTCCTATTCCTTTAACCCTCTCTCCTCCTATTCCTTTAACCCTCTCTCCTCTGCTAACTGTCTTACCCCCAACCCCCTCTCCTCCTCTCCTCCTATTCCTTTAACCCTCTCTCCTCTGCTAACCGTCTTACCTCCAACCCCCTCTTCCTCCCTTTCTCCTCAGCACCAAGAAACATGCTTGTTTTCATCAGGGTACATGTAACATTGATGGTTATGTACATGTTTCATCCATATTAGATGCTGCCCTGCAGTGTATTGCATACTATGTATTTTTTTTTATAATAGATGTATTATTAAACCTAAATCGGCATAGTACTGGGATAGTTCTATTATGTGGCCTGGGTTATGTAAGAATGAGGGCGATGTAATGATTTGCTTGTTGGTGAACGTATTGATTGTTATTATAAAGATGGTTTTGATAATAGCAATGATGATGTGAATGATTACATTTGGGATGAATGACACGACGATGGCGAGGATGATAATGATAATGATGATGAAGATGACGGAGACGTTTATGATGATACTAGTCTTGATGGCAGTGATGATGATGATGATGATGATGATTATGATGATGATGAAGATCACGAGATTGATGTTGATGTTTATGATGATACTAGTCTTGGTGACAATGATGATGAGGACGAAGGCCATATTGCTGATGGTGAGGACGCTGGCTGCCACAGTGGTCAGGAAGAGAAGCTGTCCCCGGCCATCTGTCTACAGATTAATCCTTGCTGGGTTTAGAGATATTACTGCCAGGCTTATTGCCGTGGCAACCAGCCCTCAATCCCAATTCAGCACAGCGAATTGGGATATCAGAGACACACACATACACACACACACACTTTCTCTGTTGACAGTGCTGCTGCTTAGTGCAACAGAAATGAAAAAGGAATGAACACACACACACACACAAGTGCACACACACGTTCACACCAAGGTTATTATAGTTTTTTCTATTTTTTATTTAAGTTGTCCAAAGCGAGCTGCAATCGCACTGGTGGCAATGCGAGAGCCATAGGATTCTACCGAGTATTACAGATTGCCCACACATAGTAACTGTAGTAGATTTGGGGGGAATTTTATGACAAGCTGAATGTGTTCTGAGCATTCTGAGCCCAAACTGACATTCTTTCCAATAAGTAGATTAGGAGAAAAACAACTTTGTTTTAGTTCTCAAAGTGCCCGAAGCAGTGGTCTCTGCCTGCTGGTCGCTAGGCTACCCGAGAAAGCATGCTCACAGGAGAAGGGTAACGCTCACTTACACAGACCTGAACAATGACCCTTTTTTTCAATGGGAAACTGCCTTTTTGCTTCATCTTAATTCCTCCACAGTATCTGGTCATAACTAGTGACAGTGATGTACAAACTAGGTCTATTTGAAACATCGCCATCTCCTGGCAGCATTTACCCACCAGATTCAGTAGCTTGAAAACCTGCAAAAAGATAATAGTTTCAGTATAGTTTTAGTTTTTCCAAACGTGTTTGTTAATTATTTAAATGAATTTAGTTTACTAAATAGTTTTTTCATTATTCGTTTTTTGTTTTAGTATACTGTAATAACCTTAGCACACGCACGCACGCACGCACGCACACACACACACACACACACACACACACACACACACACACACACACACACACACACACACACACACACACACACACACACACACACACACACACACACACACACACACACACACACACACACACACACACACACACACACACACACACACACACACACACACACACACACACACACACACACACACACACACACACACACACACACACAGCATTCCGTCCTCCCTTTCCCTTGCTATTATCACTGATGCCATTAGTGCAAAAACTACTTGGAATTGTTATTGTTATTGGTCAGTTTTATAATTTCATCAGCAGCACATTTTGATGTGTCATGTTATAATATACTGCTTTTGTTTTTGATTCCATTCACATGGACAATCTGACATTTCGGTGTATCCCATCTCTCTCTCGGTCTCTGTCTCTCATGCACACAAACACATGCAGAAAATTATCTGATATTTTGACACCTGCATCCCTTCAGATAGGGCTGCACACTGTCAATCACCACAAGGTCATGCTCAGCATGTGTAACATTCAAGGTTTTATTCAGTATTTACATACAGTACACAAGTCAGAAACAATGGTCAAGAAACCTTCAAATAAGGTCAGTTGGATATAAAATAAAATCTGCAGTCAAAACAACAGATTTTCCGATAAAAATCACAAACAAGTGTTTTTTTCTTTCTTAGCATTTTTTTTATGTCCACTTAGGTGTTGCAGATATGCAGAGCTATGAAGGAACAATCACATGTTCTTCTACAGCTAATATATTTCCCTTTCTGCTCCTTAAGAACACATATACCTGACGTTCAGTCATTTTAGTACCCTGTGGTTGCAACCGAGCCAAATATAGACATTACCTCGTCCTCAACCCACTCTCGTACACTAAATAGTTCTTGATATTATTTTTCATGACGTTACCGTAGCAACCACTCCTATAAGGAAGCCTCATTTAATTTGACAGTGCAGTGGTGGTGTTGATCAAGAATCATAAGCTTTATGTAAATTGTTTACTTGTATGCTACTTTATGACTCAAATGGGCAACTGTGTCAGGTGAGGGGACTGGTAGTCGTTTACCCCACACTAAAGCTTCTCTTCTGAACAACCTCACAGCCTTAGCCCTGTCCTCACTAGATCAAGTAGCACTCAGTTTAATGAAATTGCCTAGTTACTATTGATATCATTAGAGATTAAAGGGTTTGAAATTGACCCTGTAAACGAAATATTCCTAATCCAGCTCGGTGTGGCTGTTTGTGTTGACTACATCAGCATCGTGCATCGAGTGCACTTATAGCACGACAAGACAGAGCTGGCTTTATCATGGCTCAGACTCTCAGAGTGGAGAGTGGGATACTAAAGACATGTAACAAGTATCATCAATACCAATTCTTATGTTCAAATTCTTACGACACGTTCTACTAATCCCTTGAACGATGCAAGTCTGTCTTGCATGAAGTAGGGATTTCCTGGTTTATTGTGGCCAATGAGAATACAGACTTTGGAGGCTAGGGTCCATTTTAAAAGCATGTTTTGACACAGTAGACAATGTTGGGTATTTTTGCCAGCATTTAGCTGATAATGTAGTTGACCATCATTGTCCTCCACAAAGAAAATCTGGGAGGAGACTGTGGATCTATCTCCATCTGTTAGTACGTTCGTCACGTGCGATATCTCAGACAGCACTGGCCCAATTTTTACGAAACTTTGGTGAATGATGCATCTTGCAATAGAGATCTGGCATTTACAAAATTACACCGTTTGGCCAGACTGTGGCGTTATAACAAGTTATTGAAAATGCAAACATTAAAAGGTCACACCCCTCACTCCATTTGACCAAAAGTCATGAAATGTGGTACATAGAGTAGGTCCCTCTCCTCACAAGAAACAAATAAGGTCTGCTATGATGGATTTTTGGCCATTTAGAATTTTGTGAAAAAAACGTACAATGCTACTCCTCTGGCATCGAATTACCAATCTGCATGAAACTTGATATGTGGCGTCTATGGACAAAGATCTCTCAACGCAATATTTTCCAGACTAGTACATAAAACAACATGGTCACTCTTGACCAATAAACATTCACGTGGGCGTGGTCTGGCACATAAACACATATAAATCAGTCACAGATATTCGTATTGTAACAAAATCTGGTACACATGTTGCAAACACTGTCACGACTCATCATACAGTGCCTACGGAAATATTCAGACCCCTTGACTTTTTCCACATTTTGTTACCTTACAGCCTTATTCTAAAATGTATTAAATTGTTTTTTTCCCCTCATTAATCTACACACAATACCCAGTAATGATAAAGCAAAAACTATCACATTTACATAAGTATTCAGACCGTTTAATCAGTACTTTGTTGAAGCACCTTTGGGCAGCGATTACAGCATCAAGCTCCTCTCAAGCTCTGTCATGTTGGATGGGGAGTGTTGCTGCACAGCTATTTTCAGGTCTCTCCAGAGATGTTTGATCGGGTTCAAGTCCGGGCTCTGGTTGGGCCTCTCAAGGATGTTCAGAGACTTGTCCCGGAAGCCATTCCTGCGTTGTCTTGGCTGTGTGCTTAGGGTCGTTGTCCTGTTGGAAGAATAACCTTCGCCCCAGTCTGAGGTCCTGAGCGCTCTGGAGCAGGTTTTCATGCTTCGTTCATATTTCCATCGATGCCGACTTGTCTCCCAGTCCCTGCCGCTGAAAAACATTCCCACGGCATGATGCTGCCACCACCATGCTTCACCATAGGGATTGTGCCATGTTTTCTCCAGACGTGATACTTGGTGTTCTGGCCAAAGAGTACAATCTTGGTTTCATCAGACCGGATAACCTTGTTTCTCAGGGTCTGAGAGCCTTTTGGTGCCTTTTGGCAAACTCCAAGCGGGCTGTGCTGTTCCATTTACTGAGGAGTGGCTTCCGTCTGGCCACTCTACCATAAAGGCCTGATTGGTGGAGTGCTGCAGAGATAGTTGTCCTTCTCGAAGGTTCTCCCATCTCCACAGAGGAACTCTAGAGCTCTGTCAGAGTGACCATTGGGTTCTTGGTAACCTCCCTGACCAACGCCCTTCTCCCCTAATTGCTCAGTTTGGCCGGGCGGCCAGCTCTAGGAAGAGTCTTGGTGGTTCCGAACTTCTTCCATTTAAGAATAATGGTCACTGTGTTCTTGGAGACCTTCACTGCTGCAGACATTTTTTGGTACAATTTTTTGGTACCCTTCCTCAGATCTGTGCCTCGACACAATCCTGTCTCGGAGCTGTACGGACAATTCCTTCGACCTCATGGCTTGGTTTTTGCTCTGACATGCACTGTCAACTGTGGGACCTTATATAGACAGTTGTGCTTTTCCAATCAATCCAATAAGGCTGTAACGTAACAAAATGTGGAAAAAGTCAATGCTTTCCGAATGCACCGCAACCAAGAACATTCATATCGACACCACATGGTGGCACTATAAGTTTTGTTACTATTAGTATAGCCCAATTGGCCCAAGGTGGGAAGGGGGGGGGTGCTGCATAATTTTCAGGCTGGTGAAGTTGACGGCACTGCGTATCACCCATTGGCACAACAAGGCTAAAGGTTTGATTAGGTCCTTGAGCAACAAACATGGTCACCACGTCCTGTTAGGGAGATAAATATTGGGATAGCGGTATGTTATGTTTTTGTTTCTATGGTGAAGGAGACCAAGACACTGTCTGTGCTGAAACTATAAAGCCCTTGTTTATAAAACTTTCAACACAGCCAGTCTCGTTCAAATGTTTAGACGGGTCCCTTTGTCTCAAGAGTCAGCGGTGCCAGACCTGATGACGTAAACCTGGGTCTGTTACCTCTCCAAACCCCCCATGTCACTGGTTTGAATGCAGCCCTACATGTGAGGTTAGGACAGGTGGGGCTGGCGGTAGTAGTGTGCTAGAGTGACGGTACAGCAGGTATTTAAAAGTGTCACAACCTCCATGGTTTGCTCTCTGCCACCACAGATGGCGCCCGTTCCTGCCAATTGGAAGAGTGTGTGAGCTGTCTGTAGGTCCTTGCTTCCATCTCCTCTGAAATATTTATCTGAACTTGCCTGGTAAATGGCCTTCCTTGTCACTGATTCAACGCAACCCACGATGAGGGTTGATAGCACCAACGTTTCAGGCTAGAGGGCTGGTTTAGGCTTGGATACAAGGAAGTGGCAACACAGAAGTAGGGTTATGGGTCTGTTTTGCCATAACTCTGCAGATTAAATGGATTTTCTTGCCATCAAACTAGTCTTGAGAATGTGTATGTAATAATACATTAACTTTCTCATGTGTGTACTGATTGACAATACTTGATGTGCCCTTATTAGCCATATGGTGTTTCCTGATGTGTTTCCTGTGTAAGAAAGGATGCAGATGTTGTCCGATAGCGTTTAGAAAGGTTTTGTCGTATTAATTGTAGAAATATGAATAAAAACCTAGTTTTAAAAGATTGTTAATAATTTAGAAGTGCATAATTCCTGAGACTGTTTATATGATGTGCAGTAGCCCTCAACGTGTTGACCTGGAGCAGAGGGTTACACAGTCCCCATAATGTTACTGAGTCTTAGGGCTTCACTGTTTCTTTCATCAGAGTTAATTCATTCAGTCGTAATTAATTTACATTACTCTGGAATGTTGTTTCGTCTATTTTGTCAATGTAGTGTTCTATTTACCCTGAAAAGTGTGGCTTACAGTACACACAAGTATAATTCAGAGTATCCACATCTTAAGTGTTGTTATTTAAAAAAATCTTAATCTTTTTATAGCAGGTAATTCAAAGTACCTCAAAATTGTGGTAAGAAACAGCAGGGCTGAATCCTACCCTATTCCCCTTAGAAATGACTGCTTCTTGACATCGACTTAATTACACGTTTTCTCTCCAAAGCTTGGACGACGACTAAAAAACCTCTTCTTTTTTTAAAAGATTGAGTTTTAAAAACAGGTAGAAACATGCTTATTCTAGCCATTGTGCATGCCTTAAAAAATAATACATTTTAAACCCCATGTAATTTGCATATCACTTTGGCAAGGGAAGGAATACAATACATGTGCATCACATTTCATTTCACCCCCAGTACATTTAAAATGTTTTTTTCTTTACATAGGAAAAAAAACAACTTTTTCGATAGGTCTTTCAATTACATCACTGTACAAAAAAATTGCAAAAGACAACTAAATGAATCCACAAGGCAGAAAAAAGGAAACAAATTAAGAGAAGAAAATTGCATAATTTTCACATATAGAATGGAGAGAGCATTGGACCACTAGAACCCTGTGAAGTGTTCACTTTGGGAAGTGTCCTTATCCCAACCCTGTTATATACCCCATCTATGAGACCAGACAGGAGAGCAGGAGAGAGACACGTGGGGACTGTACATGTACACTACTATACCACACTTCAGACCAACCTTCCCAAACCGTTTTCTTAAAGAGAAGCGCCCAGGATCATTTAGAGAAAGCCTGGCCTTAACCTCTAATATTACGCCCTCTCAACAGTCTCCTAAGAACAAGGCTCCTCCACATCCAATCCCATGGCCATTCAACGAGCTCTGAAGTAGGGGACTAATTCTACACTAGAGATGACCTACTAGTATCACAGGGTTAATCACAGACAAGACTGAATGAATGAAGAGCCTTCTTTGGCTACATCACCAGTCACACCTCAGAAAGACTATACAACCACATCAGCAGTGTGCTCAGTGAGGATAGAGAGGAGGAGTGTGGATAGCTGGACTCATACATAGAGATACAACTCTAGAGAGGCTGATTTCGTAGAGCCATCTTTGTCGGCCATCTTACATGGGGACAGTTCTGAACGGTTCTCCATAAACTTGTCTCTCTGTGGTTGTAATCCTCTGTCATTGAATGACTAGCGAGGACTTTGTCATGGCTTTCTGTCGTTCTGTTTAGGACATTTCCTGTTTTTTTCAAACAAATGTGCAACTAGAGGCTTGGTGGCTTTCCAGGTTCCAGCCATATTTCCTCTCCCATGTCTGTTTTCTCGGCTTGGCTTGCGAAGTTGGTTTGGCCCGAGCCCAGCCGGTGTCACTGTAAACCCAAACATCTCCAACCTGAGCAGTCTACTCTGTTTTACAGTGTACCAGACGCACGTGCCAAAAGAACACATGCTGTTGATGTCAATGTCTCCAGCAACCCCCCTCTCCCTCTTCTTTCTCCTGCTTCCTACAGAGTGTTTCATAGAGCCTGTACATTATACACTCCAGGCTGTGTCCCTGGGCAGTGCTTGGGGTGACCCCCATTACATGGTTCCCATATGATCCTGGGGTAGAACACCAGGAGAATGTTCCGGCCCAAGCATTTTCACTCAAGCAGAACCATGCTGATGGGTATTCTCTCTCTGGACAGGACATAAACCAAGGAACACACACGCATGCACGCACGCACACACACACACACGCACACACACACACAAGGAGGCACAGTGTACAGTATGGTGATGCACCTCGCTGGTCATGTTTAGCCTTCTTATAATGTCATCGCCATGGACACTACTACTGCTCAGTGTGCACACCCCTTCCTCAATACATCCACAACAAGGACACCCCCCCTCCACCTCCCGTGTCTGGCCTCACTGCAGGGTCAAAAGGCATTGTGCTGTAAATGTGGGATCCCTTTTAGTGTACCACCATTGTGGTACACCATTTTAGTGTACCACCATTGCAGAAAAGCTGAACCCTGTCTTCAGTGGTGTTGAGCGAGCGTGTTGGGATTTTATTGCTGGTGCTACAGAGCTTTTCCCAACGAGAGTTCCTTTCTGTCTGCCGCTCTCCCGCCTGTCTTCAGGGATCATGGTGCAATACTGATTATCCTTCGTATTTTCCTCGATCTTTTCTTTTCTCTTAAAGACATGCCTGCTGTTCACCACATATGAGAGAGATGCAGCACAAACCAGTAGATTAGCATGTTCTCTGTCAAGAGTACAATTCATGATAACACTTGGTTCATTCTAGAAACACTGCTTTGTAAACCTGCCTTTTTCAAATACCTCTTGCAATCCTCCTCTCAGACACAAATTCAGTTCCATCGATCAGAAACAAAATGCTTTGAAATGAACAGAAAAAGACAGACTATTTATACATTTCAAGTACCCCCATGATCCCAACCATGTTGTTTTTGCCTCTCCTCCCTCCGTAAAGATAAATACATCTGTTTTGATACACTCTCTCAACTAAAAGATTAAATAATATGCAGGAACTTTCAAACAAGAAGTAAATCCAAAGGCCGGTACCAACTTCGTCACGAAAGGAATAAATGAACTCGTAAAAGTTTAAATTAGTAATAATATGATCTGGTTCCTCTCCGTCGAGATTGCAAGGAGAAGGTTCCTCTCTCTCATTTACATTTTTATCTTTCTTTCAGTCAGTCACAAACACACGCAACACATTGGAATGCTGGAGACAGAAGCTCGGCGTAGGGGTGTTTTTGTGGGGAGGGGAACGGTTTGTGACTGTGGAGGTGTCGTTTATGCATGGCCTCCTTGGGTTCCTCTCTAAAGTTTACACAGAGGAGAAGAGGAGAAGAAGACGCTATTGTCATCCACACTCAGTCTCAACGGTGCAGGTGCCAGCAGTGGAGAAGTAGAGATTTTTTTTTCTCAGCATTCCTTCATGGTGTTTGTGTTAATAATTGTTTGCCAGGAGACAAAACGTAAACAGCAGCTTCTTCTGGCACCAGCTCCAGGACTCCCGAACACTGTCTCTCTCTGTCATCGTAATCTCTGGAGACTAGCTTGAGAGGAACATCATTCTCTCTCCACGCCAGGAAAGAGGGGCTAGAAAGTTGACTCCCTGTACGCTGCTTGTGGAGAGTCGATCATCGTTGTGACAGCTCTTCCTCTCTTTCTCTGTTAACGACCCCTCCTGCTCTCTTCATCATGGATGAAATAAGCCAGAACAGCACCATGACATAGCCAACCCCTCGGTCCCCTTCACCGTCCCCGGACCGGAAACCCTACAACAGCCAGAAGCCTCTCCTCAAAGGCTCCCACACAGCCCTTTGGGAACGTCCCAATCAAAACATCATTCACATGACAAGGTATGACAAGAACAGGTGCAGCTAGTCTCATAGTAAAACAAAATGCACCAAATATTCCGTGGCAGCTTCTCCTCCTCCTCCTCCTCCTCCTCCTCCTCCTCCTCTTTCCATTAAAACTAAAAAGAGAGAGTGGAATAAAGTGATCGTCCCACTTGTTCCCTACCCTGCCCCCTCACTTACCCAGCGTTTAGCCCTGTCTCCATTAGACGTAGGCGGACTCGCTGGACTGGGTCCTGCCCATGTTGGGGGGCTGTGACAGGTGAGACATGTCCTTCTTGCGGATCTCGCAGATGGACTTCCGGCGGGCTTGCACGCCCCGGATGGCAGCCTTGATCTTCTTCCAGCCCAGGTGGTTGAGCTCTGCCAGGTTGAGCAGCACGCAGATGCCGCTCACGGCGAACATGAAGACCAGGAAGACCGTCTTCTCGGTGGGCCGCGACACGTAGCACTCCACCTCCTTCACGCATGGGTAGCGGTCGCACTCGAAGATGCCCGGCACGCTGAAGCCGCATAGGAAGTACTGTCCCACCAGAAAGCCGATCTCCAGTGCGTTACGGAACACCACCTGGATAATGTAGAAGCGTGAGATGCCCTCCTGCTGGCGCTGCTTGGACTTCTTTCCGTGTGTGAGCCCCCGCGGCGCGTTGGGGATCTCCTTCACCTCCATGCAGTCATGCTCATCCTTCCCGCCAGCGTCACCGTGGTGCACCAGGATGCCGTTGATGTTACGAAGCTTCCTGGCGCCGCTTTGCCCGTAATCCGAACGCTCCAGCAGTGGGTAGAGGAAGGAGTAACGTCTGTCACGCTGCTTGGCCGACTGGTGCACAGAGTAGGTGATGAAGCACAGGCTGGGCGTACACACCAGAATGATCTGGAAGACCCAGTAGCGGATGTGGGAGATGGGGAAGGCCTTGTCATAGCAGGCCTGGTTGCAGCCCGGCTGCAGGGTGTTGCAGATAAACATGGTCTGCTCGTCCTCGTACACCGTCTCGCCAACGATGGCCACGATCAGGATCCGAAAGATCACCACCACGGTCAGAAGAATCCTGTCAGAGAGAGAGAGAGAGAGAGAGAGAGAGAGAGAGAGAGAGAGAGAGAGAGAGAGAAGATAAATATTAGATACAATTAACAACTGGAGGGTGTGGTGAAGAGAGAAAGGATGGTAGAAGACCAATAAACCATTTTGGATTGAAGAAGATTAGGGCGGGGAAGGATCAAGAGAGAGAGAGATAACTTGGATAAGAGATGTGCAGTTCTGGGAACAATGAGCAGTGATCGGACATGATGTCACAGTTCCTTTAGATAAGGTAGAAAAAAGGGATTCATCTAGAGCACATTCATCTGCTGAGCACAATATCTATATTAGAGAAAGAACAACTATTTATTCCCATACTTCTTCCAGTCATTTTATCTCCAGTGCAACAGCCATTTAAAACAGCGACATGACATCGCTCTGCTTCATGGTCTAAGTTTAGCGTCAGGCTCATTTAACATGGTAACCCTCATCTTAGTCCCTTCTAAGGTGGATCTTGCTCCAATTAATTTTGTAACACACAATCTCTGTCATCCCATTTTTCCTCTATCCCCTTAGCAACCGGTGACACTGTGCACCTTGTTTGCGGCTTACGTGCTATTTTTGTGCGTGTGACAGAGAGATAGGGGAAAGAGAGATTACTGGGTGTGAAGCAATCCACTGTGTTTTTTCAGTGGTGTGCTTAATGTGGCATGTTGAAAATATTCATTCTGAGAAGAGCTGTTATAGCCTGTGAGAGGGCATGCGTATGCACAGGGCCGGCCCTGGACGTTCTGCCGCCCTAGGCGAGACAAAAATAAAAATAATCTTGGCTAAAAGTCGGAGGAACAGAACATAATAGCATCCCAAGTCATAGGTCATATTTCTCCAACGTCAAACCAGAGTGTCTTGTTTGCAAAAAAAATTATCTTAGACATCCTTATGAATCTAAGCATGGCATTTTCAAAAGTGACATTCCCACCCAGACAGATGCTCTACCGAGGCAGAAAAATGTAAGCTTCAACTGGTGACGCGTTCTGTCTCCTAGAGATGAACGTACTTTGGTGCGAAAAGTGCAAATCAATTCCAGAACAACAGCAAAGGACCTTGTGAAGATACTGGAGGAAACAGGTACAAAAGTATCTATATCCACAGTAAAACGAGTCCTATATCGACATAACCTGAAAGGCCACTCAGTAAGGAAGAAGCCACTGCTCCAAAACCGCCATAAAAAAGCCAGACTACGGTTTGCAACTGCACATGGGAACAAAGATCGTACTTTTTGGAGAAATGTCCTCTGGTCTGATGAAACAAAAATAGGACTGTTTGGCCATAATGACCATCGTTATGTTTGGAGGAAAAAGGGGGGAGGCTTGCAAGCCGAAGAACACCATCCCAACCGTGAAGCACGGGGGTGGCAGCATCGTGTTGTGGGGGTGCTTTGCTGCAGGAGGGACTGGTGCACTTCACAAAATAGATGGCATCATGAGGAAGGAAAATTATGTGGATATATTGAAGCAACATCTCAAGACATCAGTCAGGAAGTTAAAGCTTGGTCGCAAATGGGTCTTCCAAATGGACAATGACCACAAGCATACTTCCAAAGTTGTGGTAAAATGGCTTAAGGACAACAAAGTCAAGGTATTGGAGTGGCCATCACAAAGCCCTGACCTCAACCCTGTAAAAAAAAGTTGTGGGCAGAACTGAAAAAGCACGTGTGAGCAAGGAGGCCTACAAACCTGACTCAGTTACACCAGCTCTTTCAGGAGGAATGGGCCAAAATTCACCCAACTTATTGTGGGAAGCTTGTGGATGGCTAAGTTAAACAATTTAAAGGCAATGCTACCAAATACTAATTGAGTGTATGTAAACTTCTGACGCACTGGAAATGTGATGAAAGAAATAAAAGCTGAAAGAAATCATTCTCTCTACTATTATTCTGACATTTCACATTCTTAAAATGAAGTGGTGATCCTAACTAAACTAAGACAGGGAATTTTTACTAGGATTAAATGTCAGGAATTGTGATAAACTGAGTTTAAATGTATTTGGCTAAGGTGTGTGTAAACTTCCGACTTCAACTGTATCTTCAGAAAGAGGAAAGCTCAATTAATAGCTTCAATTTTTTTATCTTCTGGAATATTATAGGCTGCAGCTCAGCTTCAGAATGTCATAGAGAGGAATTAATCTATCCCCATAAGCAGCAGCTGCTTATAGTAGGTAGCAGTTTCTTACTAATAATATGACACCTGTTATCACACATGGCACGACCCCACAATTGTTACAATTAGAATACAAAATAACACTTTTATTTAACATATTTAACATATTTTTATATTCCCATAGAAGTGTAAAAAGAATGAGATATAATTTGAGCTTTGGAAACAAGTGTTTTCAGAAATGCATGGCGGGCCTCGTTTCACTGGAGCAGTGTGTAATAAGCTTTATGTCAATGACCCAGCCTCAACGAATTCCGTTTATTTACATATCGAATTTGATTGTCCAACATCAGTTTCAGCGTCTATTTATTCCGTGGCCTGCCTAGAGTGGCCTCTGCTGTGTTGCTGCATTGCAATCAGCAATGTTTTCTCTCAGTAGCTGTCCATGGTCCTGAAATCAAATCATATGAGAGAGACAGAGAGAGAGAGAGAGAGAGAGAGAGAGAGAGAGAGAGAGAGAGAGAGAGAGAGAGAGAGAGAGAGAGAGAGAGAGAGAGAGAGAGAGAGAGAGAGAGAGAGAGAGAGAGAGAGAGAGAGAGAGAGAGAGAGAGAGAGAGAGATGTAGTCTATTTAAATAAAAGAAAATACAAAGTAAACAGGTGATAGAATTATTGTGAGTGTATGATCAACACTTACCTTTCATTCCAGGACAAGTTGACTCGCCTGGCCTTCCTGGCAGCAAAAGCATGCACTGCTTGTTTGGAAGTTGATTTTGTAAGACAACTCGGGCTCAATTGATATGGTGGTGAGTCCATTGAGTCTCTTTTGATTCATAGTAGAGCGCAGGTAGTTTTTGATGAGTTTGAGCTTGGAGAATGTGCGCTCTCCACTTGCCACTGTCACGGGGAGCCCACAAATGCATTGAGATACAAGTAGTCCATTTGATATCTGGATAAATACTCCAGTGCGTCAAGTGGTTTTGCCTCACTGTCCAGTCTCCTGCTCAAGACTTTGAGCTCATTACCCAGCTCTTTTGTGTCAATGTCCCTGGAATCCCCGTATGTAAGGGCCCTCTCCAGTGTTGCGCAGTCAGTGATAAGTGCTGCAGTGTCCATGTCCTTGATGGTGCAGATGTTGTACAGGTTGCTGAAAACATTGCTGTGCTCTTCGAGCTGCGTAAAGTGCATGTTGACAGCCTGGTTCCAGAATCAAGAATCTGATTAAAGAAATGTACTTTGAATTTCTGCTGAGGTGCAGTCACAGGCTCATCCTCAGTCACGGGACGGACCGTGGGCTGCACTGGGAAACAGGGCTCAATACCCATCTCCTCTGCCAACTCTTTTGCGCTTGCTAATGCGCCAGCGAAAGCTGCATCAAATCGGTAGTCTTGGAGGAATACCCTGGTTGAGTTCAATTGAGCCGCTGCTTGTGAAAGGTAAAACTCACCGCCTGCAAAAATTCAGCAGGGAATTTATTTGGTTTCGAGATTGTGCATTGTGTTTTTTTTTTTTAAATCTTTTTAAATGTTTCTGTCTCTTAGACATGGTAGCAAATTTTGTTTCAAATCTCTATAGCTTATTATTATTTCCACTAGTAGCTAGCTAACATTAACATGTTAGGTTAGACTACTGCCTTAAACACTAATCTTCTTCCTCACACACAAAATAAAAAAAAATAAAAAATAATAATTTAAATCGGCAGATTAATTTAAAAAAATCACAATTGGATAATCCCATATAAACACACACATCCCTATAGCTATCAAGGATAGTGGGAGTGAACTTCGGGAGAAGCGGGAATGGGGTGGGGGCGGGAACTGCAGCAACGGCTATGAGTTAGTGTCTGGGGCGCCGGGGGTGTAGTAGCCGATCAGGGGCGGCAGCCAATTGTGGAAATGCCGCCCCAAATTCAATCGTGCCTAATGGGAGGGCCGGCCCTGCACATGTATACAAGTGTATGCAGCTGTTTTTGTATAGTGTAGCGCTACAGTTTAATTCTGTGAGTGGGCTTCAGAGGTACCCTCCTCTTTCACTGTCAGTTGAACTCACACAATCTCACTCAAAGCATTTGTCTCATTCATTTTTCAGACAAACACAGCAGGCATTTTAAAACTAGAGCACGGCGAGGCTTTTGTGTGCAGCTCTCAAAGAGATCCACACTTCAAATGAACTTCTATTAAGGCCATAAATCATCATAATTACTCCAAGCAGATTTACTCACCTGCGTCTGACAATATCAATCCATTAGTCCTGGAACTCATTAACAGTATTATGAGAATTTTTATGAAGTGATGAATGAAAGAAAATGGGATTGTCACCTTAGTTGCCAAATAGTTGGATGTGGTTTGGCTGCTATGGGTGAATTTGTAATCTACCAATCGGAGCGGCTTACTGGCCTGCACATGCCACAGCTGTGGTCTCAGAGGGCATATTTAATCTGACCCAAAGTCAGCCGCTATTTACATGTAGGCCTACTTCTCAAAATAGACAGAGACTGCAGAGTTAAAAACATTAAGCCTGGAATAAAGGAAAAGGAAAAAACTGAAAGACATGCTCTCAATCCACCCACCTGTAATCTGGATGGAATTGCAGTAGAAAGGAAAAGTAATGCTGTTGCCCTTGTAGTGACTCCATTAAGGAGTTTAGGACACAGTATCCACTATAGCAGTTCTATAGCATTGTGCCAGCTAGCGCACTGTATCAGTCAAAGGCTGTGAAAAATGATTAGGTACAGAGGGAAAACATCAAATTACTGTGGAATTAGTTACAGACAGGGATAAAAAGGCACATAAAAATGTAGTAGGCAGAGATTTAGTTGAATAAAAAAAAACTGCCAATGCGGTAAAAAAAAGGGATGAGGGAACAAAATCTCATCAGGGAGAATGAATTATATAATGGCTTCTACAGGCAAACCCACAACCTTAATCTGCACCAGGGCCAATGGAGGATTCTTGCATTAGGCCTAGTAGTTTGTTTAATGCCATCGAATAGCTTTAGATGATCCATGCCCACAGCCCCCACCTGCTCCTTCTCCTCTTCATCCTTCACTAGCTCTCTTCCTGTCTTTTCTCCCTGCCTTTCCCTGTGCTCCTGCTCCTACCATCTCCCTCCCTCCCTAACCCCCCTCTCTTTCTCTCCCTCCCTCCCCGTCTTTCCCTCCCTATCTCGGCCTGGCATTGCAACAGAATAAGCTCCAAATAGAGACTATTTCTGTTATTTTGTAATATTTTTTTGTGAAGAATTTTTGCTACAATTGTCAGAAGAACCTGTTTAACATTAAAACAAAATCTCCTTTGTGAATCTTATGAAAATGTCCAGAACCGTGTGTGTGTGTGGTTGTGAAGTGCAGCTGCTGTACCGTTGTTGTGGAGGAAGAACAGCCCCTGTTATACCGTACGTTCATGAATGTCGCTCTTCCTTAAGTGTGACTTACCGATTCTACAGTGTTTCTTTCTGTAACCCCTGGAGATAATATGTTGATTGAGGAAAGGGGGTAAGTCAGGAGGGGGGGCTCCATGGTGCCTTTACCCACAAACCCCCTACATCCCCCCCTACCCTCCCTCCCTCCCCTCCTTCCTCCGGCGGTCACCATGGAAACAACAGATGGGCAGAAAAAGGAGCAGTGTGCTCTTGAGCTCTGATTCGAGCTGAGGACCAGCTGTAGTGAAGACTACAGGCAGCTTGACTACCCAGCAAGCTGAGAAGAAACACCAGCAATAACAACGCTACCAAAGCAGGCTAGAACTGTCTGCTGTCATCTGTGGATGGAAGCCAGATAAAAAATCATTCTACACCCAGGAGAGAGAACATCTCTCACAACCTGTTATGTAGAATGTTGCAGACATGGTTGATCTATAATAGACTCTTATTGATAACCACAAACACGACCGATATATACTATTGTAAACTGGGTAGTTTGAGCCCTGAATGCTGATTGGCTGACAGTCGTGTCTAAGAACAGCCCTTGGTATATTGGCCAAATACCACACTCCCTCGGGCCTCATTGCTTAAATATAACAGACACTAGAGAAGTGTATGTGTTCTGTCTGTCTTATCCAATGCATAGGCTAGGTCATGTTATTAGAAAGTATACAAATCCTTTTCATTAGGTGATGGCTGAAAAAGCCACCCACACAAAAGAAGCTGTGACGAGTCAAAGCTGGCTTGTTTGCCCCATGATTCCAACGTTCCCCGTGTGACACTGCTGTGTAATCCTCTTAAAGGGCTCCCTCTTTCCCTGTCGTCTGGGCTTCTGCTGCGGCTTTACCTGGCCTCATCCCTTTAACTCTCTCTATAAAGCATCTCCCTGGCTTCCTCATGCCTGTCTTGTGACAGGCTGCCAAGGTTTATCATCAATAGGACCTGGTTGACTTGACACCTGGTTGACTTGACACCACTTGGCACATAGCCCACAGCTACGTCTTGCTTCAGGTAGGGTCAGAATCTTGGCTGTTTAGCTGATACTGTATCAACTCTCCCCAGAGAATGTAGCCTAGTTCCTCTGCCGCTCACACACGTCCACACACACACGCACGCACACACGTCCACACACTGGTTGTGCATCAGGACAACAGCTTCATCTCAGCAGGATGAGACTCCAGACATGGAGGAGAACTAAAACAATGGAGAGAGAGAGAGTGGGGGGTGGCTACATCTCACACGCAACCATAAATACCGTATATAATGGCACACACACATACACACTGTATATAAAACATCACCACCAACACAGACACATACCCAGTGAAGCATACTCAGACAGTAGTGATATAGAGTTCACCCTGAGATGGAACCTGAAAATCATCCATCCACTTTAGAGAGCACGGGAAGAACACAGGAATGTCAGACAGTATAGACACAATCAGCTTTGTAAAGATTGTGTGTGGATGGCACTCTGCTCCTTCTGTCACTGACTGGAATGTGACAGAGATGAAGGTTGTGTGGGTGTGTGTGTGTGTGTGTGTGTGTGTGTGTGTGTGTGTGTGTGTGTGTGTGTGTGTGTGTGTGTGTGTGTGTGTGCGTGTGTGCGTGAGAGTGTCACTGGGTGTGGGTTTTGGTGTGGTTTGGTGTGTTTGAGAGAGATATAGAGCCAATACTATATGTGTGTGTGGGTGGAGAGAAGGGAATGATCCGTGTCTGTGTGTTTTGTGTGTCTCTCAGTCTAAAGTCAGAGCCATACAGATGTAAATCTCATTCGTAGACCTCTGACGTGTGACAGTACCCACTCATCCTGTCACGTTCAGGCCTGATATTTATAGGCTGGCGTGTTTAGTTTCGTTTTGGTGTAGGTTTTTTTTGTTCTAGGTGATCTATTTCTATGTTGGGGTAATGGTTCCCAATTAGAGGCAGCTGAGTGTCGTTACCTCTAATTGGGAACCATATGTTTGTAGTTTTCACTAGGGGTTTGTGGGTTATTGTTTGAGCATAGCTTTGTTTTGTGTTTCATGTTATGTTCATTGTTGCGAACTTCGTTCTTTTGTTATTTTTCCCAGTTACGTTTCATTTAATTAAAGAGGTATACTGGATGCCTTGGTCGGAGATCGTGACAGAATAACCCACCATAAAAAGACCAAGCAGCGAGAGACCCGGGAGTTCTGGACTTGGGAGGAGATATTGGCTGGAAAGGGGTCCTGGACTTGGGAGGAGATATTGGCTGGTAAGGGACCTTGGGAGAAGACGGCGGAGCATCGTCACCCCAGGGAGAAAAGTGGAGCAGCGAAGGCTGAGCGGGGGGAGTTATGAGGAATTATACGGAGCATGGAATCCAGAGAGAGAAAAGTTTGTTGGAACTCGCCTGGCTAGGAAGCCCGAAAGGCAGCCCCAAAAAACGTTTTGGGGGGGGGCACACGGGGAGTTTGTCCGGTTCAGGATGGACTCCTGAGCCAACTCCTCGTGCTCTCTGGAGGGAGCGTTGGAGGGAGAGTCGCACTGGAAAGACGCCGTGCTATGCAGTTTTGCGCACGGTGTCTCCAGTGCGCATTCATAGGCCGGTGCGCGAGATTCCAGCTCCACTCATCTGTCAGGGGAGGGTGAGTGTGCAGCCTGGAGGAGTGGTGCCGGCTCTGCGCGCGCTAGGTCTCCAGTACACCTTCTGGGACCGAGATATCCTGCACCGGTTCTGCGTGTGGGGTCTCCGGTTCGCATCCACAGCCCAGTGCGTGACATTCCAGCTCCCATCATCCGTGAGGCAAGGGTGAGTGAACAGCTGGGGAGAGAAGTACCGGCTCCACGCACCAGGTCCCCTGTATGCTTAGATAGCCCAGTACGTCCAGTCCCTGCTCCGCGCACCAGGTCTCCTGTGCGCTTAGAGAGTCCAGCACGTCCTGTTCCGGCTCCGCGCACCAGGCCCCCGGTGCGCTTAGAGAGTCCAGCACGTCCTGTCCCTGTTCCACGCTCCAGGATCCCTGTGCCCGTCATGGACCCAGCACGTCCTGTCCCTGCTCCACGCTCCAGGATCCCTGTACCCGTCGTGGACCCAGCACGTCCTGTCCCTGCTCCACGCTCCAGGATCCCTGTGCCCGTCGTGGACCCAGCACGTCCTGTCCCTGTTCCACGCTCCAGGATCCCTGTGCCCGTCGTGGACCCAGCACATCCTGTCCCTGTTCCACGCTCCAGGATCCCTGTGCCCGTCGTGGACTCAGCACGTCCTGTCCATGTTCCACGTTCCAGGATCCCTGTGCGCGCCGTGAACCCAGCACGGCCTGTTCCTGCTCCCCGCACCAGAGTCCCAGTGCGCGTCATGAGCCCAGTACGGCCCGTTCCTGCTCCCCACACCAGAGTCCCAGTGCGCGTCGACAGTCCAGAACCTCCAGAGAAGGTCCCCAGTCCGGAGCCTCCAGAGAAGGTTCCCAGTCCGGAGCCTCCAGAGAAGGTCCCCAGTCCGGAACCTCCAGAGAAGGTCCCCAGTCCGGAACCTCCAGAGAAGGTCCCCAGTCCAAAACAAACTGTTCCGGCAAATAGCCCAGGGCCTCCGGTGTGGGACCCCGAGCCAGCTCGGCCGGCACCGGAGCCGCCACCTGGGACAAGGAGGCCCACCCGAAGACCCCCCCAATGGACTTTTGGCGCGGTCGGAGTCCGCGCCTTTGGGGGGGGGGGTACTGTCACGTTCAGGCCTGATATTTATAGGCTGGCGTGTTTGGTTTCGTTTTGGTGTAGGTTTTTTTTGTTCTAGGTGATCTATTTCTATGTTGGGGTAATGGTTCCCAATTAGAGGCAGCTGAGTGTCGTTACCTCTAATTGGGAACCATATATATGTTTGTAGTTTTCACTAGGGGTTTGTGGGTTATTGTTTGAGCATAGCTTTGTTTTGTGTTTCATGTTATGTTCATTGTTGCGATATTCGTTTGTTTTGTTATTTTTCCCAGTTACGTTTCATTTAAATAAAGATGTATACTGGATGCCTCACTGTGCCTTGGTCTGTCCCTCACGGAGATCGTGACACATCCTCATCCACTTCTCATCAAATCCTCGCCGCACACTCACAATATCCACAATCTCCTCCTCAATATCCCAGTGCAGCTGATCAGTACTGAGAGACAGACTGGGGCCGTGGCACACTGGTGTCCTCTCACGTTGTACACACACTAGAGTGACTTGAGCTGGTGATTTAATTACACACAGCACAGCAGTGATTAATCCCTATTTACCACTTGAGTAGCTCGAAGTCCACTCGCAGTCTCACAGCAGTCCTTTACAGCGCCACAGAGACCTCCACAGTAATCAACTGATAACAGTATAGGTGTGCTATAGGGCTGGCAACACAGCCATCAGAGTCGAGCGCTGGGTTTGGGGAGGTCATGAGGTGTGAGTTAGGAAAAGAGCAGCAGTGAGAGATTGGGATGGGAGCACGGCTGTAATCCACATTTAATCTGCTGTTTTGGACAATCCAGGGCCTGGAGTGTGGCCCCTGCCTGCCAAGGCCAAAACCCAAATCATTCACAGTCACACATTCTCCACTGACTCCCAGCCACACATGGTTAGCACACACTCCTCTATCGCTCCTAAATCTATTCTAAACATGTACAGTACAGAGAAGTATTCTAAATCTATTCTAAATATGTGCAGTACAGATATGTATTCTAAATCTATTCTAAACATGTACAGTACAGAGAAGTATTCTAAATCTATTCTAAACATGTACAGTACAGAGAAGTATTCTAAATCTGTTCTAAATATGTGCAGTACAGAGAAGTATTCTGAATCTATTCTAAATATGTGCAGTACAGATAAGTATTCTAAATCTATTCTAAACATGTAGAGTACAGAGAACTATGCAAGGACCCAGACGTTCTGATTCACAAGACATTTCCCATCACGATTAATGTGTACAGTTAGTGAATCAATGTAAAAAATATCTCCTTCACCACAGTATTCGCTAGAGCAGGTATTCCCAAACTGGGGTACGCAATGCCGTACCCCAGTTGGTCCATTCCTCCTGACAGAGCTGGTGTAACTGAGTCAGGTTTGTCGGCCTCCTTACTCGCACACACTTTTTCAGTTCTGCCCACAAATGTTCTACAGGATTGAGGTCAGGGCTTTGTGATGGCCATTCCAATACCTTGACTTTGTTGTCCTTAAGCCCTTTTGCCACAACTTTGGAAGTATGCTTGGGGTCATTGTCCATTTGGAAGACCCATTTGCGACCAAGCTTTAACTTCCTGACGGATGTCTTGAGATGTTACTTCAATATATCCACATAATTTTCCTTCCTCATGAAGCCATCTATTTTGTGAAGTGCATCAGTCCCTCCTGCAGCAAATCATCCCCACAACATGATGCTGCCACCCCCCGTGCTTCACGGTTGGGATGGTGTTCTTCGGCTTGCAAGTCTCCCCCTTTTTCCTCCAAACATAACGATGGTCATTATGGTCAAACAGTCCTATTTTTGTTTCATCAGACCAGAGGACATTTCTCCAAAAAGTACGATCTTTGTCCACATATGCAGTTGCCAACCTTAGTCTGGCTTTTTTTGTGGCGGTTTTGGACCAGTGGCTTCTTCCTTGCTGAGCGGCCTTTCAGGTTATGTCGAAATAGGACTCGTTTTACTGTGGATATAGATACTTTTGTACCTGTTTCCTCCAGTATCTTCACAAGGTCCTTTGCTGTTGTTCTGGAATTGATTTGCACTTTTCGCACATCTCTAGGAGACAGAACACATCTCCTTCCTGAGCGAGATGACGGCTGCGTGGTCCCATGGTGTTTATACCTGCGTACTATTGTTTGTACTGATGAATGTGGAACCTTCAGACGTTTGAAAATTGCACCCAAGGATGAACCAGACTTGTGTAGGTCTCCAATTATTTTCTGCGGTCTTGGCTGATTTCTTTTGAATTTCCCATGATGTCAAGTGAAGAGGCACTGAGTTTGAAGGTAGGCCTTGAAATACATCCACAGGTACACCTCCAATTGACTCAAATTATGTCAATTAGCCTATCAGAAGCTTCTAAAGCCATGACATCCTATTCTGGAATTTTCCAAGCTGTTTAAAGGCACAGTCAACTTAGTGTATGTAAAGTTCTGACCCACTGGAATTGTGATACAGTGAATTATAAGTGAAATAATCTGACTGTAAACAATTGTTGGAAAAATTACTTGTGTCATGCATAAAGTAGATGTCCTAACCGACTTGCCAAAACTATAGTTTGTTAACAAGAAATTTGTGGAGTGGTTGAAAAACAAGTTTTAATGACTCCAACCTAAGAGTATGTAAACTTCCGACTTCAACTGTATGTATTATTCTTTTGACATTTTCTTTTCTTCACATTTTCAAACAATCCATTTATATTTTCCAACTGGGCTATACATTTGAATTTGGGTTTTCTCGCCTGAGCAGCCACGTTTCACTGCCAGAAATAAAACTAAACCATCTAGTGTTTAGCGAAATAACAACACAATGTTAAATACAGATAGCCTAGTCAAATAATTAACATCCAATCACATTAACCGTTACTCTCTCGTGGGAATTCCACTAACGGTCCATATGTAGCTGCTGCTCATGTTGGTATCTGTACTGATGGCGCAAAAGCCATGACAGGGAGACATAGTGGAGTGGTAACGCGCGTGCAAGCAGTTGCTCCCGACGCCACTTGGGTACACTGCAGCATCCACCGAGAGGCTCTTGCTGCCAAGGGAATGCCTGACAGCTTGAAAGTTGTTTTGGACACTACAGTGAAAATAGTTAACTTTGTTAAAGCAAGGCCCCTGAACTCTCGTGTATTTTCTGCACAATGCAATGTTATGGGCAGCGACCATGAAACGCTTTTAAAACATACAGAAGTGCGCTGGTTATCAAGGGGCAAAGTATTTACCTTTTTTTTTATTGAGAGTTAAAGTTTTCTTTACTGACCATAATTTTCACTTGTCTGAAAGCTTGCATGATGACGAGTTTCTCACATGACTGGCCTTTCTGGGTGATGTTTTTTCTCGCCCGAATGATATGAATCTAGGATTACAGGGACTCTCCACAACCATATTCAATGGGCAGGACAAAATTGAGGCTATGATTAAGAAGTTGGAGCTCTTCTCTGTCTGCATTAACAAGGACAACACACAGGTCTTTCCATCATTGTATGATTTTTTGTGTGCAAATGAACTCAAGCTTACAGACAACGTCAAATGTGATATAGCAAAGCACCTGAGTGAGTTGGGTGCGCAATTACGCAGGTACTTTCCCGAAACGGATGACTTTCATGCCCTCCAGTCCACTTACCAATATCTGAACAAGAGAGCCTCATCGAAATTGCAAGAAGTGTATGTGTTCCATCTGTCTTATCCAATGCATAGGCTAGGTCATGTTATTAGAAAGTTAATTCAATTTAATTAGAAGCCACTGCCAGATTTCTGGATTGGGCTGCGCTCAGAGTATCCTGCCTTGGAAAATCGCGCTGTTAAGACACTGATGCCCTTTGCAACCACATACCTATGTGAGAGTGGATTCTCGGCCCTCACTAGCATGAAAACTAAATACAGGCACAGACTGATTTAAGACTGAGACTCTCTCTAATACAACAGAGTTATGAGCATCCTTTCAAGCACACCCTTCTCATTAACCTGTGGTGAGTTACTCACAATTTTCGATGAACAAATAAGGTTTTATATGTAAGATGGTTAAATAAAGAGAAAGATTATTGATTATTATTAAATTATTATTTGTGCCCTGGTCCTATAAGAGCTCTTTGTCACTTCCCACGAGCCGGGTCACTCATTCTTATGTTTAATAAATGTATCGTATAGTGTGTGTGTGGCAGGCTTACAATGAGGGCAAAAAAACAACATTTGAGAGTGCGCTGACCCTGGTGCTAGAGGGGGTACGCAGCTGGAGGTTGAATGTTTAAAAGGGACTATAAAAAGTTTGGGAACCACTGCTCTAGAGCAGGGGTTCCCAACCAGGGGTACTAGAACCTTGGCCCATCCACAGCTGTACTTGAAAAGACTCAGGAGTCCACAGGATTACTGGTAAAATTCACATGAGGGGGTACTTCAGGGGTATTCCAGGCAGAGCAACATTCAGTTGGTGGTTGTGAACCACTGCTCTAGAGTGATTGTATAATTTATCAGACTCAGCTTTCACTAAGGTATGATGCACTGACCTGTCTCTACTCCCCATCTGAGGCCTAAGGAGATCAGACACATGAAACCACTGCTCTTTCCTAGTGTGTGTGTGAGAGAGAGAGAGAGCGAGCAAGAGGTTGTGCGTGTGTGCACGTATGCGTGTGCATGTACAATACACGTCCCAAATGTTTGTAACACAATTTGCTTGTAAAAAGTGGAGATCAATTCAGTATATTCTTGCCAGTCAAATGGCCTCTCTCTGTCTCGCTCTCTCTCTGCAGCATGGTGAGTTGAATGTTGAATACTTAATGAAAAGATAAGTGAATGTGATAGGTGGAGTGTGAATTCGTTGTCACATTTAGCATGAGGTTATTCATGTTTGGCTGCTAACAGTGTGTGGCTTACTCAGTTTTGGCAGTGGAAACATTTGCCTGAGAGTGTGAGAGTAAATATAGAATCCGCACTGCAATTTGCTCACCCTTGTGTTTGTATGTTTGGCCATCTGGCTGTGTGTGTGTGTGTGTGTTGGGGGATGAACTTGTGAGTCAGACAAGGATCTGTATCACAAGTGTCTGTTTATGTTTGTCTATCTGTGTTGGACGGAGCGTGACGCATGTCCCTTATTGGTTTGTGTAAGGTGTTTCACTGGTGTGTGCGTGCGTGATTAAGTATGTATTTGTGTGTGTGTGTGTGTGTGTTTGAGTGAGCTGTCTGGCTCTCTCATCCGCTCCTATCACTTTTACTCAACCACACACAGCAGCTGCTGCTGCCAGCCCTGAGGGACAACGTTGGACACAGTGGACAAACACACATACACACACACACACCAATGCCATATCTCTCCATGCCCTCATCATGCCTATAGCCCAAACATTGCAGCAGAATGATAGGATGCAGATTGTGTCTCAGTACCTCCCTCCCTCCTTCCCTCTCAAGGCCTTCTAGTTCTATCTGTGCAGCAAACGAGCGAGAGAGAGAGAGACAGAAAGAGAGAGACAGACACCAATGCCATATCTCCCCATGCCCTCATCATGCCTATAGCCCAAACATTGCAGTAGAATGATAGGATGCAGGTTATGCGAGAGAGAGAGAGAGAGAGAGAGAGAGAGAGAGAGAGAGAGAGAGAGAGAGAGAGAGAGAGAGAGAGAGAGAGAGGGAGGAGTTCAGCACCACAAGTCACTGTAGAAAAACATTGAGAGAGGCGGTATAAGATAATGCGTCGGAGATGTATGGGATAGACATGATCTGCACCAGGTGCAAATCAATACCCACAGACACTTCATCCATCTTACTCTCACAGATAGAGCGAGAGCGCTGGTGCCTTTGTACAGTCAGTGGATCTCATTATGAGTCTATGGAAGCTTAGAACAAAGGGAAAAGGCTCCTAACAAACTGATACAACCTTTCATATGCTTCTTGCTAAGTAAGATAATGAAAGCTCAATGTTCTGTTGTTGAGAGCCCAATGCTAGTGTGAGGCCTAAACGATGAGGCCTTAACTTAATCTTTGACAAACCATGGTATGGCTCTTTGAGAAGGCTGAATCTATGGCTCCATGATTGTTTGAGGTATTGACATGAGTTAAGAGTATAAGATAATAATTGAGTGGCCTGAGAGTGGTCTGGGACATTCTATTCTTTCCCTGTGTCTCACGGTCATTTAAGGTCAGTCTTAAGGTCATTTATAAACCCCTATTAGTCATAAGTGCTGACTCATGGACTGAACCCTCGTTAACAGCCCAGCCTCTCTGACCTCTCCTCTCTCGGCCTGAATAATCTTTCTAAACCTCTTTTTCCACTCTTTTTCTCCATCCCTCTCTTTCACTTTCACTTTCTCTTTCTCTCCCTCTCTCTCCTTCTCTCGCTTAATATTCCTAATGGTCTATTGATTGTTTACCCAGCTGTATACAGTGAGGGAAAAAAGTATTTGATGCCCTGCAGATTTTGTACGTTTCTCCACTGACAAAGAAATGATCAGTCTATAATTTTAATGGTAGGTTTATTTGAACAGTGAAAAATCAAAAAAATCAAGAAAAACGCATGTGAAAAATTTTATAAATTGATTTGCATTTTAATGAGGGAAATAAGTATTTGACCCCTCTGCAAAACATGACTTAATACTTGGTGGCAAAACCCTTGTTGGCAATCACAGAGGTCAGACGTTTCTTGTAGTTGGCCACCAGGTTTGCACACATCTCAGGAGGAATTTTGTCCCACTCCTCTTTGCAGATCTTCGAGGCTGACGTTTGGCAACTCGAACCTTCAGCTCCCTCCACAGATTTTCTATGGGATTAAGGTCTGGAGACTGGCTAGGCCACTCCAGGACCTTAATGTGCTTCTTCTTGAGCTTCTTGTCATTCTGGAATACCCATCCACGACCCATTTTCAATGCCCTGGCTGAGGGAAGGAGGTTCTCACCCAAGATTTGACGGTACATGGCCCCGTTGTCACGACTTCCGCCGAAGTCGGTCCCTCTTCTTGTTCGGGCGGTGTTCGGCGGTCGACGTCACCGGTTTTCTGACCATCATCGCTCCACTTAGTTGTTTAGGTATTTGTCTAATTGTCGCACCTGTTGTTAATTTTTCCCAATCACGCACCTGTATATATTCCTTCCTTCCCTTCTTCCCATTGTGCGTGATTGTCTGATGTTACCGTTTGTTCTTTGTATTACGTTCCCTAGTTCGTTCACTGAGGGATATATTATTTTGGTTCCTGTATGTGCCGGTTTGCTTTGTTTGTAAGTCGTGTGAGTACTTTTATTCGCCAGAGTGTTATTGTTTGGACTGGTGACACTATTAAAAGATCCTCACACGGGAATTTTCCTCCTGCGCCTGATTCCTTTTTTTCCATACGGAACCACGACCGTAACACCCGCCCATCGTCCCTTTGATGCGGTGAAGTTGTCCTGTCCCTTTAGCAGAAAAACACCCCCAAAGCATAATGTTTCCACCTCCATGTTTGATGGATGTTGTTCTTGGGGTCATAGGCAGCATTCCTCCTCCTCCAAACACGGCGAGTTGAGTTGATGCCAAAGAGCTCCATTTTGGTCTCATCTGACCACAACACTTTCACCCAGTCGTCCTCTAGATCATTCAGATGTTCATTGACAAACTTCAGACGGGCATGTATATGTGCTTTCTTGAGCAGGGGGACCTTGCGGGCGCTGCAGGATTTCAGTCCTTCCCGGCGTAGTGTGTTACCAATTGTTTTCTTGGTGACTATGGTCCCAGCTGCCTTGAGATCATTGACAAGATCCTCCCGTGTAGTTCTGGGCTGATTCCTCACCGTTCTCATGATCATTGCAACTCCACAAGGTGAGATCTTGCATGGAGCCCCAGGCCGAGGGAGATTGACAGTTCTTTTGTGTTTCTTCCATTTGCGAATAATCGCACCAACTGTTGTCACCTTCTCACCAAGCTGCTTGGCGATGGTCTTGTAGCCCATTCCGGCCTTGTGTAGGTCTACAATCTTGTCCCTGACATCCTTGGAGAGCTCTTTGGTCTTGGCCATGGTGGAGAGTTTGGAATCTGATTGATTGATTGCTTCTGTGGACAGGTGTCTTTTATACAGATAACAAACTGAGATTAGGAGCACTCCCTTTAAGAGTGTGCTCCTAATCTCAGCTTGTTACCTGTATAAAAGACACCTGGGAGCCAGAAATCTTTCTGATTGAGAGGGGGTTAAATACTTATTTCCCTCATTAAAATGAAATTCCATTTATAACATTTTCCACATGCGTTTTTCTGGATTTTTTTGTTGTTATTCTGTCTCTCACTGTTCAAATAAACCTACCATTAAAATTATAGACTGATCATTTCTTTGTCAGTGGGCAAACGTACAAAATCAGCAGGGGATCAAATACCTTTTTCCCTCACTGTATGTTATGTTGGAAAGAAATCTATTATAAATTCTTCTGTCCTAGTTAAAAACAAGTCATCCAGTAGGCTTTGATAAAATTTCCAATATCCTCGCCTGCGTGGAAATTCTGTAAGAATCAAATGTATTTATAAAGCCCTTTTTACATCAGCCGATGTCCCAAAATGCTATACAGAAACCCAGCCTAAAACCCCAAACAGCAAGTAACGCATTCTGTCCCCCATCAACACTTTTTAAACTTTTGGTGCCATAGAGAATGACATAAGAAAGTAATCAAGACGACTAGCTTGATTAAGCCTCCGCCATGTGTATCTCACTAGGCCATGGTATTTTAGCCTCCATATATCCACTAATTCCAATATATCCATGACATTCATGATTTCCTTTAGCGCCTGAGGGTAATAGTTTGTAGTGTGATTTCCTTTACGGTCTATAGAGGTATTTAAAACCGTATTAAAATCTCCCACCATAATAATAGAGTATTGTGTTGCTTGTAGAGTTGATCAATTCTTATATATATTTTCAAAGAAGCTTGGGTCATCATTATTTAGACCCTGTAGGTTAATAAGTCATATCTGTTTATGGTCCAATAACATATTTAAAATCATCCATCTACCTTGAGGATCTGTTTGGACAATTTGCACATTTGGATCAAAATGACTGTTAATTAATATCATTACCCCTTTTGAATTTCTTTGCCCATGGGAGAAATAGTCCTTTTTCCACAGTCCTTTTTCCACAAAACTTTATCTAAAATTGTTGAATGAGTTTCCTGACAACAATGGATATTATATTCCTTTTCTTTTAACCAGGTAAATACTGATCGTCTCTTTGTAACGTCTGCTTCCAACGCACACTCTCAAACACGTAGATCCCCTAAACGCAGCTCACTCTCCAGATCCCAATCACCTGAATTCTGATCACCTGTTCAAACACCTGTATGTCATTACCACACACTATTTAGTTCAGTTCTTTGCACCCCATCATTGTGAGGTATTGTTTGTTTTGTGACACACTTCTGTTCGGAGCGCTGTTTTTCCTGTAATTTATTCCTCCCATGTATGATAGTTTTGCATATTCCCTGCATGTACCTTAGCCTGTCGGATTTCCTGTTATCAACCTATTGCCTGATCTCCCGGATGACGTTACTAGCCTTTTCCCTGCCTGTACTGTTGCCTTTTTGGACCCACTGTGTATGACCTTCTGCCTGCCCCCGGACCCAGCTACCTGCCTCTTGTGGTCCTTTACAAATAAACACATGCTGCGCCCTGCGCTGAAACCAGCTCTGTCTCCCATCGTGTTCATTACATCTTTCTTATTATCTGCTGAGCCATTACAATTATAGCTGGCTATACTTTTTTCACCAATTACCATAATGAGACAGAAGTTTCAATTATATTTGTCATAATATATGTTTTTAAACGTACCATTAAAAAGTAACATGATGATTGAGTATCTATATAGCTGTATCATGATATTTGCATTGCTACTAAGTAAACCTCCAATTGGTCCCCACTATTCCACCCTCTAAAACCCCTCCTCATCCCGAGTTGGGTTGTCATCCCAATGCCCGACAGACCACCCCCGACCCCCCGGATCCCATGGCTCCGGAGAGACCGGGACCCATCCTTCGAAAAGAGCACACAGTGCCACCCACAGAACAGAAGCAAATCAACCGCCAAATGCATTTCCATTGCCCTCACCTCAATTTGTATTATATATAGCCCATTAAAAAATATATATATCTTTTAAAAATCCTGTTTATCTTACTTTCCATAATTAGATATTAATATTTGTAGTAATGTAGGCAGTTTATGCAAAGGATTTTTATCTCTCACCAGTCTCGCCATCACCAAAATTACATTATGGCAAGCAATTATTATTTTAGCAAACAATTATTGTGATTCATCCTATATTGTCCCTAACATCTTTTACTCCCTCGCAACAGTTGTGGGATACACACGCACTCATACACACTCAACCCCTTTTCCCCACAACAACCATAGACTCAGATTCTCAACAGTTGCACCACCCCAGAGCCCAATTCAAGAAAGGTCTTGATTTATGAATGCATATACAGTTGCAGCTGTATGAGAAGGCCTACAAAACTGAGCAAAGAACGGGCAGAAATGGGTAGATTTGATTAACCATTGTCACGTCCTAGGTGATGGATGTCAGATATACCACTTCCCCTGAAACACCCACACATGGTCCCCCGTTGTGACCACATTCCCAAGCATCTCCGTGCAGTCAGACCTTTGATTTTGTGCCACCATGGCCACAATAATATGGCCCCTCTCTGAATGTCCGAGTGTGACCCCCTCCCCATGGGTTACTGCAGCTAGTGTTGCCAGCACTGCCACTGTCTGGGTGGGGGCACCCCACCGGAATCCCCACCGGCTAGGTACAAGGTCGTCAAGGATATCATTAGCATCTTTGAGAATTTGCTTGTATATTATGCTCTCCCATCAGGGGGTTCCGGCTTTGCAGGACCAACCCTGCCAGGCAGGCTCAGAATCTTGCAGGGGCGGTGCTGCTCTAGAAGGTCTCTGACCGCATTTAGGCTACAGACAGGCCGCTTACAGCAGAACCATAAAACAAATAGGGACTTCTCATTAGTATCTGGGTCGTTCAGGTGGGTGTCTAGGATATAGGGTTGTGGACCATTCCCTCAATATAGGACCATAAATAAATAAATTAAAATGTATTTAAAAAATGTCATTCCACATGATAGGGCAATAAATAAATTAGATGCATAATTCATTATAAAATGTATATCCCTCATCTGCACAACATTGAAAGCTCTCTCATAACCCCTGCTCACAGACATACATTGGTACGGGGATATGCAACCATTTCCTTTCTCACTCACTTAATGCCACACTTTCCCAAACACCAAAAAACACACACCACACCATCCATCTCAATACATCCACACATACCCACATACTGTGCCTTCTGTCTGCTGTGTTTTTATCTCCACCAAGTTGAATTAGGGTTTTTGTGTTCCAATTAGTTATATTTGAAGATAGATAGAAAAGCTAAACTCAGCACAAAAAGAAACATCCTCTCACTGTCAACTGTGTTTATTTTCAGCAAACTTAACATGTGTAAATATTTGTATGAACATAACAAGATAGCCATGGAGAAAGCCATGGAGTAGTCTTTGTGTCTCTGAACAATTGATTATCAATATACAGTTTATCGACTATGAGAGCTACGTGTTTCCCTTTCAATCTATTTTCCTTGAAAATTGGACACAGAACTTTGCGCCGTTCTGCAATTTCCTTCAGGAACTGGTCATTCATGTCTATTTTCGTGCCAGTAAGTCTTTTACCCAGGCTTTTAGACATTATTTTATCTTTAAAGAAAGCAAATTTGGCAACGATTTGGCGTTCATATCTCTGCTCGAAGCGGTGTACATGTTCGTGTTGGATTTTGTCGATAGCTTCGTGTGGGATCTGAAGCACTGTAAGGAGGAACTCTCTAACTACACATTCAGGAACTTATCCTTCTTTGTAAGTACCATATTCTCTCATGGATCTAGTCTGTATGTCAAGTAAGGCTTCTCTTAGAACGATGTTCTCCATTTTAAGTTCATCAACTTTGGTTTCAATCTTATTGACTGTTCCTTTTAGCTTGTTTGTGTCTTTCTCCAATGTCGCAGTTTTTTCGTCACTCATCTCGAGGCTCGCCTTCAACTCTTTTATATCCTTACTGCCTAATTCAAGTATACCCAGTTTGTCATTTATTGATTTTAACAGATCGGTTTCGACCATTCCCAGTGGTGAAAATATTAAATCGTCTGTGTCTGTAGAAGAGTCCCCTGTCTTACTCTCCGTCATGCTGAGATAGGTTCCCCTGTCTTACTCTCCGTCATGTTGAGATAGGTTCCCCTGTCTTACTCTCCGTCATGTTGAGATAGGTTCCCCTGTCTTACTCTCCGTCAATTGAGATAGGTTCCCCTGTCTTACTCTCCGTCATGTTGAGATAGGTTCCCCTGTCTTACTCTCCGTCATGTTGAGATAGGTTCCCCTGTCTTACTCTCTGTCAATTGAGATAGGTTCCCCTGTCTTACTCTCCGTCATGTTGAGATAGGTTCCCCTGTCTTACTCTTCGTCATGTTTTGGTGTTGCTTGTTTTTGTAATATTTGTCGATACATTTCTCTAGTCTTAATATTTGTTTTGTGTTGTTATCCAGATTGAAGGTTATTACCCACCAGATTGTGAAGTGCTAATATTTAGTCTAACTTACTGATATTGACCTCCATATCCGGCTTCTTCACCTGCGGGATCGTCTGAGACAAGCCACCCGGACAGCTGATGAAACGGTGGGTTTGCACTACCAAAGAATTTCTGCACATACTGTCAGAAACTGTCTCAGGGAACCTCATCTACGTGCTCGGCATAGTAACCGCAAATGCTCACTTTTGATGGCCACTGGCACGCTGGAGAAGTTGGCTCTGCACGGATGAATCCCGGATTCAACTATACCGGGCAGATGGCATGGTGGCGGTGGGCTTATGGTATGGGCAGGCATAAGCTACGGACAACGAACACAATCAGATTTAATACTGCAGATAGATTTTAGCTTCCATCAATGTAATTGTCTGCATCATTTCCAATCCCGTATAAAAAATTGTATAAGTATATATATATATATATATATATATATATATATATAGTACTAGTCAAAAGTTTGGACACGCCTACTCATTCAAGGGTTTTTCTTTATTTTACTATGTTCTACATTGTAGAATAATAGTGAAGACATCAAAACTATGAAATAACACATATGGAATCATGTAGTAACCAAAAAAAGTGTTAAACACATTGTAGATTCTTCAAAGTAGCTACCCTTTGCCTTGATGACAGCTTTGCACAATCTTGGAATTTTCTCAACCAGCTTCATGAGTAATGCTTTTCCAACGGTCTTGAACAAATTCCCACATATTCTGAGCACTTGTTGGCTTCTTTTCCTTCACTCTGCGGTACGACTCATCCCAAACCATCTCAATTGGGTTGAGGTTGGGTGATTGTGGAGACCAGGTCATCTGATGCAGCACTCCATCAATCTCCTTCTTGGTCAAATAGCCCTTATACAGCCTGGAGGTGTGTTTTGGGTCATTGTCCTGTTGAAAAACAAATGATGGTCCCAAGCGCAAACCAGTTGGGACACCTCCTCCTCCATGCTTCATGGTGGGAACCACACATGCGGAGATCATCCGTTCACCTACTCTGCGTCTCACAAAGACGCAGTGGTTGGAACCACAAATCTCAAATGTGGTCTCATCGTGTTTCTTGGCCCAAGCAAGTCTCTTCTTCTTACTGGTGTCATTTAGTAGTGGTTTCTTTGCAGCAATTCGACCATGAAGGCCTGATTCACGCAGTCTTCTCTGAACAGTTGATTTGAGATGTGTCTGTTACTTGAACTCTGTGAAGCATTTATTTGGGCTGCAATCTGAGGTGCAGTTAACTCTAATGAAGTTATCCTCTGCAAAGGGTGGCTACTTTGAAGAATCTCAAATATAAAATATGTTATGATTTGTTTAACACTTTTTTGGTTACTACATGATCCCATGTGTTATTCCATAGTTTTGATGTCTTCACTAGTATTCTATAATGTAGAAATTGTAAAAATAAAGAAAACCCCTGGAATGAGTAGGTGTGTCCAAACTTTTGACTTACTGTCTATATATATTTTTGTATATATATTTTCCTTTATTATGTTCCCCTAACCTTACCACCCCTCCCCTAATTGGACCAAACTAATGGACAACAACACTTAGGCTTCTACTTCCCAAGTGTTTCAGCGGTCTAAGGCACTGCATCTAAGCGCTTGAGGTGTCACTACAGACACCCTGGTTCGAATCCAGGCTGTATCACAACCAGCCGTGATTGGGAGTCCCATAGGGCGGCGCACAATTGGCCCAGCGTCGTTCGGATTTGGCCGGGGTAGGCCATCATTAAATAAGAATTTGTTCTTAACTGACTTGCCTAGATAAATAAAGGTTACATTTATACATACTATATACATTTTACAGACACAATGTATTTTACAAAAGTTATATTTTTTTTGAGTTTTTAAATCTCATCCTTCAGCTACCCTCAACCCCTCCCATCTATCTCTTAACACTATCCATTTTTTATTTGCCATATATTTTTCAACTGTGCTGTGATGTTTCACAAAAGTTCTGAACCTTTCCTATTGCACTTTATCTATTTGAGTGCCCATAGATACCGTAACGAGATCCTGAGGCCCATTGTCGTGCCATTCATCCGCCTTCATCACCTCATGTTTCAGCATGATAATGCCCGGCCCATTGTCGCAAGGATCTGTACACAATTCCTGGAAGCTGAAAATGTCCCAGTTCTTCCATGGCCTGCATAGTCACCAGACATATCACCCGTTGAGCACATTTGGGATGCTCTGGATTGATGTGTACGACAGCATGTTCCAGTTCCTGCCAATATCCAGCAACTTTGCACGGCCATTAAAGAGGAGTGGGACAACATTCCACAGGCCCCAATCAACAGCCTGATCAACTCTATACGAAGGAGATGTGTCGCGCCGCATGAGGCATATGGTGGTGACACCAGATACTTACTGGTTTTCTGATCCATTCTCCTACCTTTTTTTTAAGGTATCTGTGACCAACAGACGCATATCTGTATTCCCAGTCATGTGAAATCCATAGATTAGGGCCTAGTGAATTCCATTGACTGATTTCCTTATTTGAACTGTAACTCAGTAAAATCTTTGAAATTGTAAGACTGTAAAATCACCAGGAATTCAGCAACAACAAAAAAATAATTGGGGAAGTCTTTTTCCCAAGTATTCCCACGAATAAAAAATTGACATGTGTCACGTCCAGGCCTGCGTTTTACAGGCTGACGTGTTTAGTTTAGTTTTTGGTGTAGGGTTTTTTGGTTCTAGGTGTGATTTTCTATGTTAATGGTTCCCAATTAGAGGCAGCTGAGTGTCATTACCTCTAATTGGGAACCATATATATGTTTGTGGTTTTCACTAGGGTTTTGTGGGTTATTGTTAGGTTCATAGCTTAAGTGTTTATGTTCCGTTTGTTCGTTCTCGTTTATTGTTTTCCCCCAGTTACATAAATAAAGTATGTATACTGGATACCTCGCTGCGCCTTGGTCCGTCCCTATCGAAGATCGTGACAACATGTGATTGTGGCTCAATGTAATCAAGGTATATAATGACTGTTATTTTCAAATACAAATTCGTTTTGGGATTAGGTGTGGTCAATTTAAAGTGGAAAATATTTTATAATTATTTTCCAGCCCTACGACCATTCCCTCCAATCTAGTTGCCTACCCCTGATGTAAGGGTAAGAAGTGACTGTAAACACTCTAGGGGCCAATGTATCTGAAATGAGGACGGTAATAAATAGACCTGTGGGGGACTCCGCTGGGTATGGGCCCTCTAATACCACCACAGCGCATTCTCATCATGATCTATTATTCACACACACACACACACACACACACACACACAAACACACCGATGTGCTCTCTCAGTGCTCTCCCCCCTAAATAGCATTACCTCACAGCTCCCTGACTCCAATACTCTCACCGGAGCTGAGCACAGACCAGTGGAAGCCCTCACACTGATTCAACATAGAGATCAGTGGTTAAAAGGAGTCGGAGCTACATGGAGCCATGCTCCAGCAAAGAGAAAAACATATTTTTATCCAAAATAACATGTTCATCTAATTCTAAACAATCACTTTATCCAACTCAAAAAAGTATGTTTATCCAACTCAAAGGACTGCACTCAAATGTGTTTAGATGACCTGTACTTTAGTATAGGCTATGTGTTTGTGTTTATACACTGATTCATGTCTACTATACACTGTAGATGTGTTTGTGCATGTTTGGAGCACATAGGGTCTATTTCTCTTCCCCTTCCTCATCGGTGACACAGATGCATTTTGCTTTCAGAGAGCCTGCTGAGAAACCATGCAGAGTGACAGTACAGGAAGAGACACACATGAAACACACACACACACAGCCATGTGCACACTGACACAAACACACATCTAAAAAAATACACAATACATTCATGTACCAACAAAGACCCACAATCCTTTGCTCACACACATATGCTGCCCTTCTAACCCAAAGCTGCCCACGCAGCAAAAGCACACAAACAGTGTGTACTATATTATGCTATCTCTAATACCCAATGACATTACCCTGAGGCAAGGCACAGAGAATGCCATGCCATTGAGGCTAGCTCCTCTACTTATGGTAAGTATGGTAGACCCTGTTTCTGGAAGCCAATGTTTGGTCTGGTTGAAGCTGGGTTATAGCCTAGACATTATGATCTCTGCCTGTTTTGAGGATCTTCTGTCCAACAATGGGTATCAGTGTCGAGATCAGAGGTTGGCTCCAATAGGAACCCTGGTATGTGGCCAGTGTTCAGTCATGCTCTCTCCCTCTCCAGCCTGCATATCAATGGAAGGAAGCCACTATCTGATCTCAGCCAGGAATTGTATTTATAAGGGGACAACGTCTGATAAATCATACACACACACACACACACACACACACACACACACACACACACACACACACACACACACACACACACACACACACACACACACACACACACACGCACTGTCTTGGGAAAGGAATATGGCATCTCTCCTGAAAATGTACACAAACAGATCTGCGTGTGTTAATACTAATGCGATTAATGTGATTCATGTTGAAAAGCAGCCAGTTTGTTTTCGTGTCGTCCCGAGGAATGCACAGTGGCATCACCAGGGAGAATAAGGGAGCCATGATGCTTCCTTCCTTATTTCCTCGCATCTTCAGACAGTGACCAATGAGGAGCCCCAAACCACAGTAGAGGGACCAATCAGAGACTTGTGCTCAGGGGGATTTCCAGTTTCCACAATGTTTCTAAACAGCGATGATGCCAAGGTCAGATGTCATGTCATAGAGAGCCATCACTCTCTACCGCGGCTGAACAATAGTGAAGGCAATTGCCAGCTTACATGCCAGCCACTTACAGTTTTCCGTATAGGAGAACCCTTTTTGGTTCTAGGTAGAACCCTTTTGGGTTTCAAGTAGAACTCTGTGGAAAGGGTTCGACATGGAACCCAAAAGGGTTCTACCTGGAACCAAAAGGGTTTGACCTAGAACCAAAAAGAGTTCTTCAAAGGGTTCTCCTATTGGTAACAGGCGATGAACTCTTTTAGGTTCTAGATAACACCTTTTTTCCCCAAGAGTGTAGCAATGGATGAAAAGCAAACTTGACAAAATGAGTCAGCTATGGAACAGTACAAACAATTGCTTTAACTCTAACTCTAATACCCCCTCTTGCTTAAGTTCATATTACCATCTTACCCTTTAATACAATTGTCAGAGAGAAAGAGAGAGAGAGGACAGTCCTTACACTGGTTCTGTAACCATATAAATATAACTACTAGAACAGACACTAGAATGGGGAAATCAGAACAATTACTTGAATAGGGGATTACCGTTCTAGTACTGATATTTCTATGACTGTAACCGGCCTCTGCAGACTGCAGCGATGGCGCCTTCCTCTATCTCTTAGAGTGTGAATAACACTTTGCTCTCACTCCTTCTAGCATCGGTGACTAATTCAGATGATCAGTGTGGATCATGAATGAGTAGGGGAGGTGTGATCATTCATAGCACCACTACTGCTACCAGATACAGGCTGACTGGTCTGTCTCCTAATGGAAGCACACATCTGGGGAAGCCTAGGGGTCAGGCAGCCAGGGGTCAGGCACTACACATATTACACTGATTATGATAGTGTTATGTATGGGTTATAAATGTGTTATGAAGTCCTTATGTAGGTACCCTTCAAATAATGTGTCACCCTATAATGAATGTGCTGAATAGCTGATAAAAAAGTATCTAATCTTGTATGACAAATTATGGACCACCAGCTATAGGGCCCCGAACTGTATTATGAGGTAGCTTACAGTAGATATTGGATGTTGGTTTAAATCTCTCTCTCTCTCTCTCTCTCTCTCTCTCTCTCTCTCTCTCTCTCTCTCTCTCTCTCTCTAGTCTTACAGTGGATTTGGCAAGACATGGTTTTCTGATGAGAATGACTGACACTGACAGCTCTTTTGTACTTCACTGGGCGGCAGTTGCAGTTTTAAGCCTCCACTACATTAGGACAACCAATGACATAAGAACCTCACAATTAATTTGTGATATAATTCAAAACACATATGTAATATAATGATATAGTAACTCAAAATCTAGATATGAATGAGATGTATCTTTACTCAGTAACAAAATGTACATCCCAAATGACACCCTATTCCTTGTATAGTATCCTGCTTATGACCATGGTCCATAGGGCTCTGTTCAAAAGTAGTGCACTGAGTGTACAAAACATTAGGAACACCTGCTCTTTCCATGACATAGACTGGCCAGCTGAATCCAGGTGAAAGCTATGATCCCTTATTGATGTCCACTTCAATCTGTGTAGATGAAGGGCAGGATACAGGTTAAAGAAGGCTTTTTAAGCTTTGAGACAATTGAGACATGGATTGTGCAAGTGTGCCATTCAAAGGGTGAATGGGGCAAGACAAAAGACGGAAGTGCCTTTGAATGGGGTATGGTAGTAGGTGCCAAGCGCAGCGGTTTGTGTCAAGAACTGCAACGCTGCTGGGTTTTTCACGCTCAACAGATTTCCGTGTGTATCTAGAATGGTCCACCACACAAAGGACATCCAGTCAACTTGACACAACTGTGGGAAGCATTGGAGTTAACAATAGACCAGCATCCCTGTGGAACACTTTCGACACCTTGTAGAGTCCCTTGTAGAGTCCCTGCCCCGACGAATTGAGGCTGTTCTGAGGGCAAAAGGGGCAGGTGCAACTCAGTATTAGGAAGGTGTGGATAGGCAAGCTAAATGAGAACACTTTCTACGGCAGTCTTAGAGCATTCATTAATCTTTATGCAGATGTCAGGGAGGACCAGTGACCACACTGCCCATAACGAGGGCACAACCAACCCTACAGCCTTCTGTAGTGACTTCCCAGAAGACTAGACACCATAGCAAAAGAGACCACTCCCTGCTGCATGCAGCTCTGAGAAAACATGCTCTCTGACGACTACTACACATAGAACATCACACTCTATCAAAGAGTAAGAGAGAAAGAGAAGGTGTGAGAGAGCAAGGAGTGAGAGAGAGAGAGAGAGAGAGAGAGAGAGAGAGAGAGAGAGAGAGAGAGAGAGAGAGAGAGAGAGAGAGAGAGAGAGAGAGAGTGTGAGAGTGAGAGAAAGAGAAATAGAAAGAGAAAGAGAAAGAGAGGAGAGAGAGTGAGAGGAGAAAGTGAGAGGAATGGACTGGACAAAAATCAAACGAGGTCTCTGCATCCTCGTGCAGTTCTAAACTCTGACAGCTGAAGCCCCTCTGACCAATGGCATCCCCCCTCCATCCCCACCCTCCCATCATCATCCCATCACTTTGTCCACAGGATTAAAACAAAGCCTCTCAGCTTCTGATCAGCCACTTTGGAAAGGAAGCCACAGACTCAATCAGACCATATTTGCAACACATAGAGATGACACACAGAGGGGAAGCTCCATTGAGAGCCTCAAACTGACCATACAGAAGAGAATATCCTCGCAATAAGGTACCTATTTTACAGTTTATTTGAATAATCCCCATCAAAACCAATAGCGGATAGTGCCCATTGCAGCCAACACCAGAGACATTGACCATCAATCTGCCCATTTAAAATGGTAATGTAATGTCTTATTTTCTTTTTGTTTTATTTTAATGTTATAGCCATTGTGTTTGCGATTGAGCCTTCGGAATGGAAACCAAAGACAAATTGAATGGGACAGTAAAGCTTTTGAATGTCATGTAATTTAACCTCTAAAATCTGGACTTTGAAGCCAGTTCCACTGCTGATTTTCATTCTTTCCCACTAACCAGGGACTGATAATGACCTGGGACACCAGGTAGGTGCAATTAATTATCAGGTAGAACAGAACCGGCAGTACTCTGGACCTGCAGGCTCAGATTTGAATACCCCTGCTCTAGATATCAGTATGCTGCTTACCTTCCGATCATGGTGGAATGCTGCTGGACGGCAGCCTCCAGAAGGCGCTCCAGGATGGTCCACTCCCCCATGATGGCCGTGGTTACTCTTCTGGGTTCAGGAAACCCGCTGTTGGCCCTCACTCGGGGCTTCGAGGTGCCCTAGGCCCACGTGCGTCTACCCACCGGAGGGGAAGAGAGAGCGCTGCTGCTGGGTAGGACTGGGGGCCGAGGGCGTCCTCTACTACAGCTCACTGGGCCCCCATGGCTGCCTGATGGATATCCCTGGACCCCCGCTGCGCTGACCTGAGATGACTGGACCGGTGCTTCTCTGTATGCCGCTGTGCAGATGCATACATACAAGCTCTGTATCTGGTGGCAGAGTTGGTGTCCCTGTTTTCACTTGTTCTGTCCTCACGTGGGTTCTCTCTCTCTGCGAACCTGCCCTCTAGGTGTACCTGGCCTCTCTACCTATCTCTGTCTCCAGCTGCCCTGCTTCTTTCACACAAACAAACACACTCACACACACACAGCTGCCCCTGCTCGCTACCACAACACACATAGATAGGTCTCACTGTCTCTCCCCACTAGTCGTAATCCCTCAGCCACTGTGCTGTGTCTGATAAAACACTCCCCAACACAATGAAACCAAACTCACACACTCTAAACGCCCTGCCATGCACTGAGACTTACAGTGTGCAGGAACGATGATCCATCGCAACCAGTCTCACAAGCACACTACTTCACGCTCACACGCTCACACACTCGCACATGGTCCTCAACAGTCAAAGATCAGCGTCTGTCTTCTCTCTCCACTCCTCCCTCATCCTCCTCTTCCCTCCCTCCACTCCTCCGTCCTCTCTCTCTCCTTCCCTGTGGCTAGTCTTGTACTTCTCTGCCTCTCTCTCCCTCTCTCCTCGTTGTGTTCACACCGTCAGCGGTGGAGTTGTGTCCCTCTCTCTCGTTTACTCGCTCACTCTCCCCCTCTCACTCTGGCAGAGAGCGAGAGTGAATTGCTGCTTCGCTGGTGCTCATAAGGAAAGCTCCCCACTAGTTTCTCTCAGCGTGTTAGAGAAATGATAGCTCTTCTTCTTCTTCTCCTCCCTCCCTCTGCTGCTTCTCTGCCTTCATCTCGTTTCCCCTCAGTTTGACACTCTCTCTGTCTCCACCTTCTCCACCTGCCCACTCTCTCTCTCTTACTCTCTCTCTCTCTCTCTCTCTCTCTCTCTCTCTCTTACTCTCTCGCTCTCTCTCTTACGCTCTCGCTCTTTGCCTGCAGGCACCCGGCTCGTGCGTGTGTCCAGAAGATTAGAGAGAGGAATCATCGCTCTGCTCCTCCCTCCATCCATCGCTGTTTATCCTCTCCTCTCTCTCATCTCTCACTGTTCCACTCCAATTACAACACAACCAACACACAAACCCTTTTCCTTTATCACTCTCATCCTGCCTTGCTTTTCCTCCATCCCTCCATTTTCCGCACCTACTGGCGTGACTGGTCTACCTCTTTTCCCCTTTTCACCTCTCCTCTCCTCTCACCTTTTGTGTGTACACAGAGCGTTTACATTGGCAACTGTGTTTATTGGCACTGGCATGGTGTTGGGGGATGTAGAAGACTGTCATGGTCACCCTCAAATGCACAAACACTTGCTAAGTCTCTGGTGGAAATGCAAACATACAGATGACCCCTCTCTCTCTTTCTACCCACAGCCAACGGAAGAAGAGAGCAGAGCAAGACTGAAGGTGTATATGTGTGGGTGTGTGTTGGAATTAAAGGGAGACAAGATTTAACCGAGAGATTTGACGTTTGAAGCAACTTGCAATTTCTATATTTGACGTTTGGAGAAACATGGAAAAAGTCTAATTCTGCAGTGACTTTGGACCTAGACCAGATGATGCTCTCTCTCTCTTCGTGCAAACCCTTTCTAAGCAGGAATTACATCACACAACCACAGCGTCAATGGGAGTGGAATGCGGTGGCCTTTACAAGGTATATATTCTAGTGTGTCTGTGTATCATCAGCTGGACACCAGCACAGACACCAGACTGTACGTACACAGTTCATATCACTATGTTAGCCATCCTCTCACACTCAAGGAAGCATCCACTGTGAATGCTAGAAACACTTCCCAAGAGAAGGGTCTTTGACATAGTCATGTCCTGAGCAAGTGAGTTATGGTCAGTATCAGTGCAGTCGGTAGGGGAGGGGATGAGGTATTCACCACTCACATTCACTATTCATGTGTCTTTGAAATAGGAGAAAGGACAGCTTGAAGACCGGTATACAGGACTATAGGTGAGGGGACTGATGGTTGCTGTCTCAGCACACCGATGTGCTCGGGGAGCCGTGAGACACACTGTAATGAAGCGATGCAGGTGAGCAGTGAGAGCGTTCATAATGTGTACCGCTCGGCTCCACTCACGGCACACCATGGTAATCTACCTCACGCTAAGGCAATCTGGCTCCGTCAACGGCTCACACGTGAGGTGAGGGAGAATAGGAGAAAAACATGAAAACCATCGCTCTCAAACATACCTAAATCTGAACACTCAAAATGACTGTAAGTCATGGTGAACCAAAATTAACACCAAGATGGCTGGTAGCATTGACAGAATAGATTAAACAAGAACATTATTGTCCATTGCATTGTGAAATACAAATGTGCCTTTTTACTGCCATTGCTGTCAATGGCCATAACATAGGTAAGGTTTACTGTGGGCACAGTCTCAGAGCCAACAGTGTGTTGAGGGTAACTACACCGTGGGTAGATGCAGGGTGATGTGGGCACTGGATGGTGCCTGGCTGGCAGGCCCGAGGATTAGCGGTGCGGGATCAGAGGCAGGCAGTGGGCCACTCTTTAGGTAAAAGATTACATTTGCACCCCCGATTAAGGGATAAGCAGCTTTGTCCATGTTCGACACCCACAGGACAGGGGGATAGATGTCCATACTGCCCGGCCAGGGGTAATTAAGGTTTACCCCCCCATCTTTGTCCCCCTCAGCCCCAAACCCATATTAATGCCTATGATTTTAGAATGAGATGTTTGACAAGCTGGTGTCCACATACTTTTGGTCATGTAGTGAAAGTTAAATGGAGTCGCTCTGTGTGAAATAATAGGGGGGCGAGATGATTTTTGAATGACTAACCCTTTCTCCTGTACATATGTACGGTCCCTCTGTCAAGCATTACACTTCAAGCACAGATTCAAGTACAAAGACCAGGGAGCTTTTTGACAGCCTCATATAGACAGGCAGTGATTGGTAGAGGGGTAACAATAACAAACCAGACATTGAATATCTCTTTAAGCATGGTCAAGTTAATAACTATGCTGTGGAGGATGGATTAAACCACCCAGGCACAAAGATGCAGTCGTCCTTCTGAACTGAGCTTCATGACAGGAAGGAAACTGCTTAGGGATGTCACCATCCCTGTGTATAAGGTAGTTGTGAATTTGTTAGATTACTTGTTAGATACTACTGCATGGTCAGAACTAGAAGCGCAAGCACTTCGCTACACTCGCATTAACATCTGCTAACCATATGTATGTGACAAATAAAATTTGATTTGACCATGAGGCCATTTGTGATATTAAAAGAGCTTCAGAGTTCAATGGCCGTGACGGGAGAAAACTGATGGATCAACATTGTAGTGACTCCACAATAATAACCTACATGAGAGTGAAAAGAATACAAATATACAGAATATGCATATGTTGTATTTTTCATTTTTTTCTTCATGTCATCCACTGACAGAATTGTGTGTAGACAAATGTACAATAAATGTAATCCCACTATGTAATACAATAAAATGTGAAAAAATATCCAAGGGCACTGTATAATAAGTTTGAGCCACTATTTTCCCCAAAGGTCAAAACTGTGACCGCTAAGATATTTTCCATTTACCACGAGCATCATGGACACAATGTATGGAAAATTAAGACATGTAAACTAGACCCTTTAAACACTGATCACAAAAATATTTGACAATTTCAATGTATTGAATACAGACGGGTGCCAAATTCATCTGTAAAAGTACACCTGGAAGATTTATGCTTGAGACCACTGAGAAATCATATGAAACTTTTGAATTCATACTAGACACCTTAATGCATTACTTATTGATTAGTACAGTTAACATCTCTAGAGCCTGTAAAGTACACATCCCCCTCCACACTATTGTGACCAATGGGATTAAATTGGTAAAAATATGTATTTTTTTTGCCTCAAATGCAATGAGGCATTTAAATAGCAGAGTAAAAACAATTTCAATAATTAACTTGCTTTAATGAACTCAAGTCAGATTATGGCAAATAAAGGGATTTTGTACACAATAACAGATGTAACTGACAGAATGCACACAAGTCCAACTCTTGACACGTGGTTTTAAACGTTAGTCTGGCATTAATTGCTTTGCGTATTCGCTCAGGCATCCACCCCTTCTAATGAGGGCATTAATCTTGATGGTTTGGCAAGAGCAAAAGACAAGATTACCACATGGGAGGGAGAGATGGGAGAGCACCCTTCTGAAGCCTTTAACGTTCCCAACAGATGTTGACAGACCCATAGGATTTAAATATCCTGCCAATTAACTAATTTGACCTCAAAATATTAGAACTGTTTCTGAATCTGTATAACACGCTCTGGGTTGGGCTGGTTCGTGTTGTATATAGATGTGTGAAAATATCAAGGCCCGGCAAATGTTAGAAATTGTGGGGTCTTCAATATTTTCCAACAGATTTAAAAGGGTGGCAAATCCATCAATGACTTAAAATGAGCTGAGTTGATTAATGACAATTGATGGGGCAAACAGTAGCTCTTCTGGCTGGCTGTCACTCAGTGGTGGGTGACGCTGTGTTAGTGACATCAGTCTTGAACAGTTCAATAGGTTGGTTTGGTCTCTAGGTGATCTCCTTGAAGGCCCTCTTCTCAACATACTTCACCTTGTGTCTCCTCTTGAACCTGCAGGAGGAGGCAGAGCACACAATCAAACACCGTCCCTTCTAAAGCACTTCAATGGCTTAACATCAAATGAAGACTATATTCTCTGGTACAACAAAAGGAAATAGGAGATGGAGGGGAAGCAGCATAGCATGTTGCCCTCAGTTCCCAGGAGGCTGTTTACACAACAGCTCCCCGAGTTCCATGATTGTCTTCACATTTCCGAGGAAATACTGTGAGCGCAAGGATGGTATCGTCACTGGACACAGTCATGCTCAAGCTGACTGAACCAACAGAGGGGTGCACTACAACGCAGGAGCAACGAGTTACCCAGCTAACTTTGATAAACAACCAAAAATAACTAACTATTGATTTTCTGGTTCATTAAGAAAGTCAAACATGTTTAACAGACCATTCCCATTTCAAGCTCAGCTTTCTAAAAAGTTATTTCACAATATTTAGGCAAGTTAACTGGCTAACGCATTGATCCTGCTTTGTAGTATACCTCTGGAAATAAACAAAAACAAATCTAGAACATTCTACTATGAAAGTTATGGACATACAGACCACTATGTATATGACATCACTGTCCAATATAGGCAAATATATTTCTGACATGAGATGCTGTTTGTTTTTTAAAGAAAGGGAGAACTTACTTGGCTCGTTCTCTGGGCTCAATCATGTTCCTCTTCTGCATACTCTTGAAGCGGTCCTTGAGGACACTGCCCTCTGGCTGCAGGACAGTGACATGTGAAGGGAAACATGTTAGCACATGTCAGTAAACCCACATAAATAACTAGTGCTCTGATGAAGGACCTTGCTCCGAAACAGGGGTCAACGTGAGACATTATTGAAGGGAATTAACTTGCTATCCTGAAACTTTTCATTTCCACATACAATACCGTTCAAAAGTTTGGGGTCACTTAGAAATGTCCTTGCTTTTGAAAGAAAAGCACGTTTTGTCCAGTAAAATAACAAATTGATCAGAAATACAGTGTAGACAATGTAAATGACTATTGTAGCTGGAAACTGCATATTTTTTAAGGAATATCTACATAGGCGTACAGAGGCCAATTATCAGCAACCATCACTCCTGTGTTCCAACGGCACATTGTGTTAGCTAATCCAAGTTTATCATTTTAAAAGGCTAATTGACCATTAGAAAAACCTTTTGCAATTATGTTATCACAGCTGAAAACTGCTGTTCTGAATTAAAGAAGCAATAAACTGGCCTTTAGACTAGTTGAGAATCTGGAGCATCAGCATTTGTGGGTTTGATTACAGACTCAAAATTGTTTCTGACGAAGACCTTTCTTCTGAAACTCAGTCTATTCTTGTCCTGAGAAATGAAGGCGAGAAATTGCCAAGAAACTAAAGATCTGGTACAACGCTGTGTATTACTCCCTTCACAGAACAAACTGGCTCTAACCAGAATAGAAAGAGTGGGAGGCCCCGGTGCACAACTGAGCAAGAGGACAAGTACATTAGTGTGTCTAGTTTGAGAAACAGACGCCTCACAAGTCCTCAACTGGCAACTTCATTAAATAGTAACCGCAAAACACAGTCTCAACATCAACAGTGAAGAGGCGACAACCGGAATGCTGGCCCTCTAGGCAGAGTTCCTCTGTCCAGTGTGTGTTCTTTTGCCCATATTAATATTTTCTTATTGGCCAGTCTGAGATATCACTTTTCTTTGCAAATCTGCCTAGAAGGCCAGCATCCCGGAGTCGCCTCTTCACTGTTGATGTTGAGACTGTGTTTTGCAGCTGCTAGTTGAGGACTTGTACACGTCGGTTTCTCAAACTAGACACTAATTTACTTGTCCTCTTGCTGTGTTGTGCACCGGGTCCTCCCCCTCTTTCTATTCTGGTTGGAGCCAGTTTGCACTGTTCTGTGAAGGGAGTAGTACAAAGCGTTGTACGAGATCTTTAGTTTCTTGGCAATTTCTCACATGGAATAGCCTTCATTTCTCAGAACAAGAATAGACTGATGAGTTTCAGAAGAAAGGTCTTTGTTTCTGGCCATTTTGAGCCTGCAATCGAACCCACAAATGCTGATGCTCCAGATTCTCAACTAGTCTAAAGGCCAGTTTATTGCTTCTTTAAATCAGAACAGCAGTTTTCAGCTGTGATAACATAATTGCAAAATGATTTTCTAATGATCAATTAGCCTTTTAAAATGATAAACTTGGATTAGCTAACAACGTGCCATTGGAACACAGGAGTTATAGTTGCTGATAATGGGCCTCTGTAGATAAAAAAATATATTTAAAAGCCGTTTCCAGCTACAATAGTCAGTTACAACATAAAAAATGTCTACACTGTACTTCTGATCAATTTGATGTTATTTTAAAATCGACAAAAAGGGGTATTTTCTTTCAAAAACAAGGACATTTCTAAGTGACCCCCAAAATCTTGAACAATAGTGTATATGTACATGGGTTCAAAGGTCAGCAGAGTACGATTTTATTGTAGAATGTGAGGGGGGGGGATACAGTCAGTCACAAACCTTGAGTGTCCGCAGGGATCCAGGAATCTCATCACTTAGCTGGACCTCTAGATCCTGAGCCTGGAACCTGGGGAGATATGTGGGGGACAAGTTCAGACAGAGTTTGGAGACCATAGACAGGACAACAGCACAGACGCAACTCACACTAAGGGGAAAGCAGCACTATAGAAATAAGGCTAGAAATAAGTTATGGAGCCCATTGTTACAGAAATGTCTAGGGCTACTTACAGTTCATACTATGATGCATTTTACTTGATCTGCTTTGCAAAATGGGGGAATTGTTGCATCTCGCTCTAGGTATAACACTGTAATAAATAACCAAGATAGGGCTGCCACTGTTGTCATCTGCTGTGGAGGTACTGACTTGAGTCTGCCGAGACGTCGGGGCATGGACTTCTCTGCCTCCTGGTTGGCCTTGCGCTGGGCCACCCGCTCTCTGGTCTGCTGCTCCCGCCTCTTCAGGGTCGCCTGGATGGAGCGCAGCTGGAAGAGCTGCTGCTTCTTGTCAGTGAACGCCCTTGCTGCCTGCTTCTGTTGAGACTGCACAGCAAGAGAGACACTGTCGGTCAGATCCTAAGCTAGCACATGGAGGGGAAAGGCTAGGGCACGTTCGGGGAAAAAGGCTTTGTAGTCTTGCGTACCTTTATCTTGTCGGTTCTCTCTCGCCTCCTTTCTTTCTCTGTCTTTTTCTCCTGCTGCAAGCCGCCACGAATAGAAACATCCTCTTCCTCCTCATCTTCTTCATCTTCTTCCACTAGCCCTTCCACTTGTTCCTGGAAGACTGTCTCCTGCAGAGAAACAGCGAGGAAGGTCAGGCAAAATTGAGCTGGACAGACCACATATAGGTCTGAATTGTGAAACGATGAACAGTTTAGGGGGGAGGGGTGTACTGTTGTCATACCTCAGTGGCGGTATCCGCTCGGTTGACAGCCAGCTGCCTCTCTATTCTCAGCTCCGCTTTCTCCCGCTTCACCTCCACCTCATGGGCCTCTAGTAACAAGGCCTGAGAGAAAGGTTAGCACTTCAATACATCAACCACCGCATTACTCAACATGAAAAGACAGACCACCACACACACACACCAAGGGAGCAGAAACATTGATGAACAAACCAGGATTGAAGGTTTGGGCTTTAAAATCACTGTAAAGTGTAGTAAGTTACCTGATGGGAGAAGAAGTCTGGGTTGTAGGAGCCTCCGGGGGCTATGACCTCCACTGCCGGGAGAACAGAGGGCTTTGAGTTGAGCTTCTCTGGTCGCTAAGAGTGAACAAGAGTGTTAAAAACCTAATGGTCAGACACTAAACATAAACACTCCCATTTGCCTAAGGATCCCTCTTCACTATACAGCACATACAATACTGAGAAACTATAAACTTTAAGGCAGTGACAACGCAGTATTCTTCTCACCTTCACGCGCTTTTTCCCGGTTTGCTCAAGGTAGTAAGGATTGGCTGTCTCTTTGGCTTCAATATGAAGAAAAGATGGTCACAAACACGGACAAAAGAACTCCAGCGTTTATTTGAAATAATTTAGCATTTTGAATAGTCAAACCTACCATCACCTCCCCACAGGTCATAATAGGGTCTGTCTGGGAAGTTGTTGGCCGCCGTTTTTGCTTTTGACGTTGTAACTGCTGGTCTGCGGTTCAAGAGCTGTTTCTGTCTCCGTGGTAACACACCCATGGCCGCCAATTTCTCTGCATTCTCTGCAATGCGGCGGAGTTTCTTTGCATTCGGTTGCTGGTAGGCCAAAACACTGGGGGAGAGAGGGGCAACTGAATTTTAAGTAGTGTCCTAAACAAAAGGAAGACTTCAGTGTACAATCACAGTTTATTACGAGAATGAGTATTAAGCTAACCAAAGTACACTTGTGTACTTATCAAAATATAGCCTTGCTGCATGGCTTCAGTTTTAGAAAGTGGAGGCAAATCTGGGTCGTATTAGTTAGGTTTTCCTACTGTGTGCACTTTCGCAACAGAAAACAAAAGTAAGTTCAGGTAGTCCCTCCGTGTGTTTACATTTCATTTCTAGTACATACGACCCCAGAGAGGGGAAGCAGCACAGCATGTTGCCCTCAGTTCCCAGAAGACTGTTCACACAACAGCGCCCTGAGTTCCATGATTGTCTTCACATTCCCGAGGAAATACTGTGAGCGCAAGGATGGGTTCATCACTGGACATTGTGCCATGCACAACTTGACTGACCCATCTCCAGGTAAGGGCCAGGATGATGGGGGTGAGAGGGCAATGGTCAGGGTACATCAGAAACTCACTCTTTAGGTGGAGGGACGAGGGAGTCATGCTGCAGAATTAGGTCTATCCTAAGGGGCCGCGACTTTGACTTCTTCCCCTTCTTTCCCTCTTGGACTTCTGGCATCAGACACAGAAAATACTAAAATCAGTGACTTGACAGTCTAAACATTTACAAAGTTGAAGCAGAAAATGTATTTCTTGTAAACAGTGGTATCACTTACCTGGCTGGACATATTTTCTCTGCTCTCCGATGTCCACAAAGAACAGGCTATCATCTGGCTTCTCAGATATCAGTCCTCTGTCGAAAAAAAAGAAAAAGGTTTAGACAAGTAAATTAATAACTTCACATTTTGAAGCAAATAAAATTTGGGCATACAGCATGTGTTAAACTGTAAATACGAGAAGCTGAATCATAAATGAGCAAACCTGTCAAGAAACAATTTGGATTAAGGTGTATTGCTCAAGTTTGGGTGATTATAGCCCGTGGTGTAAAGTACTTAAGTAAAAATACTTTAAAGTACTAAAGTAGTTTCAGGGTATCTGAACTTAAATATTTATATTTTTGCCAACTTTTACTTTACTACATTCCTTAAGAAAATAATGTACTTTTTACTACATACATTTTCCCTGACACCCAAAAGTACTAGTTACATTTTGACAGGAAAATTGTCAAATTCACACACTTATCAAGAGAACATCCCTGGTCATCCCTACTGCATCTGATCTGGCAGACTCACTAAACACAAATACTTCGTTTGTAAATTGTGTGTCCAAAAAATTGTGCAGTCTGGCTTGCTTAATCTAAGGAATTTGAAATGATTTATGCTTCTACTTTTGATACTTAAGTACATTTTAGCAATTCCATTTACTTATGATACTTAAGTATATTTAAAACGTTTTACTGGGTGCATTTTACTGGGTGACTTTTTCCACCACTGATTATAGGTAGGAAATGGTAAAAAAAAAAAAATATGTGTATATATAGCTAGCTAGAATAAAATAACCCGACGTGTATATTAGCATTGTTAGCTAGCAAAGTGGCGTTTCCATTTTTTCCAAGTGGACTTGGATTGACTGACATGCAAAACTAGCTAACGTAATCACAGTGGTTTGATAATGTCGCAATACCTGCTAAATAATCGCCTATTAGTACAGTAAGTAATACACCTAGCTAGATAGCTACTGTAGCTAGCTATAATACAAGCAGGTATTGGCCAACACATGCTGCTCACCCTGTAGTTCTTTCCTGAAGTCTCACGTCATCCAAAAACTCTTCAACATCTTGAATATCACTGTGTTTGTTCCAATTCTTTTTCTTATTCTTATTCACACGCTTTCTCTGGCCACTGTTCAAGTCATCTGAACCGGCCGACGATTTAAAAGCCATGAATCCTGGCTGCGCCGCTGCCACGCGTTTCAGTCTCTTGACCGCCGCCATGCTGGATCATCTGATGCTGATGACGTATGTTCTTCCTCTGTTGAGCTTCAGCACGAGCTGATGGGCCACCTTGAGGAGGACTTGTGTAAAAAAAAAAAAAGAACACCCCTGGAAATAAGATATTTGTAGGCCCCAAATGTATACATTGACAATAATAGTTTTATTTATTGCTAGGTCATTTAATACTTTTGTAATTTAAAACGTGTATATTGTAACGTCTCCGCGCTTATAAACCCAGGGTCGTTACAATATAAGACAATTTATACAAAAGCAATGTTTGTCACAATACGCAAACCTTCCAAGAAATGTAATCTGAGAATCTAAATTGTTAGAACTACAGGTAACAGAAATCATGTAATTGCTAATTTTGCAGTTATAGCCATTTTGTCTCGAGCACTCACGTGGAATCATCTGAGTCCCATAAAACACTTTCAGTAATTGTCATCAATGTGTCATACATTTAAATGGACAATATCTGCCAATGCAAAACAGACATTTCACTAACATATGTCATTATAGAGTATATCACGCTTTTAAGATGATTGATAATTGATTGAATTGGTCAATTCATAAACGTAAAAAAGTTGGTCTCTTGTCACAGCAGATGCATTGTGGGTAACCTGCCATTTTAACCCAATATAGGACTCCATTCTGTTGTGTGAACAACGCAATAAATAAGGACACGAGTTTCATATTTTTTAACATTGTCTGTTTTATCAAAGGTAAGTGTCGCGTTTGAAATATTTTTTTAAAATATTGTGTATTTGTGAATTTTAACTTTTTTGTTATTTAGACTATCTTTTTGCAAGTAAATCCGCAGTCATAACGAAAACACAACCCACACGACCGAAAAAGCAAGCTATTATCTGCTTGTAGTAACTATAGACCAAAGCACTCCTTTCGAATTTGACACGGTTATGCACGGGTTCTGAGTAATTTTCTGAGTACAGAAGTTTTTCAATCGCTTCCTAATGTTGTCTAGAACAATCCTTCAATGCGGTTTAGTTTACAACGACAATGTCCTCGTTTTTAATGTCGTTTTAATTGTCACCCTCTTGTTAAACACATTCGAATTTTCCTTCACGTTAATACGTTCCTGTTACAGCAGCCATAGTCTTCAATGCGTAAGAGGCGGGGACCTACTTGGTGAAAGACGTCGCTCATTGGCGGAAAAGGAAGAAAATCCCACCCCTCATATCACTAAACAAGTACCTATTGGTAGTTGTATGAAACCGTTACGCTGTAATTCGCTGAAGTTAATGTACATCTTTGCGGATTTGTGCCACAGACTTTCAATCACAGAGGGTTATAAACAAATAATATCGATTTTTTTTTTTTTTTTTAAGGATGTCATAGGTTATTTTCTAAATGTAATCCGTTAGTTTCTATTTACTTGTCCAATTGTACTCTGTAATGTAATTTTTGAATTAACAAAGCTTTCAGTTACATTTTTAATTAATTTGCCCTTAAAATACAAAATGCATTTGTTGTGTAATTCTAGTGCTTGGTACGGACCATGGCTCCTTGCTTAGGTGGAACAAACTTAATCATTGAATAAAAACAAGTTTAATTGAATGTCATTGACAACAAATGTGTCTTAATGTATTTTTTTGTTGCAAAAACAATTCTACATGTAAAACAATAAATGGTTTAGTTTTATCTAATCTTATTACAATATTTTTGCTGGTAATGTAATTGGTGGTGTTTAGCATTTCGCTGGATTTGATAGCTAGTTGGTTACTTCCATTAACGTTCCTGTATCAATTTCCCCTTTTATTCAGGTGATTTGTAGGAGCCATGGCCCGTACCAAGCAGACAGCCCGTAAATCTACTGGAGGCAAAGCCCCACGTAAGCAGCTGGCCACTAAAGCTGCCCGCAAGAGCGCCCCTTCTACTGGTGGGGTCAAGAAGCCCCATCGCTACAGGTGATGGCGTGACAAAATGCAGTGCCTGAACACGCAGGCTTTGACCCACCTGGTGTCGTGCTCTCTCCTTTAATAATTTTATGTAGATAAAGTAAAGGATTACAGTGGTTACTTAATTACTGTTTCCCTCCAGGCCTGGTACTGTAGCCCTGCGCGAGATCCGTCGGTACCAGAAGTCCACTGAGCTGCTGATCCGCAAGCTGCCCTTCCAGCGCTTGGTAAGAGAAATCGCTCAGGACTTCAAGACTGACCTGCGTTTCCAGAGTGCAGCCATTGGAGCCCTGCAGGTCAGTGTGTTTATGATTTTCGTTCACCCACCAAATTACACTAAAGCCAGACCTATCAGAATTTGTACACTTATAGGGATACTTCAGAATTTTGTCCATGAGGCCCTTTATACTATCTACTTAATTTATGTCTGTGTCCAGTATGAAGAAAGCTAGTTTGCATTGGCTCACAAACCTAACTAGCAAGCACAATGACTGCAAGTCTATGGGTATCTGCTAGCATGCTCGTAGATGCCATAGACTTTGTCATTGCGCTAATGCTAGTTAGCATTGGCTTGCGAAACTACCTCTAACATCCTTCATACAGGAGACTGACATAAATGATATCCACAAGTTCATCTGACTCTGGGGAAGTGGACAAAGGGCCTCTGCCATAAAATCGAAGTATCCCTTTAATGGTGGCCTACTGGCAGTACTCTACCCAAATGTCTGAAGAAGGCTTTGGCCCATACCAAGTTAACGCTTATGCATATCAACTGAATTGAACTTGTATTTTTTGTCTGCAGGAGGCAAGCGAGGCATATCTTGTTGGTCTGTTTGAGGACACCAACCTGTGCGCCATCCATGCCAAGCGTGTCACCATCATGCCCAAAGACATCCAGCTGGCCCGTCGTATCCGTGGGGAGCGTGCTTAGATGCCTCCCTAATTTACGTGTCCTCAGGCTGTCTTTCCCTCCCTTCCGACTTTTCCTTTTAAGTAGCTTGATTTGCGTAATGATGTGATAAAAGTAGTGTGCAGTCTTGTCCCCCTTAGTTCTCTTAGCAGAAGACTTTTAGGGTACTTTGTGTATCATGTATCTGTTTTGAAGCTGATCGGAGTCACACCTTTAATGTGTATGCAAAGGGTGCATGCATGAAGCATCTTGGGCTAGCATTTTCTATTGATGATGCTATTACATTATTATAACAGGGTTTTCTAATTGATAGACATGCATTGTTTTTTTTACATGTACCCTTTCATTTGTTTTTTTACAACTAGTGTTTCTACTGTTTACAGGATGCATTTACAAATAGTTAATTATGTTCTGAAATTGATAAATGACATTGATTCAAAACATTGCAAAGGCCTATATGTAGCGTAATGTTTATGTATTTCTCCCATGTTTTATCCAGGTAATATTTTAGTTCCTTTCTCAGGTTGATACCCTTTTCTTACTGTTTTATTTTAATTTTCTGTTCTTTTTTTTTAAGCAGACATTTGTAATATCCAGAATTCTCATACCAAGGTGATAATAAACTGATGTTCCACAATTGGTTGAGTAAAGTGATTTGACCTACACTAAGTTGCATGATGCTGGCAATGGTATTTTAAATAGGTTTTCATTTGAATAACTGTCATATTCTTAGGAAAAAGTACCCAGTTTTACTTGTAAGGATGCCTTTAATAAAAAATGACCGGTGAGTCACCAGTAAAATGTAGAGTAAAAGTATTTTAGTTGTAAATATACTTAAGTAGCAAGTATAAATCATTTGAGATTCCTTAAGCAAACGGCACCCTTGTGTTTATTTTTATTTGTGGATAGCAATGGGCACAATAACAGACATCATTTACAAACACGGCAGTAGTGTAAACATACTTTAAAGTAGTTTTTGGGGGTATCTGTATTTTACTATGTTTGACTACTTTTACTCGACTACAAGAGTACTTTAATCCATTTTCCCTGACACCCAAAAGTACTCGTTACATTTCGAATGCTTAGCTAGACCGGAAAAATGGTCCAATTCACTTATCACGAGAACATCCCTACTACCTCTTAGTTAATCTGCCCAATCAGAGGCAGTAGAAATGACCAGGGACGTTCTCTTGGTAAATGGGTGAATTTGGCTATTTTCCTGGCATGCTAAACATTCAAAATGTAATGAGTACTTTTTGGGTGTCAGGGAAAATGTATGGAGTAAGAAGAAAATTGTCTCTAGGAGTTGTCCAATATAAATGGTAAAGTGCAGATACCCCAAACTAAAGTAGTACTTCACACCACTGATCGGAAACCAGACCTTTGACGACATTTAAGGTTAACATTTACGACTGACACTAGCCTAAGACTTGTGAATGGTTGTACACGGATATACACCTGCTCAATTTCTTATAATTGTCTTGAGCATAGCAAATGGAAAAGCCAATACGTTTCCACGGTATCTGGAGAAAAAGATCGATAGTAGGTAGGCTACGATGTTCGCTTATGAAACCCGGAGACTGATACAATAACATTCAGTGGAGTACAAAATAAATATCCAAAGAACATGTGGCCGAAGTGCTACAAAACATGTAATGTGTGTATACACTTTGCATTCTGGGAGAAATGATTGACATAGCAGCCATTTTCCCGCTGTCCGTTTGTTCCCATTGTGGATAGGAGGAAGAAAATACTGGCGCGGCCAGACAAGATAAACATTTCTCACATCCTTTTTAACCACTTTTGGTGTAGGTAAGTCAAACACTCGACTGCTTTTAATTTACGATAACGTCACATTTGAAAAGTTACAAATTGCTTCAATTCCGGTGTTATTTTGTTGGAAATCCATTTCATTTTCGTCGTAGAGAAAAATAACAAACCGACTGTCGAAACGGCACAGAATTGCAGCCTTTTCTACAGCTAGTGCAGCCGGAGAAAATTGTTTCAAATTATGCGCGGGTTCGCTTCGGTTGTACGCAGGCATTGGCGGTCGAACTCGGTATCTATGCCTACATACGAGTTCCCTGGGATGTCTTCTTTAATGTATGTTAGTTGTTTAATGAGATTGTCAAACAGCTGTTTCTTTAAATATCAAAGTTTTAGTGCTACTCCTTTGCTTTTCTGCCTTGGGTCTTTATCCCGGTTGCGCATCAAGCAGCCGCCATCATCACAGCTGAGTGGGCGGGGCTACCAACGTCTGAGAGCTGTAGATCCCGCCTCCTCGTGAGAGAACACACGCTGATTGGCCTTAGTCATATGTTTACGCAATTCGATTGACTAACCAACCAATGCCGTCGTTTTCCCCGTTGATTGATTGATTGGCTCACTGTCGACTTTGATTGGGGAGATTCATGTTGTAGCTTGTCCGCACTTTTTGTTCTAAATGTGTTCAATGACGAGTTGAACATCCAATTACTGTACAAAAATACTGTTGTTTCACAGTACTATTCAAATTTGGTGAAAGTTTTGAATCACCCGAGATGACGGATTAATACAAATGCAGTGACTTGATTATCAGGTCAAATTGCAACAACAAAAAGTTAACATTTTTAACCTATGGTCATTCTTATATCTCACATCTATGTATGTGGTTCTCCCCCTTCATTCAGGTGATTTGTAGGAGCCATGGCCCGTACCAAGCAGACAGCCCGTAAATCTACTGGAGGCAAAGCCCCACGTAAGCAGCTGGCCACCAAAGCTGCCCGCAAGAGCGCCCCTTCTACTGGTGGGGTCAAGAAGCCCCATCGCTACAGGTGAGAGAGAGTGACAGAGAGGCTGAAAGGTCTTACCAAAGCTGCCCTGAGTCACAATACTGGCCCATATTATGACTCCATCACCACCTGGTACAAGACAGAAGGATTTAGGCCTAAAGAGTTTGATTTTGGATATTTGTAATGAATCCATACAGTGGTGTTAGTCATGGGATTCTTCTAACTGTGTTTCCCTCCAGGCCTGGTACGGTGGCCCTGCGTGAGATCCGTCGATACCAGAAGTCCACTGAGCTGCTGATCCGCAAGCTGCCCTTCCAGCGCTTGGTGAGAGAAATCGCTCAGGACTTCAAGACTGACCTGCGTTTCCAGAGTGCAGCCATTGGAGCCCTGCAGGTCAGTGCTACACCACCACCCCAACTAAGGGACACAAGCACACACCATCACCGTTGTAGTTGCTGTCATAAACCACAGAACTCAAGTGAGGCAGAAGAAATATAATTGCATTATGTTGTTTGTTATATCACACACTTAAGAGGAATGCTTGGATCATGTGCCTGAGTTTATCACAAAATAGCATTTTTTAGGTTGATATTGTCCACACATTTTTACGTGTATTGTTGTGAGCCATTTCTCCAACCTGCTCTTTGTTGTCTGCAGGAGGCCAGCGAGGCTTACCTGGTGGGTCTGTTTGAGGACACCAACCTGTGCGCCATCCACGCCAAGCGTGTCACCATCATGCCCAAAGACATCCAGCTGGCCCGTCGTATCCGTGGGGAGCGTGCTTAACAGCCTCCATAATTTACCTCTCCTCCCCTCACTGTCTTCCCCCTTCCCTCCCTGCCCTCTCCTCTTATGTTGGTAGTGATTAGAGAAACAATGATTATGATAAGAATAACGTGTATAGTCGTGTTTTCTTAGTACTCTCGGCAGCAGACTATTATAGGGTACTCTTTTGTGCATGTACCTGCTTGTTGCTGGTCAGATCTCCCACCACCACACCAACAAATCAGATGTTCCATTGTCATGATGCCATGTGGAGAGATCAGGTAAAACAGAAGACAGGGAATCTGAGACGGGTGGTGGTCACAGGAGGATGGGGTTAGGTTTTTGTCTGCAGAGGGGAGTACCTCATTCTCTGCAGGGTGCTACAACAACTGCCCTAGTCCCCTTCCTCCTTCCCAACTCTGCCAGTGAAATAAAGACTGAGCTGGTGTCTTTCATGGGAACGCATTAATGGGAGTCCAGCCCCCTTTTGTGTAAGTGTGTAGATTCTGATCAGCACAGCAAATTGTATACAATTCAAAAAAATCTCTGGAGCAATGGTTTATTCTTACAATATTGATCATCACTATCATATACATTTACGTCATTGTCCAGAGCGACTAACAGTAGTGAGTGCATAAATTTCCATACTTTCTCTTGACTGGTCCCCTGTGGGAATTGAACCCACAACCCTGGTGTTGCAAGCACCGTGCTCTACCAACTGAGCCACATGGGACTGGTTGTCCAATTTTTTTTTATGCTTACACATTTTTTCATAGTGGAATAATATTTGTGCATGAAATGGAGATGGGGGATTCTAATTAAATTTTGTACAGAAAACAACATCGACGTAAGCTATCGTTTCTACAGGTGTTAAAGCTTGTGATTTATTTTGGCTGTCAAAGGGGATCCTTGATTGTTCATTCTCATTTCATTGCCTCTTACCTGATTGACACTATTTTCACTTCTCTTTGTCTTTGAATTCTCAAATTTGGTTTCAGTGATAAATAATTGAAGACAGCTTTTTAAGGCTTTTGAAAACAAATAGTGAATCCAGTGAAATTCTTTGATCACTCCTGAGGGGCCTTGTTGTAAGGGTAATGGAGCTTGGTGGTCAATGCTCTCTTGCAAACCAAAAATAGTGTAATTGGTAAAGTGATCATGTATGTTAATGTTATGTGAGCTATAAATGGGATGGTCAGAGATATTTCGACCTCCCCCTTCACTTCGCTCCAGATTCTACATTTGTGTAACGTTTCTCAGGTTGATGTGTCACCCTTTTAACTTAAATCATTTTTGTTTCTTAATTTGAATTTGAGATGTTGAAATAAAACAATGTTTGTAATTTCCAGATTTCTCATATAAGGTGGTAATAAATGGATGTTACACACACACCTGTCTTCTGTCAGTTTTGTTTAGTCCATTGACTATCAATCAGTTACTAACATAGATATTTTATGTTATCGCCAGAGCTGTAAAAAGCACACCTTTGACCATTATGAGTAAGGTTTGTTTGCTATTACCATCACAATTTGGTGTTCTTCTGTATGCATTAACAATCTCAGTCCAATGTTTCAAATACTGGACAAAATAGGTTGTCATATGCGTGTAGTTATACTTCTTTTTTTATCCTCGTGAAAAGGAGTTACACATAGTGTCCAGTAGTGATTATAATTTTTTGTTAATTTTTTTTTAAAACCGTTTTTCTCCCGAATTTCGTGATATCCAATTGGTCGTCTTGTCCTATGTTTTAAAGCAATGGAAAAACATTAATAAAAAAAACGTGGATTGTGCTCTTTATAATTTGTTGAGCTAAAAAACGACCACTAGAGGGCAGTAAAGTACCACATTTGAACAACGAGTTTCATGGATGGAAGGGTATCTGTTGAGCCCTATACTAAACATTATTTTAGGTATCTCTTCAACAATATTCAGACCGTTGGAGCTGTGCTGCCTTATCTGACATACAACTGAAACCTTACAGAAACAATCAACATCATTATATCAGATATTTATTCTCAGCTGTGGTAAGTTAGGCCTAGAGCACAGTGTCATTCTATGTGTCCCTGTTATTATGTGAAGTGTTCAGATCAGAGAGAGAACATTCTTATAGAATGTTAGAAAAGTGTTCAGTTTATTTGTTCCGTCATCACATTGATAAATACATTAACACTAGCATAAAAACGGGGCTCAGCCTCAGAGACCCTTGCTGTCAATTCAACATTCACACCAATTTAGATTTGTTTTGCTCTATCTTGTTTTATTTTAAAAGATGTGAAAGTCTGCCCTAATGAACTGCTAGAAGTGAACTGATGTTAAAGTGAAAATACATGATTGAGTCTGCAAGCATGCAAGGGCCTCAGAATAGCACATCTCTCACAGGAGTGGACAGGACAAATCAACATAAAGATCGAATCTGTCTTCTTGACTTTTAGAATTCCCCACTGAACAAGTATGACTGAAGTTTAACACCATGTTGCTTAACATGTTCAGGAAACTAGTAGAAACCTGTTTATTATGGTAATCAAAATATGTGCATAGGAATTGAGAGGGTGTAGCCTAATTAAATGAGGCTACGTCCCCTTAATTCAGGTTATATTCCCTCAATTCCTATGCACATACATATTTCTACTCAGGTGCTACTTTTTATATTGTAGGTGTAGCTTGCAGACTTCTGCTAATTTTGCCTACAACATAAAAAAGTAGCATCTGATTAGAAATACCTAACAGGGTTATTGTCCTGAAGTAAATTAGGGTGAATATCTATTGTGTACATCAATTTGTGGGTGAGTGTGTCGGGCAGCAGGACAGAAAAGTCTTGGTCTATATATTCTCCGGTTCAGGAATAGCTGTCCCTCATTCCTAGTTTCCACCCACACTGACCTTCTAATCTAGCCACCGGATCAGTGTCCTTGTCAATTACTGCCACACAAGCTGACAATCTGTACACACAGAGGCACACTCAAATATATACAGTACGTATAGCTACGATACAGATTACTACCAGCAAAAACACACAACAGTAGGCACACTGACAGGGGAGACCAAAATAAAATCAGGCTAGGTACGTTTATTAAACGAAGAAATACTGTATAAACGTAGGTCGTCAAATGTAAATGGAAAAAGCACAATGTAGCCTGCAGACATTGCACCAAAGTAAGATTGTATTTTTTGTCATTTCATTTTATTGAATTACAACAGTGGACCATTGCTATAATTCTAAATAAAACCTAATTCTAAAGCAGTAACATTTTCTCAATTCCTATTCATTTATCTCTGTCCACATGTGCTTTTTGTTCTCCATACACTCATAGAAAAAAAGGGTTCCAAAGGGGTTCCTTGGCTGTGTCCATAGGAGAATCCTTTCTGGTTCTAGGTAGAACTCTTTTGGGTACCATGTACAACTCTATGTGGAAATGGTTCTACCTGGAACCAAAAGGGTTCTACCTGGAACCAAAAAGGGATCTTCAAAGGGTTTTCTTATGGGGACAGCCGAATAACTGTTCTAGGTTCTAGATGCACCTTTTTTGTCTAAGAGTGTATATTAGCGGAACAAAATACTAGTGTTTCCTTACCTCTGTAATGTGACTTTAGCTATAGTACCACTGAACTACACAGTACATCAGAGAAAGTTCTATATGTTATTTGTTTTCACTATATACACTGAACAAAAATATGAATCATTTAAAGTCTTGGTCCCATGTTTCATGAGCTGAAATAAAAGATCCCAGAAATGTTCCATATAAACAAAACACTTATTTCTCAAAGATTTGGTGCAGAAATTTGTTTACATCCCTGTTAGTGGGCATTTTTCCTTTGCCAGGATAATTCAGGTGTGGCATGTTTTTTAAAATTTATTTTACCTTTATTTTACCAGGTATGTTGACTGAGAACATGTTCTCCTTTACAGCAACAACCTGGGAATAGTTACAGGGGAGAGGAGGGGGATGAATGAGCCAATTGTAAGCTGGGGATGATTAGGTGACCGTGATGGTATGAGGGACAGCTTGGTAATTTAGCCAGGAATTTAGCCAGAAAAATGTCAAGAAGCTGATTAAACAGCATTATCGTTACACAAGTGCATCTTGTGCTGGGGGACAATAAAAGGCCACTCTATAATGTACAGTTTTATCACACAACACATGCAATTGGCATGCTGACTGCAGGAACGTAGAACATAGCTGTTGCCAGATAATTTAATTTTAATTTCTCTACCATAAGCCGCCTCCAACATCGTTTTAGAGAATTTGTCAGTACGTCCAACCAGCCTCACAACTGCAGACCACGTGTAACCATACCAGCCCAGGACCACACAAGGGTCTTAACGTGACTGCAGTTCGGCGTTGTAATAGACTTCAGTGGGGAAATGCTCACCTTCGATGGCAACTGACATGCTGGAGAAGTGTGCTCTTCACTAATTAATCCCGGTTTCAATTGTACCGGACAGATGGCAGACAGCTTGTATGGCGTTGTGTGTGGGCGAGCGGTTTGCTGATGTCAACATTGTGAACAGAGTGCCCCATGGTGGAGATGGGGTTATGGTATGGGCAGGCATAAGCTACGGACAACGAACACAATTGCATTTTATCGATGGCAACCTGAATGTACAGAGATACCATGACGAGATCCTGAGGCCCATTGTCGTGCCATTTATCCGCCGCCATCACCTCATGTTTTAGCATGATAATGCACGGCCCCACATCGCAAGAATTCCTGGAAGCTGATAATATCCCAGTTTTTCCATGGCCTGCATACTCACCAGACATTCTACCCATTGAGAATGTTTGGGATGCTCTAGATTGACTTGTACGACAGCGTGTTCCAGTGCCTGCCAATATCCAGCAACTTCACACAGCCATTGAAGAGGAGTGGGACAACATTCCACAGGCCACAATCAACAGTCTGATCAACTCTATACGAAGGAGATGTGTCGCGCTGCATGAGACAAATGGTGGTCACACCAGATACTGACTGGTTTTCTGATCCACACCCATACTTTTTTATTAAAGGTATCTGTAGTTATTTAAATTGACTGATTTCATTATATGAACTGTAACTCAGTAAAAAATCTTGAAATTGTTGCATGTTGCGTTTATATTTTTGTTCAGTACAGTATATGAAACGTAACCTGAGTATCGATGGGTTTCAGCTTTATGTTGATACATCCAAATGGTGTTATCCACTTAATCTGATTCTTTATCTGTTTGCTTGTTTGCAGACAGTTAAATTAGGATTAACACTTCTGAAAGAAGCTTTGACAAATCATTCTAAGTAACAGTTCCTTCTAAGTGAGACCATGAGAAACCCCTGCAGCCCTCCCATCCAGGCCCTGTCTCCTTATTCACTGTAGCACTTTGGTTCACTGCGAGGGATGGTGGCTCTCTGTATTCATAGGCTTGTGGCTCTCTGGACTATTCAGGGGTGCGGAGTTGGTAGACACAGTGACAGGACCTACAGGGAGACACAAAAGAGACCGACATCAGCAACATGAGGATGTCTGACTCTCAAATGCATTCTCAGAGCACAGAAGATATATTGTTTACATGGTATCTGCAGAATAATCAAGAAAACAAATGCTTATCATGCGATGTGACAAGGACAATAGAACCAGAATATCTGTGTTGTGGGAGAAAATGGTTGTTTAATGATGTGCATCCTGGTCTCTTTAAATGCCTTCACTCCCTCATTTTCATAAACCATCTTATAGCTTCGCTACTATGTTAAACACTACTGAAACCCACCCAACTCTACCCAGCTGGCTCTTGTACCCCCGTCCCTCCCTTGTAACCTTACCCTCCCCCCTGGCACAGAAGGTTGACCCTGCAGCTCGTGTCACCCAGTGCTGGGACCGGCCACCCGCCTGGAGCCAAGGCCAATGGGCCGCCCGGTGTTGGTGTGTGGTGGCTGTGGGCGGGCGGCTGTGTGTGTGTCTGTGTTGGGTCACGGCGTGGGGATTAAGCATGTGTGAGTGATTGGGGGTGACAGCGGTCTCAGCATTAGGGGCCTCGCAGCCTTATTTCCCGGGCCTGTTTTAGACCCACTAAGCTGGGATTTGGACCCCAGCAGTGTGTCAGCAGTGATGCTGCCCTGCCCGGTCTTCCTTTGACCCCCACCACCACCACCCAACACGCCCCCTTCTTGTCTGACCTCTTCTCCCTCCTTTTCTGTCTCATTCCTTCCTCTCAATATTCCTCTCTACTACTCATCTGCATCATTTAACCTCTGAATCTATATTTCACCTCACTCTTATTCTGGTCCTTCAGCTCCTGGTACTGCCACCTCTTTGTCACTGTACAGACTTACACACATTTTACTCAGCATGACACCTGTCACTAGGCCCAGTTCTGACTGTGTCTGCTTCCAGCATGCCCTCAGTCTTGCACTTTAACCAGTGAACAGGCTTGGCTCTGGAAGGCATCATTTGCTCCATCTTCTTTGGTGGTGCTGTTATCCTCATTAGGAAATGTTTTATCAGAGTCAGGCTGAATGGAACCCAGACATATTTTAGAGTTGTTTTTGATACGGTTCACACCCCATTGCAGGCACAGCAATGCATGACCTTAGTGGGATAGCTATAAAGGACGCTGCGGAGTACACAGCAAAATCTAGCAAACAGTAACTGGTTCATTGCTCATGCACTGAGGCCTAGTCTAATGACGACAAACACAACTTGTGACTCTATTACCGGGCTGGGCTTAGATCTACCATGGAGATTCAGTAAAGTGAGCTCAGTGTTTACAGTACTGTTTGCCAACAGTTAGCAAGACATCCAATAACATGACTTGTTGCCAGATAACGGCTTCTGTACGTCTGAGGGAGTGAGACATAGAGAGTGTGTGTTCTATTGAATGGTGTACTGTAGCTAATGATTATCTGTTTGTCATTTATCATATGTATTCGATTTTTCTTCAAATGCCAAGGAATCAACTGAGTCCTAGATGCTCTATTTGCTCATCAATATAAATGCATTGTATTATTGTCACTGACACCCCAAACTGACCTCATCATGGAAACCTGATTGGAAAAGAAAATCATGAATATGAATGACTTTGCATGTGATGAGGTGACAGTGTGTGACTGTAACAGTCCACAGATTCTGCTATATGTGTGTGTGTGTGTGTGTGTGTGTGTGTGTGTGTGTGTGTGTGTGTGTGTGTGTGTGTATGAGTGTGTGTTGTGTGTTTGTGAGTGTTGGGGCATGGGAGTTTGTTTGACCGTGTGCTTGTGAGAGTGTGGTCTGAGATCCCCATTACAGCCAGTCTATTGTAACGCAGCAGATTGAGTCAGATCCTCACCCACCAGAGTGTACTAATTAGAGACATTCCACAGGATTAAACAGCCAATTAACAATAAGGGGACCATTGTGAGAGTGTGTCCTTGTGCGTCACCGCAAAGGGGTTTGTGTGTGTCTGTTCGAGTGTGTGTCCGTGTGTGTGCAATGTCAGGTTTTGTGTGTTAACAAGGTGTTTTGTGGTAAATTGAAAATATCTGTTAAAGGTATGTAAATGTATGCGCAAATGTGACCCTATAATACTGTGATTTATTTGTGCACTAAATGAGGGTAGATATGTGTATTTACAATATACACTGAGACAGCTGTGCTGTGGAATTTCCTGCATGTCTATAAGTGTGTGTGTGACAGCGTTTCACAAGGTGCGTGCATGACACCCTTGGTTCGTGCATAATTTTTGTTGTTGTATTGTTTGTATATCATTGTATTTTAAATGTGTGTGACTGTCCTTGTCTATCAGCGAATCAGTGTTCTGTTACTTGTCATGTTTTGTGTTTTTGTGGACCCTAGGAAGAGTAGCTGATGCTTTTGCTACCAATAAACAAGCAGTAATGTGTGTGCCAATGTTTATTGTGCTTGTTGTGCTTGTTGTGACAGTGTGTACTCTAGTACCTGTGTAGGTAAGGCAAGCATGGTAGTATGCAGTTGGAAAACAGAATGAGTGTTGTGTCTTTGAAGGATGGCCTGTAGCCTAGCAGCTTAGAGTGTTGGGCCATCAAACGAAAGGTTGCTGGTTCAAATCCCTGAGCTCATTAAAGGGGGAAAACTCTTGATGTTTCCTTGAGCAAGGCACTTAACTCTAATTGCTCCTGTAAGTCACTCAGGATAAGAGTGTCTACTAAAATGTAAGAAAATAGTATTTTGTGAATGTGTTTTTAGATGTTTTGTATGTCAGTGGTGTGGTGCTCATCTCTTCTTTGTGTGCATCTGTATGTTTACGTACAGTGCCTTTGGAAAGTACTAAGAGCCCTTGACTTTTTCCACATTTTGTTACGTTACAGCCCTATTCTAAAATGGATGAAAAAAATAAAAATATCAGCAATCTACACTCAATACCCCACAATGACAAAGCAAAAACAGGTTTAGACATTTGCAAATGTATAAAAAAAAACACTGAAATACCTTATTTACATAAGTATTCAGACCCTTTACTATGAGACTCAAAATTGAGCTCAGGGCATCCTGTTTCCACTGATCATCCTTGAGATATTTCTACAACTTGATTGGAGTCCACCTGCCGTAAATAGAATTGATTGGACATGAGGTCGAAAGGAATTGTCCATAGAGCTCAGAGAAAAAGGATTGGGTCGAGGCACAGACCTGGGGAAAGGTACCAAAAATGTCTGCAGCATTGAAGGTCCCCAAGAACACAGTGGTCTCCATCCTTCTAAAATGGAAGAAGTTTGGAACCACCAAGACTCTTCCGAGAGCTGGCCACCCGGCCAAACTGAGCAACCGATGGTCACTCTGACAGAGCTCCAGAGTTCCTCTGTGGAGATGGGAGAACCTTCCAGAAGGTCAACCATCTCTGCAGCACGTTTATGGTAGAGTGGCCAGAAGGAAGCCAATCCTCAGTAAAAAGCACATGACAGCCTGCTTGGAGTTTGCCAAAAGGCACCTAATGACTCTAAGACCTTGAGAAACAAGATTCTCTGGTCTGATGAAACCAAGATTGAACTCTTTGGCCTGAATGCCAGGGGGTCCCGCCTAGAGGAAACCTGGCACCATTCCTACGGTGAAGCATGGTGGTGGCATCATCATGCTGTGGGGATGTTTTTCAGCGGCAGGAACTGGGAGACTAGTCAGAATCGAGGAAAAGATTAACGGAGCAAAGTACAGAGAGATCCTTGATGAAAACCTGCTCCAGAGTGCTCAGGACCTCAGACTGGGGCGAAGGTTCACCTTCCAACAGGACAACGACCCTAGGCACACAGCCAAGACAACACAGGAGTGGCTTCGGGACAAGTGGCCCAGCCAGAGCCCAGACTTGAACCCGATCAAACATCTCTGGAGAGACCTGAAAATAGCTGTGCAGCGACGCTCCCCATCCAACCTGACAGAGCTTGAGAGGATCTGCAGAGAAGAATGGGAGAAACTCCCCAAATACAGGTGTGCCAAGCTTGTAGCGTCATACCCAAGAAGACGCGATGCTGTAATCACTGCCAAAGGTGCTTCAACAAAGTACAAAGTAAAGGGTCTGAATACTTAAGTAAATGTATATACAGTATATTTTTTGCTTTGTCATTATGGGGTATTGTGTGTAGATTGATGAGGGGGGGGAAAAACTATTTAATACATTTTAGAATATAGTTGTAACATGTAACAAAATGTGGAATGTAACAAAATGTGGAAAAAGTCAAGGGGTCTGAATACTTTCTGAAAGCACTGTATGTATGTGTGTACATGATGTGCATGTTTGCGTGCGTGTGTGTGTGTGTGCAAGCGTCTGTGCGTGCGCATGCATCCAAGTGTGTTTGTGTGGCGGGTGGTGTATGCGTCAGCATGGCACGTGTCAGAGTGTGGCTAGGGATTATAAGGGCTCAGGCCTGTTGCTCCACTTCCTTGATTACTACTGCTGTCTGCTGCCATATGGGCCGGGGGAGGGTCCCCAAGCCACTGTACACCCCCCCTTACCCCACTCAACCCCGCCACAGCACACCACCACACACACATACACACATACACTGCCAATGTGCCCCAGCACAAACAATAAAGCTGATATGTGCATTAATGCGTAGCTTCATATGTCTTATGGAGACCAGTGTGGTCCTACCTTAACATACCCTACCCTAACCTACCCTACCCTACCCTACCCTACCCTAGCCTACCCTAGCCTAGCCTAACCTACCATACCCTACCCTACCCTAACCTACCCTAACCTACCCTACCCTACCATAACCCACCCTAACCTACCCTACCTTAACCGACCCTTCCCTACCCTAATCTACCTTAACCTAACCTAACCTAACCTAACCTACCCTACCGTAACCACCCTACCCTACCCTACCCTGTGTCTTGTACCAGTAGCACAACCCAGCCGGCCTGGTTACACAGGCATCTATGAATCAGACATTAGGCTCTATTTCTAACGAGCAGTTAGAAGCATGAGCATGAATTTAGATTGAGTCTGTCTAAGAATAACATAAATATCAATTTATTTTCAGTAGTATTGACAGAATTAGTGTAGTAGATGAGTGACTGATGTGTTCTAGAAACGTGAGAAAGAAAGGAAAATATCCTCACACTGTAACTGTGACACCTGCTGAATCTGCAATTGTATTGTGTATTCACTTCACTCTGTATACCTTCATACATCCAGTTCAATCCAGTTGCATTTACTTTGTGATTACCAACCAGAGCTCCAAACACACTGACATTGTTGGAACATAACTTCTCTTCAGAGGCGTCATGCCCATAGGGGGCAAAGGGGCATGTGCCCCCTCAGATTTGTCCTGTAAATAAATATATATATATACTACCGGTCAAATGTTCTAGAACACCTACTCATTCAGGATATTTTCTTTATTTTTACTATTTTCTACATTGTAGAATAATAGTGAAGACATTAAAACTATCAAATAACAGATATGGAATCATGTCGTAATCAAAAAAGTGGTAAACAAATCAAAATATATTATATATTTGAGATTCTTCAAATAGCCACCCTTTGCCTTGATGACAGCTTTGCACCCTCTAGGCATTCTCTCAACCAGCTTCATGAGGCAGTCACCTGGAATCCATTTCAATTAACAGGTGTGCCTCGTTAAAAGTAAATGTTTGGAATTTCTTTCCTTCTTAATGCGTTTGAGCCAATCAGTTGTGTTGTGACAAGGTTGTGACAAGGTGATATACAGAAGATAGCCCTATTTGGTAAAAGACCAAGTCCATATTATGGCAAGAACATCTCAAATTAGCAAAGAGAAATGACAGTCTATCATTACTTTAAGACATGAAGGTCAGTCAATCCGGAAAATTTCAAGAACTTTGAAAGTTTCTTCAAGTGCAGTTGCAAAAACCATCAAGCGCTATGATGGAACTGGCTCTCATGAGGACCGCTACAGGAATTGAAGACCCAGAGTTACCTCTGCTGCAGAGGATAAGTTCATTAGAGTTACCAGCCTCAGAAATTGCAGCCCAAATAAATGCTTCACAGAGTTCAAGTAACAGACACATCTCAACATCAACTGTTCAAAGGAGACTGTGTGAATCAGGCCTTCAGGGTGGAATTGCTGCAAAGAAACCACTACTAAAGGACACTAATAAGAAGAAGAGACTTGCTTGGGCCAAGAAACACAAGCAATGGACCTTATGCCGGTGGAAATCTGTCCTTTGGTCTGAAGTCCAAATTGGAGATTTTTGGTTTCAACCACTGTGTCTTTGTGAGACGCGGTGTGGGTGAACAGATGATCTCTGCATGTGTATTTTCCACCGTAAAGCGTGGAGGAGGAGGTGTGATGGTGTGAGGGTGCTTTCTTGGTGACACTGTCTGTGATTTATTTAGAATTCAAGGCACACTTAATCAGTATGGCTACCACAGCATTCTGCAGCGATACGCCATCCCATCTGGTTTTGGCTTAGTGGGACTATCATTTGTTTTTCAACAGGACAATGACCCAACACACATCCAGGCTGTGTAAGGGTTATTTTACCAAGAAGGAGAGTGATGGAGTGCTGCATCAGATGACCTGGCCTCCATAATCCCCCGACCTCAACCATATTGAAATGGTGAAGGAAAAGCAGCCAACAAGTGCTCAGCATATGTGGGAACTCATACAAGACTGTTGGAAAAGCATTCCAGGTGAAGCTGGTTGAGAGAATGCCAAGAGTGTGCAAAGCTGTCATCAAGGCAAAGGGTGGCTATTTGAAGAATCTCAAATATAAAATATATTTCGATTTGTTAAACACGTTTTTGGTTACTACGTGATTCCATATGTGTTATTTCATAGTGTTGATGTCTTTCACTATTATTCTACAATGTAGAAAATAGTAAAAATAAAGGAAAAACCCTTGAATGAGTAGGTGTTCTAGAACTTTTGACCGGTAGTGTACATATATATTTTTTGCTTTATTTTAGTTGATGTTTCTCTGTAATACTGCTAGCTAGCCACCTGGCAATTTTCATCAAGTTGGGTTTAGCTAGCCCAGATAAGTTCACAAACTCCCAACCTCACAACTAGCTACCAAGAAGCCATTTCAGGCAATAAATAGTCGCTAGCTTGTCTAACTAGCTAATTAGAAAAGCAAGCAATAACTAAATGTACTGGATAATTTACCCAGATTTTAGCAGAGATGCAGAGAAGCATATTTAGTTTCTTTAAAAAAATAACCACGAGTCAGGAGGATATAGATATAGTCAGATAGCTCATTAAAAATAATGATTATGGCTCTAGATTGCAGGACAAAAGCGGTTTCAGGTGTTTGAAAAATGCAAAATTCTCCAACTTAAGAACCGGGGGCATGGCACCCTTCTGGACCACCCCCCAGCCATCCTCACGTACTTTGTGTCATGCTTCTCTTATATTACGCCTGTCTTACTGCAGATATGTTAACTCTAGCCCAGTCCACCACATAATGCCCTCTCTAAATAGATGTACAGTACAAATACAAATACATATTGTCCCCTACTCCAAGGAGGGATGAAATGGGAGACAGACTTGGTCAACTTTGCAGCTCTTATTTCTTGAAAAGGGGGAAAAAAACTGGTGCAAATTATTAGCAATTCAGTGGGGATGTCACAAAGTAATTTGACAGATTATACATATATGATAAATGTATACTAATAAAATATGGTATGAATTGATACTAGTAAGTACACCTATGCTATGTGACATAGCAGCATAGGTTTGAAATGTAGTGGATTTTATCAAAAGATAATTGAAAAGGTAATTTGAAACAAGGACTATATGCCTGAGTGAAGGCCCAGTGTACGTTGAAGGAATAAGCAGCATATCAGGTGTTAACCTGTGTAATCCCCAGACAGGACAGTGTGGTCCAGGGCAAGACAGGGTGTCTACTCTAAACGCTGGCCATTAGCACAGTTAAACTGCTGCCTGCCCTGCTGACTCACCCAGTCCCAGACCCCACCTGCTGCCGTCTGCACAGGATTAGGAATCTCCCCGTCTGCCGTCAGACGCAGTCAGCAGCACACGCCGTGAGTGTGTGTGTGTGTTTTACAGAGTAGTGTCATTGATTAAGACAGGGCCCAGACTGTGAGTATTGTTGCACACACACTGAGATTCAATAGACATTGACTGAGCCACAAATCCTGGCTGAGGACTGTATATTAACACTGCAACACTGTATAACATATTGCATTCAGTCTGTGTCTTCTTCAATATCCAATATCTCTACAATACTAACTTATATAAGCCAGGAATATTGATAATACAATCAACAACAAAACCCATGCAAACATATGAAGAGAACATAATCTAGCCATGAATGCATTCAAACATGAAAACTTTGAAAGCATTATTTCTTTACCTTTTTTTCCAGCATGTGTCGTATTGATATACAGCATAGCAGACATTCTCAGAGCTTTGCAGGACTGATTAGAAGCATAACCAAAGGCCAGATTTAGAATAGTAAATATCTTGATGAGCAGCACCAGACCTGTACTGTTTATTGAGAAGGCCCAATATTTTCACAAAGAAGCAATAGTTTATCGAGATAATAATTGAAAGGTGTCTGGGCCTAGACTATTTATACTTTACATAGCATACCCATCCGTCCTATAAGAAACCCTATACAAGGCGTACTACATTGTAAATATTTAACCTGCCACATGCACATATACTGTAGTAGGAACCCTATCCTAACAAATGTACCCAGACTGAATGGCCTGTGATTACAAGGGGCAATCTGGGATCGATAAATACATTTTTGCTTTGTTGTTTGAATCCCAGATTTCCCCTTTAATACAGGTTCATAATGAGAAGTGCTACGCTCCCATATCATAGGACCCATTAACTCGAATTTACATAAAACAAACATAAAACAATGTACGTAACATAAAGCAGGAACTACTAATGTAAATATAAAGTCATGATATACACTGAGTGGACAAAATATTAAGAACACCTGCTCTTTCCATGACAGACTGACCAGGTGAATCCAGGTGAAAGATATGATCCCTTATTGATGTCACCTGTTAAATCCACTTCAATCAGTGTAGATGAAGGGGAGGAAACAGGTTTAAAGAAAGATTTTTAATTAAGCCTAGAGAGAATTGAGACATGGATCGTGTATGTGCCATTCAGGTGAATGAGCAAGACAAAAGATTCAACACTGCTGGGTTTTTCACTCTAAGCAGTTTCCATTGTGTATCTAGAATGGTTCACCACCCAAAGGACATCCAGACAACTTGACACAACTGTGGAAAACATCAGAGTCATTTCAACAACTTGTAGAGTCCATTCCCTGACAAATTGATTCTGTTCTGAGGCCAAAAAGGGTGCAACTCAATATTAGGAAGGTGTTCCTAATGTATTGTACAGTCAGCGTATCTGTGCACAAAAACCCACTACTGTCACTACCTGGCTTAGTTACACAGCGTAATCCCTTCATCAGTTTAATTTAAATATTAACACAGCCTGACCTTGAAACCACGACAACCACTGACATGGATGTTAACCCTTCACTACTAACCCTTTACAATTCAATGGAAATGCCAGGACTTTCAAGATTTACACACAAGGACAATCACATACAAAAAACAATCAGGCAAGACACACACAGAAACCTATTTGAATCCAAATGTAAAACAGCACAACAAAAGGGTTCAAACCACTCTAAACGTCTTTCTTGGCCAAACACAAACCTGTAAAAAGCCTTTAGCTATGCCACTTATAATGTCTCTGTGAACAGGTCCTACCCCACGCCCCTCCCACTATGCCCCTCCCTTCCTCTCTCTCTACTTCCTCTCGTTCTCTACACTCCTTCATCAGGAATCCCACAATTATTTTTCCTTCCAACTATAGAAAAGGCCCCCAGTAGGGTCCAAACACCCTACCCTCCTCCTCTGGGGTTACCTGTTCATCCATCCATCAATCCCTTCATCTATGTACGACGGTGGTCCCTCCAGGTCCATCTGTCAATCACATCTCCCAGTGCCGTAGAGACCTAGGTTCCTGGGTACAACACTTCCCCATTGTGTCGGTGTATGGGCCTCTGTATCTTATCACTCATAATCCGTTTCAAACAGGTCCTTCATGTCCTCCCTTTGGACCAGCCGACTCGCTCCATCCTCTCCCTTCCTCTGCCAATCTGACTACAAGCCCCACTATCCTCCCTTTATCCCGAGGTAAGATACTTACTTTTCAGATAAAGCATATTATGATAAATCGGCTGAACTCTGTGCGTGTGTGAGCGTGTTGGTGTCCCACTGTGTGTATCGAACAAATTCCATGATGTCAGGGCTCTAGCAGCTGCACAGTAACACTGGTGGGGTTTCAGGGGTTTTGGAGGAAGGGGGTTGTTGTGTTTTGGTTTGTCTTTTTTGGCCCATGCTTGATGCAACTCATCACCAACACTCTATATCTGTGACCTCTTAAACTCTGTGGTGATCAGTGGGTAATCTCCTCTTCTCTGTGCTTACACAATCTCTCTCTCTCTCTCTCTCTCTCTCTCTCTCTCTCTCTCTCTCTCTCTCACACACACACACACACACACACACACACACACACACAAACATACATTCCCTGAGAGCCATAGCACTGTCAGCCATGACCATAGGCCCTATCCATCCAAGGTATCACACACTCCCATAAGTACACTCAAATTGTGTATGCAACCAACCAAGGTTACATTGTCTTAACATGGCCTTGATGTTATATATACATTAATATCCCTCACTAATAAATCACATCCTCACATTCATAACAGTTTTTTCAGTTGGTCCCTGAATATCCACAGGCCTCTGCTTGTTTTACAACAGAAGACACCAGGAGGGGAGACTGGCTCCACAAACTAATATTTGACCACAGTAAATATATCAATACATGTATAGGCCGATTACTACGTGTCTGGTGCGTTACTACGTGTCTGGTGCATTACTACGTGTCTGGTGCGTTACTACGTGTCTGGTGCATTACTACGTGTCTGGTGCGTTACTACGTGTCTGGTGCGTTACTACGTGTCTGGTGCATTACTACGTGTCTGGTGCGTTACTACGTGTCTGGTGCGTTACTACGTGTCTGGTGCGTTACTACGTGTCTGGTGCATTACTACGTGTGGTGCGTTACTACGTGTCTGGTGCGTTACTATGTGTCTGGTGCGTTACTCGTGTGCAGTGCGTTACTCGTGTCTGGTGCGTTACTCGTGTCTGGTGCGTTACTCGTGTAGTGCGTTACTACGTGTCTGTGCGTTACTCGTGTCTGCAGTGCGTTACTCGTGTCTGGTGCGTTACTCGTGTCTGGTGCGTTACTCGTGTCTGGTGCGTTACTCGTGTGGTGCGTTACTCGTGTGGTGCGTTACTCGTGTGCAGTGCGTTACTCGTGTCTGGTGCGTTACTCGTGTCTGGTGCGTTACTCGTGTCTGGTGCGTTACTCGTGTCTGGTGCAGTGCGTCTGGTGCGTTACTCGTGTCTGGTGCGTTACTCGTGTCTGGTGCATTACTCGTGTCTGGTGCGTTACTCGTGTCTGGTGCGTTACTCGTGTCTGGTGCATTACTCGTGTGGTGCGTTACTCGTGTCTGGTGCGTTACTATGTGTGCAGTGCGTTACTCGTGTGCAGTGCGTTACTCGTGTCTGGTGCGTTACTCGTGTCTGGTGCGTTACTACGTGTGGTGCGTTACTACGCGTCTGGTGCGTTACTACGTGTCTGGTGCGTTACTATGTGTCTGGTGCGTTACTACGTGTGGTGCGTTACTCGTGTGCAGTGCGTTACTCGTGTCTGAGTGCGTTACTCGTGTCTGGTGCGTTACTCGTGTGCAGTGCGTTACTCGTGTCTGGTGCGTTACTCGTGTCTGGTGCGTCTGGTGCGTTACTCGTGTCTGGTGCATTACCTCGTGTCTGGTGCGTTACTCGTGTCTGGTGCATTACCTCGTGTCTGTGCGTTACTCGTGTCTGGTGCATTACTACGTGTCTGGTGCGTTACTCGTGTCTGGTGCGTTACTCGTGTCTGGTGCGTTACTCGTGTCTGGTGCGTTACTCGTGTCTGGTGCGTTACTCGTGTCTGGTGCGTTACTCGTGTCTGGTGTGTCTGGTGCGTTACTCGTGTGCAGTGCGTTACTCGTGTCTGGTGCGTTACTCGTGTCTGGTGCGTTACTCGTGTCTGGTGCGTTACTCGTGTGGTGCGTTACTCGTGTCTGGTGCGTTACTACGTGTGCAGTGCGTTACTCGTGTCTGGTGCGTTACTCGTGTCTGGTGCGTTACTCGTGTCTGGTGCGTTACTCGTGTCTGGTGCGCGTCTGGTGCGTTACTCGTGTGCAGTGCGTTACTCGTGTCTGGTGCATTACGTGTCTGGTGCGTTACTTCGTGTGCGTGCGTTACTACGTGTCTGGTGCGTTACTCGTGTCTGGTGCGTTACTCGTGTCTGCGTGCGTTACTCGTGTCTGGTGCGTTACTCGTGTCTGGTGCGTTACTCACGGTCTGGTGCGTTACTCGTGTCTGGTGCGTTACTCGTGTCTGGTGTGTCTGGTGCGTTACTCGGTGTGCAGTGCGTTACTCGTGTCTGGTGCGTTACTCGTGTCTGGTGCGTTACTCGTGTCTGCAGTGCGTTACACGTGTCTGGTGCGTTACTCTCGTGTCTGGTGCGTTACTCGTGTGCGTTACACGTGTGGTGCATTACTCGTGTCTGGTGCGTTACTCGTGTCTGGTGCGTTACACGTGTCTGGTGCGTTACTCGTGTCTGGTGCGTTACTCGTGTCTGGTGCGTTACTCGTGTCTGGTGCGTTACGCAGTGGTGCATTACTCGTGTCTGCGTTCGTGTCTGGTGCATTACCACGTGTCTGGTGCGTTACACGTCTGGTGCGTTACTCGTGTCTGCGTTACTCTGTGCAGTGCGTTACTCGTGTCTGGTGCGTTACTGCATTACTCGTGTCTGGTGCGTTACACGTGTCTGGTGCGTTACTCGTGTCTGGTGCGTTACGTGTCTGGTGCGTTACTCGTGTCTGGTGCGTTACTCGGTCTGCAGTGCGTTACTCGTGTCTGGTGCGTTACTCGTGTCTGGTGCGTTACTCGTGTCTGGTGCATTACTCGTGTCTGGTGCGTTACTACGTGTGGTGCATTACTACGTGTCTGGTGCGTTACTACGTGTCTGGTGCGTTACTACGTGTCTGGTGCGTTACTACGTGTGGTGCATTACTACATGTCTGGTGCGTTACTACGTGTCTGGTGCATTACTCGTGTCTGGTGCGTTACACGTGTCTGGTGCGTTACTCGTGTCTGGTGCGTTACTCGTGTCTGGTGCGTTACTACGTGTGGTGCATTACTACGTGTCTGGTGCGTTACTACGTGTCTGGTGCGTTACTCGTGTCTGAGTGCGTTACTCGTGTCTGGTGCGTTACTCGTGTCTGGTGCATTACTACGTGTCTGGTGCGTTACTACGTGTCTGGTGCGTTACTACGTGTCTGGTGCGTTACTACGTGTCTGGTGCGTTACTACGTGTCTGGTGCGTTACTACGTGTCTGGTGCGTTACTACGTGTCTGGTGCAAATATTTTTTTGTTGTTGCACATTTAGACATTGTTTAGTCTAATGTGTATTGTTTTGTAAAGTAACATGTTTGCATTTTACCCCTTTTCTTTGTAGTCAGACAGCAAACAGAGTGCATGTTTTGGACAAATTGTATTGTGAAATAGCGTGCATCTTTGGTAATGAAATTGGACAAGAGCAATCATGCAACATATGGCTGCAGTCTTCTGACAAAGCTGGAGAAAAGTCGGGGTCAAATGGGGAATAAAATACTTTGGAGAAGATGAACATTAAATCAAAATACCGCAGTTGTTATGCATGCCTATGAGACCAATTGCGTGCCCATTTAAAAAAATATGATGTTTCTAAGTGGTGTGTGTGTGTGTGTGTGTGTGTGTGTGTGTGTGTGTGTGTGTGTGTGTGTGTGTGTGTGTGTGTGTGTGTGTGTGTGTGTGTGTGTGTGTGTGTGTGTGTGTGTGTGTGTGTGTGTGTGTGTGTGTGTGTGTGTGTGTGTGTGTGTGTGTGTGTGTGTGTGTGAGTGTATAGATTAGATATGGTAAGCCTCTTATGTGGTGGTTGTGTCCTGAATTTGTATCTGCCCTGGGTCCTAGTGCAACCATAGTAATAATAATTGCACTGCACAGTACATTTCCAAGACAAACACCTACTAAAACATCAATCCACAACAATTATTATGGTTGTTATTAACAGCACAAAAGATCAACAGCAATAATAAGTTATTTAACTGCAATACTATCAGAAATTAAATTGTTTCCGGTTTACAATTTTCTGGAAGCGTGAAATATAATAATGATAGGCTACTGCCAAATGTCTCAAAATGCAGTGCTTCGTTTTTGTAGGCTATATTTGTAGGCTATATTTGTTTGGTATTTAGAATGTCCTCCATTTTAAACACAATGTTGGTATAAAAAAGAATGAAGAAATGAATTCGATAAACCAAAAGGGTAAAATGTGCATTTTATGCAACAAAACCATAAACCAAAAAATAATAATTCTGAAAACAGGAAGCTTAGCGTTCTGTGTATATGAATATGTTGTAAAAGTATGCAATTTTCAATGTTGGGCATGGAAATATACCTAACCAAAAGTAAATTATTTTTATGGATATAATTTGGTTGTCTTTGGATAGGCTAATGGTTTGATCATGGTTAAAGAATATATAATCAGGAATTGTGTGGAAAAACGTACATAATTTATGTTAACCCTATTTTAAAAGGTTTTGTAAGTGTTAATTGTTTCTCCCAACGCATAAAAGCATATAGGCCTACTAAAATTGTACTGAAGGAATGGTAAGAGAGCGAGAATTAGACAGGCAAATGAACAGGTGCATGTATGACTGCGCGTGTAGGCCTACTCTGACACGCGCTCTTGGTTTTGCTTCTCAGAAAGTATGTAACACGTCGTTTTGAAGTCTTGAACCATCGACTGTTGCGCTTCTTGTCATATTTACAAATAATAGGCCATTTCGATCGCCAGCTTTCGACCTTATCTATATAAAAATGTAAAGACCAAAACCATACCTGATAGCCTAGTTGAGCAGGTGATGTGGCCTCTTGAAACAAATATTCCAAAATTGGACGGTTAAAACCACACACATACTCACGCTGTGCGCACCGGCAGATGTCGCAGGTAAAGACGTTTATTTTAGATTTAAAATGTTCAACATGCGGGTCTAGTCTCTCTCTTTATATCTCCGCCGTGGCTTTACAGATTCAGATAAACCCCTTATACAGTTTCGGCAGTACATGGGTCTGTGTGGATTTTAAACTATAAGAAATCCGATTCAATTAACAAGAGCAGAGAATCGGCTTTGGACACTGTGAAATTGTCTGGCCACAGGGATAGGATGAGGCACAGGCCAACAATTGCAGGATGGATGGACAGCAACTCGTCGCATTTAAAGAAATGCAACAGCAAAACTTTCGACAGGCCGTTTGGATCTCCTGTGTAGATTTCTGCAACGAATAAAAACACTGGACAAAGTAACCTACAGCAACGCAATGTTGTCAGTCCCAACTAAACAACACGTGGCATTGCGCTTTATTATAATGTTTTAATCAATCGTAATGCTGCCCATAACATTGTTTTACACCATAACAGACGATACTATCTATCAAACCATGTATTTATAATTAAATGCGCAGAGGGGCATGGGCTAAGGAGAACAATTTAAAGAGACTTCTGCAAAGTTTGTCTATAATAACTCATCCACTTATTTGGAATGAAATGCCCCAAGAGACTCTAAAAAATAATAGTCATGACAATCATGACCATAAAGTTGTTATCGTGTTACTATTTTGATAGACAATAATACGACGCACTGTTATCCTTGTTAATTACAATATTATAACAAATAACAGCATAGCATTATTATTATTATTATTATCATAATTCGAAGTATTATTATTGTTATTATTATTATTACTACAGAAAGATGAATATACAAGAGTATGTTGGGGATCAGTAGGGGTTTTAGTAGAGAACAACGCGGCCTTTGTGTAGTTTTAATCCTGCTTGTACACCCACCACCCCCATTCCCTTCTATCCCTTGAACTTCCTCACTCAGACTACGTCGCCCAATTATTTCTGTATTTTAAAAGCGGCGTAAAATGTATTAAATCTGCTCTCCCCAAAACAAGACAAGAGATTCGATACAGATGTACTCTTTGATGGCTATCAAGCTTTTCCTGACAGTGCAGCACTGCTATTCAACTCCTAAAGGTCCTCTTCGTCTCCAGGAAATGGACTTCAACAATTCAAAACGGCCTCTTGTAACACCCCAAAACGTATAGGCTACTCAGAAATTATGAGTGGCACATCTATTTAATTGTACAATTTAACTTTCATGAATGAGTGTAACATTCTATTTTTTGGTTAAGTGGATTGGTAGGCTATGCAGTTACTGTACTTTTTTTTCTTACAATTGGTATACCAATGTTTCCTCTTCTAACTCGAATGTGGACAGATTCGAAAAATAACTGTAAATCAGTTTGTCTCGCCAGTGCTCAATTTGCTTTGTGTCCACCTGTTGTTATTGAGCCTACACATATCCAACTACTGTTTTATTTGACTGGATGAATGCGCATGGTGTGCGGTGAAAAGAAAGACAGAATCAAATCCAACAAAGTGCAAAGTGTGTGTGTGTGTGTCAGGACAGGAGAGAGAGAGAGAGAGAGAGAGAGAGAGAGAGAGAGAGAGAGAGAGAGAGAGAGAGAGAGAGAGAGAGAGGGAGGGGTCAGAGTACTCCGAGCAACAACTTCACTCTAATTAGCCAACTTATTTCTTGGTCCGCTCAGTTCCGCGTTCTCACCCCAGCTCATCGCCGCTGACCGGAGGCACAACTTGGTCCTCTTTGCTTCAACAGACAGACTCGAGCTCAGTCCAGGGAACGCTAGATCTGACAAGGGAAGAATAAGGAACCATACACCGATGAGCACTTCGAAAGCGCACGTGGATTGAAAGGTTTATCACACTTAAAACTGTGATCATACCATTAGTTAGTGTGTTTAATTATTGCTTTCAGGTTACTTAGTAAGTGAAATTGAAAAAATACACCGGCACCACAATACCTATTGAATAGCTGTGCCTTGAAACAGCTTAATCAATAGGTGTGAAGGCCGCAGAACAAGGAGAACCGGCGCCCTGCACCTGCACTCTTTACCGGCGAGCACAGGTGCTACTGTAGCCTCAAAAGTTGGCAACATACTGCGACAGGGTCAGCAACAAAAGAGGAAAACAAAAATCAGATCGACAGATATTAAGAAAAACAAGTGACAGAGAGAAAGAGAGAGAGGGAGGGACATAGAGAGAGAGAGAGAGAGAGAGAGAGAGAGAGAGAGAGAGAGAGAGAGAGAGAGAGAGAGAGAGAGAGAGAGAGAGAGAGAGAGAGAGAGAGAGAGGGAGAGGGGGACACCCCCTGGAGAATAGCAGAAGACCCGGCCCCCGGCCTGAGTGTAAGAGAGAGAGAGGGTGAGGGAGCGTTTTAAAGCCGGCACAGGCATGATGTCCTACATTAAGCAGCCTCATTACGCCGTGAACGGGTTAACTCTGTCTGGCCCGGGCATGGATCTACTACACTCTGCCGTCGGATACCCAAGTAAGTCATATTTTCAACTTTTTCATGTTTTAGAAATGTTTGCCTCAACAATTGCACTCTATATTATGGAGAAAATCCAAGCGGTACTGCTAACCTATCCATGCGCAACGAGTGCGTAAAAGGATCGGTGCACAACGAACACCCATTATGTTGTTTTCGTTCTTATTGTTAGACTTATGACAGCGAATTGTGCATAATATATCTTCATACTACGGACACCATATCTTATTCTTAGCTGACGCCAAATTTCGACGGTCATCATTGAACTACATTGTTTCAAATGGAAATGCGTTATGCGCACATACACAAACTCCGTGTTTGTCTTTTTAAAGATATGGGGAACGTCCATAGTAACTTGTTTGAAGGGCCTAGGAGTAAAATGACAGGTTTAAAATGATATGACCTATTTACTTGATGTGTAAGTGGTAGGCCTAACAACTAATTGTATGAAAAATTGTTTTATTCAAAGATTGATCCAGGGCCATGCGTTTTGATCACCAGTCTAACTCACAAAGACCTGTAATTCTAGATATTTTATGTTCCTGACAGTTGTGAAATCAAGGGTTATTGATCTCTACCTTCCTGTGAAAAGATACATGTTTTATCAAGATACATTTCGTTTCCTTTTTCAAACGTATTTTATTTCGTGTTTGTTTATGTTTTATAAAGCCACAATGTATATCTGAATCAATGGATAATGTTAAATATTCTAATTAAAGTTAATAAAACACTCAAACATTAAATAAAATGTATAAAAGGGAACAATATATTTTTTACCAATGTTAAAACAACTAGGTTTTGAACTGTATTATTGTTTATCTAATGATGTAACAAACGAAACGACTTTTGGCTGAATGATCCACGATATTACATGTGAAGGCCAGAGCCATATATTTAATTTCTATAACATTCTATAACAGCGCCCCCGAATATACAATATATATTTTCGTAGAGAACATCATTCAAGCCTCAGTATAACTACTTACTAGTACAATTGTATTACACGAATATACACGAATTCAATTTTAAATGAGACTAATTTAATTTAGACTATTATTTAATTTGGCAATTCGACCAAACACCAAACAAGTGATTTACAGTTAATTATTCCATTATATTTTTCTCATATTCCATTTGAAAGCATGTTGGCCAAGGGGGAAAAGGTTCACAAAACCAAATATATGATGAATTAACGAAATATACGAGAAATAATATTTGTGTGTGTGTATTTTAGACATCCCCAGAAAGCAGCGTCGGGAAAGGACCACGTTTACGCGCGCGCAGTTGGACATCCTGGAGGCACTGTTTTCCAAAACGCGCTACCCCGACATCTTCATGAGAGAAGAAGTGGCACTTAAGATCAACCTACCAGAGTCTCGTGTACAGGTAATAAACTTGATATATACTCTCATGCATAAATGCCCACTAGAATTGGTTAAATTATCATGCAAAAATGAAAGTGTGGTTCAATTGTCTATTTACAAAACGTCAGTGATTGTTTGGCCAGAATGGGAGCTGAGTTGTCTGAGAACTCACCATGTGCTCCTCCACAGGTATGGTTCAAGAACCGCCGTGCTAAATGCCGCCAGCAGGCGCAGCAGAGCACGGGCCAGTCTAAACCTCGTCCACCCAAGAAGAAGGCCTCTCCAGCCCGGGAGGCCAACTCTGAGGCCAGTGCCAACATCAACGGGTCCTACAGTCCAGCACCCCTTCCCCTTGGCACCGCCATCACCCCCAGCTCCAGCAGTGCCAACGCGACCGTGTCCATTTGGAGCCCTGCCTCCATCTCCCCGCTTCCAGATCCCCTGTCAGCCTCCACCACGCCCTGCATGCAGCGCTCCTCTGCCTACCCCATGACCTACACCCAGGCCCCGGCCTACACCCAGAGCTACGCAGGCTCGTCGTCCTACTTCACTGGCCTGGACTGCAGCTCCTACCTGTCCCCCATGCACTCACAGCTCTCCGCCACCGGGGGCGCCCTCAGCCCCATCACCTCTATGGGCGGGCACCTCAGCCAGTCCCCCTCTCTGTCCTCACAGGGCTACACAGCCGCCTCGCTGGGCTTCGGGGCCGTCGACTGCCTGGACTACAAGGACCAAGCTGCCTCCTGGAAACTCAACTTCAACGCAGCTGACTGCCTGGACTACAAAGACCAGAACTCCTGGAAGTTCCAGGTCTTGTAGGGGGGAGGAGGTAAGGAAGGGACCTGCCAGGAGAAGCTCCCATTCCATTCAGTGTTAAAGACTTGGACACATACACGGTCAACTAATCATTTCAGTCCATGAACTCATTGACTGAGTAATATGTCATTATTTTTTGTGTTATGGAAAGCAATGTGGAAGCAGATCCAATGATGTTGGACTTTGTGATTTTTGGGAAGGTGACAAGAAATCACCTATCACATCAATATTATTAAATCAATGATATCCAATCAATACAGCATTATCAATGTGAGGATGCACAATCAATGGGACATTAAAGTAATAAAGTTAGTCATATGGAAGTGGTGACAAACAAATCGACATGTAAAAAGATAATTGAGATAGTAAAATTGAAAACCGATTTTATTAAAAAGGAATACATACCACACTATTGAAAGCAATACCTGTAGAATGAAATTGAATACATTTATAATTTGATGATCACATTTACAAACAAACAGCATCATTGACAAATGTCCATTCTTGTATTCCATAATCAGGGTTTTGTGGACCAAATGAACAGAGATTGCAATTTGAAGGATGAATGGAGTATCAATGTGATGGAGATAATGAACAATTGATTTAAAAAGAGAAGAAAAGAGAAAAAAGGAGATTCAAATATTGGTTGCAATGGATCCCATTGTTCAGGTAGCTGATAGTCAACCCCAAGTTGATTTCTGAACAAGATCTGTCACTCCTTTAGTGGTCATGTTGTGCTTGACGGTAACTGAAAACTAGAAAGGAAAAGTGGAATTCAACCCCCAAGATGGGTGGGCTGGCCTTGACTTTTGACCAAATTTGATCCCGTGGTTATTTTTGTCATTACTTCAGAACAATTGAAAGTTGTGTACGTTGTAATGAAGAAAATGACTCTACCTTGAATTTGATATTGAACAAACAGAGGGAGTTCCAGCCATAGGTGAAGACTGACTCCAATGGGGACAATGTTGTTTTCTTTTTCCCTCTGTCATTTGTTTTATGGTTTATTTTTGTTATGAAGCTGCTTTTCATATTTGGTGAACTGAGAGATCCTGGAGCCAAACAGACACACAGGCAGACACACAGGCAGACACACAGGCAAACACACAGGCAGACACACAGGCAGACACACAGACAGACACACAGACGTGCATGTGTTTCTCAATAAGCAAGAGGGGATGGGTAAAGCAAGGATAACCTTTGGTACTGTCAAGTAGAGACCATAGGCTATTGTTGTATCCTTTTCCCCAGTAGCTTTGAAGGGAGGGGACCCTCGGAAAACAGTGTGTTAGAGTGAAGGGGGGTAAGGGGGTAAGAAAGAGGGGCAGGGTTAGTGCTATAGGGTAAGTAACAGACCTCTTGTCTTTGAGCACCCAGATCTGGGCACAAGGCATTCTGGGATATGCAAGGATGACCAATGTGTAGCCTTTGTGTTTCTATCCAACTCTGTGTTTGTTGGGGGGAGGGGCTTTGATGATTACGGCACTTAAATACAAAATGTTCCCTTAATGACTTAACAAACCCTGTTGCCGAATATACTGTTACAAGGAGATATTTGCAGGAGAGATGACTCAACAGTAGAAAGGGAAGGGTCTGGCCATGACTGCGCTACCCTTGCACAGAAAGCATGGAGCTTCTCTCAGTTGTTACCTGTAAAAGAGCAAGGGGAACCATTTTGTGTTGATGTATCGTTTCATCTTTTTGTATTAGACTGTAACATATTATGTTTCTTTAAATTTGTGAGTCCTTTGAAGTACAATTGTGGTAATTTGTTTGACGTTAATATTATCATTATTAATATAATTATAATTGTTATTAATTCTACAGCTATTATGAATATTGCTATTATTCTGTTTATTTTGTTCTTTTTGTAAATATTAAACTTTACTTGAAAATACAATCATGTCTGGTACCAACAATGTGTTCCGCAGACACACCATGCAACTTCACTCCTCATTTCTAGAAGACTAGCAATATTTAAAAAAAAAATCTGTTTCCTGGTCTCTTCTTTTCTGAACAACGTTATTCAAACTCATGGGTTTAGCCAATAAAGTTAGCGGTGATAGGATATAATACTGTGTATAGTTCTTGATCGTCTACTTCCATTATTTGCATTCTAATCTATGCTTTTTTTTCTGATACGAATGACTTGCCCTCTTTAGTATTAGTATTGCGGACATATATCTCATATCTCTGTTTCCCCCAACTCTACATGGGACAGCTATTTCGTTTTGAGACATTAAACAACTGAAGACAATCTGCGGGGTCATTGTGTTTCATGGTCATATTCCAATACATTGAGCTTCACAACAGGCTAAAATACCCCCTGCTGGATGGATACAGTACTACTACTAGGGGTAGCACTACCCCATTGTCTAAGAGAAAAATTGCTTTCAGCTAAGAAAATAACATTTAATCAAAGACTCCAGTGAAATCAAAGATTATCCCTACACACTGATTACATCCAGTTCATATGGTGAAAAAAACGAATTCATTATGTTGACAGACAAATAAAATATTCAACATTCCTTTTTTAAAACGGGTACATAAATGCTTGCATAATAACCAAGTGTATAAAAATGTGCCCAAACAAAGTAATAACACAATCCTTTCAGTGTGCAATGAACAGCAGCATTCCAACTACATTGTACACTAGCGGCACTTAATCATCCAACCAATAAGAATGAAGCAACTATTAAGATTGCAGGCCTCTCCTATATCACTTTCCCATTCTTACATGTGTTATCCTGTTGCATCCCTGCAAAGAGAGCAGAAGGTAAAGTATCTGTCGTACATACACAGAGTGGGATAGAAATGTGACGTCCAGGGACACTACTCTAATCCATGCAAAAGGTTGAGAGGGGAGATGTTGAGAGGAGAAAGAACAGAGTAGAAACAAATTAGAAGTAGGCCTAAGATTGAGGGGGCCCATTGATGAACCTCCCAAAACAGAGACATGAGAGAGGTAGGGATTTGGATGGCTAACATATATTTCCATGTGTTTTGTCAGTAAGGTCAGCTAGACCTGTGTTATGAAAAGTGCACTGAACAATAGGTTGTAAAAAGACCAATGCAGGTTAAACAAATATCTGGGACCGTATTCACAAAGCGTCTCAGAGTAGGAGTGCTGATCTAGGATCAGGGTCCTTCCTGTCCATATAATCTTATTCATTATTATCTAAAAGGCCAAACCAATCCTCGATCAGCTTTCTTACTCAGACTATTTCTGAATATGAGCCCTGGATATTGAGCCTAAATACAACTTTATAGAACCATCTAGAATATTAATTCTGTACCTGTTTTATGAGTTAATTGTGATAATTGTTGATTTGTATAAAAACATTCTTCCACACTATCAACTGAGTATGGCATTGACATATTTGGGTCAAAGTTTGTTTTAGGACTGTAATGGCACAGCATCTCTTTTCAGATGAAAATCTCATCGGTGAATAATATTATTGCTCAGTAGATCTTCGCGTTTCAACACGATGTCCACAGAGTTACATAGATTATATATACAAATAGCCACCCTTTGCCTTGATGACAGCTTTGCACACGCTTGGCATTCTCTCAACCAGCTTCATGAGGTAGTCACCTGGAATGTATTTCAATTAACAGGTGTGCCTCGTTAAAAGTTAATTTGTGGAATTTCTTTCCTTCTTAATGCATTTGAGCCAATCAGTAGTGTTGTGACAAGGTAGGGATGGTATACAGAAGATAGCCCTATTTGGTAAAAGACCAAGTCCATATTATGGCAAGAACAGCTCAAATAAGCAAAGAGAAACGACAGTCCATTACTACTTTAAGACATTTTTTCAATCCGGAAATTTTCAAGAACTTTGAATTTTTTTTCAAGTGCAGTCACAAAAACCATCAAGCGCTATGATGAAACTGGCTCTCATGAGGACCGCCACAGGAATGGAAGACCCAGAGTTCCCTCTGCTGCAGAGGATAAATTCATTAGAGTTATCTACACCTCAGATTGCAGCCCAAATAAATGCTTCACAGAGTTCAAGTAACAGACACATCTCAACATCAACTGTTCAGAGGAGACGGCGTGAATCAGGCCTTGGTCGAATTGCTGCAAAGAAACCACTACTAAAGGACACCAATAATAAGAAGAGACTTGCTTGGGCCAGAATGCCAAGAGTGTGCAAAGCTGTCATCAAGGCAAAGGGTGGCTACTTTGAATAATCTCAAATATAAAATGTATTTTTATTTGTTTAACACTTTTTTGGTTACTACATGATTCCATGTGTTATTTCATAGTTTTGAATTCTTTACTATTATTCTAGTAATAGTAAAAATTAAGAAAACCCCTTTAATGAGTAGGTGTGTCCAAACTGGTACTGTGTGTGTATGTATATATATAAATATATATATATATTATTATCATATTTTTTTAACTCTTGAAAGTTGTAATAGTAGAATCCACAAGGTGCAATTTCTAAATTGGGTAGTGCATCACAAGTTTTCCTCTTGTCATGTCAGTCATTGCAGACGTTAGAGCTATTTATAACTTGTCAGAAATGTCCAGATCAACTAGGCCATGTCAGCTAAGTTTTTTAGCTAGGTTTTCTAGCCCATAGATTTTGTTGTAATGTTTGAGTCACTCAACTATCACATGAACACACATTAGCCAAATGTTCACTACCCCCCATGACAAAACGTGTAGAATTGCAGGAAATAAGCTTTAAACAAGCAAAATGTTCTCTCCACCAACAAGAGGGGTGTGAACAGTTTGCGTCATGAACAGTGCTTGTTCCCATAGAAATAGACGTGACGCATGCACGCAGGAGGAGGGTGTGGGATGTTACCCAATGCTGGAAGAGGGGCCTGAGTGAAAAAAATGTGGGAACCCCTGACATACAGTAGATGGTAAGGATACCCAAAAGATAGTGTAGATTAGGAGATATCTAGTCAGTTGCACAACTGAATGCATCCTCTGAATCAGAGAAGTGGGTGGGGCTGCCTTATCAGCGCAATTGTTGTTGGGAGTTAATTGCCTTCTTCAAGGGCAGAACGGAAGATTTTCCACCTTGGCAGCTCGGGGATTCGATCCAGTGACCTTTTGGCTACTGGTCCAACACTCTTAACCGCTAAGGTACCTGCCGCCCCTGTATTCATTTTACGCGTCAATAATCAGGGAGCAGAGAGATGATAGAGAAAAATAAGAGAGGGAGGAATAGAGAGAGGGATAAAGGGATATAAGAAATGAGAAACGAGGCAGGAGAGGAAAGAGAGATGAAAAGTAAGGAGATGGATAAGAGATGAGAAAGAGGAGTAGAGCGATGGAGGAAACAGACGAGAGGACCAGAACCTCCCCCATGGTAATCCCTGGGAGCAGCATATGGACTAGTAAAGCACAGAGACAGAGTGGGACAGAGCAGGAGACAGATACACTTAGGACTTAAAAATATGATTCATTTCTTTGACTCTAATCCCTGGCAAACAAGCTGGCCACCGGGATGTTCTGTAAATACTGTAATCATCCTGCGGCCAGGCCAGCGGCCCTGCGAGACATAGCCAGCCCTACAGTCTAATTTCTTAGTAATCGATTCCTAATCCCAACAACCCCCCCCACCCGTCCACCCTGACATTCTACACGAGGGGGGTGGGTGGTTTGTGAGGAATAAAAGTAAATGAAAAAGGAATCACATTTCCCAATTCTGTTCTGTCCGAGGCATAGTTTCACAGAGATAAATTGGCGTCACGTAAGAGTTTACTTGGGGTGGACCCTTGTTTGTGAGAACATGATGGCATGTAGGACGCTTGGGTTCTCTGGCTCTGGGTTCTAGACTGCTCTCTGGGATAGGCTGGATGGAACTAGAAGGTGTGTGTGGGGAGCGAAGGGAAATTCAAGTTTTAATAGTTGTTTTACACAATAAAGTCCAAAATAAGACTTAACAGGAAGAAGACAGAAGCTGAGAGTGAAGGTTTATTTTGTAGATCGAGAAGATGGAGAGAATTTGGCTGCCTTTGTTTTAAATACCATCTGTGATCATTTACAATCCCCAAAAGCCTGTATTCTCTATGAAATAAAGCCTAATCCTAATATGTTATTGGTTGTAAACTTACATGTAAATATTACCAACCTTAACAATTAGCTTACGTCTATCCCTGTCAAGTTCTATATGCCATTCACTGTGCTTCACTTTGTTACTTGTATTAAGTAGTGCTATACAAATAAAGTTGCTGGTATTCTTGTTTTTATGAAAACGTTCTGTTATTATTATTGTCATGATTTATCTAAAATAGAATTGTAACAGGAATGACTCACTCCATAATTCCTTTTAAGGGTAAGTACAGTATGCTCAATTGAATTTAGTGTAGTAATAAGATCAGTATTATGGTTAGGCCTATCACTGGATCAACACTTGACTGACAATCATGTTATATCATTTTACTAAGTCAATAGTGGGGCTTAAAGTTTAACACCTAGTTATTATTGAGAGTAATAGTCAGTGTTCGGATCCAAGATTATTGTTCATGTCTTGGACTGAGATTATTGTCAGGATTAGATTTGTTTATGAGAGAAGTCTGAATTGGTCGTAGTCAGGGTTGGAGGAGAGAGGGAATGGGGGTAGGTCAGCCTTAGAATTAGGGTTAAATTGAAGTAGAACTAAATAGGGGATTCTGGTTCCTTCTCTGACTTGGAAGGAAGTCTCATACAGGAGCACAAGGTCAACCTGCTCTGAGGTCTGTCAGGAAAGATGTCCATTATCATCCTTAGTCCCCCTCTCCCGTCCTGTTCCCATGTCCGTTCATGTCCCCCTGTTCTGTCCTGTCCTGTTCCCCTGTCCTGTGTCCATGTCCACACTTGTTCTCACCTCTCCTTGCACTTAGTTATTTTTACTGATCTAATTTAGAGAATGTCCCAATCCTCTTAGTGTCTTGCCCTGTCAGCGCTTCACTAAGTGAATTAGACAGGATTACAGTCTCTCTCTCTCTCTCTCTCTCTCTCTCTCTCTCTCCTCCTATCTCTCTCTCTTCTCTATGGTGTCACTGTCTCTCCAGTCTTTCTTCCTCTCCATCTCCATGTAAATGATTCTCTTGACATCTTTCTCTCTGTTGGCAGGATTACTGTCGTTCTCTTTCCAGATGACAAATTGGTTCCACCATTACCCATGACAGCTGCCCTCGAAGCCCAGTGCATCCTGGGAAAAAGGATCTTTAATTAAACTTTGACCTGTAGTACATAAATGAGGGACGAGAACAAGGCCTACATATAGACAGGAACAAGAGTGGACAAAAAATTTATTAGACAAAAATATGAGGAAAACTAGACAGAATAACTGAAAATCACAGTAAAATACTTTTCATCCCTATCATGTTTTCATAAAGTATAGTGTTTCCTGGGTCTTCATGGCAATGCTGGCAGTATTTGGAGTGTGACTTCTTCAAGTAGCCTGTCCCAGTCCTGCCAGGCCCTGCTGTGCCAGTCTCTCACAGACTAATCTGGAGAGTCTGGCTCAGAGGAATTCAATGGGTTATAGTAACTAGTCCTAGTCCATTTAGGATTTCTACCTCACCTAAATGGTACGTCTGACAACATATCGCAGATAGTGACTTCTGTTGTGGACCTGTCTTTGTTATAGATTTTGACTGCTGTTATGAAGCTGTCTTTGTTATAGATTTAGACTGCTGTTATAAACCTGTCTTTGTTATAGATTTAGACTACTGTTGTGAACCTGTCTTTGTTATAGATTTAGACTGGTTGTGAACCTGACATTATTACAGATTTAGACTGCTGTTATGAACCTGTCTTTGTTATAGATTTTGACTGCTGTTATGAACCTGTCTTTGTTATAGATTTAGACTGCTGTTATGAACCTGTCTTTGTTATAGATTTAGACTGCTGTTATGAACCTGTCTTTGTTATAGATTTAGACTGCTGTTATGAACCTGTCTATGTTATAGATTTAGACTGCTGTTGTGAACCTGTCTTTGTTATAGATTTAGACTGCTGTTATGAACCTGTCTTTGTTATAGATTTAGACTGGTTGTGAACCTGTCTTTGTTATAGATTTAGACTGCTGTTGTGAACCTGTCTTTGTTATAGATTTAGACTGCTGTTGTGAACCTGTCTTTGTTATAGATTTAGACTGCTGTTATGAACCTGTCTTTGTTATAGATTTAGACTGGTTGTGAACCTGTCTTTGTTATAGATTTAGACTGCTGTTATGAACCTGTCTTTGTTATAGATTTAGACTGCTGTTATGAACCTGTCTTTGTTATAGATTTAGACTGCTGTTATAAACCTGTCTTTGTTATAGATTTAGACTGCTGTTATGAACCTGTCTTTGTTATAGATTTAGACTGCTGTTGTGAACCTGTCTTTGTTATAGATTTAGACTGCTGTTATGAACCTGTCTTTGTTATAGATTTAGACTGGTTGTGAACCTGTTTTTGTTATAGATTTAGACTGCTGTTATGAACCTGTCTTTGTTATAGATTTAGACTGCTGTTATGAACCTGTCTTTGTTATAGATTTAGACTGGTTGTGAACCTGTCTTTGTTATAGATTTAGACTGCTGTTGTGAACCTGTCTTTGTTATAGATTTAGACTGCTGTTATGAACCTGTCTTTGTTATAGATTTAGACTGGTTGTGAACCTGTCTTTGTTATAGATTTAGACTGCTGTTATGAACCTGTCTTTGTTATAGATTTAGACTGCTGTTATGAACCTGTCTTTGTTATAGATTTAGACTGCTGTTATAAACCTGTCTTTGTTATAGATTTAGACTGCTGTTAAGAACCTGTCTTTGTTATAGATTTAGACTGCTGTTGTGAACCTGTCTTTGTTATAGATTTAGACTGCTGTTATGAACCTGTCTTTGTTATAGATTTAGACTGGTTGTGAACCTGTTTTTGTTATAGATTTAGACTGCTGTTATGAACCTGTCTTTGTTATAGATTTAGACTGCTTTTATGAACCTGTCTTTGTTATAGATTTAGACTGCTGTTATGAACCTGTCTTTGTTATAGATTTTGACTGCTGTTATGAACCTGTCTTTGTTATAGATTTAGACTGCTGTTATGAACCTGTCTTTGTTATAGATTTAGACTGCTGTTCTGAACCTGTCTTTGTTATAGATTTAGACTGCTGTTGTGAACCTGTCTTTGTTATAGATTTAGACTGCTGTTATGAACCTGTCTTTGTTATAGATTTAGACTGCTGTTATGAACCTGTCTTTGTTATAGATTTAGACTGCTTTTATGAACCTGTCTTTGTTATAGATTTAGACTGCTGTTGTGAACCTGTCTTTGTTATAGATTTAGACTGCTGTTATGAACCTGTCTTTGTTATAGATTTAGACTGCTGTTATGAACCTGTCTTTGTTATAGATTTAGACTGCTGTTGTGAACCTGTCTTTGTTATAGATTTAGACTGCTGTTATGAACCTGTCTTTGTTATAGATTTAGACTGCTGTTATGAACCTGTCTTTGTTATAGATTTAGACTGCTGTTATGAACCTGTCTTTGTTATAGATTTAGACTGCTGTTATGAACCTGTCTTTGTTATAGATTTAGACTGCTGTTGTGAACCTGTCTTTGTTATAGATTTAGACTGCTGTTGTGAACCTGTCTTTGTTATAGATTTAGACTGCTGTTATGAACCTGTCTTTGTTATAGATTTAGACTGCTGTTATGAACCTGTCTTTATTATAGATTTAGACTACTGTTATGAACCTGTCTTTATTATAGATTTAGACTGCTTTCATGAACCTGTCTTTATTATAGATTTAGACTGCTGTTGTGAACCTGTCTTTGTTATAGATTTAGACTGCTGTTATGAACCTGTCTTTATTATAGATTTAGACTACTGTTATGAACCTGTCTTTGCTATATCTTTTTATACGATTTTTATATATTTTCTTCGCATATCTTTTTATATATTTTTTCCAAAATTCAACTTCAAAACACTCTCCTGCAACCCGCCTCACCCAATGTGGTGCGAATCTTTTTTATATTTTCAAGTAGTATCCACCTCGAGTCCGGAATCACCCAACAAATGCTAGCTAACTTCACTAGCTACTAGCTAACGTTAGTATTTAGCTTACCACAGATGGGCTGTGTACAGCTGCAGTGATCGGTAAGCTGCTCTGACAGCTGACGCTTAAGTTAGTGAGGGAGATATAAGTCTCCAGCTTCAGTGATTTTTGCAATTTGTTCCAGTCATTGGCAGCAGAGAACTGGAAGGAAAGGAGGCCAAGGAGGTGTTGGCTTTGGGGATGACCAGTGAAATATACCTGCTGGAGCGCGTGCTACGGGTGGGTGTTGCTATGGTGAACAGAGAGCTTAGATAAGGCGGAGGTTTACCTAGTGAAGACTTATTGATGACCTGGAGCCAGTGGGTTTGGCGACGAAAATGTAGCGAGGTCCATCCAACAAGAGCATACAGGTCGCAGTGGTGGGTAGAATATGGGGCTTTGGTGTCAAAACGGATGGCACTGTGATAGACTGCATCCAATTTTCTGAGTAGAGTGTTGGAGGCTATTTTGTAAATGACATCACCGAAGTCAAGGATCGGTAGGATAGTCAGTTTTACGAGGGTATGTTTGGCAGCATGAGTGAAGGAGGCTTTGTTGCAAAATAGGAAGCCGATTCTAGATTTAACTTTGGATGCTTAATGTGAGTCTGGAAGGAGAGTTTACAGTCTAGCCAGACACCTAGGTATTTGTAGTTGTCCACATATTCTAAGTCAGAACCGTCTAGAGTAGTGATGCTAGTCGGGCGGGCGGGTGCGGGCAGCGATCGGTTGATGAGCATGCATTTCGTTTTACTAGCATTTAAGAGCAGTTGGAGGCCACGGAAGGAGTGGTGTATGGCGTTGAAGCTCATTTGGAGGTTTGTTAAAAGTGTCCAAAGAAGGGCCAGAATGGTGTCGTCTGCGTAGAGGTGGATCAAAGATTCACCCACAGCAAGAGCGACATCATTGATATATACAGAGAAAAGAGTCGGCCTGAGAATTGAACCCTGTGGCACCCCCATAGAGACTGCCAGAGGTCCGGACAACGGGCCTTCTGATTTGACACACTGAACTCTATCTGAGAAGTAGTTAGTGAACCAGGCGAGGCAGTCATTAGAGAAACCAAGGCTGTTGAGTCTGCCGATAAGAATACGGTGATTGACAGAGTCGAATGCCTTGGCCAGGTCGATGTAGACAACTGCACAGTACTGTCTTTTATCGATGGTGGTTATGATGTCGTTTAGGACCTTGAGCGTGGCTGAGGTGCAACCGTGACCAGCTCTGAAACCAGATTGCATAGCGGAGAAAGTACGGTGGGATTCGAAATGGTCGGTGATCTGTTTGTTCACTTGGCTTTCGAAGACTTTCGAATGGCAGGGCAGGATGGATTTAGGTCTGTAACAGTTTGGGTCTAGAGTGTCTCCCCATTTGAAGAGGGGGATGACCGCGGCCGCTTTCCAATCTTTAGGAATCTCAGACGATACGATAGAGAGGTTGAACAGACTAGTAATAGGGGTTACAACAATGGCAGCAGATAATTTTAAGAAGAGAGGGTCCAGATTGTCTAGCCCAGCTGATTTGTAGGGATCCAGATTTTGCAGCTCTTTCAGAACATCAGCTGTCTGGATTTGGGTGAAGGAGAAGCGGGGGGCTTGGGCCAGTTGCTGCGGGGGTGCAGAGCTGTTGGGATAGCTAGGTGGAAAGCATGGCCAGCTGTAGAGAAATGCTTATTGAAATGATCAGTGGTGACAGTGTTTCCTAGTCTCAGTGCAGTGGGCAGCTGGGATGAGGTGTTAGGAAGCTGCTATCACTGACTGTTATCATCATCGACCATCAATAACAAGTCACCAGACATCATCTCCTGAGAGATGGAGGGTGGAATGGAGAGGGAAGGGAAAGAACAGTGCAACAAACAGGCGGAGGTGACTGCCCATTTGGTTTGATAAACAAAAACAAAGTTATACAATGAATACATGAGAGTGGTCAACAGAGGAACAGAATAGACAAATAGAGACAGTGGAGTGATCTCCACAGCAGTCAACAAATCCTTTGACTGTGACCCCATTCCTGTGGGTCACGTATCCTTCCTCTTCACTTATGTCGCCATTAGAACACCATTATCCTAGTCATTATCTATCCGCTGATAATGAATTATTGTTAGAACTCTAACAGAAGTCAACTGCATGGCCACACACAAACTTCACTTTAACAAAAGTAATAGAAATGGAATTTAAGATGCTTGCTTTGTACAATCCCCTGTTTTACGTTAAGCTCTCTACTGTACATTTTCTGGACTTGTTTCTCTCCCCTTCGCCCTTCTTCCCTCTGGCCCTCTTTTTTCTTAATGCCTCTCTCTCTCTCTCTCTCTCTCTCTCTCTCTCTCTCTCTCTACCCTCTGAACCCCCCTCATCCCTCCACTTCTCCATCACTTTCAGTAATTCCACCACTCTCCCAGCATCCTAATCCAGCGCTGACCTCAATCCAGTGATGTAATGGGTCATGTGACGCTGGCGTGGGGAACAGGGGAGGTAAAGTGGGGAAACATGTCTTAATCTGTGCTGCCGGGACGCGGTGACCAATCACAGATGGCCAGGCGGGGGGTTGTATTGTAAATATCAGAGAGGACCTTTTGGAACTTCCAGTCAACATGTTTATTCATGATGACTCCAATTATTCCATGAGACTCATTGTGTCTGTTGATTTTCAATAACAAAGACAACTGTCAGGGTTAGAAAAACAAGTACAGCCACGGTTTTCAGAACAACTACAGTAAAATGTTGGCAGAATACACAAAGATAATTACCAACTATACTAAGCTTGTCCTGTATAGGCCTTTTGATATGTTTTTACCACACGCCCGATCACAAATGGAGAAATGTTCAATAATGACTTACTGGTCAATGGCTTACTGGCACTTTGAATGGCATGAGATGACTGACTAGTCAAGCCATTATAAAAGAGAAAAACAGTTGCAGAGACAATATACTTGTATAGAGCAAATTCAGGCTACAGTGGTGTTTGCACCTCAAACACATTCTCATGTTATAAAACTAGTCACAAACAATGGGCTGTCAATACTATTAGACCGATGAGGGCCATGTTGTATTTAGGTGCTATAACAACAGCAGTCAGTTGGGGGAGACCTAGAGCAGAGAAGAATGACACAGTGAGGTGGTGCCAGCTGAAACCTCTGGCACGTGTCCAACCCACTCCCTCCCCTCTGGCCTGGCCTACTACTGGAACAGTGAGACCTGAGGAACACATGGTCCGGGAGCCAGTGTGAGGGCCAGTGTGAGTCCTGAACAATAACTCTGTTACTGTAGTCATATTCCAGCACGTCTGATGACCATATTCAATCAAACCCGCAATAACAATGTTGACAGTGTATTTGTGCGCACACACACACACACGCACCAACACACAGACGCGCACATACACACACGTCTATTTTTAAATTGGGGGGAGCTTACCTGATTGGTAGTAGTAGTAGTAGTAGTAGTAGTAGTAGTAGTAGTAGTAGTAGTAGTAGTAGTAGTAGTAATAGTAGTATTATTAGTAGTAGTAATATTAGTAGTAGCTGTAGTAGTTGTAGTAGTAGTAGTTGTTGTAATAGAAGTAGTAGTAGTAGTAGTAGTAATAGTAGTATTAGTAGTAGTAGTAATAGTAGTAGTAGCTGTAGTAGTTGTAGTAGTAGTAGTAGTAGTAGTAGTGGTAGTAGTAGTAGTAGTGGTAGTGGTAATAGTAGTAGTGGTAGTAATGGTGGTATTATTGGTAGTAGTAATATTAGTAGTGGCTGTAGTGGTTGTAGTGGTAGTAGTTGTTGTATTAAGTAGTAGTAGTAGTGGTAGTAATAGTAGTATTAGTAGTAGTAGTAATAGTAGTAGTAGCTGTAGTAGTTGTAGTAGTAGTAGTAGTAGTTGTAATAGAAGTAGTAGTAGTACTAGTAGTAGTAAGAATAGTAGTAGGAATAGTAGTAGTAGTAGTAGTAATAGTAGTAGTTGTAGTAATAGTAATAGTAGTAGTAGTAGTTGTAGTAGTATTAATAGTAGTAGTAGTTGTAGTAGTAGAAGTTGTAATATCAGTAGTAGTAATAGTAGTCGTTGTAATAGTAGTAGTTGTAATATCAGTAGTAATAATAGTAGTCGTTGTAATAATAGTAGTAGTAGTAGTAGTAGTAGTAATAGTAGTATTAGTAGTTGTAGTGGGAGTAGTAATAGTAGTAGTTGTTGTAGTAGTAGTAGTTGTAGTAGTAGAAGTTGTAATATCAGTAGTAGTAATAGTAGTCGTTGTAATAGTAGTAGTAGTAGTTGTAATATCAGTAGTAATAATGGTAGTGGATTGTAATAATAGTAGTAGTGGTTGTGGTAGTAGTAATAGTAGTATTAGTAGTTGTAGTAGGAGTAGTAATAGTAGTAGTTGTTGTAGTAGTAGCAATAGTAGTGATATTAGTAGTAGTAGTAGTAGCAGTAATAGTAGTAGTAGTAGTTGTAATATCAGTGGTAGTAATGGTGGTCGTTGTAATAGTAGTAGTGGTTGTGGTAGTGGAATAGTGGTTGTGGTTGTAGTAGTAGTAATGGTAGCAGTGGTATTGGTGGTTGTGGTAGGAGTAGTAATGGTGGTGATGTTGGTGGTAGTAGTAGTAGTAGTTGTAGTAAAAGTAATAGTAGTAGTAGTAATAGTAGTAGTAGTATTAGTAGTTGTAGTAGGAGTAGTAATAGTAGTGATATTAGTAGTAGTAGTAGCAGTAATACTAGTAGTAGTAGTTGTAGTAGTAGTAGTTGTAATATCAGTAGTAGTAATAGTAGTCGTTGTAGTAGTAGTAGTGGTAGTGGTAGTAGTAGTGGTAGTGGTGGTTGTGGTAGTAGTAATGGTAGTGATGTTAGTAGTGGTAGTAGTAGTGGCAGTAATGGTAGTGGTTGTTGTAGTAGTAGTGGTTGTAATGGCGGTGGTAGTAATGGCGGTCGTTGTAATGGTGGTGGTAGTAGTGGTAGTAGTGGTGGTAGTGGTAGTAGTGGTGGTAGTAGCAATGGTGGTGGTAGTGGTAGTGGCAATGGTGGTAGTGGTAGTAGTAGTAGTAGTAGTAGTAGTAGTAGTAGTAGTAGTAGTTGTAGTAGTAGTAATAGTAGTGATATTAGTAGTAGTAGTAGTAGTAGCAGTAATAGTAGTAGTTGTTGTAGTAGTAGTAGTTGTAATAGCAGTAGTAGTAATAGCAGTCGTTGTAATAGTAGTAGTAGAAGTAGTAGTAGTAGTAGTAGTAGTAGTAGTAGCAATAGTGGTAGTAGTAGTAGTAGTAGTAGTAGCAATAGTAGTAATAGTGTGTGACATTTTAGTGTATATGTCAATACTCTCTTAACTATACTCTAATTGATTCTAGGTAAGAATAAGGCCAGTCATAAAGTATGATAATAATATATGCAGAATAATGTAGACTCCAGAATCAGGATGCGTCCCAAATGGCACCCTATTCCCTGTAAAGTGAACTACTTTTGACGAGAGCCCTATGGACCCTGTCCAAAAGTAGTACACTATATAGGGAATAGGGTGCCGTTTGGACACGACCATGGTTGTTGTGGGGCCAGGTTGTGCTGTTGCTCGTGGCTGAACAAGGTTAATCTCCTGCCCCCTACCCCCTCATCTCTTTGTGCACTACGCCGTACTAATCTCTCCATGCCTCTGTGCTGCTCTAATCTGCCCCCTCCCCACCCCCACAGTCTCTGGCACTGCTCTGATAATCTCGCTGTATCTCCTCCCCTCCTCTCTCTCCCTGGTCCCTCACTCCCCCCACCTGTTCTGCTGCTGGTGGAAGCAGTGCTCTGCTAATCTGGGGTCTGTCCGTCAGCACTTTGAGAGGCAGACAGACAGGGCTGTAATCCCCAGAGTGGCACAGATGGAGCGGCACTATGCAGACCTTGGGGAAGGTGAATACAAACACACACACGCTGCGCCCTGTTTCAGATCCACTAGGTCGACAGAGACCAACACAGTACTACCAGACACACACAGACAGTGTGCTCACACCTGCTCCGGATACTGGTGAATTCTGTTTGTCCCAGTGCCATCCAGATGTACAGGAGACATGCTGTTCCCAACCTCTCTGGAATATCAAGAAAACATGCTACGGTTAATTACAGGAACTATGACCAGGCCTACATCCTGTAACAAACCTTCACAGGTAGTGGGTGGCAGGTAGCCTAGCGGTTAGGAGCGTTGGGCCAGTAAATGAGAGGTCACTGGTTTGAATCCATGAGCCGACTAGGTGAAAACTTGCAGATGTACCCTAGAGCAAAGCACTTAACACAATTGCTCTGGATAAGATAAATGACTAAAATGTGAAAAATAAATAAACACGCAGTCCCTAATCCTCCAGTCTGATTTTATAACTAAATTATTTCGACTAGTAGAAAGAGGAGGAAAGGAGCGCTGCTAAGGTATACAATAGTAAATGTTGGTAGACAGAAGGTGCTCTTTGGTAAACGGGGTGAATTGGTCACCAAAAAAGAAAGAAGGACCAAGGCACTCTTCATATAATTAATTAAAACGCCTTTATTAGTAACGCATGTTCAATAGAAACAACGTTTTTTTTTAAACGACGCGTTTCGGCGGCATGGCCTTCGTTCTATTGTTGACTCCATACTAATAAAGGCATTTTAATTAATTATATGAAAAGTGCCTTGGTCCTTCTTTCTTTTTTATTTTTTGATGATAAATTATTATGACGTTTGCTTTTCTTCTGTTAGAATAAAATCGAGCGAATATTACAAGTTTACTGTAATCTGCCACGTACACTGTTTCACACAAGTGTCTTAATGAATGGTATACTACATGTACTCTACTTTAGACATAGGCTGTAGTGTGTTGGTGTACTATTACTGTGGTAAGCTGAGTAAAGGCCTTAGATGTACTGTAGTGTAAATGATCTGGGTTTTGATGTGAGGGTGCTCAGGTGAGATAACCATGATGATCTGTGTAGATGTAATCTACTGTACTACAGCGGGCTGCAGTTACTACCTGTCTGTCTGGACATGCCCAGATAAATACAGTGCAACACATGGCCTAGCGGTTAAGAGTGTTGTAACAGAAGGGTCGCTGGTTCGAATCCCCAAACAGGAAAGGTGGGAAATGTTGCTGTTCTGCCTTTGAGCAAGGCACTGCTCCCCAGGTTGTCGATTAAGACAGCCCCTGCACCTCTCTGATTCAGAGGGGTTGGGATAAATGCATTATTTTGAGCAACTGACTAGGTATCCCCTTTTCCCAATGAATCCAAAACCTATTTTCAAAGAACAGACCCATAACCTGTTGCATTTTCCCTTTGGATTACAGTAGCCTAATATAAACAGTGGCATCCTGAAGCCTTAAATGCCCACACAACGTAATAAAGGCCATCCCATTTCCTTTTTAGCACAACAATCCAAAACAGTCCAGACAGTTTGCGTGGTACAATTGTTTCAGACTGTACAGGTCCTTACTTTCATTTAAATTCAGTTAATTCAGGAAGTTAACTGAAATTCCAATTCCAATTTGGGTATGTGCTCTATAAAATTAAGTTAATTTACTGAATTGCCTGAATTTAAATGGAATTGACCCTGGATACTAGGTTGACTGACTCATTGCACTATTCAACCTTTAGTTTTTACAGTATGTGTTTTCATAAATTAAATCTGGAGTGCCAGAGAGCGCTCCGAGTGTGTTCTGAAAGTTCGTAAAATCAGAGCTGTTGTCAGATTGTCAGTTCGTAAATTCAGAGCGGTTCGCTCTCGGAGCGTTCAGAGCCACACTGGACTCTCTGGCCGAGGAGTCGGGTTGATCCGAGCGCGTTCAGAGCCACACTGGACTCTCTGCTCGAGGAGTCGGGTTGATCCGAGCGCGTTCAGAGCCACACTGGACTCTCTGCTCGAGGAGTCGGGTTGATCCGAGCGTTCTGTCCTAACAACAGCAGTCAAGCACCCAAGCTAACTGGCTAACATTTTCCTCACCCTAGCAGAGCTGGTTAGGCTGTTTTCATGTTATCCAGAGCGTTGGTGACTGTAACTGTGCTGCTGGCAACAATTTAAATACACTTTTTTTGCCGACGTTTACTGATACCCGGTCACATTCAACGGGCGTTGACCATATTCAATTTGTGTTGAGCGTTTGTAAATTCATCAGTTATTCTGCGCAGTGGCACACTAGCCAGAGAGAATTTACGAACGGGCCCAGTGTTGTGTCACGTGTTGTGACGGTGTTGTGGCCGGGAGGCCCATTCAAAACAACAGGATTAGAATTGTGTCTGATTCGATGTTTGTTTGTGTCTGTATGTTTTACTGTGATTAATATAGCTGAGGCTGGCTTTATCCCAGGGTTTTAATCATCTACAACGGAGGATGGCAATTGCACTGTCAGAGTGGGGGAGATTGGTGATGATGTTTGGGTCTATCAGAATATCGTAGTGCTATATTGTACGGAATAATCATTTTTATCAGACAAGGTCTACGTCCGAAATGCTACCCATATCTATAGGGCTCTGGTGAAAAGCAGTGCACTACATAGGGAATCGTATTCTACCATTAATAAACCTAAATTATAAAGCACACATAAATGTATCATGGCATTATCAACATGCAAAAAAAATACATTGACATGGCTATATGAAGTACCAACGAGGCACATGTGCTGTGCTGTGCTGAAGTGGCAGCGAGGCCGCAAGGGGTAGGATATCACAAGTTAAGCAACATCGCCATCCACTGGTTATCTGGTGTAATTGTGAACTGAATTCCTCTTTCACTGATATCTGCTGAAACTCTGATCATTATCTCAATAGCACCATCTACTGGCCCAGTACTGAAGTGTAGCCTCTTCTACAGTGTGATTCAGAGGGAAAGCGTGTGGAACAGAGAAGTGAGGTCATGGTCAGTGGGAGAATTGGAATAGAATGTGTGTCACTCATTTGTGCATGGATTATTGTTTGATGTCTGGGCCCATATTCCCAAAGTGTCGAGTGCTGATCGGGATCAGGTCCCCGCTCTTTTTCATTATGATTTAAAAGGCCAAACCAATCCTAGATCAGGACATGTATGCTCAAAGCGTCTCCTAGTAGAAGATTGGTCGGAAGTGCTGAGAATAGAGACATTTTACACCTACTCTTATGGGTAAAAATATAAGCTATGCATGAAGCCTCTTTCGTCATAAGAGTCCCACCTAGTCAACAGATATTTAGGACACCTCATGATACCAGTTAAAAGTTACAAGCAGGTTTCTTGATAATAGAAAAATGCAGTGAGTCAGTGCTTCCGGCACCACATGCAATTGCTTTGGAGTAGTTCGAATGTTTTGATATTTCTATATAATCAATCTATAAATAATCTAGACCTACGGATACACACAACTGTATCTCCTGCACTTATGACAATGACTTCACATGAGGACGATTTCACATGATATGCCTAATGCCTAAATACTTATAACCACTAGGCTAATCAATAATCAAGTTTTTCTTTTGATTGTTTTATTAACCTACATCATGTTGAATCAAGTTATCCCTTTAAAGAGCAATATCACATTGTTTCAAAATATGCCTAAATTGGCATTGACTATAAGTTGGGCAACTGAAGCCATCTAGGGCCTATGTTAACTTTGATTGAGTTCGATGAAAATGAAAGACCTTTCAAACGTTTTATGCAACATTATCGGCAAGTGACTTGATGCCTAGTGTACCAAAGCGATTAGGAGTTGTTAAACAGGAGTGATGAGTGTGTTGATATAATGGTAATATTATCAAAATTCCACTTTTTACAACCATCAGAATTTGTTTAAAAAAAAAGAATTATGAATGCTATTAGGCAAGGATTAAAAGTAGGCAAAGTGATCGCATCAGGCGAAAATGATATAGTTTTACCATTGCAACATTTGATGGTTGTCTGAAACATGCTATAGAGTTCACAGCTGGCGATGCCTCATCACCAACGGTTATTCCCCATCATATGCAACAATGTCAATGAGCGTCATCACTATCTTTCCTTTGTGGTACCTCAAACTGTTGTGATTACCAGCTGAGATAAACTTTTATGAATGGATTTTACTCCTGGCTCAGAAATTGACTTCCTTGCTCAGAGATTGTCTGAGCAGTGTCTTATCATCATCCTAAAACCTGCTCTGAGCTGGGAGTTGTTTTGTGTTAAAAGATGTTTTAACATGATTCCTAGGACCTTTACTGAGACGCTTTGGGGATACGGCCCCGGAACCCCTACTCTAAGACATGTTGTGAATATGGACCCAGGACTCCAGTTACATGTATCGAATCAGACAAATACAAAAGGTTAAGCACTACTGTCTTTTGTGATTCTACAGAAAACATCTATGCATATCAGAATAAAAAAGGGATATTAGTGTTCTTTTGTTTTACTTGATGTGTTTTATTCTGTTAGACAGTGTTTCTGTAGCAGGTGATAGATGACATGAGCATTCCATTTGGTGGTCATAAACAATGAGGTTCAGTGAGATACAGAAAATAAATAGGATGGATGAAACGATCCACACGATCAAACCATTCCAACAACAACCGTAGTCTAGTTACGGCCTGGCTGTATGTCCTAGGAGCTTTGATATGCAGACTGAAGGTGAAAATCAACCTGTGCAGATGTAAATAGCTGGAAAGTAGAAAAAGATCATAGTATTGTTTAAGATGGGCCCTTCTGCAACAGCAGTCTGAAATAGATCTACTGCAGTAGTATTAATGTCCTATTACTGAACCACTAAGTTAGTCTGTTAGTTAGTCAGCCTGATCTACTGTATGTGGATGGCTGCACCTCTACTCCCGCTCAGCAATGGCCACCAGGTGGGTGTCGATCTCTGTCTCAGAGAGTGTCCTGTGAGGGGGAAGACGAGAAGATGAGAGTGGATGTTAGAACCAGGCTTGGGGAGAGAGAAAGAGAGAAGGATAGATTAATTGACTATTGATCATTTGTCTGTTGTTCCCTCGTCTAAAAACTTGAACATTACCATATGATTATACGGAAAAACACAGTGATGACGAAATGCAGTTACTGTGATAGTATAGTACCTGAACTTGGGGCTTTCCTTAGTCACCACACCCACTTCAATTTCACTGGGTTTGAAGTCCATGGACAGAATAGAAGAGAGACAGGAGATGGCCAACTATAGGAGGAGAGGGAAAGGAACAGAGAGAGAGAGAGAGAGACTGAATACTGTACAGACTTTCACTTTTTGCCAGATGTTTCCATGAGTATCCAGGTGCATCCGTCAACCTACCTCCACAGTCATCTCATATGACAGCTCGGGCCTCTTCTTCAGTTTCTTCTCCAGGTAGCTGTTAGCCTCTGTCTGCTTGGCCCCTACGCTAGTGGCCCTGAAGCCACAAAAGTAGCCTGCCGGGTCACACTTATACAGCATGGGACCCAGCTGGGGGTCTATGGCCACAAAGATCATACCTGTAGACATGGGGAGGAGACAGTTATGGGTCTGTGTCCTCTGTGTGGGAGTTAGGACTCACCTACTGCACTTACCGTTTTTTTCAATCACTTTGTGCCATTTTCACAACTCTAAGCACAAACATCTAAACAGATCATCAAAATGGCTCATGTTTCAAAACTCTAAGCACATTTTTAGTTAACTGAGTGCAGCAAACAAATTCACATTGTTTTGTTCACTGCACCAAATCACTCTTTCAATGTGGATACATATTCGATCTACTGAACAAAAATATAAACGCAACATGTAAAGTGTTGGTCCCATGTTTCATGAGCTGAAATAAAAGATCCCAGAAATGTTCCATATGCATAATAAGCTTATTTCTCTAAAATGTTGTGCACAAATTTGTTTACATCCCTGTTAGTGAGAATGTTTCCTTTGCCAAGATAATCCATCCACCTGACAGATGTGGCATATCAAGAAGCTGATTAAACAGTATGATCATTACATAGGTGCACCTTGTGTTGGGGACAATAAAAGGCCACTCTAAAATGTGCAGTTTTGTCACACAACACAATGCCACAGATGTCTCAAGTTTTGAGGGAGTGTGCAATTGACTGAAATCCATAGATTAGGGCCTAATGAATTTATTTAAATTGACTGATTTCCTTATATGAACTGTAACTCAGTAAAATAGTAGAAATTGTTGCATGTTACGTTTATATTTTTGTTCAGTATAAGTATCTGCGTTTTAAAATGCAACATTCACTTTATGTTTGATATGATTTTCTTATCATTTGTTAAAAATACAATTAACTACTACTTAATAAAACTGCTCAAAGCGGATAACTACTGAACAAAAATGATGTAGTGCCTAGTTAATGTATATAGTTTGATAACTGCTGAACACTGTAGAATTCTACATTTTTTTTTGTATAAATGTATCAATTTGACATCAATTTATGTTGTAAGGTAAAACCAAATCATATATGGATGTAGCTGTAAATACTACATCATCATTCTCCATCAGCCAGTGTGCCCTAATAGAACAAAGTGGAAAGAGTCACTCTATGTGCTACCATTTGGAATGATAGTGTAGTGAATGAATGGAGAGGCAGAGGAAAGGGAGACAGGGTGACAGGAGAACACCACTCACAGCATCCCAGAGGTCTCATCTCAGCATTCTGTGTATAGACCTGGGAAATGTCCGCCATTCTCCGACACAACATGTCTGCTGTGATGTCATAGCCAAACTTGTACTTCCATTCGGCGGCCTCCACTCGTGCCCTGTGCACCTGGGATCGACTGTCCGCTGAGGGGGAGAGGAAGACAGGGTAAAAGGATGTGTGTGTGTGTGTGTGTGTGTGTGTGAGATGTCGTCTGTGCCATTATACACACCATTGTGTCCTGTCATCACACATCCAATGCGTGGGGTAAGTGGGTACATGTTTGGTCAGAGTGGCAGAATCCAGCAGCTTGTCCTGTGTTATAATGACAGGGTCACATATATGCATACATATAGTAGACGATACCTCATTGTTGTTAGCAATATTGGGTTGGTTCCACAATCTCAGCTTTCCTTGGACAAGCTTTAACAAATCCGTGGCGTGCGCCCTGTCAGCAGAAACGCTCGAGACACCATTCTGTCACGCTTCACTGTTCATGACTGACTCTTTTTCTCAAGCCAGATATCGGCATTCTTTTTCTAATTTGGATGAAGTCAAAGACAACTAATAAAGAACCTCCTGGTACATGGAGCTAAGGACCGACGCTAAATATCTTACCGGCACTTTCTTCTGTGTGACCACCACAGCACAGTCTGTCCCCCGCACGCCCAGTGATGTCAACCCACCCTGCGCGATGGCTTTGAAGGCATACTCTGAGGAGCAACACATGAGAACATGAGATTATACTTATTAAATATAGGCCTACTTTTAAAAGCTGCATGGGGTTAACAGGGGACTTGGAATACTATAGGTCTAAAGGTGCTCTTGGGAAAGTCTCAAACATTTGTAGATTGCATTATTAACGAACATATTATACCACAGACAAGAAAAGCACATTTAAAACATTCGTCCCCCGCCCCCCACATATTCTATGTGAAATACACAATCACTATATGTTTATAATCACAATATACTACACTTTTGGCCTATGGAGATGCTCATCATCGGATACAGCTAACATATTCCCTATATTGCCCAACATATTCACAGCGCGAATATCTTACAATTTAGATTATATAGAACGATACCTATACAGAGGCTAGACTAGCCTAGGTCATCCGCTGCATGAAACAAAAGTGGAGGAATGAAGCAACATATCTCACCGACTTGATAGAGGCGGCCCTCGGGAGAAAAAATCGTGATGTGACGATCAAATCCAGCATTCGAACCACGGGACATTGCTTTGCTTCAAATGATGGTCACCTGAAGTGAACTTTCGGCGAGATACCTGTTACCTTTTCTGCAGTAGCCTAATAACCATATAGGACTATATTCACCGTTTTTTTCTGTTGCAGTAAAAAAAGAAGATCACTCTACAATAGAGCGCAGACGATGATAAAGATGTTTGTGGAGCTTCCCGGAGTTTTACTTTCTCTTTCTTTTTTCAATGAATCATGAGAAGGTTGGCACATGTGTGTTGTGAACAACATTAGCGTGAGCAACAAAAGTGGACTCGGCGGTTTGCCTTCAAAATAATAGTCCCGAATTGAAACTAAAGCAAACGAATAATAATTGTAGAATCATGCCACAATTGGACTAAAATGCTAAACAAGGTTGGAATGTTGCTATACAAATTCAACAAAAGTTAATAATGAGTTAATTTTACCAAAATGTAACATTTGGTTGAAATCGCACTGTGGATATATTAGACTTCAGAATTGCTTTGGGGGCATACTTCCATTCCAATGTACAGCCTAACCTATGGATCTTATGTCCATGAAATGGAACAGCTATGCCAGTCAATATGATGCAAAACGCAGAATCATAAGATGCACAATGCATCATACCTGCTGTATTTCTGTATTTTGAAAGTGATATATCTTAAAAACTTGATTGCTCTCATGGAAAACAGTTTGGGGGACTATATCAACAATAGACCAATGAAACAAATACCAAAATATAGTTTTGGGGTGGATTTTCCTTTAAATTCCTTCAATAATGATGCTAATATTTGTGTACACTCTACATAGTTGTGTTTTGTGAGTGTCACTGAGTAGGCTGACACCCCATTTCATGGACCCAAGATCCTTAGGTAAGGCTGTACATTGCAAAGTAAGTATGCCCCAATGCAATTCTGAAGTCTAATACATCCATATTGTGATTTCAGCATATTTCAACAAATTAACAAATTATTATCATTTGTTGAATTTCTATAACAACATTTCAACTTTGTTTAGCATTATCTAGTCCAGTTGTGGCATGATTCCACAATTTGTACCCATTTGCATGGTTCATTTGGTGACTTTTATTTTGAAGGCGAACCGCATTTTTGTACTTTTGTTGCTCACGGTAATGTTGTTAACAGCACACTGGTAAGGCTGTAATATATAATTTGATCGCAATAAGGAAGTTGTCGGTGGAAGGATATAGGCCTACTGGCAAAATAAATCATAAGAAAATATTTATCTTGTTTAAAAATTATGGTAGGGACCCCTACAGCAATGGTTCCCAAACTTTTTCACTCAGGTCCCCCTTCCAGCATTGGGGAACATCCCCACCCGGGCGCGCGTGTTCGCCAGGTCTATTTCTATGGGCACAAGCACTGTTCATGACACAAACTGTTCACACCCCTCTTGTTGATGGAGAGACTCTTTTGCAAGTTTAACCTTATTTCTTGCCATTCTACATGTTTTGTCATGGGGTGCAGAGAACATTTTGAAGTTTTAAAGCAACATTTCTTGCAATTCTATATATTTTGCCATGTGTAATGTGTATTCATGTGACTTAAACATTACAGCAAAATATATGGGCTAAAAAACGTTAGCTGACATGGGCTAGTTGATCTGGATATTTCTGACAAGTTATAAATAGCTCTAAGGTCTGCGATGACTGACATGACAAGAGGAAAACTGATGATGCACTACCCAATTTAGAAATTGCACCTTGTGGATTCTACTATTACAACTTTCAAGAGAAAATTGAAAGCTGACTGAGTTCCTTAAAAGCTTTGGAACCACTGCCCTACAGTATATGAAACCTATGCCTACTCCCATTTCATAAAGAAGAGGTATCTCTCTCTCTCTCTCTCTTTCTCACACACGCCCCCAAGTCATCAGTATTGCCTACCCTTTGCACAACCAGCCGAGGCATTGCTCCTCTGCCCAAATGTCTAGGCGCAGGGTAGGTTTCTGTCTGAGTGATAAGAAACGGAGACAAATTAATCTGGTTGCTTTTGCTGAGCTTTGTGCGTAAGTTTAATCTTTGAATTTATGATTTAGCAAACATAATACTACTGTAGGATAAAATGGAGCTTCTCCTACAGCCTTGCTTATATGGGTTCTCCTCAGTGTAACTGTCATAAACTGTCACCTAACATTTTCATTCAACATTGAATCCCCGCTGGTCAGGAGCCACGCTGTTGAGGTGGTTGAGGTAAGTCAATTTCCATTACATTGCGTTATGTTCTCAGGTTTGTGATGGAAGACATGAGAATAGTGTCATTATAAGGTTGCACAAATACAATCTGTAGCCAGGTGAGTAATACATTAGTGTAGCTGGGTAACAAGTTATGCCAGTTGAACAATTTATGCTTTTGTTTGTATGTTAATTTGTGTTACATAGACACACACATTCACACATAAAATAAAGTGTATTGGTTTGTCTAAGTTCCTTCTGTCATTCCTTTGTTTGTCCAAGTTCCTTCTGTCATTCCTTTGTTTGTACTTTTATTACTCCAACTATATCTCCAATTCCCATCATCATCTATCCCCCTCTCTCTCTCTCTCTCTCTCTCTCTCTCTCTCTCTCTCTCTCTCTCTCTCTCTCTCTCTCTCTCTCTCTCTCTCTCTCTCACTACCCCCTCTCTCTCTCTCTTTCTAACACACTCACCTACTCCTTCTCTCCCTGTCTGTCTCTGTCTCTGTCTTGTCAGTTTCAGATGTCTGACATGCCAGTCGTTTCTGTCACTGCCACCTGCAGTCACCTGCTTGGAGCTCCTCTCAAACAGAGGGGAAGAAAGCTTTTGCCTCACAAGTGCATGTCATAGCATTACATTTGAATGTCTACACATCAAGTTGTGCCTGAGGCAGAGGATATTTCATTCACACTTCCTTTTCTCTTCGGATACAGATAGATCTCAGTCAGCCATTGGAGTCTCAAGGACCATTTGCGGTCATTGTACACAAGCTCTCTGATGTCATTGTCAAGGCTGAGTACGACAGCCAATCGCAACAGCTCCTTGACAACTTCCAGGTATGGTAAAATGGCACATTTAATTAGGTACAACAGCGATAACAACATCATATTTTATCATACTGAAGTATATGCTTTTGTTTTAGGGTTATGTGTCCACCCATCCCCATACTGTTCTCCTGGACCCCCTTCCAGCAATGAGCCAGCTACTGGATCGCTTTGCCTCATATCGGATTATGAGCCAGCTCCATAACTCCCTGAGAGGTACAGTACAGTGGCCTCAGTGTCCTTCCTCTAGACATCTATCAAGCCAAGCGCTCTCTCTCCTTATGCTCTTCCTGATCCTGCCCCCCTGTAGACTGGCAAATCAGCAGCCCTCCCTACCTGGAGATCAGCACCAGTGACCTGTCAGTCATCCAGCAGGACGTGGAGAGAAAGGGCCTCAGCTTCCCTCTGAGTCAGTGAGGGACTGTCTACAACCAAACACATAAACATACACCTAATTAATCTCATTGTGTACAGAGCCTTCACACCAGGCAATGGGGATTCAGTTTTTGGCAAACTCCTTTTATCTAATTTATAAGACATTCACGGACGATTTCCCGGACACAGATTCAGCCTAGTCTTGGAATACAGTTTTTCTCGATTGCTTAAACACATTTGCCCACTCTGACATCACATTTTCAAAACAGTTAACACACAGGATAAAACTGAAGCTCAATGGCCAAAAGGACTCATTTTGTTAGCAAAATGCTCTAACACTCACAAAACATTAAAAACATGCAACATAAGCAAATATTTCCATCAAACACCACAACTTGTGGTCAAATTAATTTATTCTTTCAATCAATCATTACACAATGGACAACAAAATACAGCCATCAATATGAAATATGATACTTTACAAACTCAAATGGATACCGGAAAAAAAAAGCTACCAAAGGAAACTTATGGGTGGAAATACCTTTCAAAAAAAATATATATATATTTTATCTTTCACATTTAGTCCATTCGTTCTTGACGATTATGCCACAGGTTCTCATCAACATCGCATTGAATGTTTTCCCTTGCAATGCACCGAGGGAAATATCTCCTTGCATGGTGTATCCATCCCTGGCAGTCCTCTGCACCTATTGCCAGGCAACCAGCATTCATTGCCTCCAGGAGGGGCATCTGCTCATATGGCCGGTGATCATACACCTTCCACCTCCAAGCAGAGAAGAACTCCTCGATTGGGTTCAGAAAAGGCGAGTATGCAGGGAGGAATTGCATCATAATACGAGGCTGTGCTGCAAACCATTCATTCACAAGGCGAGAGTGGTGGAACGCCACATTGTCCCAAATTATGACATACAGAGTCATGCCAGGCCTCAACAGCCCTCTCTCTTCGGGTGGAATCAGTATTTCTTTCAATGCATCAAGAAATGTGATGAGGCGTTCTGTATTGTATGAGCCAATAGTTGGTATGTGGCAAAGGACCCCATCATTGGAGATGGCAGCACACATGGTGATATTGGCACCCCTCTGACCTGGCACTGTGACAGTGGCCCTCTGCCCAATGATGTTCCTCCCGCGTCTCCTCACTTTACAGAGGTTGAAGCCGGCTTCATCCACAAAAATGAATTTGTGATGTGCCCCTTCAGCTTCAAGCTCCATTATTCTCTAAGAAAAAGAGCAAATTCATAAAGCAAATTATTCCAGTCGCATGTAACTATGGTAAACAAGGTATTACAATAAAAAATCTGTACCTGCACATACTGGAATCGTGCCTCCTTTACGATGTCAGAGTTTCTTTGAAATGGAACTCTGTACAGCTGCTTCATTCTGACATGGTTTCGTTTAAGGACTCGATCTATAGTTGCCAAACTCACACTGTTTATATTTCTAAATGCTCCCTGATCTGCAATTACTGCTGCCTGGATGTCACGCAGTCTGATTGCATTGTTTGCCACTACCATATCTACAATGGCAGACTCCTGTTCAATACTAAATATCTTTCCTCTGCCACCAGTGTGTGGTAATGTGTGGATTCTATAAAGTAAAAGCAAAGCATGTCAAAATTGACATTACTGTATGACAGTCACATAAATGGGATTGATAAAACATCTGCATTACTGTAGACACAGTTTGTTCTGCTAACAGGGCAATACAGTAAAGCTGAAATACACAGTGGTATACATTACAGTAACACTGTGAATTACCTGTTCTCATTCCGAAAAAGCCTGACAATAGATGCCACAGTGCTCCGACTCAGAATGGGCTGGACCCTTTGTCCAGCCTCTCTGAAGGACAAGCCATGATTGATGACATGGTCAATAATTGTTGCCCGAATTTCATTTGAAACTTGAGCTCGATTTCGTCCTCTTGCTGCTGCAGCTCCTCCACCACGCATACAAACTCCTCTTCCTCGGGCCCCTCTGCCATGGCCTCTTGGTCTCCTTCCGTGCCTATGGCCTCTAATCCATGCTTGCAAATAGCAACACAGAGGTGGCATCTTTTATAGATGGATGAGGACTGATTGCTGATTGAAGAGTTGTGCAAATGAGTTTCACACAGGTGCATAGAGATTTAGAATTATGCAGGTACTTTCTATCAGCTGTGAATAGATGTTTTCCTTTTGTTCAACACAGTGAATCCAATAGAGTTCGGGGTCTTTCAATGAGATCAGATGTAACTGTTTTGACAAAGGGTGTGAAAAATGTGTGAAACAAATGAAAAAGTGTTAAAACATTTGCAAGAGAAGACTTCTGCTGTGCTAAAAATGTGATGATGAAGATCAAGCGGATCTCAGTTTCATTTAGTGTGTCTTAGCAAATTAGAAAAACTGTAAGAAGCATGTTCAATGAAGATTGTCCATTGAAGGTGATTTTTAGTCTAGGACTAGGCTTAACCTGTGACTGGGAAACTGTCCCATAAGATCGCGTGTTGTACTGTGTCTCCTCACACCTCACTATTCCTCTTCCTCTTAGTCTGTAAAACCAGGGTGGCTCATGGATCCTGTTCCCATGACGTAAGAGACTGTATATCTTTCTATTGAGTCTTTTTGCATATTTTCCCGTATATTCCATATATTTTTTAAAATGTTCTGCCTTTTTGTGTGGCTCAGTGTGTTGTTGCTTTGTCGACACTGTGATCTCTCTCTATAGATGTGTATTGGTGTTTAGTGGCCCATGGCTCTCCCTCTAGTTCTTCAGACTATAGTCTCCCTGTTCTCTCTCCATACCATAGATGTCTCTGATCTTCAGTATGGCTGGTCTGTCAGAGGCCCACCCTCCCTGTGTGCTGCAGAGCTTCGTCAACCACGGTGCTGTGCTGCACAAGGTATTTGTGGTGGGAAAGGACCACTTCACTGTGGAGAGGCCCTCGCTGAAGAACTTCCCCCCTGGACCCTATGGTCAGTGTGGACACACCCTCACCTCTTCTCCCTCTTCTTCTCCCTCTCTCAATCTTTCTCCTTCTCGTGCGTATACTGTTTTTAATCATCTGTTGCAATAACACTTCTTACTAATGTCTATGGTATGTTTTGCGACTCCAGAGAGGAAGACGATCTTCTTCAACAGCCACGAGGTGTCCAAGCCAGAGTCCTGCTCCCACCTCACTGCAGTTAGTACGACATCCACTCTGACAATCAACTCTGTTTCAATTTGAGTCACTGGCACTGATTCCTGTACAATTGAATTCAATCTCTTTTACCCTGTTCTACTTGACCCACTGTATGAAATAGGTATTGTACCATCCAGGGCCGTATTCATAATGTGTCTCAAAGTAGTAGTGCTGAGCTAAGATCTTTCTTTTTTTTTAGATCATAATGAATAAGATCACATAGACAGGGGGAACCTGATCCTAGATCAGCACTCCTACTCTGATACACTTTGTGAATACGGACCCTGAACAGATTAACTGATCACCTGTCCTTTGGTGTTGTGTCTCAGCTGGATGAGAAGGTGCCGAGGATGCCTCCCCCCAGTGGTGAGGCCATGGTGGCCCTAGTAAGAGAGCTGAGGGCAGAGCTGGGCATGGCTCTGTTCGGGGTGGACGTCATCGTTAACATCAACACACACACCCTCACTATCATCGACATTAACATCTTCCCAGGTCACTGGGCCATCCTTCCTTTCCATTTGTCATTAACAGACACTCTTATCCAGAACGACTTACAGTCATCAAAGTCACTTTATATTGCTATATTTGCTTCCATGTTACACTTTCACTCTTACTCAATTTCATGTTCTCTTTCTAGCTCTCTCATCAACCATATCTTTCCGTCCCTCTCTTCCAGGCTATGAGGGAGTGCCTCAGTTCTTCTCCTCCCTCCTCAGTCACATTGAGTCAGTATTGGACCACCAGGAACTGGAAGTCCCCCAGGCAACATGTCCTCCTGCTCCCTCTGCCCCCCAGGCTGACCTCTGAACTCTGACCTGGGTTCACCGTTGACCCTTGACCCTGACCTGGCTCATCTTCTCTGATACATCCAGAAAGCCCCTGGAAGTTGGAGACCTAATTGACGACGGTTGCCTTTAAATAAATCTCATAATATGGGTCTGAGTCACCTCTCCTTGCAGACACATACATTACCAGTCAAAAGTTTGGACACACCTACTCATTCAAGGTTTTTTCTTTCTTTCTTTTTTAGCGAAGACATCAAAACTATTAAATAACACATATGGAATCATGTAGTAACCAAAAAAGTGTTAAACAAATCAAAACATATTTTATATTTGAGATTCTTCAAAGTAGCCACTGTTTGCCTTGATGACAGCTTTGCACGCTCTTGGCATTCTCTCAACCAGCTTCATGAGGTAGTCACCTGGAATGCATTTCAATTAACAGGTGTGCCTTGTCAAAAGTACATTTGGGGAATTTCTTTCCTTCTTAATGCATTTGAGCCAATCAGTAGTGTTGTGGCAAGGTAGGGGTGGTATACAGAAGATAGCCCTATTTGGTAAAAGACCAAGTCCATATGATGGTAAGAACAGCTCAAATAAGCAAAGAGAAATGACAGTCCATCATTACTTTAAGACCTGAAGGTCAGTCAATATGGACATTTTGAAAGTTTCTTCAAGTGCAGTCGCAAGAACCATCAAGCACTATTATGAACCTGGCTCTCACCAGGACCGCCACAGGAATGTAAGACCCAGAGTTACCTCTGCTGCAGAGAACAAGTTCATTAGAGTTACCAGCCTCAGAAATTGCAGTCCAAATAAATTCTTCACAGAGTTCAAGTAACAGACACATCACAACATCAACTGTTCAGAGGAGACTGCGTGAATCAGGCCTATTCGTGGTCGAATTGCTGCAAAGAAACCAATACTAAAGGACACCAATAAGAAGAGACTTGCTTGGGCCAAGAAACACGAGCAATGGACATTAGACTGGTGGAAATCTGTCTTTTGGTCTGATGAGTCCAAATTTGAGATTTTTGGTTCTAACCGCTGTGTCTTTGTGAGACGCAGAGTAGGTGAACGGATGATCTCCGCAAGTGTGGTTCCCACCGTGAAGAATGGAGGAGGTGTGATGGTGTGGGAGTGCTTTACTGGTGACAATGTCAGGGATTTATTTAGAATTCAAGGCACACTTAACCAGCATGGCTACCACAGCATTCTGCAGCAATACGCCATTCCATCTGGTTTGCACTTAGTGGGACTATCATTTGTTTTTCAACAGGACAATGACCCAACACACACCTCCAGGCTGTGTAAGGGCTATTTGACCAAGAAGGAGAGTTGATGGAGTACTGCATCAGATGACCTGGCCTCCACAATCATTCGACCTCCACCCATTTGAGATGGTTAGGGATGAGTGAAGGAAAAGCAGCCAACAAGTGCTCAGCATATGTGGGAACTCCTTCAAGACTGTTGGAAAAGCATTCCAGGTGAAGCTGGTTGAGAGAATGCCAAGAGTGTGCAAAGCTGTCATCAAGGCAAAGGGTGGCTACTTTGAAGAATCTAAAATATAACCCTTTTTTGGTTACTACATGATTCCATATGTGTTATTTCATAGTTTTGATGTCTTCACTATTATTATACAATGTAGAAAATAGTAAGAATAAAGAAAAACCCTTGAATGAGTAGGTGTGTCCAAACTTTTGACTGGTACTGTAGGTGTCAGGATTTTGTATGAATAGACAAGAGACTGTGATCAGTCAATGAAGACAACCAACCACTACTCTTATAGAAGTAACAATGATTGAAAAATATCATACACTGTGATTTTATTGATTGACATTTAGCATATAAGACACAGCAGGCACAGATGCAGGACTCTGATTGGGCCAGTACAATTACAAATGTTGACCTCCACTAATTTGTCCTTTACATCCCACTTACAATCCACAACCCTTTTCTGATTAAATACATTTGGTAAATATATTTCTAAATGTTGAAATGGTATACATTCTTGAGTAAATCTCACAACACGTAGTGAGCAGCCTGTTTGACTCCTTACATGGTGTTGATGTGTTTTACATTAGTTTTATACGCGTCCCAACAGTTACCAGTGTTATATAATTAAGCAATAAGGCCAGAGGGGCTGTGGTATATGGCCATTATACCACAGCTAAGGGCTGTTCTTATGCATGACGCAACCCAAAGTGCCTGGATACAGCCCTTAGTCGTGGTATATTGGCCATACACCCCAACCCCCCGATCTGCCTTATTGCTACTATAAACTGGTAACCAATGTAATTTGAGCAGTAAAAAATAAACATTTTGTCATACCCGTGGTATACGGTCTGTTATACCACGGCTGTCAGCCAATCAGCATTCAGGGCTGGAACCACCCAGTTTATAATTGTAAATCAATGTTCGATAGAAAAGGAGTGTTTATATTTAAAAGTCAATTTATGATGCATTTTAATTACATAATAAAGTACATTTACAGAAAATCATCATCATATATTTAGCTTTAATATGTACATTTTTATAGCTTTATAGGTATTAATAAGTTGTCTTAATATTCCTCTTCTTCTTGTATTGCAGTTATTGTTATTCCTCCACGTTATTAACCATGCAACTTATATTGATTTAACATGTGGGGGCACTGTTTCCTAATATTTCTTATTCCAACATGGCTGCGTAACAGTGGAGATCACAAACCATGAAAAAGGATGACGATGAATATCAATATCTTACCAACTAAAGTTTTAGAACTGTCATTGTTTATTATGACCAAATACTAGAAATGGCTTTGTGATGTCGCTCCCCTCTCTAGACTTCCTTGGCTGGTTAAGATAGGAGTGCAAAGTTGGGAGAAGAGCTGGGGTGCCACCCTGGCCATAGAAATATAATTACTAGAACGGACATTCCCATTCATTCTATTTCTATGACTCTTGACCACCTGGGTGACCCAAACTGCAAAAATAAAAAAATTAACTTCAGGAACAATCATGCTCATCTTATTATATAACATTATGTTATGTTATGACACACTGTACATCAATACTAAAGAGGTTTCTGTGGTCACACACCTTCTCTTTCTGAGGGAAGATTATATACTCCTCATGTCCTCATCTCCTTCTCAAAACCCATTGGATGAGAAAGGCAGACGTCCCGCCCCTCTGACCTTCTCCTCCAATGGGTTTTGAGAAGGAGGTGAGGAGAGAGTACACGAGGAGTATGCAATGGAGATTTTCCCTGAGTGTCACCCCAGTTCTTAATTAACAGTCTGATATTAACAGTGCATTAGCCAGATAGCACAATCCTCACATTTTGATGATATACACATGGAAATCAATCACATAAATTAAATGTCAATATTATAAATAACAGTGATACATTGCTTACATTAACAGTCTCAATGACCTTAACAAATCTCACACATAGATTTTTAATTATTGCACAAAATATATACACAAGGTACCGTAAAGGAGATGTCTTTCCCACTTAAAAACCATGTATCATGAGATGTAGACTAACGATAGCTTTACATGAGCAAGGTTGTACATCTTGCCTACTAAACAATCTTTGATAATGGCAGCACACAGAAAGACTGACATCTAAAGAGCTTGTAATCTCTGAATGCAGGGATGGGGAGAAGTGTACTTGAATGTTTGTACTAAAATGCAACTACTTACAGAAGTACATCCCATCAAAAACATTATGATTATACCATGTTACTAAGTATGTTAGTAGTGTGTGTTTCTGTGTGTGATAGTATGAGAGAGAGTGCTGCACTGGGTCATTATCTGTCTGTCTTGTGTTGTGTGTGTGTGTGCGTGAGCGTGTGTGTGTGTGTGTGTAATTTAGAACTTAACGACCCCTGTGAAGTTCCCGAAGCTCTGCAGCCACTTTTCGCAGCTCTGCCTCAATCTCCAGAAGCTCCTGTAGGCACACAGAACAGATCAGACAGTGTGTTAGGTGCGCACACACACACACACACACACACTCACTCACTCACTCACTCACACACAGAGACATAGTCAATTAGCAATTACAGAATCAGCTTTACAAGCTCAGCCGTGCTAAATCTTGTTGACTCTCGCCCACTTACCTCTCCTTCATCCTGCTCAACATCCTCCTTTTTGTCCTCATCCTCCTCTTCCTCTTCCCAATCCTCATTGTTTTCAACCTCATCTTCCTCATCTGCTTCTTTGTCATCGTCCCTGTTCCTCTCCTTTTCAAACTGACGGGTCGACTCATCGCTCGCTTTCTCCATCACTCTCTTCTGCTGAGGATCCTTAACCTCCTTCTCACTCTCTCCCGCTTTCACCTTCTCCAATTCCTTGCGAATCTCTCCCTCCTTCTCGCTCACATTGTCCACTTTCGCCTCATCCCCGGCAGTTTCTCTCTTCTCCTCCTCTTCTCTCTCCTCCTCCTCTTCTTGCACACGTTTCATCTTTTTGAGGAGCTCCGCTAGTTCCTCCTGTTTTTCCTCCCTCTCTTTCTCCTTCTCCACGTTCTTCTTGCTGTCTTGTTCCTCCAGCAGCTCCTTGAGCTCCCGCTCCACCTTCTCTTTCTCCACCAGCAGCTCCACCTCGTTGTTGTTCCTCTCCTCACTGCGTTTCCTCTCTTCAATCTCAAGAATTTCTAGCCGCTCTCTCTCTCCCTTTTTCTGCTCCTCTTCCTCATCCTTCTTCCTCTCCTCCTCTGCTTCTGACCCTCTCTGAAACTCTTTCTCCTTCACCGACTCGTATCTTTTCTTCTTCAGCTCCTTGAGCAGCTCCTCAAGCTCCCTGTCCTCTTTTTCCTCCTCTCCTATCTTCCTTATCTCCTTTGCGAGGAGCTCCTCCAGCTCTTTCGCGTTCTCTTCCTCATCCCCCCTTTTCTCCTCCAGTCTGGGCTCTTCTCTCATCTCCTCATTCGTTCTGTCCTTCATCTCCACCTTCTCTTCCTCCTCTACCCCTTCTTCCCTCATCGCTTTCTTTCTCAGTTCTTCTTTCTCAGCCTCCTTCTGGTCATCATTCTGCTGCTCCTCCTCCTCCCTCCTCTCTCTGTCCCTCTCTCCCTCAGCCTGGTTCTCCTCATTTCGCTCTTTCTCCCTCCCATACTCTCTCTCTTTTTCCCTCTCTGTAAGAAAAAATAAATTGAGGTGGTTAGTTACTGTAAAATTTAAGCAAATTACAGCAAGTTCAACAAAACATGTTTAGGAAGATATTTATGTTGATTTACATGTGATTTACATGTATAATTACCCGACTCTGAAACCAACATAGCATAGCAAAGATATTGCAACAATTCGACTGTTTCTCTCAATAAGTCAGTATGTTTTGATATTCCATATTACTGTGACGATGACACCATTGGCAGGGCTACTTCCAGAGATGGGTTGGTCCATTTGAAGCCCAATGGGCCTTTCTAATTTGGGGGTTTTGCGCAAAATTATAATTTAAGGGAAAAAAGTGACAGGTGTGTTAGAAATACCCAGACGAATTTCTGATCCCAGTCTGTCCCTGGGTACTTCAGTAGTAAAGTATTAGCTAATAACTGTAGTCAGACTGACCCTCCTGGGCCAGCTCCTGCAGCTCCCTCAGGAGACCCTGGTGCCTGTGGACAGCATCATCTGCACAACAGAACACAACACTGGTTGCTCAACATTGACCATGACTAGACATAATCATACCTATCTGCCTCAGTGACAGGTGTTGCCATGAATATTTGTAATGGAAGATTGATTCAATTAATGAAATAATGAACAGCATTATAGTCAAATGTAGCAAGATGAAATAAAGGGTATTCCTCACATACAGTAATCAGTGTCATGATTCCATTGTCATGATAAACTAAATCTCAATTTTGATGCATTACAATTACATAGTGAATATAGTTGAATAAGTGCATTGTGTGGTCTAGTGCATTTGAAGGAGGTTATGTCAGATAAGAGATAAGATAGGAGTTGTCACCAGTTTTCCGTTTGTCACAGCCAGGATGTGGCACACCTCCTCCATTACTATTCAGGGAGTCCAGAATACAATCAGCAACCTGAGGGCACGGGTGCACACACACACACACACACACACACACACACACACACACACAGAGGACAGTCAGACACAGACAATTAGCAATTACGGTGTCAATATCAATTACACACAATATGTTAGCAGTGTTATAATACACTCATAATAAACATCGTAGAGATAACACAAATGCTTTGTCTCTGACCTTTCCAACCTGTAGAGATGAGGATAGAGACAGGCATCCCACTAGAGAGAGAGTAGAGAGAGAGAGAGAGAGAGTAGAGAGGGAGACACAAATGTAGTCTTTCCAATGAATGTTCGTTTTTTTCTCTTGCTTTGTTTGCTCTTTTACATATTCTGTCGATCTCTGATATGCTACCCAGGAAAGGGCTGACATTAGCCCATATTAATATATGTAGCCTTAGAAATAAGGTTCATGAGGCCTCCCAAGGGGGGCGCAGCGGTCTAAGGCACAGCATTGCAGTGCTTGAGGAGTCACTACAGATCCGGGTTCAATTCCAGGCTGTGTCTCAGCTGGGAAACCCATGAGGCAGCGCACAATTGGACCAGTGTTGTCCGGGTTAGGGGAGGGTTTGTCCGGCCGCGATGTCCTTGTCTCATCGCGCTCTAGTGACTCCTGTGGGGGGCCGTGCGCATGCCCACTGACACGGTTGGCAGTGGTATGGTGTTTCCTCCGACTGGCTTCCATGTTAAGTGAGCAGTGTGTCAAGAAGCAGTGCGGCTTGGCACGGTTGTGTTTCGGAGGATGCATGGCTCTTGACCTTCGCCTCTCCCGAGTCAATACAGGAGTTGCAGCAATGGGACAAGACTATAATTACCAGTTGGGGAGAAAATGGGGTAAAAAGTTCTAAAAAACAAATCACTAAAAATAAATAAGGTTCATGAAATCAATAACTTGCTAACATCAGATAACACTCATACACTAGCCATATAGTAAAATAATTCCTTTGATGATGTAGCAAGATAAAGATATAACATCTATAGAAGAGACAGGAATGCTTATGGGGAGGTGTTGCTGTATATATTCAGATCTTAGAGAAGATCTCATGTCAAATGTTATTTAAGTGTTGTGGTTACAGGTTCACCTTCATCTAAAGCCTATTATTTTGGGGTGTTGCTATAGGCCACCAAGTGCTAACAGTCAGTATCTAAATAATGTGTGTGAAATGCTTGATAGTGTATGTGATGTAAACAGAGAGGTCTACTTTCTTGGGGACCTGAATATTGACTGGTTTTCATCAAGCTGTCCGCTCAAGAGGAAGTTTCTCACTGTAACCAGTGCGTGTAATCTGGTTCAGGCTATTAATCAACCTACCAGGGTGTTACAAACACTACATGAGCAAGATCATCCACATGTATCGATCACATTTTTACTAATAATGTAGAACTTTGTTCTAAAGCTGTATCTGTACCCATTGGATGCAGTGATCACATTATAGTGGCTATATCCAGGAAAGCCAAAGTTCCAAAAGCTGGGCCTAAAATAGTGTATAAGAAGTCATACAAATGATTTTGCTGTGACTCTTTTTAGCTACTTTGCAACTACTTAGCATTTTAGCTAACTCTTCCCCTAACCCTAACACTAATCTTAACCCTTTTAGCTAACCCTTTCCCTAACCCTTCCCCTAACCCTTTAACTTAAGTCTTAAACTTAACCCTAACCTGAACCCTAACCCTAACCTAGCTAACATTAGCCAGCTAGATAACGTTAGCGACCTAGCTAGAATGCGTAACATATCATATGTTTTGCAAAGGCGTAACATATTGTACATTTGATAATTCATAACATATAGGACGTTTCACGAATTCGTAACATATAATACAAATTGGAATTCATAACATATCATACGAAATGGGAGATGGACATACACAAATTAATACATAGCATACGAAATGTAACATATACTAAATGAAGTGTCACTGATTTACATACTGAATAATACAAAATGCTCTGAGACCAGGTTGTGCTGCCAGCTCTTAGCAAACTGTTGGAAGAAATTGTGTTTGGCCAAACACAATGCTATTTCTCTTTAAAGAAATTAACAACAGACTTTCAGAATTCTTATGAAGGGCACTCAACATGTACTGCACTGACACAAATGACTGATGATTGTTTGAAAGAAACTGATAATAACAAGCTTGTGGGAGCCGTAATGTTAGATTTCAGTGAAGCCTTTGATACACGATATGGCCAAAGGTATGTGGACACCTGCTCGTCGAACAGCTCATTCCAAAATCATGGGCATTAATATGGAGTTGGTACCCCCTTTGATGCTATAACAGCCTCCACTTTTCTGGGAAGGCTTTCCACTAGATGTTGGAACATTGCTGCGAGCACGCTTCCATTCAGCCACAAGAGCATTAGTGAGGTTGGGCACTGATGTTGGGCAATTAGGCCTGGCTCGCAGTCAGTGTGTCCAATTCATCCCAAAGTTGTTTGATGGCGTTGAGTTCAGGGCTTTTTGTGTCCACATACTTTTGTATATATAGTGTAATACTGACGATAACCTGTTGTTGAAAATAATTCATGTGTTATGGCTTTTCCACCTCTGCCATATTGTGGATTCAGAGCTATATATCTAATAGAACTCAAAGGGTTTTCTTTAATGGATGCTTCTCTAATGTCAAACATGTAGTGTGGTGTACCGCAGTGCAGCACTGTAGGCCCTCAACTCTTTTCTATTTTTACCAATGACCTGCCACTGGCATTAAACAAAGCATGTGTGTCCATGTAGGCTGATGATTCAACCATATACATGTCAGCAACCACAGCTAATTAAGTCACTGAAACCATTAACAAAGGCTTAAAGTCAGATTTGGAATGGGTGGACAGCAGGGGTAAAAGTAAGGCGGTGCAACATGCCCCAAACAATATAGGCTATTACACCATTATTTAATATTACTGCATGTCAGCCGCATGAAAACATTTGTGAATTGACTGGAAACCGGGTGGTATTCGCTCCAAATTGTGTTGGAGTTTAAGGAGAACACACATTTTTCAAGGCGGAGATGAGTGGCCGAGACAGAGGTGCATGTGGACAACAGTGGATGCATCAATTCAGGCTACAAGTGTAGGCCTAATGACAATCACAGAATTTCATTACACTATATGTTGGTGTTTTGTAACAGATGTCTCTCTCCATTCATCAAATTGAGGGTGCACAGTGCACTGTTGGGGTTTGGATGCTGAATGTGCGCGGGTAGCCTACAGGAGTGCCTTTGTTACGTGATTGTTTGACAATCAGATTAAAAAATCATGACTGGTTGATTTAATGCCACATTAAAACGCATAGGCGGCGTGTCCATAAGGCTAGGGGAAGCTTTCCCTAAAGTAAATTGAATTAAATAGCCAAACTTACATATTCTAATCAGCAATACAGAATTAAATAAAAATAATTCAAAATAGGCTACTACACCAGAAAGCATGATTTGGCCACAGAGGATCATTAGCTTCTTTAAAAAAAAGCTGTGGATTGTTTTAAATTGCATAGCCCACAGTCTGAAGGGCCTGCAATTTGGGCAGCGTGCCCTGCAAATATCAAATAGATGATTGTTGAGTTGAGACTGTCAGTGAAAAGCAGAGAGACGCAGCCAGGCATATCACAATATTGAAAAATACAATCGCGGAAAAACTGTTTGGAAAGCAAATGGCTACCGCTGTAAATAGATGACAATGAAAAGACTCCAATCTGTGTTTTAGTGCCACTTTTGTATGTTTTTGGAGAAGAATTTCCTCCTCCATCATATTGCATTTGTGTCTCCCCTTTTCGTAGGCCGATTATATGGATCAGACAAAATCGTTTTTTTTTTTATCTGTTTGTTAGTGTCAGCAGAGTAGGCTGCCCTGTAATTTTTTGTAGTATTAAAAAAAAATCATGCGCGCACTTGGGTGTCCCGTACCGTAACAAATGTAATCTTCTTTGACCCCTGGTGGCCCGTAATAAACTGGTCTTGAACATCTCTAAAACAAAGAGCATTGTATTTGGTACAAATCATTCCCTAAATTCTTGACCTGAATCTTGTAATGAATGGTGTGGCTTTTGAACAAGTTGAGGAGACTAAATTACTTGGCGTTACTTTAGACTGTAAACGATCATGGTCAAAACATATAGATTCACATGGTTTTAAAGATGAGGAGAGATCTGTCCGTGATAAAGAAATGTGCTGCTTTTTTGACACCACACCCACAAAGCAAGTCCTGCAGGCTCTAGTTTCATCTTATCTTTATTATTGTCCAGTTATACGGTCAAGTGCTGCAAAGAAAAACCTAGTTAAGCTGCAGCTGGTCCAGAACAGAGCAGCATGTCTTGCTCTTCATTGTAATCAGAGGGCTACTATAAATACTATGCATGCTAGTCTCTCTTGGCTAAGAGTTGAGGAGAGACTGACTGCATCACTTCTAGTTTTTATAAGAAACATTAATGCGTTGGAAATTCCAAATTGTTTGCATAGTCAACTTACACACAGTACTGACACACACACTTACCCCACCAGACATGCCACCAGGGGTCTTTTCACTGTCCCCAGGTCCAGAACAAACTAAAGAAAACAGTATTTTCTATTATCTATGCATAGTAATTTTACCCCTACCTACATGTACATATTACCTCAATTACCTCGACTAACCTGTATCCCCGCACACTCGGTACCGGTACCCCTTGTATATAGCCTCTGTTATTATATTGTTGCTCTTTATTTTTTTACTTTAGTTTATTTAGTAAATATTTTTCTTAACTCTTATTTTTCTTAAAACTGCATTGTTGGTCAAGGGCTTGTAAGTAAACATTTCACGGTAAGGTCTACCTGTTGTATTCGGCGCTTGTGACAAAAAACATTTGATTTGATGTTTATTATACAGAGCCATGAGTGCATGGAGATCCCTTCCATCTCATATAGCGCAGGTGGACAGCAAACCTGGTTTCAACAAACAATTAATGCAACACCCGTCGGGGCACAACGCCTCTCCCCCATGTGACCTACTTGTTGTGTGTATGTACTGACATGTATGTGTAACTAATAGATGCACACACACACTACATGTTCATGTTTTTAAATGTAAGTAAATTGTAAAGTATTTTGTCTGTAATGTATTTTTCATTATGTGTCGGACCCCAGTAAGACTAGCTGTCGCCATTGGCGTCGGCTACTGGGGATCCTAATAAATCAAATCAAAAACACATACATAGTGAGGTGATTGAACACTGCCAGGAAATAAAAGGAAAGTAATTGAATTGTTCGGCCTAAAAGTAGCAGCATCTATTTTTAAGGCAAAGACAGTCACATACCAAGCAGCTAACAGGACAGGATCTTATAATCCTCCCTCAACAAGGAAGTAGAAATGTCCATGTTATTAGTTTACAGCCTCACAGGGCAGCCAATGAATTTTACAAAAGTGCTAAACGACTCCTGAGTCATATCCCCCTGACATATCTCATTAAGGGCACTGCTTTCCTCTCTGTATCAATAGCCAGACCAATGGTGCATGGATCAATTGGTTATTGATAATGGAGGTCAATGGTAGGCCTTAATTCAAAGGCACGTGCGAACAACGGGGGTTGTAGGTTGCGTGGGAGAGAGTGTGTGTTATGCTTCCTCCTAAACTGGGACACAGGTCCTTAAAGCTGCAGTCCCATGTTGATTGGCTTGGCAGGCCTCTCTTCACCCTCTTTATTCACAAGGCAATTGGCAAGGAGACGGGTCTGTATGTTCACACACACACACACCCATTGGTGATTGTAACTCCTCTACACAGTTCACTATACACAGACCATTACCCTTAAACTCAGTTATATTTTTATACAACACTGTTATATAATACATGTATAGCCTACCCTGCCTTTCTAACAACATTACATCGGTACATCTACTCCCAAAACACTAACTGAAAGGCCCTGACACCGATACAAAACTGCTCACATCAAACCATGGTGATGGGGTCAATGTTTGCATATTCAAACAGGACATGGTTGTAACACCGAGCGTAATATTGATAGGTTTAACAGTTACATGAGCGCACTTGCGCTGTTTTCATCACCTGTCGTGCGCGACAACATAATTCCTTATGTTGGGTGATGTAGACATACCCTTAATTTATGATGTAATTCATACATAAGGCTATTTCCAATACACATATATTCAAAAACTATCTATATGTAGTCACAATACCAGGGGAAATGTATAGCCTACGGACAGATTTGGGACCGACTGGATAAGGTGCGCTCTAAACAAATTATGTAACAAGTCTATCTTGATCCTAAATCTTAAAAACGAATATATATCCTACCAATTGACCTTTTTGTACTTTTCTTCTGTTGGTTGAATTGTAGCACAATCCATTATCCCCTCAGTTTTATTTATAGGCTATATTATAAAAAATGGAAACATCCTCTAAATAACATACACATTCCGCTTAACTGCAATCAATAGCCTACAATCACACGTTTTGGCTAATGTCCCAAGCAAAGCTATAACTAAAAAGGCTGTTAGAACAGGCAGGCTATGGACTCGGCTAACGTAAGCGTTATCTAACACTGGATACACTCATACATTGATTGATCAGCAGCCTCACAAATGAAAACCGGATTATCCTTACCTCCACTTAAGGTCCAAAGCAACGCCGTGAAAATAAAAACTCCCATAGGATCTGAATATAAAGGCCTTAAAGACAAGGAAATAACCTTGAAATAATAATGCCGCGACCTTATTCTCAAGTCGAGCGAGCAAGGAAGGACCCGCTAAAGAGGAGCTGATAGGCGCGTGTGCTTGGCTCAAAGGGCCAGGTAACGCAGGAGGACAGGTCCGGAGAATGATGCCCCGTCAATGCGTAACAACGGTGATAACGAGAAGATTGCTCGCTCCAAGCGGAGTTAACCACATCTGACCGGAGGTAACGCCAATTCCCTGCTGTTCAATCTCATGCCTCAGCAGCAGGTTTGTATTACAACACATAACCGGCCATGCTGTAGGCATACATGCTTTATGTAAAGAGGGGGAAGGGAGATTACATGTTTTCATTTGACAAGTAGTGTACATTTCCATTATGTGTTATTATAGGAGTGTCTAGCACAATTAATTACACATTTAGAGTTGATGACAAGTAATGCCCAGCCTAATGGGCACAACATTTTGTCCACATCTTTGCCTGTGTTTTCTGGCTATTTGTCCACATCTTTGCCTGTGTTTTCTGGGCACATTATACATCTGGGCTTCATTACCAATTCTATTCTAATACATTTCCCAGCATTAAGGATAGGAGCAGTCATTACAGCAATGCGGCACTGTTTGGTGCCTCTTCACGCAGTAATTCCAGTGTGTTAGTACTTCGAGGCAGTGGCGTGATGGACACTGTGCTCTCGCTGCTGAATGATTATCCTCTGACAGAGCAATCTATTCAGCCACAGGCTCAGCACTGCACCTATGTAGGGCATAAACAGGGGCCCAATGAATAAAACCACCACATCTGAAATATTTATTTGCTGTAATATGTTGTTTCTGAGTATATACAGTGAGGGAAAAAAGTATTTGATCCCCTGCTGATTTTGTACGTTTGCCCACTGACAAAGAAATGATCAGTCTATAATTTTAATGGTAGGTTTATTTGAACAGTGAGAGACAGAATAACAAAAAAATCCAGAAAAACGCATGTGAAAAATGTTATAAATGGAATTTCATTTTAATGAGGGAAATAAGTATTTGACCCCCTCTCTTAATCAGAAAGATTTCTGGCTCCCAGGTGTCTTTTATACAGGTAACAAACTGAGATTAGGAGCACACTCTTAAAGGGAGTGCTCCTAATCTCAGTTTGTTACCTGTATAAAAGACACCTGTCCACAGAAGCAATCAATCAGATTCCAAACTCTCCACCATGGCCAAGACCAAAGAGCTCTCCAAGGATGTCAGGGACAAGATTGTAGACCTACACAAGGCTGGAATGGGCTACAAGACCATCGCCAAGCAGCTTGGTGAGAAGTTGACAACAGTTGGTGCGATTATTCACAAATGGAAGAAACACAAAATAACTGTCAATCTCCCTCGGCCTGGGGCTCCATGCAAGATCTCACCTCGTGGAGTTGCAATGATCATGAGAACGGTGGGGAATCAGCCCAGAACTACACGGGAGGATCTTGTCAATGATCTCAAGGCAGCTGGGACCATAGTCACCAAGAAAACAATTGGTAACACACTACACCGTGAAGGACTGAAATCCTGCAGCGCCCGCAAGGTCCCCCTGCTCAAGAAAGCACATATACATGCCCGTCTGAAGTTTGCCAATGAACATCTGAATGATTCAGAGGACATCTGGGTGAAAGTGTTGTGGTCAGATGAGACCAAAATGGAGCTCTTTGGCATCAACTCAATTTGCCATGTTTGGAGGAGGAATGCTGCCTATGACCCCAAGAACATCATCCAAACATGGAGGTGGAAACATTATGCTTTGGGGGTGTTTTTCTGCTAAGGGGACAGGACAACTTCACCGCATCAAAGGGATAATGGACGGGGCCATGTACCGTCAAATCTTGGGTGAGAACCTCCTTCCCTCAGCCAGGGCATTGAAAATGGGTTGTGGATGGGTATTCCAGCATGACAATGACCCAAAACACACAGCCAAGGCAACAAAGGAGTGGCTCAAGAAGAAGCACATTAAGGTCCTGGAGTGGCATAGCCAGTCTCCAGACCATAATCCCATAGAAAATCTGTGGAGGGAGCTGAAGGTTCAAGTTGCCAAACGTCAGCCTCGAAACCTTAATGACTTGGAGAAGATCTGCAAAGAGGAGTGGGACAAAATCCCTCCTGAGATGTGTGCTAACCTGGTGGCCAACTACAAGAAACGTCTGACCTCTGTGATTGCCAACAAGGGTTTTGCCAAGTACTAAGTCATTTTTTGCAGAGGGGTCAAATACTTATTTCCCTCATTAAAATGCAATTCCATTTATAACATTTCACATGCGTATTTCTGGATTTTTTTGTTGTTATTCTGTCTCGCACTGTTCAAATAAACCTACCATTAAAATGATAGACTGATCATTTCTTTGTCAGTGGGCAAACGTACAAAATCAGCAGGGGATCAAATACTTTTTCCCCTCACTGTAACAAGAGAGTCTTGATTTGTTAGAGCAGATCTGTGTTCTCTGAAAGTAGCCAACTGTGTGTTTGCAGATCTGGAATTCTTTAATGATCAACATGAGTGGTGAGAAAATAGTATGACTTTTTAATTTAATACAGTTTAAATCTTTTGCAGACCAAAACAGGACAGTTTATGATAGTGTCATCATGACACACATTCACAAACAGTATGACATTCATATATTTATATGGCAGAGGAAGAGCTAGACAGAATAATTAAACATGTACAGTTGAAGTCAGAAGTTTACATACTTAGGTTGGAACCATTAAAACTCGTTTTTTCAACCACTCCACAAATTTCTTGTTAACAAACTATAGTTTTGGCAAGTCGGTTAGGACATTACTTTGTGCATGACACAAGTAATTTTCCCAACAATTGTTTACAGACAGATTATTTAACTTAATCACAATTCCAGTGGGTCAGAAGTTTAAACACTAAATTGACTGAAAATTCCAGAAAATTACAGTGGGGAAAAAAAGTATTTAGTCAGTCACCAATTGTGCAAGTTCTCTCACTTAAAAAGATGAGAGAGGCCTGTAATTTTTATCATAGGTACACTTCAACTATGACAGACAAAATGAGGAAAAAAAAAATCCAGAAAATCACATTGTAGGATTTTTTATGAATTTATTTGCAAATTATGGTGGAAAATAAGTATTTGGTCAATAACAAAAGTTTATCTCAATACTTTGTTATATACCCTTTGTTGGCAATGACAGAGGTCAAACGTTTTCTGTAAGTCTTCACAAGGTTTTCACACACTGTTGCTGGTATTTTGGCCCATTCCTCCATGCAGATCTCCTCTAGAGCAGTGATGTTTTGGGGCTGTCGCTGGGCAACACAGACTTTCAAAGATTTTCTATGGGGTTGAGATCTGGAGACTGGCTAGGCCACTCCAGGACCTTGAAATGCTTCTTACGGCCACTCCTTCGTTGCCAGCGGTGTGTTTGGGATCATTGTCATGCTGAAAGACCCAGCCACGTTTCATCTTCAATGCCCTTGCTGATGGAAGGAGGTTTTCACTCAAAATCTGACGATACATGGCCCCATTCATTCTTTCCTTTACACGGATCAGTCGTCCTGGTCCCTTTGCAGAAAAACAGCCCCAAAGCATGATGTTTCCACCCCCATGCTTCACAGTAGGTATGGTGTTCTTTGGATGCAACTCAGCATTCTTTGTCCTCCAAACACACGAGTTGAGTTTTTACCAAAAGTTCTATTTTGGTTTCATCTGACATTCTCCCAATCCTCATCTGGATCATCCAAATGCTCTCTAGCAAACTTTAGACGGGCCTGAACATGTACTGGCTTAAGCAGGGGGACACGTCTGGCACTGCAGGATTTGAGTCCCTGGCGGCGTAGTGTGTTACTGATGGTAGGCTTTGTTACTTTGGTCCCAGCTCTCTGCAAGTCATTCACTAGGTCCCCGTGTGGTTCTGGGATTTTTGCTCACTGTTCTTGTGATCATTTTGACCCCACGGGTGAGATCTTGTGGAGCCCCAGATCGAGGAAGATTATCAGTGGTCTTGTATGTCTTCCATTTCCTAATAATTGCTCCCACAGTTGATTTCTTGAACCAAGCTGCTTACCTATTGCAGATTCAGTCTTCCCAACCTGGTGCAGGTCTACAATTTTGTTTCTGGTGTCCTTTGACAGCTCTTTGGTCTTGGCCATAGTGGAGTTTGGAGTGTGACTGTTTGAGGTTGTGGACAGGTGTCTTTTATACTGATAACAAGTTCAAACAGGTGCCATTAATACAGGTAATGAGTGGAGGACAGAGGAGCCTCTTAAAGAAGAAGTTACAGGTCTGTGAGAGCCAGAAATCTTGCTTGTTTGTATGTGACCAAATACTTATTTTCCACCATAATTTGCAAATAAATTCATAAAAAATCCTACAATGTGATTTTCTGGATTTTTTTTCCTCATTTTGTCTGTCATAGTTGAAGTGTACCTATGATGAAAATTACAGGCCTCTCTCATCTTTTTAAGTGAGAGAACTTGCACAATTGGTGGCTGACTAAATACTTTTTTTCCCCACTGTATGTCATGGCTTTAGAAGCTTCTTATAGGCTAATTGACATCATTTGAGTCAATTGGAGGTGTACCTGTGGATGTATTTCAAGGCCTACCTTAAAACTCAGTGCCTCTTTGATTTTTTTTCCCATGATGTCAAGCAAAAGAAAATCAGCCAAGACCCCAGAAAAAAATTGTAGACCTCCACAAGTCTGGTTCATCCCTGGGTGCAATTTCAAAACGCCTGAAGGTACCATGTTCATCTGTACAAACAATTGTACGTAAGTTTAAACACCATGGGACCACGCAGCCGTCATACCGCTCAGGAAGGAGACGTGTTCTGTCTCCTAGAGATGAACGTACTTTGGTGCGAAAAATGCAAATCAATCCCAGAACAACAGCAAAGGACCTTGTGAAGATACTGAGGAAACAGGTACAAAAGTATCTTTATCCACAGTAAAACGGGTCCTATATCGACATAACCTGAAAGGCCGCTCAGCAAGGAAGAAGCCACTGCTCCAAAACCGCCATTAAAAAAGCCAGACTACGGTTTGCAACTGCATATGAGGACCAAGATCGTACTTCCTGGAGAAATGTCCTCTGGTCTGATGAAACAAAAATAGAACTGTTTGGCCATAATGACCATCGTTATGTTTGGAAGAAAAAAAGGGGGAGGCTTGCAAGCCGAAGAACACCATCCCAACCGTGAAGCACAGGGGGTGGCAGCATCATGTTGTGGGGGTGCTTTGCTGCAGGAGGGACTGGTGCACTTCACAAAATAGATGGCATCATGAGGTAGGAAAATGATGTGGATATATTGAAGCAACATCTCAAGACATCAGTCAGGAAGTAAAAGCTTGGTCGCAAATGAGTCTTCCAAATGGACAATGGCCCCAAGCATACTTCCAAAGTTGTGGCAAAATGGCTTAAGGTCAACAAAGTCAAGGTATTGGAGTGGCCATCACAAAGTCCTGACCTCAATCCTATAGAACATTTGTGGGCAGAACTGAAAAAGTGTGTGCGAGCAAGGAGGCCTACAAACCTGACTCAGTTACACCAGCTCTGTCAGGAGGAATTGGCCAGAATTCACCCAACTTATTGTGGGAAGGTTGTGGAATGCTGTGGAAGGCTACCTGAAATGTTTGACCCAAGTTAAACAATTTAAAGGCAATGCTACCAAATACTAACTGAGTGTATGTAAACTTCGGACCCACTGGGAATGTGATGAAAGAAATAAAAGCGGAAATAAATTCTCTACTATTATTCTGACATTTCACATTCTTAAAATAAAGTGGTGATCCTAACTGACCTAAGACAGGGCATTTTTACTAGGATTAAATGTCAGGAATTGTGAAAACTAAATATATTTAAACTCAGTTTAAGGTGTATGTAAACTTCTGACTTCAACTGTAGATGGAAAGGCTTCAGTTGTTCTCTTGATGTAAGTGTGTTGGTACATGTCATCTGGGCTTTGGGCAGGGCGGGGCAAGTGATTGGGCTGGTTTGGTCCGATGTATTTCAAAGGAGTGCATTTTGGCTTTTCATTCACCTCCATCCCCAGGTAGGGCTGCAAGGCGAGGCACACACGGTCCCTTCCTGAAAATAGACATGCGAGTGAGATAGAGAGTAACAAAGAACCATTCCATGTTATCAGAGACACCTCTTTACATGATGGTTGAATCTATTCATCAAAGTATTGGGAATACAGTAGGTGTTCTCTCTTACCTTGGTCTGATGAGTCTCCAGTATAGCAATGATAGTACGAGGAATAGCACACGCGCGGTGGCATTCACCTAGAGTAGGACGCAAATAGTGGTTATTATAACCTTCAAACGCTTAGAAAATGGTTCATCTCTTCTTGTGCAATCTATTACAGAAATACTGAATCTCACAACATAAAGAATTTACTGGCCCCTTCCTGGTCTCACAGTATGAGTGTAGTGTAGGCTACCATCCTCTCCCTCATATAGGATATTTTTGGTAGTCTGTACAGTTAGACCCGCTGGAGATCTAAGACAAGCCAATCGAGAAACAAAAACATCAAGCCAGGATAACAAAACCGACGAGTGCTTTGAGAGCAAAAAGGGGGAAATGATTTTCAAACAAAAACAACATCCATCCAGGATATGATTAACCAATCATAGTAGTGCCATTGTGCCCACCTCGCCATAGCTGTCCCTCCCTGGCATCCAGGCCTCAATGTCGTAGTTCCTGTGTGCTGGGCGACCTAGCTCTTGGGTAGGCATGTCCAGTGCTCTACAGGTAGAGAGAATGCAGCGGTTACAGGAACATTCTTGCTAGGGTTTAATGAGTAAAATCAATACTGTGTGGGAGTATTTGCACAAACAGCCTAAACAACTAAATATGTACAAGTTTGGGGTCACTTAGAAATGTCTTTTTTGAAAGAAAAGCAAATTTTTGGTCAATTAAAATAACATCAAATTGATCAGAAATACAGTGTAGACATTGTTAATGTTGTAAATGACTATCGTAGCTGGAAATGGCTGATTTTTTATGGAATATCTACATAGGCATACGGAGGCCAATTATGAGCAACCATCACTCCTGTGGTCCAAAGGCACGTTGTGTTAACTAATCCAAGTTTATCATTTAAAAAAAGGCTAATTGATCATTAGAAAACCCTTTTGCAATTATGTTAACACAGCTGAAAACAGCTGTTCTGATTAAAGAAGCAATAAAACTGACCTTCTTTAGACTAATCGAGTATCTGGAGCGTTGGCATTTGTGGGTTTGATTACAGGCTCAAAATGGCCAGAAACAAAGAACTTTCTTCTGAAACTCGTCAGTCTACTCTTGTTGTGAGAAATGAAGGCTATTCCATGTGAGAAATTGCCAAAAAACTGAAGATCTCGTACAACGCTGTGTACCACTCCCTTCACAGAACAGTGCAAACTGGCTCTAACCAGAATAGAAAGAGGAGTGGGAGGCCCCGGTGCACAACCGAGCAAGAGGACAAGTACAGTGAGGGAAAAAAGTATTTGATCCCCTGCTGATTTTGTACGTTTGCCCACTGACAAAGAAATGATCAGTCTATAATTTTAATGGTAGGTTTATTTAATACTTATTTCCCTTATTAAAATGCAAATCAATTTATAACATTTTCACATGCGTTTTTCTGGATTTTTTTGTTGTTATTCTGTCTCTCACTGTTCAAATAAACCTACCATTAAAATTATAGACTGATCATTTCTTTGTCAGTGGGCAAACGTACAAAATCAGCAGGGGATCAAATACTTTTTTCCCTCACTGTACATTAGAGTGTGTAGTTTGAGAAACAGACGCCTCACAAGTCCTCAACTGGCAGCTTCATTAAATAGTACCCGTAAAACACCAGTCTCAACGTCAACAGTGAAGAGGCGACTCCGGGATGCTGTCTTTCTAGGCAGAGTTGCAAAGAAAAAGCCATATCTCAGACTGGCCAATAAAAAGAAAAGATTAAGATGGGCAAAAGAACAGACACTGGACAGAGGAACTCTGCATAGAAGGCCAGCATCCTGGAGTCGCCTCTTTACTGTTGACGTCGAGACGGGTGTTAGGCAGGTACTATTTAATGAAGCTGACAGTTGATGACTTGTGAGGCGTATGTTTCTCAAACTAGTAACTTTTGAACGGTAGTGTATATGTACATATATGGCTATGGTGTGTACAAATGTCAAAATACACTGTACAGTGCGACTCAAAGCATAAGCTATGCATCTATCCAGCAACATTGAGTGTATGCAGAGAGCCAGAGAGGAGCACTGACCTATAGTGGAGCTCCAAGGAGGAGAAGATCTCCTTCTGCAGGGACAGGAACTCCTCCAGCATCTGAGAGCTCTCCTCCCCAGTCTCATCCGCAGTCACACCAAACATCTCCACCTGGACAGACACACAAGCAGAGGATGAAGACAAGGATACTTTAACACCACGCATTAAATATGGCGGACGACTTGGTCCTTGGTTGATTCTAAAAGATTTGGCTTTGTTTCCCATTACCTTGTTGAAGTGATGTACTCTGTAAAGGCCCCAAAGTCTCTCTGCATGTGTCCGTCTCAGCCCTGTAACATGTGCTACTGCACACAGACCTACAATGGAAAAATCAGACCATTCATCTCTAATAAAAAACACATATACACATGTTACACTGGGTTGTCAGCAAATCATACCTATTACAAAGAAAGTGCCTCACCTGACAGGAAGGTCCTTCCAGTTAATACCATGGTCCATAAAATAACTTAGAAGAGAAAATGAAACTTTGTTGATACAGCTACAACAAGTCGTTCTGGTTTTTCCATGGCCTGTCCATTCCCACCCACACAGGTGACCTTACCCCACAACCTCCCCATTGCAGCCTAACTCATGGCCTCACCTGCTACGCCCACGTCCCCCGTGCCAGCCAGGTTGAGGTCAGGGAAGCAGGTGGGGTCCAGAGAGTACACCGGAGACCTGTGGGCATGAGGCTGCATTCCACAACCCTCCTGTATGTATGAGAGAGGAAGACGGAGAGTGAGCCAGAGAAGGAAAGAGAAAGAGAGAACGTGTCAGTTTGGAGAAATGTTACTTGTGAAAACTGGCTCACTACTAGGTACACGCGTCACACCTCAATCTCTGAATGCTTCACTCTCTTTTTCCAGTTTGAATATTGTTATGCATGCATGTCGGCCGTGCATACTGTAGTGTAAATGAATGATAGTCAGATACTCACAAATACAGCCCCCTTCAGCATGTCTGGCACAACCATTGGTATAAACCCCTGAGAGAAGGAAAAAACTGATTTGCTTTCAATGTAGGGAGACATTTATTTATTCATTCATCACTGCTACAGTTGTTATGATGTATATCGTGCTATTTCAATTTTTTATTACCATTTTCATAATTTTATTTCACTTAGTCCTGCATGTTGGAGCTCAGCGCCTAAGATGTTCTCTGTACCCTGCAATCACACCTGCAACCCTGCACCTGACTAATTAAAACACTGAATCTGAAATGATAATCACACATTTTGCAGATATATTCAGCCACATTCTCCCTAATAACACAGTCGAGCAGAGGGTACCTTACACACCTACCGCTGCAGTGTTTCCAAGGCGAAGTTCTGTAAAGCAGACTGGAGTCTGGCCCCCGCTCCCCTTAGATAGTATAACCTGAGACATGGGCAAGAAGCCTGCAGAGAGAAGATCAGCGTAAACCACATGAGAGGGTGTAATGGGAATATTCAAGGTGCAGGTTGATGGTCACTAAGATTGCAGCTGAATGTTATGAATTACTTGACACTGATTGATGACCCTAGGCTGGAGGTACAAGGACAGAGGACACTGATTATTATTGTATTGTGTGAAAGTGTGATTCTGTAGCGGTTGTCACTGCCTTTTGTTTTGACTTCCTACAAGCCTCTCAGGCTGGTGTGTACAGAACAGTATCTACTGATTAGGTTATACGGACCTTCTCAGAGCAGGCCAGTTAGACATTTTCTCTGCTTCTGTGCTGTAGGTGTCTCCCTGTTGCAACTTGTAATAAACCGGATAGATTGACTTTACCAACAACTGCTTTAATTTTTGTTCACCTGGAAATTAGAGGGTGAGTCGGTAACTAAGATTTTAAAAAAGATAAGACAATCGAGGGGAAATTAGAAACAAAAGATTGATCATCTGAAAATCTAACTAAGACCCTGGCCACCTGCTGTAGAAATGTTTTATTCTAGACATAGAAAGAACTCAAACAATATTAAGCACCCAGTTACTAATGACAAGCCCAAGGCTACATATTGTTAACAACAACACCAGAGGATAACGCTGGCGAGCCCCTGTTTGGCTGTACTGTTGATGAGGTTTATTTATGCGTTTACCCTTTGGCAAGAACACTGGAGGATCATCTGATCAGAATAAACAGGGGGTATTGTGTGTGTGAGTGAAGAAATGTAGATATAAAGAGAAATGTATGGAGAGAAAAAGACAAACAGTGAGGAGAGAGAGTAAGCAGAGTGACATGAAGAGACAGGGATATGAAGTTACAGGAGAAAGAGAGAATGAAAGCCAGAGAGCAGACCAGTGTGTCTAACCTCTGTCTGATAAGACCAAGCTCCTCCCCAATCTCTAGGTGTCCCCTGGGTTTGAAGTCAAATGCTGATGAAAAAGGTCAGGGACAACTGCATATCAAATACTGCCCTACTGTGTACGTCTATGAGATCATGAGGACAGCATGTAATTGTATTGTTCCGCCTCCACCTGGCTTCTGTCCAAGCAGCTCCACCACTCTCGACTGGCTCTCATCTCCAATTGGCTGAAAGAGGGAGATGGGAAGTTTGAAAATGAAACTGGCGTTCCAAACTATTGACTTTACCAGATATTCAAAAATGCCTCCCTATAGTTAAAAGGTCTATACGCATAGGTCTCTCTCAGAATGATTCTCTAATCATATATTTTTCCTCACGTGTGTGTATTCTCACCACATCGGGGTGTGTGGTGTTGGGCAGCCTCAGGGCTCAGCCATAGTGCTCTCGGGGGTAAAGCTGGCTCAGCCGGTGGTGGATCTCCCGACCTTCCTTCGTAGTTTCCTTGAACTCCGGAATCTGAAGAAAATAAGGGTTTACTTACTCCGCAAGGGTATTCTTTCTGTTCAGCCTTGATGTTAAGTGAAAATACCATAAGGTCACAGCAGGCAAGGCAGAACTTACATTAGCTAGGGCTTTCTTGTCATTCTGATCCTGTGAAGAGAAGGGAAATGTTGAGCACAATAATATCTCATCATGAAAACAATGTTTCGAAGCACAGTTATTGGTATCACTGTCAATATACCAACTGACCACAAGAGCCAGAACTCTGTGACTCATTTTCTTCTGCTCCTCCAGCTGTGAGATTTCCTCACGCACCACCTCAAGTTGCTGCCAAACACACACCTGCAACACACACGTACATCAGAAACACACCACTGACGTAGGCCTATAGAGACCAGGCAATGTGCTTGATACAAATGCAGTAGCCTACACTGCCACGTCCAGGGAGGCTGTATTCATATGAATGTACTTCAAGGCAAATGACAGACAGAGCATATGAAAGCACAGAGGCAATCTCTCTTGCACATCAAAGACACTTCAATGACTTGATGGTCAAGAGAGCATGCAAAGCGCATGTAACTCGGCTAAATCTACAGTATTCAACATGGTGTGGTGAGATGGGATATACTGAAACGCTTACAATCTCCCTGACATTTGCTCCCCGTAGATCCCATTTCCGAGTCTCCACATTGGCAATGACTTTGTCAGTCTCCTCGCACACAAGTCGCATGTCCAAGTCTGGCTTGTCACTGTAGCCTTTCGCATCTCATGTGTGGAGCGGCTGGGGATAAATACTTTCGTTCCCTGCGTGGTAAAGTGTCTTGAACCCGGTTGTGCAAAGCCGGGCAGCCATGCCAATGCAAGTCACCATGTTTCAATGCAGAAGTAGGTTGGTAAATAGAGGCGGAACCAAATAAGACAACCAATGAAATGACGGGACCTGAAAATTATATGAGCAAAATGTGTAACAAATGTCATGTTTAGAAAGTAGAAGACAAAATATCGCTCAAATGTGCTTTAGTTATAAAATAAGGCGCACGAACGAGTCCAAAAAAAAACGTCACATCCGTGCACCGGTTCAAAGGCTAGCCAATGAGACTAGCGGAACTATTACATTGCGGTAATGCAGTTGGGACAGGGGGAAAGTGAATTGTGCGGCCGACAACAGTCAGGCAGGTCCTGGGGCAATAAAATCTGTATTTTATAACAACTGTAATGCGTTTGAGATGTTTGTATTTTATGCCATGATTTACTAATTTCCCGGATAAGACAGAAAGGGGTGCTTTGGCGGATGTTTTTTTAGAGAGCTGCATTCAGCAGTTGCTAACTAACGTTAGCTAGGCGCCGCCGGGCGGTCTGTTGTTATAGCCTGCATTGTGGATCTGAGAACCATGAGCCGTGCTGCACCCCACACTGGAGGCCGTACTCACTCAGACCAGGACAGGCGGATCGGAGGGTGGGACACACGGATGGGAACTGTCAGCTTCCCTTCTTGACTGACTACAGACAATCAATCGGGCTTAAAGGTGTCTGGCCCCTGGTGACATCCACACAATCAGAGGACAGGACCACCAAGTAGGGTAGTCTCCCTTTAATCAAGGTAAAGTCAACAACATTGTTGTCATTTTGTGTCACTATTCCTGAATGTACCCTGTTGATTTTCTCAGTAAGAGAGAGGACTAGGGAATGCTGCCTTTGAGAGCTTTGCATGACATTCATTCATTCAGCCTGTAGCTTAGTGTATATTATGTAAACGCTTGACTATCTTCAGATGAGTGCAGTCCGTGGAGGAACGATCACCTGGCGGCCACAGCCCTGGCAGGACGGGGACGGTGGGGGCCGGGAGCCCCTCTCGGACAGCGACTCCGAAGAAGAGGACTTTCCCGACGACAGCACCACTCCTTTAGGAGACTACGTCACACATGGTCCGGTGGAATGGGAACGTCCAAATGAATGCATCAGTCATGTGCTGCCTATATCATATAAGTCTCCTCACTCTTTACGTCTTCTCTCCCTCAGGGTTGAAGCAGCTACTGGATGCTCAGCAGCTGTGTGATGTCACTCTGCTAGTGGAGGGGAAGAGGTTTATGTGTCACAGGTAGGGTCAATGACCTTCTCTCAATTCTAGTGTACTACAGACATCCAAACAGTGCATGTTGCTACACACAAAGGAATATGTGACACATACTTATATGCCTACTGCTATTTCAGTACTCTAGTCTCCTGCAGTTCATTGTAGTCACACCCTATCTCACCCTTATGTGAATGATGTCGTGGTTCTGCCTCTCTTCAGAGTCCTCTTGGCAGCGGTCAGCCCGTATTTCCGTGCCATGTTCACTAGCCCATTGGTGGAGTCCCGTCTCACTGAGATCCGATTGGAGGAGGTGACGCCGTCAGTCATGGAGACTGTCATCCAGTTCGTCTACACTGGGGAGGCGGGGCTCTGCCTGGACACGGCCGAGGACCTGTTTGTGGCGGCCAATCGGCTTCAAGTGATGCCCCTGCAGGACCTGTGCTCCAGGTAACTATATAGTCAGTGCTGCCTGACACAGATGCGTTGTCTTTTCCCCGGTCCAGAATGCTGCTCATACTCCTAAGCATATGCAGTTCAGTAACTGCCATAGAGTTTTGATAGCATTTTTAAAAGCAATCTTTTATTGTCTGGCTTTCCATCCTCAAACATCTGTGTGTGTCCGTAGGTTCCTGTTTGAACATCTGTCTGTGGACAACTGCCTGGGCATGTATTCTCTGGCCCGCTCCCACCACGACCAGCTGCTCCTGAGGGCCTCTCTGAGGCTGGTGGCCCAGCACTTCCCCCGCGTGGCCCGCCAGAAGGACTTCCTCCTGCTGGACCCAGGCACCCTGGGCAGCCTGCTGGGATCTGACCGCCTGGGCGTAGACTCTGAGGCAGAGGTGTACGACGCGGCGCGCCGCTGGGCCGAGCACCAGCCCCTGGACCGCTACAGCCACATGCCGGCCCTGCTCCACCACCTCCGCCCCGGCCTGCTGTCCCTGGAGGAGAGCCGGCGGCTGAGCCAAGAGCTGGGCCCTGCGGCAGCTGGGGAGGGCCTGGGAGGCCCACTGAGGCCCCGAGAAGGCATGTTCGAGAAGAAGATTGTGTGTGTGGACCTGAAGCCGCGGGAGGACGAATCGCTGAATGAGAGGGACTTCACTGTGGACTGCTTCGACCCGCGTACAGGGAAATGGGAGAAGCTGGCTGCCCTGGGCTCTCTACTGTGCCCAGGTTGCACGGCCATCGGGGGGCGGCTGTTCGTAGCGGGGGGCATCCTGCGGGGGGGCACGGTGTCCACGGAGGTACATGAGTATGACTCTGTGATGGATCGCTGGCAGGAGCGGTCGCCCATGGTGCAGCCCCGGGCCATGCTGGGTCTGCTGGGCTGTGGGGAGTCACTCTACGCCTTGGGGGGATGCAACAGAGGAGCCATGCTGGACTCCTGTGAGATCCTGGACCTGGCCTCTCTCCAGTGGGGCCCCGGGCCCCGTCTGCCCCTGCCGCTGCGCTCCTTTGCCTGTGCCGCCCTGCGCGGCCGCATTTACCTTCTGGGCGGCACCACGCTGGAGCAGAACCGGGCTGTGGTGCACGCTGGCGTGCTAATCTACCAAACCCTGACTGACTCATGGACCCGTGTGGGACTGGACTCTGGCGCCACCTGCCTGGCTGGAGGGGTGGCTGTGCGGGGAGGGGTCTGTGCCATTGGAGGCTACATGAGGGATGCCACAAAGTTTATAGATGGGAACTACACCCATCTGGAACCTCTGGACGCCACGGGGCGGGTGCTGTTCTTCAGGGAGGGCCGGGGCTCAGGGGTGGAGCGGGAGGTGACTGGGGCGGTGGTGGCAGAGAGGAGCGCGGGGAGCGATCGAGCCCCCAGTCCGGTGGTTTTCCCGGGGTTGCCCAGGCGGATTGCTGCCGGGGGCGTGGCCAGGTGGAAACGCAGGATATACGTGCTGGGCGGGGAGAACGGCTCCCGATTCTATGACAGTGTGTACTGTTGGAAGCCTGGCTGGCGCAGCTGGGTCCAGAGACGGGAGAAACTACCCGGAGACACGGGGGGAGTCAGCCAGTTCGGCTGTACCACCCTCAAGTTCCCCAAGAAACACATCCTGTCCCGACTGAGACTGGCTCGGGAGGACCGCAATCCTGACGATGACTAGCCACAGCAGGACGAGCTGTGGCTAAGACCAGCATTCAGGGGGTTTCAATAATGAAATTAAATGTTATCAACTTTTAACTTGAGACAGTGGGGGGGAAAGGGACTCGCATCTGAATGTAACCACCGTATGCCACAACAACGCTCAAGTCCTTCTCAAAAATGATTTGAACGCATTTAAATGGTTTGAAACTTGTCTGCCTGTTGAACACACATCCTCAGCCTTTGCCAACTTATAGGCCTATGCAGCTGTTAAATTCCTATGCTGTGAATGACTGGCTGTGAATGTTTGGCAGGGTTGACATTTGTTTATTGAAATGTTATTTCTGCCTTTTCTATCCCAAACTTTCTGAAATTCACCAAAGGATCCCACCTTTATGTAACTTTAATCTTTCACTATTCAATGATTCCAGGGCCATGTTCATTAGGCACCAAACAGAATAAAATGAACTGAAACAGGGAAGGACCACTTACCTGGACTTGTCCAATAACCCATACATTAATTTTCGGTTTGCGTTGCAACATGTTTTGTAACGTCTTTTTAGTTGTTTTGATCTAATCAACATGACCTAGATTTTAGTCACTTATTATTTTTGGTCAGTTTCTCTTCATCGCTATTCACCCTAATACTCCTCCAATCAGATCGTGTTATCATCAGACGGGATAGCGTGGTTTCGTAATCACTATTGCACCTAAGTCTCCACACTCAAACAACTGTGTAATCCATGCTAGAATTTTAAAGATTAAGGTGGCAATACAATTAATTTCTGAAAATTCTGTTTTATTTTGGTTCAGATTACAGAATACAGACTACGTAATTCGATTTAATTTCCACCAAGAGCAGGCAGATCCCGCAGAATACCTGACACCTTTTTGTTTTTAGACGGACAAGTTTCTTTAGGATTTTAGTTGAACACGCCCCTTTGCTCTATTGAGCTGTGTGAAGAGTGCAAATGTGTCTGTGTGTTGGGGAGTGAACGTTGGATTATGGTATGTAACAACAAGGGACCCCCCCCAAATACCTCATACCCTTTATGAGAAACATCACCTCACTGATGTAATCTGATTTATGTTTTTGAACTGAAAGACAAATTGATAATTTGATGACAGTTATTGATTAAAGGAAATATTTGTTTAAGATTTTTGGGATTATTCTCCTGTTTTACAATTTTCCTCTCTGGGCTACGACAACAGGTTCATGGGTCCGTTTGTCATTCTGTCATTTTGTGTATGTTACTAAAAGAGAAAAAATCATCGACCAGAGTCCCATTTAGAATGGACGGTCTCGTAGTCACTCATGCACACATCTCGTAGTCTCGCTCAACACAGTGGTGGGGGTGAAACCATTGGTCAGAGACCGATATGACAGCGGATGTGGTCTTTGTTCTTGCTTTAGGCACATTTTGGGTCACGGCAAACCAAATGTTAACACCTGTAACAATTGAATTAAGTTACCAATATAGCAATTTTCACATGGAAGAGAAAATCAAGTTTGTTCGACATGTTACGATAGAAGGTTGCACTGAACTAATGGAGTTTCTTTGTACTAGAATTAAACCGTGTGTAAGTGAACAGTGAAGAGGCTAGGTGTTAATTATTACTGTCATTAATAAACTCCTGAATCAGCCCCTTTTCTGGCGACCAAAGGTCTTGCTGACCATCCACTTTGACCATTCTCTCCTCTCCTTCACCAGGAAGTGAGCCCTCTATTTAATAGACACTTGTATTATCATTATCCTTGTAGTGATATCCTTTTGACATTATCACGGCTGTTGACGCCGCTCTTCATTTTTGTTGAGAAATGGAGAATACATCGTCTGAGACCACATCGGAGAAGAGGACCATTAATAATCTCGCTGATATCTTGGTCATCATCGGCTACTTCATTCTGGTCATTGGCGTGGGCGTCTGGGTTAGTAGTACACCTATCGGTATATCTGTCTGTAGCCTACATAGTTTTAAGTTATACATGACTCTCTCCATGTATAATTTATCATAATGATGTTATGTCAAACTGGGTATTTGTACAAGGTCATATTCCACTTATTGACATGTACAATATAGTAGAGTATGCCATGAGGTAAAGCACTGCTTAGGGCTTACATCCAGTGAATGTCTTGTCTTCCAGTCTATGTTTCGGACCAACCGTGGAACTGTGGGAGGCTACTTTTTGGCAGGACGGACCATGACATGGTGGCCAGTGAGTTCAACTTGATCTTTAACCCCTTTGACAACTTGTATTTTAACTAACCCTTTGGGTCTCTGCTTCCACTAGTTTTTGCTTCCGGTCACCTCTCCTGTCTTGCCCAGTCCCATTGTATACATTACAGCCTGTATGTGTGTTAAAGGACAATACCACTCAAAAACTATATTTTGGTATTTGTTTAATTAGTCCACTGTTGATACAGTCCCAATATGTTTTGCATGTCAACAGTCAAGTTTTCAAAATATTGGATTTTCAAGAAGCAAAGTGTCACATGCCACATCATGATGATGTGTTTCTCCTTGAACAGTTCTCCCCTGTCTCTCTCTCTCTCTGTCTAGGTTGGAGCATCACTGTTCGCCAGTAATATCGGTAGTGGTCACTTTGTGGGCCTTGCTGGTACCGGAGCGGCCAGTGGAATTGCTGTGGGGGGTTTCGAGTGGAATGTAAGTATAATTTGCCCCCTTAAAATAAATTATGACATGTTATTACAGAGTTTTCAGTACAATACACAATGACAATACTTTGTAATATGTGCTGATCGGGAAATTGAGATTCTTCTGACATTGGAGCCCTCTTTCTCTACCCAGGCCTTGTTTATCGTGCTCCTACTGGGTTGGCTGTTTGTCCCCGTCTACCTCACAGCGGGGGTAAGTTACACAAGACCATTATATGCCAGCTAACATGGCATACTGCAGAGATTTGTGTCCATTTGTCTGTAATTTCTGCATTTCCCGTTGCTTAGGTAATTACAATGCCTCAGTACCTGAAGAAGAGGTTTGGGGGAACCAGGATCAGTCTGTACCTCTCCGTCATTTCTCTGTTCCTCTACATCTTCACCAAAATCTCTGTGAGTCTAGGACAGGGCTCCCCAACCCTGTTCCTGGAGAGCTACCGTCCTGTAGGTTTTCGCTCCCTAATCTAGCACACCTGATTCTAATTATTAGCTGGTTGATAAACTGAATCAGGTTAGTTACAACTGGGGTTGGAGCGAAAACCCAAAGGAGGGTGGCTCTCTAGGAACAGGGTTGGAGAGCCCTGGTCTAGGACAACCCTATGGGGCACTGTTTGTAACATGCTATAAACGTGCCCCACAGTCCTTTATCATGACATTGTCTTCAATATTGATTGTATCTGTGGTATTGCTAAGACTCCTGAGTTCTAAGTTTTATTGAGGTATAAACATACCCGTGGACCAGTCTGTCTGTCTCCTCATCTCTCTCTCCAGGTGGACATGTTCTCTGGGGCTGTGTTCATACAGCAGGCTCTAGGCTGGAACATCTATGTGGCGGTGATAGCCCTCCTCTCCATCACAGCTCTGTACACAGTCACAGGTAACATCTGTTTGATCAAATTATGCACAAAACGCTTTCATTACTTGTTGAAGAAAAGGTTGTCCACGATTAAAGAGAGGTCATGTTTGGAAAAGATGACCCATAGGAAAAAACAGGGCCTCGGGCATTTTGTCTGTTACCCTCAACCCAAAGAGTGTGTAGGGTCATCTAGAGGTGAATAGATAATCATTGTATTGTGTGTGTGTATCCTAGAGGATTGTTTCCCAACTCTGAGTTTGGGAAACACTGTCCTAGATGACCTCAGTAGTTTGTTCATTAACTGGGTTATTGTTGCCTAGTCACCTTACCCCTATACATATCTACCTCTATCACTCCAGTATCCCTGCACATGTAAATATGGTATTGGAACTTATGCTTACTTCTTTACTTTATTATGCATTTCATATTTCTTATTCTACTTTCTTGTGTTTTTTTCTAGTAATACATTGTTATTGGTTATTGCATTGTTGTGTTTTGAGTTGTCAAGAAAGGCATTTCACTGTACTTGACATTAAAACTTGAAACGTATTAATCTGTAGTGATCTGTTTTGCTGACTAGGTGGCCTAGCTGCTCTGATGTACACAGACACCGTCCAGACATTTGTCATCATCGCTGGCGCCTTCAGCCTCACAGGTTTCGGTAAGTTCAGAGTCCTGTGTCCAGAGTGCCACACATTCCATCTTGTTGACTCCACTTGTTACTCAACGCATGACGGAGTAACAAGAAATGGAGACGTTTCTTTATCGGTGCTTAAATGTCCTTTTTGGTTTTGCATTCATGTGTATATACAGTGCATTCGGAAAGTATTCAGACCCCTTGACTTTGTCCACATTTTGTAACATTACAGCCTTTTTCAAAAATTTATTAAATTGTTTTTTCCCCCCATTTACATAAGTATTCGAACCCTTTACTCAGTACTTTGTTGAAGCAGTATTGGCAGCGATTACAGCCTCGTCTTCTTGGGTATGACGCTACAAGCTTGGCACACCTGTATTTGGGGAGTTTCTCCCATTCTTCTCTGCAGATCCTCTCGAGCTCTGTCAGGTTGGATGGGGAGTGTCGCTGCACAGCTATTTTCAGGTCTCTCCAGAGATGTTTGATCGGGTTCAAGTCCGGGCTCTGGATGGGCCACTCAATGACATTCAGAGACTTGTACCAAAGCTACTCCTGCATTATCTTGGCTGTGTGCTTAGGGTCGTTGTCTTGTTGGAAGGTGAACCTGCGCCCCAGTCCTGAGAGCTCTGGAAAAGGTTTTCATCAAGGATCTCTTTGTACTTTGCTACGTTCATCTTTCCCTTGATCCTGACTATTCTCCCAGTCCCTGCCGCTGAAAAGCATCCCCACAGCATAATGCTGCTACCACCATGCTTCACCGTAGGGATGGTGCCAGGCTTACTCCAGACATGATGCTTGGCATTCAGGCCAAAGAGTTCAATCTTGGTTTTATCAGACCAGAGAATCTTGTTTCTCATGGTCTGTGAGACCTTTAGGTGCCTTTTGGCAAACAGCGAGCTGTCATGTGCCTTTTACTGAGGATTGGCTTCCGTCTGGCCACTCTACTATAAAGGCCTGATTGGTGGATGCTGCAGAGATGGTTGTACTTCTGGAACGTTTTCCCATCTCAGAGGAACTCTGGAGCTCTGTCAGAGTGATCATCGGGTTCTTGGTCACCTCCCTCACCGAGGCCCTTCTCCCTCGATTTCTCAGTTTGGCGAGGCGGCCAGCTCTTGGAAGAGTCTTGGTGGTTCCAAACTTCTTCCATTTAAGAATGATTGAGGCCACTGTGTTCTTGGAGACCTTCAATGCTGCAGAAATGTTTTAGTACAGTTCTCCAGATCTGTGCCTCGACACAATCCTGAGCTCTACGGACAATTCCTTTGACCTCATGGCTTGGTTTTTGCTCTGACATGCACTACTGACTGTGGGACCTTATGTAGGCAGGTGTGTGCCTTTCCAAATCATGCCCAATCAATTTAATTTACCACAGGTGGACTCCAATCAAGTTGTAGACACATCTCAAGGGTGATCGATTGAAACAGGATGCACCTGAGCTCAATTTCGAGTCTCGTAGCATAGGGTCTGAATACTTATGTAAATAAGGTATTTCTGTTTTTATTTAATACATTTGAAAAAGTGTCTAAAACCTGTTTTCGCTTTGTCATTATGGGGTATTGTATGTAGACTGATGAGGAAATGTTTTATTTAATACTTTTTGGAATAAGGCTGTAACGAAACAAAATGTAGAAAAGGGGAAGGGGTATGAATACTTTCTGAATGCACTGTATAATAACTGATACCAATGATGTACAGATAATGTCATGTGTTATGGATACGGTACCTCCAAATGAAATACTGTACCATGTTTTGATTGATTGCATTTAGTGTATTCAAAACTCTATTTGAGTGGTCCGCAATGTGACTTTTAAAATGTGTATTTTGTTTTGTCAACTATTGTATCATTGTGAAGTGACACTTGAATATATATTTCTAACTCATGACTCAACTGGCCATGTTCAATTAGCTGCCGTGTCTAGTGAATCTGTTAGTGCAGGCCTTCCTCAGTCACTCACTCACTCCTTCATCCAACCTCCCTCTCTCATCCACCACCAGCTTTAGTAAACCACTTCCTTGACCCAGCCTCACTGTAGATCCTCACTGTAGATCCACTATCTCCCAGTCCACTCCTCCTGACCTCTGCTCACTATGTGACATTGTGTGTGTGTCCCTCTTCCTTTCTCATCCTGTCCTCAGCCTTCTTTGAGGTGGGGGGCTACAACGCTCTGCTGGAGAAGTACAGGTTAGCACTGCCCTCCAAGTACCAGTCCCTGGAGCCGCAGCGCTTCAACATCTCCCCCCAGTGCTTCACCCCCAGAGACGACGCCTTCCAGCTGCTCAGGGACCCCGTGACCGGGGACCTGCCCTGGCCGGGGGTCCTCTTTGGCATCGCCATCGTGGGTGGCTGGTATTGGTGCACCGACCAGGTAAATAATCTCATAGGAACACAGTGGATGGAATTCATATGTGGGTTTATTTCATAGTGCATTTAGTGTAGATGACCCACTCAAAACTGCACATTGCTGACTGAATCTAATTTGACATAATGTTGACGTCTGCTCTGCTCATTCTGTTTCTATGGTGAGAGATACTTAAATTTGATAGATGTGAAACAACATGGATCAGATGGGAAGATTGAATCGTTGGTTGAGTTGATCTGGTATCTTCCCCCATGTCTGTGTGTATAGGTGATCGTGCAGCGCTGCCTGGCGGCCCGCAGTCTGACCCATGTGAAGGCGGGCTGCATCATGTGTGGATACCTGAAACTGCTCCCCATGTTCCTTATGGTGTTCCCCGGAATGATCAGCCGCGTGCTCTTCGCAGGCGAGTTCCCAAAAATATGCCATCATAGAATTGACAGAGTTGAGTGGAGAGTTGAGTGGAGAGTTTCATGAACAGGGAAACAAGCACGCAGCAAAAGACTCAATAAAAGACAGTTTGTTACACCTCTTTTACCCTGAAGATGTGTGTGTGGTGTTCCCTCTCTTTTCCTCCTGTCATTATGGGCTCCATGGTAACAGAGCCTGTCTTCTCTCTGTTGACAGATGAGGTGGGTTGTGTGGTGCCAGAGGTGTGTAAGCATGTGTGTGGGACGGAGGTGGGCTGCTCCAACATCGCCTACCCCAAACTGGTGGTCTCTGTCATGCCCAATGGTGAGAAGTTTCTCTCCTCTTCTGAATTTACTGTGTGCAGTAGTGTCGATGGCTACTGTGGTTTTTATATACCCCCTCTCTCTCTCCCCCTCTCTCTCCCCCTCTCTCTCCCCCTCTCTCTCTCTCTCCCCCAGGTCTGAGGGGCCTGATGCTGGCGGTCATGCTGGCGGCCCTGATGAGCTCCCTGGCTTCCATCTTCAACAGCAGCAGCACCCTGTTCACCATGGACATCTGGACCCGCTTCAGACCGCAGGCCAGAGAGAGCGAGCTCATGGTCGTTGGCAGGTCTGGGCCTTTTTTCACTTGGTTTACATAGAAAAACTTGGTTTAGGTAGAAAAGTTCAGCTGTCCCAGACCATTTGCTGGAGTAGGTCAATATAATGTATGTTCCAATAAAATGTCTGCCTCTCACTTACTCCGTCTCTCCCTCTCAGAGTGTGGGTCCTCGTCATCGTAGCCGTCAGTATCTGCTGGATCCCTGTGGTCCAGGCGGCCCAGAGCGGTCAGCTGTTTGACTACATCCAATCAGTGACCAGCTACCTGGCCCCGCCTATCGCCTCAGTCTTCTTTCTGGCTGTGTTTGTGAAGAGGGTCAATGAGCAGGTGAGGTCAGAGGGTGTGTTGTGTTCTAGTTACATTATTGTGAGAGGACATAGGAAAAGCATTGGCAATGTAACCTATGACTGTGAGAGAGAAATCTGGGCCCGTTTTCACAAGGCATCTCAAGGTAGGACTGCCGATCTAGGATCAGGCCCTCCCTGTTCATATAACCTTATTCATTATGATCTCAATTGCAAAACTGATTATAGATAAGCACTCTTACTCTGAGACTCTCTGTGAATACAGACCCAGACATATACCACTGGATTAACTTTTCCTTCTGTTTACTTTGGTTCAAAATATTAAATTTCTTTCAGGGGGCGTTTTGGGGCCTGATGGGGGGCCTAGCTATGGGGCTGTGCCGTATGGTGCCAGAGTTTTGGTTTGGCTCAGGCAGCTGCCTGTTCCCCTCAGACTGCCCCACCCTGGTGTGTGGGGTCCATTACCTCTACTTCGCTGTGCTCCTCTTCTTCTGCACCTCCATCCTGGTGCTGCTTGTCAGCTACTGTACACCGGCCATAGACGACAAACATGTGAGTGCTCATAGACAGTGTGTCTCAACATTCTGTTTTATCAAATGCCTGCATCCATTAGATATTATTAATGCAATGGAATCTTACCCATTATAATGAGAACTTACTACAAACTCCGATGAATAAACCTATGGTGGTATGCATCTACCCATGTAATGGTCTGAGTGATTTCTGATAGAACTGCTCTTCTCCTAGCTCCATCGTCTTGTGTTCAGCCTCCGCCTCTCCAAGGAAGAGAGGGATGACCTTGACTGGAAGCAGGAAGTGAAAGGGAGGATAGCACGCAGGGCGGCAGAGGAGAAAAGCAGAGACAAGTCCGAGGACAGCCCAGGTATGAGAGAACATACTTCCACTTCGGTGTCAACTCTTCCCACCACTACACAATCGAGCAGATCAAATCCATGTTGCGTTGTGGGTAATCTACAATTATCTTAACTCGCCTGCAAAGTCTAACAAGCCCATAATATTGGTTTTATTTCCTTTGTTAGTGGATGCTGAAGAACCCAAATCAGGTATCTGTCGTCTCATTGGCTGGTTCTGTGGCGTCAGCGGCACTCAGGTCCCAGAGCTCACAGAGGAGGAGGTTACTGAGGCATCCAAAGACCTGCCTGACATCAGTGAGGAGCCCTTCTGGAAGCATGTTGTTGATGCTAATGCCCTGGTTATGATGGCCGTGGCAGTCTTCCTGTGGGGTTACTATGCATGAGGGGGCTAGTGACCATTGATAAAGTGCACTTTTCGGTCGTTCTCACTCGATTCTGAATTAAACCAAAAGTGTACATCTATTCATGAAAAATAAAGTAGTCCCATGTAGCCCCTTTCTTGTAATATCATCATTATAAAAAATCTAATTCAAAGTTATGAAATTGGGTATAATCAATAATCCACACTCATGTGCTAAACATGGACATTAGCACACCTCTCCCCCCTCTAGTGGCCTTTGCATATATCAAGCGTCAACTAGTCATGTGGAGGACAAATGGTTTCTAATCTATAAATAAGCAAAAGTGAATCCATATGTTCAATAACCCCTACACCAGGGGTGGGCAATTCCAGTCCTCAGGGGCCTGATTGGTGTTAATTTTGCCCCAGCTGACTCCAATAATCATGATCTTCAGTTTAGAATGCAATTTGATTAATCAGGTGTTTGCTAGGGATGGAGAACAAGAGTGACAACAATCAGGCCCCCCCCGAGGACTGGAGTTGCCCACCCCTGGCCTACACTGTAGCAACTCTATTACCAACAAATCATCATGCAGAAGGAAACATGTCTGGGGTCAAATTCCAGTTTTAATCATTTCTTTTTATTTGAGAAGCACATTCCCATTAGCATTGTACAACTGAAACCTACAGTGGTCTCCCCTACCCAGTCAGAGGGGTCAAGTGAACAAAGTTCTCTATACTGTATTTGTCAAGGTTTTGCAGATTTAGGGATTGTGAGGAGGACCAGTGGGGTTAAGGCTGGAAGCTGGTGTAGAAAGCTCTATGGTCCGTGTTTCTTTTCACCCGCATTGACGCAAATGACGGCTTTGGCAAAGAAGGCCCTCTGCCGACTAGCAGGTTGGGACTGGGGGTTAGTGGGGAGGGGCTGAAAAAAATAAAAGCGGTGAAGGGAGGGAGAACAGTCCTAAAAAAACAGGAAATAACAGCAAACATTTGCTCACACACCAAAAAACTAAAAATTGATAACAAGCTGTCAAAACTTGTACAAAGTGACATCAGGCCTTTGCAAAGTGACATCAAATTGCCTTCTCTTGCCCCACACTGTTAGTCTCATTCATTAAAGGCCCAGTGCAGTCAAAAACATGATTTTCCTGTGTTTTACATACATGCCCTTTTAGTGTAAGAGCTGTTTGAAATTTCAGCCCGTTTTGGTGGGATGGATTTTTGGCCTGCCCGGTGACAACCGGTGGTAAATTTGTTAATAGACCAATAAGAAAGAGTTCCAAACCTCTGCCATTAACAGCTAGTATTCCCCTCCCAAGCAGACCAGTCCCAGACAGTCCTATCAAAAATTGTTGCTTGAGAAATTGCTCTTTACCAAGATGCTATTTCGGTTTCATTTTGACCATTTTAATTGAACACAATTACAGTAAGGTACTTAATTGTTACCAAGAAATGATTTGATAGAGATAAAAACATCTGCATTGGACCTTTAAACTTTCACAGACTCCCTCTGTGAGCCAGCCAGTCAGTCCTCAGTGGCTGGCCCTCTGGTCAGTAAAGTTGGGGTCAGCTCGGCTAGCATGGCTAGGACGCGACTGTCAGTTGACCAATCGGCAGAAACGTTGAGCATCAGGCCCCATGCAGCACCATAACAGCAGCATGGGCCCACTCATCATGAGTCCAGTTTTCACATGTACTAACCGAGTTGGGAGCTAGTCAACTGCTAAGAACTCAGAACAAGGTGACAACGAGCAGAGAGAGAGAGCTGACAACACAGGAGAGAACCCCAACCCTGGTCTGTGTTTAGCACCAGGGGGAGTGGGGTCTAGAGGGAGTAAGAGTGGTGCTGGGACCTGGGGAGGGCCCCTTTACCTCCCGTCCTCCCTCTTAGCACGGGTCTGCACCAGCTCGCAGGACTGCAGTACCCAGTTGTTGTCGTGCAACCCCACGCGGCAGCCCGGTGTGTCCTTGTCCGTGCGCCGGCAGCACATCCAATAGGAGCGTCCATAAGGCAGGTCGTGGTGGTAAGGTTTGGGGTGCCAGCGGCAGAGAGACACGTCGCCCCGTTCGTACTGCCGCTTGCACTGCTTGCAGGGGTCGTCGCGGTACAGCGGGTCCTGGTTCCAGCGCAAGTCGGTGGCGGGCACACCGTACGTCTCAATCAGAACCTTGAAGTCGTAGCAGGTGCACTTGAGGGCGGCCAGCGAGCGGGTGGGCAGGTAGCTGAAGATGTTGACCATGATGTGGTCGGGCAGTAGCAGCATGTACTGACGAGGCTCCAGCAGCCGCTGGATCTGGAAGCGGATCTCCAGGAAGTCGTGAGAGACGTGGCGGTAGAGACGGCACAGGGAGGGGTCTGAGCAGTCTTCCACGCCGGCCAGGGGGGAGTCCGGCCGGTCAGCAGCATCCCCAGCAGGACTGTTGTTATTGGTGCAGTCCAAAGAGCACATTCCATTGCTGCTGCCGGTGCCACTGTCCTCGTCAGACCCTCTCTGGGGCTGCAGGAAGAACAGCTGGCCTGGAGGGGGGTCCTCTGAGCCGTCAGCTCCACTGGGCATGGCGAAACACACCGTCTCCTCTTGCACATTCTCTGTGCTGTCCTTGCCATAGAACACACACTGGTCTACAGCACCCGTGACCACCACCTCCACATGGAAGCCAGTCACCCTCTCCCGGGCCACAGGCTTCTTCTCCCCAGAGCCGAGCTCCTGGCTGGGGTCCGGGCTGCTGGAGGCTGGCCGGTCCGTATGGCCCTCCCCATGGGGGTCAGCTTTTGGAGAGCTAGCCAGCAGGAAGCTGGGGTCCCGTGACGAGGGACTGACCAGCTGGTAGAGATCACAGGTGATCTTCTCGTTGGCCCGGGCCCCCGCCTGGCCCCCTCCTCCCCCACAGCTCATGAACATGCAGCGGGGCCGGCCTGCGGGCTCTGACTGCGAGCCAGGATCTAGGCTGGACACCCGGAAGGCAATCCTCACTTCACCTCGGCTGTGGGTGGGCCCGGCGCTGCCAGAGTCCCCGCTCCACTCCCTCTCCCTGGGGGAGTCCAGGCCCGACACGGGCCTCAGTGTGTTCTCCAAGAGCTGATGTTGGGACTCAAAGTGGGCTACGGCCTTAGCCACACGCCGCGACTCCTGCTGCTCCTCCTCCTCCTCCTCCTCCTCCTCCAGGACACCGTGTGGGGGGTGCGGGGGGTCAGGGCTCTCGGACAGGAACGCCATGGGGCTGGGGTCAGAGACTGTGCCCTGCAGGAGCGTGTGTTCGGGGTGTTCTGAGGCAGTCTGTCCCTGGGTCACCATGCCCTGCAAGGCCATGGCTGTACGCTGCTCCACCAGGGCCACCATCTCAGCCACAGACAGCAGGTCAGTCTCGCTCACTCCCGGGATGTCCTCTGGGGTGGAGGCTTCTGGGGGCGGGGTGGCAGGGATAATGTTGGTCTGGGCCCAGGCGTCATAGGAGGAGCAGCGCCGCCTGCGCTTGGCCTTAGTGCAGTCCGTGGCCCAGTTCCCTTTCACCTTTATGGCGCTGGGTCGAGGCAGGCCCACCCCACTGAACTGGTGGGCCACGAAGAAAGCAATCTTCTCCTTGGTGTTGCCCGGCTTGATGACGTACCAGGTGTCCAGAAGCACCCTCCCATCCTCCATCTGAGTGGTGCCGGGAGGGGTGGGGGCCTGCGGTGCCGAGGCCGGGTCGGCGTCTGGGGGAGTGTTCTCAGAGCCGGCATCCTCCTCCTCCAGGCCATCCACGCCTCCCCCAGCCTCCAGCGACGTGCGCCCCGCAGTGTCAGCCTTGCAGAGGAAGGGGGCTGCCCCACTGCCCCCTGTACCTCGGACCTTGTTCTGGGAGTAGGTGCCAAAGGGGCGTGGGCACCACAGTCGGATGTGGGAGAAGGTGTCTCGGTCCATCACGGGCCGGAGGGAAGCATATCGGCGGCGTCTAGGCTGGGCATCTGCTGTGCACCATGCCACTCATTCTCTCTGTGCGAGCCAGCAGGCACCGTCACGGGAAGAGGGCATACAATCTGTAGAGAGAAAGAAGAGTTAGAGAGCAGTATTACAAACATTCACCGTCATAGGTAATCTAGCTGGGGGAGACAAACATGAGTAATGTAATTTCATCACATTTTATTATTTACATTACACATCTAAAAATGTAATTTGAGGGAGAATTTCTTCCCATGCATTCTACATGTTGCATTAAGTACCTAAATGACCTCATCTAATTCTGTGACATGCTGATTCAGAAGCAACCACTATGGAAGGTTATTTCAACTTCTAGCCATTCAATACAGCAAGAGCACAGCAAATGATAGGCAAATCAGCTTCTAGCCTCTTGGCGGTTCAGAAACAAAGGTCACAGTGCACAAGTCAGGAAGACTCATGCTTTCAGACAGCCTCAACACCTAAACTCAATTAGTCATTACATACGCTCACTGTAATAAATTCTCTCGCCTTGAAGGTTTTCAATCTAATTAAAGGCTTCCATTTCGAGGCCTTGTGTCTGGGGCAGATGAAGAGAGATATAAAGGAGGGGATGAGGGGAGGAAAATGGATTCCCATCCTGACGCTTCAAAGAGGACCTGCCTAATAGGAGGCAAGGAAGGCATATGCCTAACCTATTTAGAGAGTAGTGGAGTTGATTTTGAGTCTAAAAAGGACCTTGGCTGCGGCCTGCAGGAAAACCGTTTACGCAGGGTGCCCTTTCATGTTACCATGCCAAAAATGTGGCACTGGAGGCTTAAGAGGAACAAGTGGCGCAAGACTGTTTCAACAAGACATTTAGACCTCTGTGATGATAAAAGGTGTCTGTTGTTCTTAATATGATTTTGTAATTGTGTATATTGTATGTGTCTGATGTATGTAGGGCTCATCTGTAAAATACACTCTAGTCTCAATGACTTCCCTGTCAAAATACTAAAATAAAATATATTTTCGTGAGACATGCTGATTCAGAAGCAACCACTATGGACGCGTGAGAGAGACTCATTGGATCAAAATTTCAAGCTTCTAGACTCTTGGCGGTTCAGAAACCAAGTTGCAGTATATATATATATACATACATACATACACACACATACACACACACACACACACAGTTGAAGTCGGAAGTTTACATACACTTAGGTTGGAGTCATTAAAACTTGTTTTTCAACCACTCCACAAGTTTCTTGTTAACAAACTATAGTTTTGGCAAGTCGGTTAGGACATCTACTTTGTGCATGACAAGTAATTTTTCCAACAATTGTTTACAGACATAATTAAACTTATAATTCCAGTGGGTCAGACGTTCACATACACCAAGTTGACTGTGCCTTTAAACAGCTTGGAAAATTCCAGAAAATGATGTCATGGCTTTAGAAGCTTCTGATAGACTAATTGACATCATTTGTGTCAATTGGAGGTGTACCTGTGGATGTATTTCAAGGCCTACCTTCAAACTCAGTGCCTCTTTGCTTGACATCATGGGAAAATCAAAAGAAATCAACCAAGACCTCAGAAAAATAATTGTGGCCCTCCACAAGTCTGGTTCATCCTTGGGAGCAATTGCCAAACGCCTGAAGGTACCAAGTTCATCTGTACAAACAATCGTACGCAAGTTTAAACACCATGGACCACGCAGCCGTCATACCGCTCAAGAAGGAGACTCGTTCTGTCTCCTAGAGATGAACATACTTTGGTGCGAATAGTGCAAATCAATCCCAGAACAACAGCAAAGGACCTTGTGAAGATGCTGGAGGAAACAGGTACAAAAGTATCTATATTGACATAACCTGAAAGGCCGCTCAGCATGGAAGAAGCCACTGCTCCAAAACCGCCATAAAAATGCCAGACTACGGTTTGCAACTGCACATGTGGACAAGGATCGTACTTTTTGGAGAAATGTCCTCTGGTCTGATGAAACAAAAATAGAACTGTTTGGCCATAATGACCATCGCTATGTTTGGAGGAAAAAGGGGGAGGCTTGCAAGCCGAAGAACACCATCCCGACCGTGAAGCATGGGGGTGGCAGCATCATGCTGTGGGGGTGCTTTGCTGCAGGAGGGACTGGTGCACTTCACAAAATAGATGGCATCATGAGGTAGGAAAATTATGTGGATATATTGAAGCAACATCAAGACATCAGTCAGGAAGTATAAGCATGGTCGCAAATGGGTCTTCCAAATGGACAATGACCCCAAGAATACTTCCAAAGTTGTGGCAAAATGGCTTAAGGACAACAAAGTCAAGGTATTGGAGTGGCCATCACAAAGACTTGACCTCAATCCTATAGAACACTTGGGGGCAGAACTGAAAAAGGTTGTGCGAGCAAGGAGGCCTACAAACCTGACTCAGTTACACCAGCTCTGTCAGGAGGAATGAGCCAAAATTAACCCAACTTATTGTGGGAAGCTTGTGGTAGGCTACCCGAAACGTTTGACCCAAGTTAAACAATTTAAAAGGCAATGCTACCAAATACTAATCGAGTGTAATGTAAACTTCAGACCCAATAAGAATGTGATGAAAGAAATAAAAGCTAAAATAAATCATTCTCTCTGACATTTCACATTCTTAAAATAAAGTGGTGATCCTAACTGACCTAAGACAGGGAATCTTTACTAGGATTAAATGTCAAGAATTGTGAAAAACTGAGTTTAAATGTATTTGGCTAAGGTGTATGTAAACTTCCCACTTCAACTGTATATAGAAAACATATAGTAAAAAAAAGACTGAACAAGCCCCACTTTTTCCATCCCCTGATCCCAAACAAGTTGAGACAGACAGCACTTGTATAACACTATAGTTTGGCCCCTGTTGTTTGGTGACTTACCAGCCAAAACGTAGACCGATATCTAGCCTATCTATACTTGTCGCCAGTTGAAAGCATGATAATGTGTACCTTCGGCTGAAGAGTCTGCTAGTCTGCTACCCAGGCTGTTTGTGTGTGTGTGCGCGTCAGAGGCCAGAACTACTCATGGGCTGGTTAAAGGCTTTATAATCTCACAGCTCCAGCTAAGAGCCTGCAGATTACTCTCTGTATGAAGTACATCCCAGGGCCACCACCCCACCGATAAAAAGATTGGATGGCGTAACAGGGACAGTGAGCGTCAGTCCATCTTTATGACAAAAACAGGCACCTCCTGAAGCAGTGAGAGAGAGGCAGTAAGTGGCAGCCAGTGTGTGATTGAATGGCTCCAGTCAGATTCCCTCTCTATTGACCAGTATCTATTATTCAGAGCCAGCCCACCAACAGTGCTTCAGATGATGGAAAGATGGAGGAGGGCAGGGGGCAGTCCACTACCAGTCATCCAGAGGCTGGAGTCAGTGGCTTTGATCCATGCTGTAGTCTTCGTTGTCAATTAATAGGCTATCCAACGGTTTACCCTGCAATTTAATTAAGAAGTAAGGCGGCCGATGAACAGGTGGTAGTAAAATGCTACGATTGTAATAGACGGCTAGCTATTTTACACTTGCCTCCATACCAGGTGTTAAACAAAGCTGAACTCTGCAGGGAGACACCATCAAATACAAGATGTTTAAAAGACATCAATACTGGCTTAATATCAGGTAATGAGTAAGTCTCAACGATGAGAAAGTCCACATAAAATATGAGGACGTGAGACTAGTAGACCCTTTACTTATTTAACTAGGCAAGTCAGTTAAGAACAAATTCTTATTTTCTATGACGGCCTAGGAACAGTGGGTTAACTGCCTTGTCAGGGGCAGAACGGCAGATTTTTACCTTGTCAGCTCTGGGATTCGATCTAGCAACCTTTCGGTTACAAGTCCAACGCTGTAACCACTAGGCTACCTGTCGCCCCAGAGGCCTCCATTGTATGATATCCACGGGCCAAAACATGGCCCAGATGTTGCCAACAATCTGTATCCATGAAGACTTCATTCCCCGACAGATAAAACCTCTGAAATGATGATGCAGTTTCTGTTTCTCATTTGAAAAAATTCCTGCAAATTAAGGCTGGTTTTAATCTTTTTGCATAATCCACCAAATCCTGTCCATGCCTAGCAGCAGTACAGAAATCGCTGAGTGCCGTGCCAGAGGCTCGTCTCTCACTGGCTCCCCAAGTTGTCCGACCACTGAACTACACACACCAATGCAGGAGGATTCATTCCTCCATCATGACCTCGCTCAAACAATCCAGAGGCTTTGTTGGAGGACATTCAACAGGCTCAACACCATAACAGAATGCTCCAGATTAACCAGGGAATGTATAGAAACAAAACAGTTGTCAGCCACAGAAGAAATGTCAATTCTAAAACTTGCGTTTCTCTCTGAGCATTCGGAAACATTGCGCCCACTAAAATACCACCGTTAGAACAGTCTCTGGCATTGAAGGAATGTATAGCACTACACCATTCCTATTCTATCACAAAGAAATTGAATATTGAAAAGACAATTTAGGCACAGTAAGCAGGGAAGGACCTTTCAAACAAAAAAACACGTCATTTTTTTCTTCTTCTAATTCCTGGCTGTCTGCAGATAATTCAGACAGGCCCCTCATTCACCTCTAGCGCTATCCTCCCTCTCAGAGGCTTTGGGAATGGTGGACAATACAGGGAGGTGATAGCTGGCGCTCGCCTTGGCTGCTCCTGCAGGGACAATACAGCAGTAGCCCGGGCAGCAGGTCAGGCTGATGATGCTTGTCTACAAGAACAATGGACTCCACCCATCCCCGATAAAATTAACCCAGAGTGCCTTCGTCATGAGAAGGTCAGGCAGTCAAGCTTGCTATAGAAGTGTTTGGACTGTCAGCTGTGCTTCTCTAGTAGTGAACAGAACTGCATTGAACTGCAATGGATATCTATGCACTCCTTTTAAACTATAGCTCTTCATCAGGTTGTTTCTTTCCACCATTTGGCTTCAACCAAAAGAGTTCATCATCAACCCCCTTACTCAAATAGTGTTGGTTGTAAGGGCCAGGACAGTGGTTGCCAAAATGGTGAATTGTTGTTTATCTGTAAACATTGAATACAAACCCTATCAGTACAAAACTGATACACAAGCTATTCTGAGAGGATTTTAGGCTGAACCAAGCAGACACATCAATGGATGTTCCCTGGAACTTAACTATTGAATTAAGACCTACATGAATCATGTAGACGCCAAAGGCTTTACGTTTCAATGCCCCATTGCTCCACTATTCCCATACTTCTGATTCTAAAGTACCAAAGATAAAGATGTATAGGCCTAGTTCTCCGTTGAATAACAGATACCAGCTCACCAACATAGATGCTTATCCTGTATTTTGATTACTTCCTTTGAGAAAAGACGGCATCACAATGTAAAAAGACCCTTGAGTACCAATAGGTTCATGTTAAAGCTGGTGTGTAGTCTATATTTAAGAAATGAAGGCATATAAACATCTTCAAAATATTTTCTAACCTAAATATTAGGACTAAGCAAAGGCTTTGACTTCTATTCAAACAGATGGAAAGGCCTTAGAAATACATCAAAACACAATCATGTTGGTGTGAAGACCCCTGACAGCTAATAAACACAGATTATTTATTTTTGGTCCGGTCCAGACCAGCCTTGATTTGGCCCAAACAGACATCCATGATTGGTTCAGATTTGGTCCAGACTATGTTTCACAAGTTTTTCAGAGCACAACACAAAAACTTGAGTACAGTATACTTCAGTACAGCAGAGCAGAATAGAGTTCAGTACACAGTAAAGCACACTAGAGTACACTAATGTACTGTACTCTACTGTGCTGAACTACTAAAATATTTGAGTGCCTTTGAACAGGCTATGGAAGTAGGTATCAGGCGCACAGGTTTGTGTCAAGAACGCAACGCTGCTGGGTTTTTCAAACTCAACAGTTCCCTGTGTGTATCAAGAATGGTCCACCACCCATAGGACATCCAGCCAACTGTGGGAAACATTGACCAGCATCCCTGTGGAACACTTTTGACACCTTGTAGAGTCCATACCCCGACGAATTGAGGCTGTTGAGGGCAAATGTGGAAACAGACGTCTATGACTGGTTCAAATTTGGCCCGGTCCAACCAAATTTGGTCTCATTAAAGAGGTCTATATTGCATATTTCTACATTTATGTGCCTATTTAGGATACAAAACCTTAATATTCATAGTGATGCATGTATTTCGGTGTAGTACAGATCAGGGACCTATGATGCAATTCTGTTACGGCAATTCTAAATCCACTTCACATACTGTAGTTCAATAACCAAAATAGATTTTTTCAAAGTCAATGTGTCATAGCTGACACCCCATTATTTCTGCAGACATTGTTGAATCTTAATTCAGAGTAGATATTTAACAGTGTTTGGAAAACGCCTAGCCAATGCTAAATCAAGAAGCTGAAAAAACAAAACAGACAGAGAAACGTTACTGCACTGAGGAAGGACAGGTGATATGGACTCTAGCTATAAACAAACCGCATTCAGAATTGAAAGGAACATTTCCATTAAGTTGTAACTTACAGGTGGTCAGCATGGGTAACCATGATTAGCCAAGGACTAATTATTGACATGCTCATTGGTGTTCATTCAATTGTCTAACACTGATCAAATGGTCAGTTGAAATGTGCAAAAATGTCATGTTCTTTTTCAAGAATTGCGCAATCTAGCTAGGAATAGGACGTGGTTGAACTATTCATACATCTACAGTAACGTTATAACGTTGTAACGTTCACTAAGTCAACCCCCGAGGTCTGTATTAATAAACCAAGTTGGTTAACTAGCTAACTAATGTGAGCTTACGTTAGGTTAGTTATCTGATAATCACTTATGCTAACTAGCAACTATATGATGTGCAGGCCAAAGAAGTAACGTTAAAACACTCATGCTAGCTAGGTAACGTTAAATAACCAACTTAATTTCTTAGCTGCTAGTTTAGCTTAACATTAAAAAGTGAACGTTAGCTGGCTATCTAACTAGGATAAGTTAGCTAGCTCGTTATAGCCCAAAAGGCCAACAAGAATCTCGTTGTTACATTGATGTTACAAACCCTCGCCAAGGCGCGGCTAACTGGTAGGCACCAACTGATCGTCTTTGACGAAAATAAAACGAGTTAGCCAACTACGTTAAGGGCTGTAACGTTATGTGCTGACTAGGCTAACGTTATGTGTTAACCAAACAAAATTGCAATGGAACCCATATTGTGTGTTGCTGGCTAACGACGTTGACTAGCTTTGACCCGAATTGAAATACAGCTAAGCTTCGGTAAAGTAATTCATGTTTTCGTCATCTTACCTGTAGATCTGCAAGCACTTGACCTGCAACAGTGCTGATGACAGTAACGTTACTAGCAAGCCCCCGGTCGCAGGCCTGTTTTCCTCTCAACAACCGACGGAGGAATCAGATTGAGCCAGGATGCGGGTGCAGGTGACTCGGGTTATCTTTTACTTGTCCACGTAAATTAGCTAGCTATCTGGCCGCAGAGTACTTTCCGATATCAACCGAATGTTAATATCGAAGCCTACTGTCCGTTTTTCAATTGTACACAACCCATCTGTACTGATCCTGTTTCACACTCTGCCTCGTTCATCTGGCTACCTTTTTAGAACTGACACAGGCTGACCTTTACGGTATGTTGTCTGAACAACCAAAATAATCGGAGTCAGAACATCCGTGGAGATGAAGGCCATCTTGTTGACAGGCAGCTGCATAAGGCCCACAACCAATAGCAAGGCAGAGTCGATGGTGTGCCCATATATGGCATATATGGCCCCACTCACCCCCCTTCTTAGGTCTCACCCCTCCTTATCTCTCTCAATTCAATTAAATTCAAGGGGCTTTATTGGCATGGGAAACATATGTTAACATTGCCAAAGCAAGTGAAGTAGATAATATACAAAAGTGAAATAAACAATAAAAATTAACAGTAAACATACTCACAAGTTAAAAAAGAAATAGACACATTTCAAATGTCATATTATTATATATATTTTTAAAACCTTTATTTAACTAAGCAAGTCAGTTAAGAATTCTTGTTTACAATGACGGCCTACCCCGGCCAAACCCTCCCCTAACCCGGGCGACGCTAGGCCAATTGTGCACCGCTCTATGGGACTCCCGATCACGGCCGGTTGTGATACAGCTCGGGATCAAACCAGGGTCTGTAGTGACGCCACTAGTACTACGATGCAGTGCCTTAGACCGCTGTGCCACTCAGGAGCATATTATTGCTATGTACAGGGTTATTTGGAATAATAATGATGTGCAAATAGTTGAAGTACAAAAGGGAAAATAAATAAACATAAATATGGGTTGTATTTACAATGATGTTTGTTCTTCCCTGGTTTCCATTTTCTTGTGGCAACAGGTCACAAATATTGCTACTGTGATGGCACACTGTGTTATTTCACCCAATAGATATGGGAGTTTATCAAAATATGATTTGTTTTGGAATTCTTTGTGGGCCTGTGTAATCTGAGGGAAATATGTGTCTCTAATATGGTCATACATTTTGCAGGAGGTTAGGATGTGCAGTTCACTTTCCACCTCATTTTGTGGGCAGTGTGCACATAGCCTGTTTTCCTCTCTCAAATTAAAATTAAAATTCAAGCTGCTTTATTGGCATGAAGAACATTGCGTCAATATTCCCAAAGCAACAATGTATACAATATACATTGTAATAAAATAATAAAGAATAACAATAATATAAAATGGTAGTAAATAATAATAATAAAACAAAATAACAACAATAAAATGGTAACAGTCAATACTAGAAATATAATAAATATAAAAGGCTAAACATGGAAAATGAAACTATACCTAACTTATAACTAACTAACTGTCATCCTCACCATTACATCAGTACTGCAACTACCATCATCATTACTACTACTACCACCACCATCACTAAACTGCTATCACTACCATCACCCTACTACCCATACCACTACTATTTGGAATAATAATCACAACAATAATAATAATAATAGAAATAACAATAATAGTAATAACAAAAATAATATCTAAGTTACTGTTTACTATGCAGATGTTATTATTCTGTTTTTTGTTTTTCCACTGGGTTTAGTAAGTTCAAATTTGGAAAAAATGTAGTAATTTCTGTAAATAGTGAATCTCTTGGTGAGGAATATTTATCACAGTAAAGGAGAAAGTACATCTCTGTTTCTACATCCCCTGATGTGCAGTGACCACATACAAACTCCTCTTTGGGTATTCATGTCTTTTTATGTCTGCCAGTTTCTATTGCCAATTGGTACTCACTCAGCCTGTACCTGGTAAGGATCTGTCTCTCTCAGACAATTCATTTTCTCTGTTTAGGGCCAAATAGCAATTTATATGGCTTTGGGATTTTGTTTTTCCAATGTTGTAAATATGAGTCCTTTGATTGGTTAATGATTTTGTTTATTTGAGTTCTTTCTTTTGGAGCAGTCCTGGTGTCAGCTTGGTTGGTTAGGTCCAACGCCAGCTGACTGAAAGGGCTCGTTTATGGGCTCAGCTCTTGGGTTTGAAGTGCTTTAAATTGGAGACTTGAATTTGGACTTGAAATTAGATTTTGCCAAAATTGTTCTGATCTTTTCTGTGTTTTCATTACCACTGGAAAGCGGCCAAATTCTGCCCTACTGTAAGGTTCTGTATTTATTTTATTAGTCAACCTTGTGTTCTGTTTCGTTGTGTTCTTGAACGTAGCCCTGTTTCTTTGTGTTCTTGAACGTAGCCCTGTCTTTCATTTTTGTTCATTGATTTCACCTGTGTTAGTTACTCACCTGGTCTCATCAGCTCCTTATTTAGTTCAGTTCATTCTGTTTGTGTCTTTGTGAGGTATTGTTTGTTTTGACTCTACTAGGCCTTGTCCTAGCTCGTTTGTGAGAACCAGTTATAGCCTTCAGTCCTAGTTTTGCGTTACCTACTTGTGTATGACCATTGCCTGCGACCACGATTCCTGCCTTCTGCGAAGGTGAAATAATCACCTGCCGTGCTCTGCGTGTGAATCTACAAATCTTTCTCCCTGAGTATTCATGACACCTACATGCATTGGTTGGTATTTCTTTGGAATTGTACAATTTTCTGACAGAATTCTGCATGTAGGTCTTAAATTGGCTGTTTGTCCCACATTTTAAAGTCCAGATTATTGAATTGCCCCAACCTCACTTCTGCAAAGAGCCTATTGGTAGGATTACGCTGTAAAATATTTTGGTCAAAATTCTTTGCGTGCATTCACTGCCATATTAATGTTTCCCGATGCTGATATGGTCAGACCAAGATGTGTTTTTTTGCGTTCAATCATGGTGTTCAGGGTGAATTTAAATTTGTATTTTTTTTTCTTCCCGAAAATCATTAACAAAAAATTATATTTACTATGAGGGTCCAATTATGGTAATATTGCTCTAGAATGTTAAGGTTCTGTTGAAGACCTTCTTTGGTTGCTGATAGAAGAGAAATCATCAGCAGGTATTTTACCTTGGCGACTGGTCCAACATTTCTGTTAATTCATTTATATAAATGTTGACAAGTTTGGGACTCAAACTGCAGCCTTGTCTCACACTTTGATGTTGTGATTTGTCTCCACTTTTGTAGATAGGGGAGATGAGCCCCTGGTTCCAGACATCAGGAAAGCAGCCAGAAGTTTGTACTATGTTGAACAATTTAAGAACAGCATTTTGCAACTAAGGTGTGCTGTTTTTCAGCAATTAATTTCTGATATCTATACCACAAGCCTTTGGTTTTATAGCTTTTCATTTAGTTCTTATTGGGTAATATAATGGATTTTGTTTTAATGACTAATTCAAGGATGTTAAATTTAACTTTGTATTTATAATTGGTTAAATCTTTTTGTGGGATGTCTTTGTATATATTATCAAAATAGGTTTTCCAAATTCCTTCATCTTGTATGGCTAATTCTTGTGGCTTTGTCATGTGTAAATTGTTATACATGTAGCCTAGTGGTTAGAGCATTGGACTAGTAACCGGAAGGTTGCAGGATCGAATCCCAGCGCTGACAAGGTAATAAATCTGTCGTTCTACCCCTGAACAAGGCAGTTAACCCACTGTTCCTAGGCCGTCATTGAAAATAGAATTTGTTCTTAACTGACTTGCCTAGTTAAATAAAGGTAAGATAAAATACATGTCCCAGAACTGACTTTGGTCAATTGTGTTTTAAATTTCATCAAGTATCTTATTAGTATAATTCTTTTTCTTGCGTTTGTTTATACTGTTTTCAGAATTTCAAAGTATGCATTGCATAGCTCTGGATTGTTTTGATGCTTATTGTTTTACATTCGTTATCAAAACATTTTGTTTCTGATGTTGCATTTCTTTGGTTTTCTCAAATTTGCTTTTGATGCTGCTTTTTGGAATATGCAATTGATGTTGAGTAGCCGAATCGACACCACCTCTGTTTTGGTATTGTGAGTTATTGAAGACTTGTATAGAGTTCAATTAATCTCTCTGCACTGTTTGGAGACCAGCTGTATGATTGGTTCATGTTGTAGTTTATTGGGCTGTTTTATTTTTTTATTTTAATATAAATGACTATTGCTGGTTAATTTCTTCAGAAACACGTTGATCTGACAATGGTGTTTGTGGTCTGACAGTGAATGCACTAATGGAGGGGTCAATGTCAGTGATGGCATAATCGACTACACTTGTCCCAAGAGCTGAGCAGTAAGTAAACCGACCTAGAGTCCCCTCTGATTCTACCATTTTAAGCATGTACCGGCCTAAGGCTTGACAGAGATGCTCTAACTCCTTCAAATTTTTGTTCATTATTTGGTCAGGACTGTTTCTATTTATAATAAGGCAACTCTACAAGGAGATGTGTCCAAATATGTGGTGGTTGCATCAATGTAGTCAGGCTCAGAATAGTCTCTCGCTCACAGTTTTGTGTACACACACACACGAAGGAGAAAGGAACCCTCCATGTGTCTGAGGTATATTGTCAGTAGAAAGTCCATTGAGAACTCTAGACAGTCCTTAAAGTGCAGGTCTCGCTGTACATTGTATATGATTTAGGGCTGGTAAACAACTTTTCTCCCACTGTATTTACAGTTTGAAGGAAACCATCAGCAATGCAACTTTGTTTTCCACTGATCTAAACAATGTGTCAACCTTCTCTCAACAAAACTGAATGCATTGACGGATAACATTTGTATTTTGCAATAAAGTGTTGAGGTTGACGTACTATCAGTGTACAAAGAGTAGAAGATTGTTATAAGTCCTGTAAATGTATTTGGGGATTTGATCATTGCTTGATTTGACAAAATACTAATGCTTTTAAGTTTAACAGTTTTTATTATAAATCACTTATGTGCCAAGATTTTATACAGCCTCTTCTTCAAATGCATGATGTCCATGCATGCAAATGGTAGCACGTTTGTCTAGAAGGAGCTTAGAGCAGCTGATGCAGTCCAGCAGAAGACCAGATGGAACTTCTGAGTGTTGGGCTCCATGCATGAGCATGTAATCACACACACTCGGAATCATGCATGTAAACACCCATAAACTCAACTTGAAACCATTTCTTATTTGTAGTAAATGTATTATGGCTAGTTATTGTGTTATTACCATCTTACGTGTCATTTGTGTACATTAAAAATACATGCTCCCAGACCACCTCCACATGTAGTTAGTTGCACACAGTCCTGTCATAATAAAATGATTCTCATTAAAGCTGCAATCTGTAACTTTTTGGGGCGACCTGACCAAATTCACAGAAATGTGTGTTATATATCTGCCACTCAAGAAGTGGTAGATCTGTTCTATGTGCGCTGTGTTTCATTTTGTTTTTGCTTATTTTACTTTTGGTTTTGTACACAAGTTCAAACAGCTGAAAGTACATTTTTTTTTTTTTGGTTTGTGGAAATATATTTCACAGTGGTTGAGATGGTACAATGATTCTCTACACTTGCTTGTTTTGTCACATGGAAATTAAGCAAACTATTAGAATTTTAGTAACCAGAAAATGGTGGAGTGATTTCTGCATAGTGCATCTTTTAATACTTTTCAGTTTTCAAATTGCTTTATGGTCACCACCACAGTGTACAGAGTTTGCATACACATTCTAAACAAAACTATCAGTGTTTTTTTGTGTTTTCATTGCACAAACATGGCCCAATGTAAGCATCAAAGGAGCATAGCTGGTGGGGCATGCCAGGTTTGTAGCAGGCAGTCAAAAGCTAAGCTATCTAATCATGGCATGGTTTTGTTCAATGACAGGCATGCATTTGTTTAAAATCTATCACTTGATGGTTTCAGAGACATATGTTTTTTTTGTTGCAAAATGCTCAATATCTGCATCATTCTCAGAGAAGTAGTACTGCTAGATGTAGGGTTTTACACAGTCAAATGTAACAGAGAACTACATTTTTAATAAAGAACTGTACAAATGATACATTTGTGACATCAATATTTAAAATATATATCTAATTAAATACAGTAATATGAGATCTGTATGTAAAACATTTACATTTGACATTTTAGAACATTCCATTCCAGCTTAAAATACTGTAATGAAACAGCAGGGAGCAGGTCTCTAACCCTCGACCTTCTAGTCCGATGTCTGGCGCTGGGTTATAAACCCAGGGTCGTTAAACTACTCCCTCCTTTCAAAGAGCGCGTCCTCGCACAAGCTTGCGACTCTACATCTTATAGGAACGCGCTCAACTGCCAAGCACACGCACTGTCGTGGATGCAAGGTCCGATCCCACTTCTGACACCAATGTAATGAAACAGCAGGGAGCAGGTCTCGAACCCTCGACCTTCTAGCCCGAGGTCCGGCGCGCCATCGACTGTGCCGCAAAAGCATGCTCCAGCGGCAGTCGATACCCGCGGTTATAAACCCAGGGTCGTTACAATACCATTCCAGTATTTACATCAAATAGAGGTATTTTGTAATTTCAACACATAATAAATTTGCAACTAACATTACATGCCTTCATTATAACAACATTCTCAGTAACAACAATTGTTTTACTTGCTATGACTGCGATATGTAGTTTATCTACCTTAGTTAAACGTGGCATTTAATTTTGCCCAACTGTAGTATCATTGCGTAAAATAATACACAGCATCATCTGGATATGTGTGCAACAAAAGTCCAACATTCTCCTTCTGCTACCATTTCTGTCAAGCCGTCAACGCAGACAGTTTGATGCATACTTCGATAAATCCAACTTATGCACCACACAGAACGCACTGCAACTGCCTCTGCAATGCAACGCTGCAAGGCAAACGCACTGTTTCGTTAGAAATTAATATAATTCTGGTGTACTAAAATGCAATGACGCTGTCGGTGTGATCGAAGCATACTCTTTTTGAGCAGACGGCTGGCGCTGGCTGCTGCAACATAGCATCAGATAGATGGGCTACACATAGAGACAGAAGGGTGCTGTATCATTCGCTCGTATGCTTTCTCTGGTGAGATACATTCAGCCTCTTGCGAATTGAATGACTTATGAAACACAGAGACGAAAGATACATTATTTTATATATTTGTTCTTTTTTTTGTCAAAATGTTCAACCATAAATACACGCCACTAAGCATCAGCACCATCCTCATGATTTTGTAACTACATTCCAAACACTTGCATTTTGGTCCTGCTCCAAAATGATACGCCCTTTAAAAGTTATTGGTCATTGGGTTGCCGTAGCTTCCCCTGTCACTTCTCTGATTTGTTTAGTGGACATACTTTCATCCGTTAAATTATTTAAACGTGGCGTATGATTGGTCTAATTATATTATGCCCGCCTTCTCCTATTTCGCCGGGCGCAGTTGGACCACAGGCACGTCTGTCAATTTAGTCAAACCTCTATTTCCGGGTTTGAAAGTTGTTGCAAAACAGCGTCCATCTACTTCACGGGCAAGAGTCTATAGGAAGCATCCCTTCATATATAGTAAGTGACTTTGACAATTCCTCTGTATATTTTAAACTAGCTAGCTAAAGTTAACTAAGTGATTGATTAGCTCTGGTGTTGGGGTGTGAAGCCTAACATAGTGGCTCGTGTGAACAACAGGCTTGGGTTAAATGTATGCATTCAACGTTCCCCAAATAAATGTTTTAATTGTGCATCACCATCTTCACTCGGTAATCAAACGGTAACGTCTTTAGAAAGTCACTTAGCTAGTTAATGCCTTAGCTCATGAGTGCAGGTCTCAGTCACACGTGTGTGTATATTACATGTCATGCTCACTGAATCATCTTCAATGATAAGCCAAGTTTAGACGGAATGTATAGGTAGCTAGATTGTTTAAAGTGTGCGTGTGTTTTTCTTTCCAGTGACGCTAGCTGAGGTGTTTCAGGTGCTGCGGGGAGCAGGGAAGGTTGGCCAAGCGTTTGCCAACACACAAGGGGAGATGCTGAGGCTAATGGCTTGTAACTCCACGCTGGGCACAGGGGTCAAAGCTGCCCAGGAGGTGGTCGAGGGTGTCATGGGCACAGTCATGGGTGGTGCTGCCATGGTATGTTCAAACGGGAGAGAAGGGGGCCTTTTTGCACACATCAAATAGATGGACATTGGAGACATTATCACAGTTCAATGCCCTTTTCAGTTTTTAGGCTACATAAAGTGTTATAGTACTCTGCCAAATACAATTGCATACACCATGGTGTATATTGCCTGGAGTGACATTGAATGAGGCACTGAATGTAACTTTTTCCATATTCAGCAACAGTCCATCAAGGAGGATGTGTTCCCTGATGCTGAGGGATGGGAGGAAATGGATCCGGACGAGGCTGCTAAATGGGCGGTGGGCTCCGAATTCCCACCAGCCCTAGAGGCCACAGAGATGCCCAGCGGAGCGCCTCTCAGCCCAGTCAGGGGTCCAGGGGGAGCAGGCTGGCCCGGCCAAAGTGCCCGGTTCCTGCACATTGCCTTGACGCAATGCCACAGCAGGTTTTTCCATGACTCAGTAGTGGCCAGACTCACCCCAGAGGACATCAAGAAGGCCAGGGAGTCCAAGCAGGCATTTGCCAGGCCTATTGTTAAGCAGAAGGTCAGTGGCGTAGGCTTACCTACTGATTGTCTTTGATCTCATGTCTGGGCTGTTCTACTGACTGGGTTTTGGGCTGACGGTGTAGTGGGTGTAAATTATGATTGGGTTAAGTTAAGTTGCTATGCTATATTAGGGAAAAAATTCCCCATCTCTAAAGAAGTATGCAATGGCTGTCTTTAAACGTAGGCCTACTGTACTGTGCTTCTCATTAATATTGTAAATCTAAAAGTCTTAGGGATTAACCAATGTTTTATATATATTACACTGCATGCACAATTATTAGGCAAATTGTATTCCTCAGGATTCATTTTATTGTTGAACAAACAATTTCTCTCATTCAATCCAAAATGTTATTGAACCTCCAACCTGAATGTTTAACAAAAGAAAAGTGAGTTGTCTTTCTCAGGGGAATATAAGTGTGCACAATTATTAGGCAACTAAATTACAAAAAAAAAAATTCTCCCAACTAACTTGTTTATTTTACATTTTTAGAGTGCAAGTGTAACAAGTAAGTAACACTGACAATTATAACATTTTTGGCCTTTCAAAAAATATTTGATTGTCCGGTGGTCACGCCTCAATAGTTTATCTATTTCAAGAGTGTTCTGTCTGAAAGGCATTTTACAATTTGACTTTTCAGTCTCAGTTAAATCTCTTTTGGCCCATTTTTTCCTGAGACAATGAAGCTGCCTAATAATTATGCACACCTTGATATAAGGTGTTATTAACTTTTCCCACACCCTCCCTCATTACACAAATACATATCACCTGAAAATGATTAAATCCAATAAGCATTCAAGTTTATATGGTTTGGAGTTGGAAAATGTGCATAGAAATAATGATAAGATCAGAATACTCACTTGCCTAATAATTGTGCACGAGGTGTGTGTGTGTGTATATATATATATATATATATATATATATATATATATATATATATATATATATATATAACATTTGATCTTACTGTGCAGTGTGGTCCTTTGGCATGAGACTTGTCTTTTGGCATTAGCTCAAATTATCAAGTTTTATTGTTTTAACGTTCTCATTTTTACAGCTTAGTGATCGTGCAAGAGAGAGGAAGGTCCCTGCCACGAGAATCAGCAGGCTGGTTAACTTCGGGGGTAAGCGTTTCACTGCAATTCATGTAAATCACCCCCAGATATTGAAGTTGTATTAGGTACACCAATAGGATTCTAGTGCTAGAATGCCATAAAACAGATGCCTAAGGAAACATGACCCAGCCAGCATGCAGCTATATTACAATCAATCAATATTTCTAATACATTCTTAAATCAACAATTATAGTCATGACATCATTGCACAGCCCTGTCCCTATGACCTTGAGTCAAGTATACTTCTATATGATCACTTACACCAAGCTCTATGTGACTCATCTTAAATGGTACATGTTACTGTGTATGATCGGTGTGTCTCAGAAGTGAATCCATATAGTGGTAGGTACACTTACCATAGTTCCTTATGTCTGTCTCCTTGGCAGGTCTGGCAGTCGGGCTGGGACTAGGTGCCATTGCAGAGGTGGCGAAGCAATCTATGGGAGCCAAGCGTGCAGGTAAGTTCCTCCATGCATCTCTGAAACAGACCTGAGATGAAGAAGCTGCATGATAGGTGGCACTTGAGGTTGTATGATTGGCTGCCAGGCTGGACTGACTGAAGTTCCTCTCAATATGGCTTGGTTCACCTTTTGTATGTTATGATATACAGTATTTCTCAAGAGTGTAGTTACTTGGTCTTGCTCATGAATTCAGACTTTAGTTTGTTTTACTCTATGCTTGTTTCTCTCATTCACTCTGATTCTGTAATAATCTCAACCATGTCTCTCTCAGAGGGTGCCCTGTTGGACTCTCCTCTCCTGTCCGAGGCCAATGCTGAGAGGATAGTGAACACCTTGTGCAAAGTCAGAGGGGCAGCCCTCAAAATAGGACAGATGCTCAGTATACAAGGTATAGTGATCTACCCTCCACTCTGTCACCCACCACATTAACTTTGATGAAGCTACTTGGAATACTTTTTGGATGGTTATGCTGCATCTATCTAAATATTCAGACCCCTTGACTTTTTCCACATTTTGTTAAATTGCAGCCTTAATCTAAAATCTATTATTGTTTTTTTTCTCCCTGAATCTACACACAATGACAACGTAAAAACAGGTTTAGAAATTTTTGAAAATGTATAAAAATAAATAAATGGAAAAATCACATTTGCATAAGTAATCAGACCCTTTACTCAGTACATTGTTGAAGCACCATTGGCTGTGATTACAGCCTTGAGTCTTCTTGGGTATGACGCTACAAGCTTGGAGTTTCTCCCATTCTCTGCAGATACTCTAAAGCTCTATTTGGTTGGAATGGGGATCGTCGCTGCGCAGCTATTTTCAGGTCTCTCCAGAGGTGTTTGATCGGGTTCAAGTCTGGGTTCTGGCTGGGCCACTCAAGGACATTTCGAGACTTGCCCCAAAGCCACTCTTGCATTGTCTTGGCTGTGTGCTTAGGGTCTTTGTCCTGTTGGAAGGTGAACCTTTTCCCCAGTCTGAGGTCCTGAGCACTCTGGAGCATGTTTTCATCAAGGATCTCTCTGAACTTTGCTCCGTTCAGCTTTCCCTCGATCCAGACTAGTCTCCCAGTCCCTGCTGCTATAAAAAATCCCCACAGCATGATGCTGCCACTACCATGATTCACCGTAGGGATGGTGCCAAGTTTCCTCCAGATGTGACACTTGACATTCAGGCCAAAGAGTTCAATCTTGGTTTCATCAGACCAGAGAATCTTATTTCTCATGGTCTGAGAGTCCTTTAAATGCCACTTGGCAAACTCCAAGCGGGCTGTCGTGCAAGCCATTTCTCAGTAAAAGGCACGTCTGGCCAATCTACCATAAAGGCCAGATTGATGGAGTGCTGCAGAGAAGTTTGTCCTTCTGGAATGTTTTCCCATCTCCACAGAGGAGCTCTGTCAGAGTGACCATCGGGTTCTTGGTCACCTCCCTGACCAAGGCGCTTCTCCCCTGATTGCTCAGTTTGGCCGGGCGGCCAGCTCTAGGAACGGTCTTGGTGGTTCCAAACTTCTTCCATTTAAGAATGGAGGCCACTGTGTTCTTGGGGACCTTCAATGCTGCATTCATTTTTTTGGTACCCTTCTCCAGATCTGTGCCTCGACACGATTCGGTCTCGGAGCTCTACGGACAATTCCTTCAACCTCATGGCTTGGTTTTTGCTCTGATATGCACTGCAGACTGTGGGACCTCGTATAGACAGGTGTGTGCCTTTCTAAATCATGTCCAATCAGGTGGACTCCAATCAAGTTGTAGAAACATCTCAATGATGATCAATTGAAACAGGATGCACCTGAGCTCAATTTTAAGTCTCATAGCAAAGGGTCTGAATACTTATGTAAATATGGCATTTCAGTTATTTTTATTTTTAATACATTTGCTAAAATTTTAAATCTGTTTTCACTTTGTCATTATAGAGTATTGTGTGTAGATTGATGAGGAAAAATAAATATTTAATCAATTTCAGAATAAGGCTGTAACGTAACAAAATGTGGAAAAAGTCAAGGGGTCTGAATATTTTCTGAATGTGCTGTATACTAGGTCAATTTAACACTTGTTGTGTTCCCGGTAGATAACTCCTTCATAAATCCTCAGCTACAGAAGATCTTTGAGCGGGTCCGACAGAGCGCAGACTTCATGCCCGCCTGGCAGATGAATGTGCGTCATGCATACACTGAAATATCTTCTTGAACTTCAGATATTGTATTGTACAAATAGAGATTCCATATATTTGACATTCCACTACTATGACTGTTTGCTAGTCATTTTGGAATTGAACTTCTAGACTGATGTCCCCTCTGCTGTGTATGTGACTGCAGAAAGTTCTGGAGGAGGAGCTAGGTGCGGGCTGGAGGGAGAAGCTGTCCTCGTTTGAGGACAAGCCCTTCGCCGCCGCCTCAATTGGCCAGGTGCATCACGGGATGCTGCAAGACGGCAGGGAGGTCGCCATGAAGATCCAGGTGAGGGATGCCATAAATATCCTTTGACATCCAAAGGGAACCAGGCTCCAATGCCAGGTTCAGTAGTATAGTAATGGTAGCAATAGTAATGGTATCAGTCACTGACCCATGAATAGAGGAGGTTTAATTTGTCATTGTAAAATCTTTGGCTGAAAAAAACAATCTACGTAACATCCCGACCCCCTAGTTAGTGGTTGGGTGCCTTTTTTAACTTGTAAAAAAGGTTATTGTTCTGGTGAAGAGATTCTTGCTGAGTTTTGTCATGGGAGCTCTAAGATTAGATTCTTGATATTCTCAGACAGTCTTTGATCTTTACTCATGTAATTCTGTTCTCTCTCCATTGCAGTACCCAGGAGTAGCTGAGAGCATCCACAGTGACATCAACAACCTGATGTCTGTGCTGAAGATGAGTCTTGTTCTACCAGAGGGTAAGGGTTCAGAAATCTAAACCTATTGTAATAGCGATGATGATGATGATAAGAATTTATTCAACTTATGTAGCGCTTTTCATTACAAAAATGATCTCAATGCTTAAATAATAATTGGTCTTCTATTGAATGCTTTGTAGTGAGAAAGTCCCAAGTACTTGGGAAAATGCCCTGAGGAGGCTGCCTAACTTACATTTACATTATTTTCTCGCAGGCTTGTTTGCAGACAGTAGTCTAGAGGTCCTTCAAAGAGAGCTGGCGTGGGAGTGTGACTACAAGAGAGAGGCGGAGAGTGCCAAGCATTTTAAGTAAGCCCTACACTTCTGAGTCTATCATAAAGCGTGAAGTCTCTTCAGAAGGACTGATCATTAACTTGAATAGCCTGTAGTAGTCCTCTTAGTGTATCCAAATGTTACTATACAGTGAGTGTAAATTAAATACCACTTAAAATACCACTTTCCACAGTATTGGGGATGCTGGCCCTCATTTATTAGATTTTCTAGCTTTATTTAGTTTAGTTCCTATCAAGATGATACTCTCTCTAATGCACTGTGAATCTGATGGTAGTCCACTTTGTGTGCCTGTTGTATAGTGATTCATAGTAATGTACCAGTTTAGTCCTGTTGAGCAGATGATTGATTTCTGTCTGCCTCAGGTCACTTTTGGCGGATGACCCATTTTTCCACGTGCCATTTGTGGTGGACGAGCTCTCAGGAAGGAGGGTTCTGGCCATGGAGCTGGTGTCAGGGATACCGCTGGATGGCTGTGTAGATCTGGATCAGGAGACAAGGAACCAGGTAAGAGCTGACCTCTGATCTCCACCCAGGAGAATAAACATACCTTTTTTTGTAGCTATGACTACCCTTAACACAGCTTTCCCAAGGCGTGCACGTTTTGGTTTTTGCCCTAACACTTCACAGCTGATTCGTATTATCCAAAGCTTGGTGATTAGTTGATTACTTGAATTAGCTGTGTAGAGCTAGGGCAAAAACCAAAATGTGCGCGCCTTAGGGTCCTAAAGACTGGGTTTAGGAAACCCTGCCTTAACCGTTAGATTGGTTGCTAAACTATGACTCCGCAGACCAGCTGTATAATGTGCTCTTCTCAGTGGTCATTGATTTTATGAAGTTAGGCATTCCCCCCAAACCCTGAAGCAATGAATCACCTATGCCATTGTCTCTACAGTAGAGGAATCATTCATATTTATTAGATGGCTCCAGTGATTTGTAGAATCTGGTTTAAAATGGCTCCATGTTCTTACTTTGTAAACGGACAATGTATCACTCATGATTCAGCACCTGTGACATTGGGATGAAATGAAAACCACAGAAAACGGAGAGGATTATTAAGGATCGGACCCTTTTTTTCAATTTCCCCCTAAATTGATTTCCCCCAAATCGAACTGCCTGTAGCTCAGGACCAGAAGTAAGGATATGCATATTCTTGATTTCATTTGAAAGGAAACATTTTGAAGTTTGTGTAAATGTGAAATGAATTTAGGAGAATATAGCACATTAGATCTGGTAAAAGATAATACAAAAAAAACAAACATGCAGTTTTTATTTTTTCATATTTGAAATGCAAGGGAAAAGACACAATGTATTATTCCAGCTTAGGCACAATTTAGATTCTGGCCACTAGATGGCAGCAGTGTACGTGCAAAGTTTTAGACTGATCCAATGAACCATTGCGTTTCTGTTCAAAATGTTGTATCAAGTCTGCCCAAATGGGCCTAATTGGTTTATTAATACATTTTCAAGTTCATAACTGTGCACTCTCCTCAACAATAGCATGGTATTCTTTCACTGTAATAGCTACTGTAAATTGGACAGTGCAGTTAGATAAACAAGAATTTTAGCTTTCTGCCCATATCCGATATGTCTATGTCCTGGGAAATGTTCGTGTTACTTACAACCTCATGCTAATCACATTAGCGCACGTTAGCTCAACCGTCCTGCGGGGGGGACACTGATCCTGTTTAAAAGGATGCTCTAAAACCACATTTCTGATGCAACACTATGCACATGGCTCATTTGACCAGCAGAGGGCCGTAACTCGAGTTGAGTGGTGACACTGATATCGCTCACTATGTAGGGTTGTGTCCCTATTTGGTGGAATAGGTTGCCATTTGGGATGCAGGCTAGGAGTGGTAAACTGACCCCTGTGGTCTCCAATTTCTTCTCCCCCCCCAGATCTGCTTCAACATCCTACAGCTGTGTCTGAGAGAGCTCTTTGAGTTCCGCTTCATGCAGACGGACCCCAACTGGGCCAACTTCTTTTACAACGCTGAGCATAACAAGGTGAGAGGATGAGTGAGCCTGTGACAAGATGCTGGGGACGTCCCATATGGCACCCTATTCTCTATATAGTGTGCTACTTTTGAACAGAGCCCACAGGGTGCCCAGATTATGTAGGGAATAGGGTGCCATTTTGGATTCAGAACTTTGTCATTCATCAATACCATGACTCTGACCTTCAAGCTAGTTTTTGTATGAAATAACTTTATAACGAATTTATAACAGAATACATGTACAAAAAATGTAACATTAATTTTCATGAGAACATACCACTTTATTCCCCGCATTTATGAACATGTATGGTGGCGATTGTTGTTTTGGTGGGGATGTGACGTAGTTAAACCTCTGCCCACTGTGTCTCCAGATTATTCTGTTGGATTTCGGTGCGTGCCGGGATTACCCTGAGGCCTTCACAGATGATTACGTACAGGTAAATTAACCTCAGTCGTGTGCATTAACACCAAACGGAGGAAAATGGACTGAAACAGGGACAGGCTACCTTTTTGCTACGGTGTGCCCTAACAATTACAGTGCATTCAGAAAGTATTCAGACCCCTTGACCTTTTCCAAATGTTGTTACGTTACAGGATTATTATAAAATAAAAATCCTCATCAGTCTACACACAATACCCCCTAATGACAAAGCAAAAACAGTTTTTTTGAAATGTAAAAAATAAAAACATTTACCAAGACCCTTTACTCAGTACTTTGTTGAAGCAGTGATTACAGCCTCGAGTCTTCTTGGGTATGACGCTACGGTCTTGGCACACCTGTATTTGGGGAGTTTCTCCCATTCTTCTCTGCAGATCCTCTCAAGCTCTGTCAGGTTGGAGTAACAGCTATTTTCAGGTCTCTCCAGAGATATTAGATCGTGTTCAAGTCTGGGCTGGGTGGCTCAAGGACATTCCGAGACTTGTCCTGAAGCCACTCCTGCATTGTCTTGGCTGTGTGCTAAGAGTTGTTGTCCTGTTGAAAGGTGAACATTTGCCCCAGTCTGAGGTCCTGAGCGCTCTGGAGCAGGTTTTCATCAAGGATCTCTCTGTACCTTTCTCTGTTCATCTTTGCCTTGATGCTGACTTGTCTCCCAGTCCCTGCCACTGAAAAACATTCCCACAGCATGATGCTGCTACCACCATGCTTCACCGTAGGGATGGTGCCAGGTTTCCTCCAGACGTGACGCTTGGCATTCAGGCCAAAGAGTTCAATTTTGGATTAATCAGACCAGAGAATCTTGTTTCTCATGGTCTGAGTAATTTAGGTGCCTTTTGGCAAACTCAAAGTTGGCTGTCGTGTCTTTTTTTATTTTTTTTACTGAAGAGTGGCTTCCGTCTGGCCACTCTACCATAAAGGCCTGATTGGTGGAGTGCTGCAGAGATGGTTGTCCTTCTGGAAGGTTCTCCCAATTCCAGAGGCCCTCTGGAGCTCTGTCAGAGTGACCATCGGGTTCTTGGTCACCTCCCTGACGAAGGCTCTTCTCCCTCGATTGCTCAGTTTGGCCGGGCGGCCAGCTCTAGGAAGAGTCTTGGTGGTTCCAAACTTCTTCCATTTAAGAATGATGGAGTCCACCGTGTTCTTGGGAACCTTCAATGCTGCAGAAATGTTTTGGTACCCTTCCCCAGATCTGTGCCTCGACACAAACCTGTCTCAGAGCTCTACTGACAATTACTTCAACCTCATGGCTTGGTTTTTGCTCTGACATGCACTGTTAACTGTGGGACCTTTTTATATAGACAGGTGTGTGTTTTTCCAAATTGTGTACAATCAATTGAATTTACCACAGGTAGAATCTAATCATGGCTTTGATTTTGTTCTCTGTAACCTTTTTGATGATGTAAGTTGGTCTGTCTGTGTCCAGGTGGTGCACGCAGCCTCCATCGGAGATAGGGAGACTGTACTGGAGAAATCCAAGGACCTTAAGTTCCTCACAGGGTTTGAGGCCAAGGTAAGTGTGTAATTTTGTGCAGTGGTAACTACGGTATCATGAAGCGCATACATTTTTGATGTGTGGTTTATGACATCCCTTCCCTTTCTCTGTTCCCTCTCTCTTCTATTTCTACTGGGGTGGGGTATATACATTGCCATGTACTGTTCTATACTTTTGAGGTTTTTTTTTTTGACTAAGGGACATACATTTTAATAAGTTATAATAATATTATAAGCCATAAAGGTGCATACATGCTTATAACAAGTAATAAAGCATTATACATGCAGAGTGTTAGAGTTGTTGTGTTGAAATGCGTTCCCAGGCGTTCCAGGACGCCCACGTGGAGGCGGTGATGATTCTGGGCGAGGCCTTTGCCAACTCCGACCCCTTTGACTTTGGCACCCAGAGCACCACGCAGCGGATCCAGAGCCTGATCCCTGTCATGCTGCGTCACCGCCTCACCCCGCCCCCCGAGGAGACCTACTCCCTGCACCGCAAGATGGCCGGCTCCTTCCTCATCTGTTCCAAGCTTGGCGCCAAAATCGCATGCAAGGACATGTTCCTGGACATCTACAACTCCTACCAACAGCGGCGGCTGGAGAAGGAGCAGGCTGCCCAAATTCAGACCTAGATAGGGTTTACTAGTGGTCACCCTCTCAGACTGCACCCTAGTGGGCAGAACTGACAGTCCAACTCCCATGGCTGTGGACTATGTTTATTTAAGATATTGTAACTGTACTACACAGGTGATCCACAGACTCCCAGCACTTTGACTCTGTCAGTGACTTGATGCCACTCCACCACTCAGTGAGGTGGTCTGGCAGTAAGGAGTGGGAGGCAGAGCGTCTGCTTGTATAAAAGAACACAGAAGGAAACTCTATAGCGTTTGTGTGATTTGAATCACTTGAGATTAGTGTTAATAATAATTGTGTAAAGGTATGGTCCAACTTGATGTACATATAATTGATCTGAGCTGTGTCTCTGTTAAGGGAAAAGGTAATATCATGTTTTGAGTGTTGGATTGTGTTTTTGATGTGCCCTGGTCCAATGGTTTCCATCGAACTGTCATTTTTAATGTTAATGCCACAAACTTCGTATTTGTTTCTGAAAATGGCAGTGTTTGTCCTCAAAGCCATTTTTACACTGAAAAGTGAAATGGATGTTGTTGTACACACTTCAAAGATTGCTCTTTCAGATATTATTGCAATCTTCAACAGGTATATTTTTGGCTAAAAAACACAATGTCAGGACTATTTAATGCCGGAAAATAACATCTATACAAGGCTGATTTCACTTTTTTTCTTGGTTGCAGTATTAAGCAGTCTTGTGAATGTATCTCCACGGCATGTTGATGAGCATTGTTCTACGTATTGTAAAGGACTGTTTGATGGAAACCCTAATGTCCTTGAAAACAGTATGAGAAAATAGTCCAGCTAGATGACGCCATCTGTAAAAAGCATCCGCATAAATGCGTGCGTTGATGTTCTGTACCATGCACTTTGGGACCATACTCCAGCTCTATATGACATACTCAATGATTGTTCTGTGGGTTTCCATCCTTGCAATAAACAGTTGACTAAAAGGGAGACCTTTTGCCACTGGATAGCTGTTTAAATTGGGTTGAATTCAGAACCAAATGGGCTGAAATGTGGAGGATAACCTCAATTTCTCCAATAAGAAACGCTAATTTCGTTGCAAAACGTTTTGCTATGGTTTGCACTAATGAATAGACGCCTGTATTAGCAGGCGCCTGCTAGTAATGAGGTCATTTACCTGCTCAGTAGATAACACAAAAACATACCTTTGACATGTTCACTCTGATGATTAAGAGAGGGGGCAGGGAAGTGAACATCGACTAAATGGCCCATCTTTACTGTATATTCTGCTAAACTCTTTGATGTACACAAGGTGAAGCACTGTAAGGTGCATACAGAGAAGACCGTTTACTGGTGTGAGCCCTAGCTGTTGGATTCCCTTCACTCCCCGTGAGTCATTTACTGTTCATGTCTCTGGACTGAAATAGAGGAGACCTTCCAGGGTCCAAATACAGTACATCATGCTAATAAATCCTGCCATTCTAATGCTATTTCCTCCACAATAATCTAATGGACAGTTAGCCTGGCCCATCTACCTTGTCCTTGTACCTGACATATAGTGGCAAGAAAAGTATGTGAACCCTTTGGAATAACCTGGATTTATGCTTAAATTGGTCATACAATGTTGATCTGATCTTCATCTAAGTCACACCAATAGACAAACAGTCTGCTTAAACTAATAACACACAAATTTATACGTTTTCATGTCTTTATTGAACACACCGTGTAAACATTCACAGTGCAGGGTGGGAAAAGTATGTGAACCCTTGGATGTAATAACTGGTTGACCCTCCTTTGGAAGCAATAACCTCAACCAAACATTTTCTGTAGTTGCGGATCAGACCTGCACAACGGTCAGGAGGAATTTTGGATCGTTCCTCTTTTTTTCCCGTCGATGATAGCAAGCTGTCCAGGCCCCAAACCATGATGCTCCTTCCACCATACTTTACGGTTGGGATGAGGTTTTGACGTTGGTGTGCTGTGCCTTTTTTTTTCTCCACAAATAATGTTGTGTTCCTTCCAAACAACTGAACTATAGTTTAATCTGTCCACAGAATATTTTGCCAATAGTGCTCTTTTGCAAACTTCAGACGTGCAGCAATGTTTTTTTTTGACAGCAGTGGCTTCTTCCGTGATGTCCTCCCATGAACACCATTCTTGTTTAGTGTTTTATGTATCGTAGACTCGTCAACAGAGATGTTAGCATGTTCCAGAGATTTCTGTAGGTCTTTAGGTGACACTCTAGGATTCTTCTAAACCTCATAGAGCATTATGCGCTGTGCTCTTGTAGTCATCTTTGCAGGGCGGCGGGAGAGTAGAGAGTAGGGAGAGTAGCAACAGTGCTGAACTTTCTTCATTTATGGACAATTTGTCTTACCGTGGACTGATGAACATCAAGGCTTTTAGAAATACTTTTGTAACCCTTTCCAGCTTTATGCAAGTCAACAATTCTTAATCTTAGGTCTTCTGAGATCTCTTTTGTTTGAGGCATGGTTCACATCAGGCAACAGGGCGGCAGGTAGCCTAGTGCTTAGAGCATTGGGCCAGTAACTGAAAGGTTGCTAGATCGAATCCCCGAGCTGACAAGGAAAAAATATGTCATTCTGCCCCTGAACAAGGCAGTTAACCCACTGTTCCTAGGCTGTCATTGTAAATAAGAATTTGTTCTTAACTGACTTGCCTGGTTAAATAAAAAAAAAAATGCTTCTTGTGAATAGCGAACTCAAATTTTGTGTTTTGTATAGGGCAGGGCAACTCTAACCAACATCTCCAATCTCATCTCATTGATTGGACTCCAGGTTAGCTGACTCCAATTAGCTTCCATTAGCCTAGGGGTTCACTTACTTTTTCCAACCTACACTGTGAATTTGTTTTATTATGTATTCAATATAGACAAGAAAACTGCAATAATTAGTGTGTTATTAGTTTAAGCAGACTGTGTTTGTCTGTTGTGACTTAGATGAAGATCAACTTTTATGACCAATTTATGCAGAAATCCAGGTAATTCCAAAGGGTTCACATACTTTTCCTTGCCACTGTACCTCTGATTGTCAAGGTAGAATATTGACTAAGTAGGCTATTACTGTCAAACCTTGAAGCTATCAATAATGAAAACCTTAACTATTATCTTTATGAGAAGAGGAGTATAGTCACAAGCTTTAAGTTACACAATTATGCATGTAGGGCCAAACGAGTATGAGTGTTGTTAGTATTAATTTCCACTTCTAAGCAGTGGTGTAAAGTACTTAAGTAAAAATACTTTAAAGTACTACTTAAGTAGTTTTGGGGGGGTATCTGTACTTTACTATTTATAATTTGTAACTACTTTTACTTCACTACATTCCTAAAGAAAAGTATGTACTTTTTACTCCATACATATTCCCTGACACCCAAAAGTACTAGTTACAATTTGAATGCTTAGCAGTACAGGGAAAAAGGTCAAATTCACACACTTATCAAGAGAATGTCCCTGGTCATCCCTACTGCCTCTGATCTGATGGACTCACTAAACATAAATGCGTCCTTTGTAAATGATATCTGAGTGTTGGAGTGTGCCCATGGCTGTCAAAAAAAGTTATAAAAAAAGGAAATTGTGCAGTCTGTTTTGCTAAATATGAGGAATTTGATGTATAGCTTTTACTTTTGAGTACTTTTTCCACCACTGTACTTAAGTACATTTAAAATCTGATACTTTTAGAGTTTCCTCAAGTAGTATTTTACTGGGTTGCTTTCACTTTTACTTGAGCCATTTTATATTAAGGTGTCTTTACTTTTACTCAAGTATGACAATGTAGTACTTTTTCCACCTCTGCTTCTAAAGACATTTATCAAATAAGATGTAATGACTGGCACATACACTGGGAAAGGAAAGGCTCAGTGATGTTGTAGTTTTGCGTAATGGAAAGTTGGATTGCAATGGTGCTAATAATGACCAGCTGGTTTTAGTTTATATCGGCATGAAAATGGACGTTCTGTCCTTAAATCACACATTTTATTAGGCACCACTTTTCATTGTGTCTTGCTAAATGCTGATGAATTCTACTGAAACCACTTAAAGTCATTTGGGGAAAAAACATTTCTTATAGAAGCTAAATCTGGAGACTTTTTAGGATCTTCAGTCAGAATTGATCTCTGAAGCTTTTTAGCCCACACATCAGCCATTCAGTAGATTCTCATCCACAATCTTGAAGGCAAGACATCATCTTTATTTATTTATTTTTTATTTCACCTTTATTTAACCAGGTAGTTCTCATTAACAACTGCGACCTGGCCAAGCAGTGCGACAAAAGTTACACATGGGAGAAATCATGTTATCTTCTGCCTGACAAGAACACATTTTTCCATTTAAAGCTCATTTATTGTAGTCTTCAACATAAATTTAGGTTTAATATAATCCAACTTGAAAGAAAAGCTCTGTCACTTCAGTGGCAATAGTGCAGTCACTTTTTTGAATTATACAACCACACTGTGGCGCTGTAGAGCGTGAAACATGGGTCCGTGGTGTTTTTGTAAAACATCAATGGATAGAGTAAATTTGCATGTCCGGGCGTCTGTGCCAATAGGCTCGCTCAGAAGGCAGGGCCAGCGATTGGAGTTGGGAGAGGACCCAGTCTGTGCGACAGTAAATGCACAGTCAACTAAAGCATAAAGATTACAAACAATTTTTTGAAATCGTTCTTTACTGCTCGTCTTGTTTTTTTGTTTTATTTTATTATAAGCGGATTGATTGACTATTTGCATCAAGAAGACCACTTGCCCGCATCGTATCATCGCTCCATCCAATGTTCATGAAGACATTCTGAAATTACATGTTCTTCCATATTTCGTTGGGATTGGATTACACAAAAGGCGGCACGGACTCACACAATTATTCACTCTTCTCATTGGTGAGTTCACTCTATATTCCCTATACCGTTATTTATGGGGACTTGATGTTTTGTTGATTGTTAAGGGTTAATAATGAATTAATCTCCGCGTGTGCATTTCTCGGAAGTCTTCTTCGTTTTCAAATCCAAGAAATGGGATCAATTAGTATGAACAATATGATACGAAACAATTCAGATCTATTGAAAAATAACTGCAGCCAATATTTTGAAATAGGCTATTTATATGCGTGTAATATGTTAAATGATTTGCAGTGCCTGCAGTAACCTATGGTTCAATCAAGACCACCCTTACAAGCCCCTCTGCATTGTCGAAACATTACGTTCTGAGTCAGATTTCTACCATTGTATTCTGCTTGTGGTGTGGAAACATGATCTGGGTTTAATTTAAAGGTAAACTATGAAATATCTGTGTCCGGTGTAATAGAGCCACATACCCACCTTCTATCGTGTTCTGTGCGGCAGTAGTTTTTGCCTATTCATCTCTACAGTAATACATTTCAAAAACGCGCCCTGCATTTTTATACGACGCATGCCTGCAATGAACCACCTTGTACTGTCATGTAGGCTAGCTGTCAGCATCCTTTGATATGGCGAAGTGAACAGTCAACTGGAATAGTATAGGTGCGGCTGAAAGGAAGTGTAGTTTGGCTACTGTATCCTATTGTAATTGAAGGATATAAAGCACATCAGTTCTGTGGACCTTCCTTCCGGCCATGTGGGAATGGGTGAAGAAAGACAAGCCAGGGCCGGTATGGAGGGATCGACACTAACATTATGCAGAACATATGACTGGTTTCACTGGTGTGTAAGTCTAACACTATGGTAATACTATGACACAACGACTTGCGGGTTCTGATACTCTGGTAGGATGGCTGAGATATGTGTCCAGACCAGCGTCCAGACATTGACCCCAGATGTCCCCCACACTATACACTCATCCTCATCCTCTAGAAACCAATGATTGTTGAGGCTGGGGATGATGATGAGGATGCATCAAGTTTCTTGTCATCCCATCATGGCCATACTTATGCGCCCTGACATTGGGGCCTTGTTGTCACCATTAGGCAAAATGTGTGACTCAGCAGCCCGTCTGAAAGGAATCAATGAATGTAATACATTGACAGGTGGTGTATGTGCTGTATTGATCTGTTTCTCCGCCCTGTCCTCGCGTCCTCTCTAATCTCTCCTCGTCTCCTTCTCAAACCCTATTGGATGAGAAAGCCAGAGGTCCCTCCCCTCCTTGAGGTCAAAGTGTTGACAACTCTAGACAAGTTTTATATCGAAGCCACCCCCCCGTGAAATACTCCCACCATCAAATGTGTAAAGCAACGCTAGGAATGATATCTTGAGTACCCTATGTATTTGTAATTTAAAATAAAAAAAAAGCTGTTTAAATGCTTGAGTTGACATATAGGTATGCATATCATGTATCGATAAACAACAGTGCGTGAACATTCTTTACATGTGTCTTGATTGCATACCTTACATTCTTGAGCACAGCGGGTCATGTTATTCCGGGGGTCTCTCAGTCTGTTGGCCTCTAAAGGTGTTATGGTTTCCCCTCCTTGGTGTCACATTCCGAGCATTAACATGGGGACAGTGTGGCTTAGCCCAGGATCCAGGACCACCTGCCTGGATAGCTAGACAGCTGCATGGGCAGGAATCTCCAGGGCTGGGTCCGACCTGGGTGCAGCACTGTGGTACAATGACTTCAAACTTAGGTATATTGTCTTGGCTGGTATCAGACCATTTTAATGCAGTCAGTAAGAAATGGTTGAGGATTTGGGTGAGGAGCATGTACAGTTGAATGAGCAACTGATTGCCTGGCAACCTCTCATCTCCCCAAACCGTTTCCCCTTCCTTTTAGTTAGATTGCAGTGTTTAAAGTTGGCACCCTTTTGTTAGCCAGACGGACACACGGAGAGACAGACCAGCTGGGCTCACAAAGGGAGGGGGTCAAAGGTAATCCAATCAGCGGCGAGCTGAGCGGCAGCCGGCAGTGGAGGGCGTTGCTCCCTTTGTGATAATCAGGGTGTGACTGCTGAACAACGGTTGAACTTCCACCCCACTCTGACCAGCAGTGTTTGAATATACTGTTTAGGGTTTTGGCCTTGTAACTTCCAGTCGAGAACATGGGAGGGGCCTCTTTTGTCTCTGAAACCAGCCCAGTGATATATAGGTTACTAAAGGAAGTGACTTTGGGATGTGCTATTTTTGTCAGCCTCTTGAAAATGCTCATGTTTGTACTCTGAGTCTGTGTGACTGCGCTCTACTAGTAACCTAGCATTAATTATAGCAGTCTATTTTGGGTGGCTGAATTAATCACAGGAGAGAGAGAGAGAGAGAGAGAGAGAGAGAGAGAGAGAGAGAGAGAGAGAGAGAGAGAGAGAGAGAGAGAGAGAGAGAGAGAGAGAGAGAGAGAGAGAGAGAGAGAGAGAGATGGGAATTAGCCAACAGGGGAAAAAAAGCTATTTGTCTCCTGTTCTCTCTCTGCCCGACAGAAAAATCCTCAGGTCATTGGAAATGATTACATCAACGTGTGCATAGCTTTGAGCCAGAAGATTCTCTTGTCTTCCTCCAATTTGAATTTCTGTCAGCTGCTGTGGCCCACAATTTTGTACACAGACATTTGTATATCAGGACTTTCTGATATTTTCTGTGCCTATATGCCAAGTTGAGTGATTGGTTTTCTAGCTAGTTAATTGCATTCAGCCTATTGTGTCATTTTCATTAGAGCACTCAATGGCTATGTACAGTGCATTTGGAAAGTATTCAGACCCCTTGACTTTTTCCACATTTTGTTACGTGACAATCTTATTCTAAAATGGATTATATAGTTTTTTCCCCCTCATCAATCTTTCATCAAGCATCTCTCTGTACTTTGCTCCGTTCATCTTTCCCTTGATCCTAACTAATCTAACAGTCCCTGCAGCTGAAAAACATCCCACAGCATGATGCTGCCACCACCATGCTTCACCGTAGGGATGGTGCCAGTTTTCCTCCAGAAGTGACGCTTGGCATTCAGGCCAAAGAGTTCAATCTTGGTTTCATCAGACCAGAGAATCATGTTTCTCATGGTCTGAGAGTCCTTTAGGTGCCTTTTGGCAAACTCCAAGCGGGCTGTCATATGCCTTTTACTGAGGAGTGGCTTCCGTCTGGCCACTCTAGCATGAAGTCTGATTGGTGGAGTGCTGCAGAGATGGTTGTCCTTCTTGAAGGTTCTCCCATCTCCTCAGAGGAACTCTGGAGCTCTGTCAGAGTTACCATCGGGTTCTTGGTCAACTCCCTGACCAAGGCCCTTCTCCCCCGATTGCTCAGTTTGGCCAGGCGGCCAGCTCTAGGAAGAGACTTAGTGGTTCCAAACGTCTTCCATTTAAGAATGATGGAGGCCACTGTGTTCTTGGGGACATTCAATGCTGCTGACCTTTTTTGGTACACTTCCCTTGATCTGTGCCTCGACACAATCCTGTCTTGGAGCTCTACGGACAATTCCTTCGACCTCACAGCTTGGTTTTTGCTCGGACATGCACCGTCAACTGTGAGACCTTATATAGACAGGTGTGTGCCTTTCCAAATCATGTCCAATCAATTGAATTTACCACAGATGGACTCTGTTGTAGAAACTTCTCAAGGATGATCAATGGAACAGGATGCACCTGAGCTCAATTTCGAGTCTCATATCAAAGGGTCTGAATACTTTATATTTTTAATCAATTAGCAAAAATGTCTAAACCTGTTTTCACTTTGTCATGGGCTATTGTGTGTAGATTGATGAGGGAAAAAATAATTTAATCAATTTTAGAATAAAGGTGTAACATAACAAAATGGGGAAAAAGTCAAGAGGTCTGAATACTTTCCGAATGAACTCTGTCCAACAGGCATATAAGAAATGTATGAGTATGTGTTTGTGTGTGTATGAGCGAAGCGATTGGTGCGTGAGAGCAATCATGCAATTTTGCCGATTTCCCCTGGTAATCAGTGATTCCACTGCACTGTTGGTTAAGGGCTTGTAAGGAAGCATTTCACGGTAAGGTCTACACTTGTTGTATTCGGCGCATGTGACAAATAAACTTTGATTTGATTCTTCCGCTTCAGTGACATTTTGGCTTCAGATAACAAGTGAATTGCTGTTTCTTAGCAAGCCCAAGTTGGAAGTGGTCGGTGTGTGTATGAATGCCATGCCATCGGTGTGACAAACAAGTGCAATCCCCAAAAGATGATGGGGTCGTGATCTTGTGTGATACACAGGTTCACGGTTGAACAGGTCTGACTCTGTGCTGCATGGTGGGCTTAGTTTGAGGTAGAGCTCTCTGTCTTCTGAAAGGAGAGAAGTGGAGCTTTCCGGGACTTTCTGAACCACAATCTGCCAAGCACAGGGCACGCTATTCATCTCGCTCCGTCAAGAGTGGAGAGAAGGGAGACAGCGGGGGTGTGGGTAGGGTTGGTGAGGCTGGGGGCTTTTTTCGATGGGGTGGGGGTTGAATTGGATGGCTTCACAGGCTGAATTATCCCGACTCATCCAGGCAAGCAACTCTGAACAGAGAGGAAGGGATGGTAGCAGCCAGCAGGGAAGGACTTTTTCTGGGGTTAAGCAGTAGGTCCCTGCTAGGTTTTGTGTGTGTGTCTCGGTGTGCATGTCTCTGTGTGTGTGTCTCAGAGCACGTCTCTACTCTGTCAAGCGTCTAATTTTGGAACACGGTTGGTGGTTAAAATAATTTGAGATGAATTTCTCCGTCAGGGCCTGCCACTCTAATCACATCTGAGACGGAACTGAAGATTGACCTCTGCTCCGTCATGTCCTCCCTCACCTGGGAGGAGCAGAGGACATTATCACAGTTCCTCATTTGATATTCCAGAGAAAACGACTCTAGCTATAACCTTAGCAATCAAGCTCAAGCATGAGTAATCATTGAGGTTTCAATCTTTCTTCATTTAGAACAATGGAGTTCAGGCCACAGATCTGAGGCAGTTTTCCAAAATCATGACACCAGCACCTACTAAAAAGTTGCTTGGATGACACCAGTCAAACTTCTTTGCCTCATCTGAAGATACTTGACTGAAGATACTTGTCTGAAAGGAACTCTATATTGTTTAGTAGCTGCCTTTGTCTTTGGGTATTATTCCTTTGAAAACAGTGCTTTAGAAGCAATGCTTTCTACCTTTAAAGCCAGGCAGAGAGCAGAAATTGAAGAGACTGCTTTAGAAGAGACAGCTAATTGAGATCCAAAGCAGATGCGAGTGATCCTTCCAGCTGTGTAGAAAGTCAGAGACAATGACTCATGCCCTGAGAAAAAGTTACAACATCAAAGTTACGTCTGAGATGCACTCTGGCTGCACATCATCTCTGTATCTCTTATCTAGTTTCCATCCATTTTTAGGCTTGCTTAAATATTTTTGTTGGGAGAGTCTGCTGGCTTTGGATGACTTCTGGTTGTAAATTTGCAAACGAGACATGCTCCTTTCTCTTTTTATGGCCTTTACTTACCGTAGCCATGGCTGATGGTATCACAGCCAATTTGGCGCATCTGGTTCGACACGAGATCTTCGGCATGCTCTTGCTCCAACTTCACCTCGTACTCTCCGCCCCTCTCTGCCCTGTCTCCCGGTATGCCTGTCTGAAAACCCCCAGCTTCTCCCCAGATGTGGCCGAGTCACCCAGCTGTTACGCACAGTTCCACTGGGAAGGAGAAAGAAGGGGGTTGGGAGAGAAGGATGGAAGGAGGGAGGAGGGATAGATGGGGAGGGAAAGATACATCTCTCTTATTTCACAATCGACACCAATCCTTCAGCTGCAGAAGAGGCCAGATCCTAGCTGTTTGCTCGTAGCGGGTCTAGAATGTGTTACTCTTGACCCCAAACCGCTTGGTGGTTTCCTTTTTAAGATGTCTGACCATGTTGTCCTCCACAGAGGGTGTGGGAACTGCATGGGAACCAAGTTGAAGTGGAAGGTTATTGCTGCGTGATGCAGAATCATAAAGAAACCTGGTCACATTGCCTGGGAACTACATACATTCACCGTAGGAAGATGTACAGTAGGCCTACAGGCATACATGGTCAGGTCCCATTATTGGTGTCTTACAGGAACAGTCATGGTTGCTCATTGAAGATAGCCTACTACTTAGTCAAAAAGTAGTCATAGAAACACATTATTCTGCCGATTCTGTAGATAGTTGCACTTTAAACTGAGGACCTGCTGTATCCCTGAGGAACCTCAGGGATTTGAATGGAGAAGGTGGCCTTTTCAGGACATTGACTACAGCTAACAAGCCAGCCTGCCTGCCTCCCAATGCCCCCCTCTGGCCGACCCTGCCCTGTGACTCTCTATCACTCACATAGACCTAATGCCTCGGCATCTAGCGTTATCGAACGGGTGGAAGTGGTCGCTCCTAGACAGGGAGTCTGCCCCTACAGACAAACAGACCTGCCATTGTCTGTCGTGCTTGCATGATGAGCACTGGGGCCATCCAGGGTTTTAGTCAGTAGGCCAGTCCACAGAGAGAGGGAGAGCGAGAGGGAGAGAGCCAGAGAGCTCTGGCCAGACAGGGCTCCAGGGCTGCATTGCATCCATCACTGGGGATCAATTAACAGTAGCAGCAGCAGCAGAGAAGTGTCCTCTGCTCACACACCAGACCAGTGCACTCTCTCTGCCCATAGGCTGAGGAAGCACTGATACAGAAGGCTGAGATGGAGGGGGCATGGTGAGGGAATTGAAGAGGAAGAGAGGAGAGGAGATAGAAGGCTGGGGGAGCATTAGATTGTGTCTGCTGATATCTTCAGCATCCATCCTGAGTAATGAAAGCTTACAGGGACAAAGGAAAGGAGCACGAGTTGAGCTATGCTGGAGAGGACATGATAGATTTTGTAGAGAGGTGGGATGGTGGGAAGAAAGAGATAGATAGACAGACAGACAGATAATACATAGTGCATATGGGCCATGGGAGATTTTCCCATTCTTCCCATTCCTCCTCTACATACTACATCATCACCTATGTCTACCCATCATTCTAGTAGGTTATTCTAGTAGGAATCTTGCTCATAAAGCCAGCCCCCATTGCTCTCCCTCCCTATCCATACGATCTCCTTCCACCTGCTTGTAGCCTATAGTAGTAGTAGTACGCAATCTCACAATGCCTTCCACCAGCTAAGCCAAGTGAATAGCAGTCTCGTGTTACTGTACTCCGAGTCCCAAGTCTCGTGCAGGAAGCCTGGAATCGAGGCTAAGTAGCTAAGTGAATATGAATAGCATACTGTATGTCAGTCAGTTCATGTTTCCGGTTCCTGTCCTGTTGTTGACATGGAGGGGCCTGTGTGTTACAGTTCCGGCTGCTCAACATGGGGATTTTGTTATTGCTCCAGCTTCGCGGCTTGGCATTCCAAGAAACCCTGAGAAAATCATAACCCCAAACGGCACCCTCCCTCCTCCCGCTCCTCCCCCCGACTGCATGTCTCTGAACCCTCAAACCCCGCCACAACCACACTGGTTCTTTCATAATGGGCTCTGTTGAACATCCTCACAACAGCCTCGCACAATGCTTCTCTCCACAGTCACAGAGGAAGCTGTTCAGGTCTGCCTGGTCTATGTCTCTGGTCTATGTCTCTGGTCTATGTCTCTGGTCCATGTCTCTGGTCCATGTCTCTGGTCCATGTCTCTGGTCCATGTATCTGGTCTATGTCTCCGGTCCATGTCTCTGGTCCATGTCTCTGGTCCATGTCTCTGGTCCATGTCTCTGTGTGGCTGTGCTGCTGTTGTTGGATTGGACATTGGTCTTGGTGCGGTTAGCTGGCTGGCTGTTCTGTCTCCTTGACGCTGTATGATTCCTGGTGGGTGGAGGAGATGCTTGACATGCTGTACTCTTTCCATCCACTGCCTGTGTCCATTTCCATAGAAACAGGGTTTGACAGACAGCGCAGCACAGTTCCAATCCCCCAGCAGCAGCAGCCGCACAAACACACATGGTGTCGGTGGTATGAATGTAGCCGGCAGTTGGGAGATATGCCTATCATGTCTCCTTGTCGTTTTTCAGCCCACTACTACACTGTGTATATGTGTGTGCGTGTGCGTTTGTGTGTGTCTGCCCTTACTGAACTCCTCTGTGGTTAGTATTGGCAGGAGATTGGTGCAGTTCCAGTTCAGCTGATGAATCCAACTGATTCTGAGGAAAATCCCTGCTTGTGATTCATGGCAGCAGAGTGTTCTCCTCCCTCAGACAGATCTTGTGTACTCCTCCCGCCTGGCTTCCCATTTACAATGCAGCTACATAAATAACGAGGTGTTTAAGTCACAATGTGATCTTCATGGTATATACACACATTTCATCGAGCAGAGAGGAATCTCACAGAACAGCTCAGATCCCAAGGCTGTAGTTAGTAGGCTGGACACCCTGTGCCCATATTCATAGAGCGCTATGGAGTAGGAGTGTTGATCTAGGATCAGTTTTGAATATGATTAGGCTATATGGACAGGGGGGGACCTGATCCTAGATCAGCAGTCGTACTCTGAGCTTTATGCTTTATGAATACGGTCACTGATCTTTTTCTTTTCGTTTTTTTTCCATTTACTACGAGTTGCTGCTTTTTGGGAATCCCAATCCAACGGAGGGGAGTCTCATATTTCCAAACATACAGTGAGGGAAAAAAGTATTTGATCCCCTGCTGATTTTGTACGTTTGCACACCGACAAAGAAATGATCAGTCTATAATTTTAATGGTAGGTTTATTTGAACAGTGAGAGACAGAATAACAACAAAGAAATCCAGAAAAACACACGTGAAAAATGTTATAAATTGATTTGCATTTTAATGAGGGAAATAAGTATTTGACCCCCTCTCAATCAGAAAGATTTCTGGCTCCCAGGTGTCTTTTATACAGGTAACGAGCTGAGATTAGGAGCACACTCTTAAAGGCAGTGCTCATAATCTCCGTTTGTTACCTGTATAAAAGACACCTGTCCACAGAAGCAATCAGTCAATCAGATCCCAAACTCTCCACCATGGCCAAAACCAAAGAGCTCTCCAAGGATGTCAGGGACAAGATTGTAGACCTACACAAGGCTGGAATGGGCTACAAGACATTCGCCAAGCAGCTTGGTGAGAAGGTGACAACAGTTGGTGCGATTATTCGCAAATGGAAGAAACAAAAAAAGAACTGTCAATCTCCCTTGGCCTGGGGCTCCATGCAACATCTCACCTCGTGGAGTTGCAATGATCATGAGAACGATGAGGAATCAGCCCAGAACTACACGGGAGGATCTTGTCAATGAGCTCAAGGCAGCTGGGACCATAGTCACCAAGAAAACAATTGGTAACACACTACGCCGTGAAGGACTGAAATCCTGCAGCGCCCGCAAGGTCCCCCTGCTCAAGAAAGCACATATACATGCCCGTCTGAAGTTTGCCAATGAACATCTGAATGATTCAGAGCACAACTGGGTGAAAGTGTTGTGGTCAGATGAGACCAAAATGGAGCTCTTTGGCATCAACTCAACTCGCCGTGTTTGGAGGAGGAGGAATGCTGCCTATGACCCCAAGAACACCATCCCCACCGTCAAACATGGAGGTGGAAACATTATGCTTTGGGGGTGTTTTTCTGCTAAGGGGTCAGGACAACTTCACCGCATCAAAGGGACGATGGACGGGGCCATGTACAGTCAAATCTTGGGTGAGAACCTCCTTCCCTCAGCCAGGGCATTGAAAATGGGTCGTGGATGGGTATTCCAGCATGACAATGACCCAAAACACACGGCCAAGGCAACAAAAGAGTGGCTCAAGAAGAAGCACATTAAGGTCCTGGAGTGGCCTAGCCAGTCTCCAGACCGTAATCCCATAGAAAATCTGTGGAGGGAGCTGAAGGTTCGAGTTGCCAAATGTCAGCCTCGAAACCTTATTGACTTGGAGAAAATCTCCAAAGAGGAGTGGGACAAAATCCCTCCTGAGATGTGTGCTAACCTGGTGGCCAACTACAAGAAACGTCTGACCTCTGTGTTTTGCCACCAATTACTAAGTCATGTTTTGCAGAGGGGTCAAATACTTTTTTCCCCTCATTAAAATGCAATTCCATTTATAACATTTTTCACATGCGTTTTTCTGGATTTCTTTTGTTGTTATTCTGTCTCTCACTGTTCAAATAAACCTACCATTAAAATTATAGACTGATCATTTCTTTGTCAGTGGGCAAACGTACAAAATCAGCAGGGGATCAAATACTTTTTTCCCTCACTGTATCCAAATATATAAATAGTAAAGTGGCGTCCCGAGGCCCCTCCTTGAACTGGTGAAATTAAAGTAATACACTATGACTCTCTGGCTCTGTAGTAGACCTCATTTCCATTGCTGAGTGATTCATTTTGCTGTGTGGCCCTGATAATGCAATTCACTAATAAAATAACACCATCGCTGCCATACCGTGAGGCACTTAAGAGCCACTCTCTTCCATTCCGTCATGTGGAAATGGAACGTGGAGTGTATGCAATGTCGGTTGTTTTCCCATTACTCAATACGATCTCTCTCACAAGCATTGTGCATTTTTTTAAAGTACAGGAATGTGTGATCTGATCTATGTACTGTTTGTTGCCATCTCTGTCTCTTTCTCTGGGCAGTCTCAATTTAACAAGCAGCTAGGAGTCGGACCAGACACGCCTGTTGTGTCTGTACTGTGTAGGTGTGTCTGTGGTTGTGTTCGAGCGTCCTCCATTTCTCCCTCTCCATGGTGGTGTGTGATCTTCCCTGAGTCATGCTACTCTGCCTGGCCCTGCTTCTATCTGGGTCCTGGGCCCTTATCTAATGCAATCTGTCTATCTAATATTCAGCCATGCTGCCCCCAGGGAGAGGAGATGGCCATGGCCTCCCTCCCTCACATCGATCCGATCCAAGAGCAGAGTGAAGGGGAGAGTGCATGCCTGGCGGTAAACTATAGTCTTTCCTGGAAGACTCTCCAGGCCGTTGCAGGGAAAGCCGACCAAGCTTAGATTAACAGCAGTAGGAGGCATACAGGGCTGCTCGTATGAAGATGTTTTGCTATGATGGTATTTATGAGTTACTTTATTATAGAAAGCTCTATTCGTTTCAGAGGAAGTAGATGGATAGAGAGGGGGGTAGAGTTGGCATACACACCGGTCAAAAGTTTTAGAACACCTAGGGTTTTTGTTTATTTTTACTATTTTCTACATTGTAGAATAATAGTGAAGACATCAAAACTATGAAATAACACATGGAATCATGTAGTAACCAAAAAAGTGTTAAACAAATCAAAATATATTATATTTGAGATTCTTCAAATAGCCACCCTTTTCCTTGGTGACAGCTTTGCATTCTTTCAACCAGCTTCACCTGGAATGCTTTTCCAACAGTCTTGAAGGACTTCCCACATATGCTGAGCACTTGTTGGCTGCTTATCCTTCACTCTGCGGTCCAACTCATCCCAAACCATCTCAATTTGGTTGAGGTCGGGGGGATTGTGGAGGCCAGGTCATCTGACGCAGCACTCCATCACTCTCCTTCTTGGTAAAATAGCTCTTACACAGCCTGGTGTTGGGTCATTGTCCTGTTGAAAAACAAATGACATTCCCACTAAGCCTAACCAGATGGGATGGCGTATTGCTGCAGAATGCTGTGGCAGTCATGCTGGTTAAGTGTACCTTGAAGTGTACCTTGAATTCTAAATAAATCACAGACAGTGTCACCAGCAAAGCACCCCCACACCATAACACCTCCTCCATTCTTTATGGTGGGAAATACACATGCAGAGATCATCCGTTCACCCATACCGTGTCTCACAAAGACACGGCGGTTGGAACCAAAAATCTCAAATTTGGACTCATCAGACCAGACCAAAGGACATATTTCCACCGGTCTAATGTCCATTGCTCGTGTTTCTTGACCCAAGCAAGTATCTTCTTCTTAGTGGTGTCCTTTAGTAGTGGTTTCTTTGCAGGAATTCGACCATGAAGACCTGATTCACACAGTCTCCTCTGAACATTTGATGTTGAGATGTGCATGTTACTTGAACTCTGTGAAGCATTTTTTTGGGGCTGCAATTTCTGAGGCTGGTAACTCTGCTGCAGAGGATCAAGTTCATTAGAGGTAACTCTGGGTCTTCCATTCCTGTGGTGGTCCTAGAAATTTTCCGGATTGACTGAACTTTTTAAATTTCACCTTTATTTAACCAGGTAGGCAAGTTGAGAACAAGTTCTCATTTACAACTGCGACCTGGCCAAGATAAAGCAAAGCAGTTCGACACATAAAACAACACAGAGTTACACATGGAGGAAACAAACATACAGTCAATAATACAGTAGAAAAACAAATCTATATACAATGTGTGCAAATGAGGTAAGATAAGGAAGGTTAGGCAATAAATAGGCCATGGTGTCAAAGTTATTACATTATAGCAATTAAACACTGGAATGGTAGATGTGCAGTAGATGAATGTGCAAAGTAGAAATACTGGGGTGCAAAGGAGCAAGATAAATAAATAAATACGGTAGGGGATGAGGTAGTTGGTTGGGCTATTTACAGATGGGCTATGTACAGGTGCAGTGATCTGTGAGCTGCTCTGACAGCTGGTGCTTAAGATAAGTGAGGGAGATAAGTGTCTCCAGTTTCAGTGATTTTTGTAGTTCGTTCCAGTCATTGGCAGCAGAGAACTGGAAGGAAAGGCGGCGAAAGGAGGAATTGGCTTTGGGGGTGACCAGTGAGATATACCTGCTGGAGCGCGTGCTATGGGTGGGTGCTGCTATGGTTACCAGCGAGCTGAGATAAGGCGGGGCTTTACCTAGCAGGGACTTGTAGATGACCTGGAGCCAGTGGGTCTGGCGACGAGTATGTAGCGAGGGCCAGCCGACTAGAGCATACAGGTCGCAGTGGTGGGTGGTATAAGGGACTTTGGTGACAAAACGGATGGCACTGTGATAGACTGCATCCAGGTTGCTGAGTAGAGTATTGGAAGCTGTTTTGTAGATGACAGTCGAGGATCGGTAGGATAGTCAGTTTTACTAGGGCAAGTTTGGCGGCGTGAGTGAAGGAGGCTTTGTTGCAAAATAGAAAGCCGATTCTAGATTTGATTTTGGATTGGAGATGTTTAATGTGAGTCTGGAAGGAGAGTTTACAGTCTAGCCAGACACCTAGGTATTTGTAGTTGTCCACATATTCTACGTTAGAGCCGTCCAGGGTAGTGATGCTAGTCGGGCGGGCGGGTGCAGGCAGTGAACGGTTGAGAAGCATGCATTTGGTTTTACTAGCGTTTAAGAGCAGTTGGAGGCCACGGAAGGAGTGTTGTATGGCATTGAAGCTCGTTTGGAGGTTAGTTAACACAGTGTCCAAAAAAGAACCAGAAGTATACAGAATGGTGTCGTCTGCATAGAGCTGGATCAGGGAATCACCCGCAGCAAGAGGGACATCATTGATATATACATAGAAAAGAGTCGGCCCAAAAATGGAACCCTGTGGAAACCCCATAGAGACTTAACACACTGAACTCCATCTGCAAAGTAGTTGGTGAACCAGGCGAGGCAGTCATCTGAGAAACCAAGGCTATTGAGTCTGCCAATAAGAATACGGTGATTGACAGAGTCGAATGCCTTGGCCAAGTCGATGAAGACGGCTGCACAGTACTATCTTTTATCGATGGCGGTTATGATATTGTTTAGTACCTTGAGCGTGGCTGAGGTGCACCTGTGACCAGCTCGGAAACCGGATTGCACAGCGGAGAAGGTACGGTGGGATTCGAAGTGGTCAGTGATCTGTTTATTAACTAGGCTTTCGAAGACTTTAGAGAGGCAGGGCAGGATGGATATAGGTCTATAGCAATTTGGGTCTAGAGTGTCACCCCCTTTGAAGAGGGGGATGACCGCGGCAGCTTTCTTTAGGAATCTCGGAAGACACGAAAGAGAGGTTGAGCAGACTGGCAATAGGAGTTGCAACAATGGCGGCGGATAGTTTTAGAAAGAGAGGGTCCAGATTGTCTAGCCCAGCTGTTTTGTACGGGTCCAGGTTTTTCAGCTCTTTTAGAACATCTGCTATCTGGATTTGGGTGAAGGAGAAGCTGGGGAGGCTCGGACAAGTAGCGGGGGGGGTGGAGCTGTTGGCCGGGGTTGGGGTAGCCAGGAGGAAAACATGGCCAACCGAGAAATGCTTGTTGAAATTTTCGATTATCATGGATTTATCAGTGGTGACCGTGTTACCTAGCCTCAGTGCAGTAGGCAGCTGGGAGGAGGTGGTATTGTTCTCCATGGACTTGACAGTATCCCAAAACTTTTTGGAGTTAGAGCTACAGGATGCAAATTTCTGTTTGAAAAAGCTAGTAAAAGCTAGCTTTTTCGAACAGAAATTTGCATCCTGTAGTTTTCCTGACTGACTGCGTGTATTGGTTCCTGACTTCCCTGAACAGTTGCATATCGCGGGGTCTATTCAATGCTATAGCAGTCCGCCACAGGATGTTTTTGTGCTGGTCAAGGGCAGTCAGGTCTGGAGTGAACCAAGGGCTGGGCATGGGTTTACCTCCACATCACCCGAGGAACAGAGGAGGAGTAGGATGAGGGTACGTCTAAAGGCTATCAAGACTGGTTGTCTAGTGCGTTGGGGACAGAGAATAAAAGGAGCAGATTTCTGGGCGTGGTAGAATAGATTCAGGGCATAATGTGCAGACGCGTATGGTAGGGGTGCGGGTACAGTGGAGGCACCGAGTGATGTTAAGAGTGGTTGCATCTCTGGAGGTGCTGGTAATACTGGGTGAGGTCACCGCATGTGTGGGAGGTGGGACAAAGGAGGAATCTGAGGCATGTAGAGTGGGACTAGGGGCTCCACTGTAAACTAAAACAATGATAACTATCCTAAACAACAGTAAACAGGGCATATTGACATTTGAGAGAGACATGAAGCCAGGCATAATGCAAGCACAGGTGTTGATTGGAAGAGCTAGCTAAGACAACAATGGGTAAGACCACAACAGCTAATCAGCTAAGACAACAACAACAGGTAAACTGGCGATGAATGGGCAAAGAGAGTTGGTTATCTACACACAGGGCCTGAGTACGCGGCTGGGGCCGACAGATAAACAAAAATAAACAGAATGGAGTACCGTGATTAATGAATAGTCCAGCAGGCATCAGCTATGTAGCCGAGTGATCATAGGGTTCAGTGAACAGCAATAGATGGGACAGGGAAGCTGCGAGATATTCGTTACTACGCCGGCACGCAGGAGACACAGCGTTTAATGTTAGAGTTAGCAGGCCGGGGTTAGTAGAACCGTCTGCTCCGACGTCCGAAAGAGGCCGGTTGCAGGCACAGCGGATGGAGTAATTCGTCGGCAGACCAGTCAAGGTGGTACGACGGGGCGCCGTGTCGAGAAGGGGTCCAAGCCAGATGGCGAGAGAGGTATTATTGTTGTGGTACTTTCCTTTGCTAGCCGGGAGATGCGCCACTATAGCCACTCGGTAGCAGCGATGAATCCGGTGCCAGGGTCAAGAGCTTACGGCAAGGAACCGGTGGAGTAGTGGGTTCTAGCCGTGTTTGGGTGGAGTCCGGGTGAACACTGAGGAGGCCGGGAGGTGGGCCTGGCTCAGGGCTGGGTCACTCGGTGGCAGCTAGCTAGCTGTGGAGATCAGGTGTAGTGGTCCAGGGTTTACGGCAGGGATCTGGCGTTGTAGTGGAGAAACAGTCCGATAGTGGTAGGCTGGAAAAAAAAGGTCTGGTGTCTGTGCAGAAGGTAAAGGCCGCTAACAGTGACTAAGTAGCTAGCAGCTAATTACCTAGCTAGCTTCCCATGGAGTTCTGTCTAAAAGGTCTAAAAAATAGCGGTTCCGTAACACATTGGGTGAGAAAGGTTACCGGAAGGTATATTTAATATAAAATGGAAAAGAGACTGATTTTTTTTTTTAAATATATACAAAAAAGACAAAATACAAAAGTACACGAGAGGACGAACAAAAACACGTCTGCACTGCTACGCCATCTTGGAAATTAGTAATGATGGATTGTCAGTTCTCTTTGCTTATTTGAGCTGTTCTTGCCATAATATGGACTTGGTATTTTACCAAATAAGGCTATCTTCTGTATACCATCCCTACCTTGTCACAACACAACTGATTGGCTCAAATGCATTAAGAAGGAAAGAAATTCCATAAATTAACTTTTAAGAAGGCGTACCTGTTAATTGAAATGCATTCCAGGTGACTACCTCATGAATCTGGTCGAGAGAATTGCCAAGCGTGTGCATAGGAGGCAAAGGGTGTCTGTTTGAAGAATCTCAAATATAAAATATATTTTGATTTGTTTAACACATTTTTTAGTTACTACATGATTCCATATGGGTTATTTCTTAATTTTGATGTCTTCACTATTTTCTAAAAATAAAGAAAAACCCTTGAATGAGTAGGTGTTCTAAAACATTTGACCGGTAGTGGACATCGTGGTGGTTGGTTGGGGATTGGCCAGGTGGGAGTCTGTCTGAGGTAGGTTGGGGTTTAAGGTGCTTTTGGAAAGAATATAGCCAGAAACTATAGGCCTAGCATGGATTTAGACTTAGAGTATGTTCAGGTAGCATTACACTATGCCCAAACATGGGCCTAAATTCCTGACTGCCCAACACTGAATCAGACTTCTCCCACCCCCAGAATGCATTAGTATGTTACACATTATAAAGATATTTAATTATATTTCTATTCTAATGTTATAAGGATGTTGTAAAACATCCGCAGCGGTCTAAGGCACTGCATCTCAGTGCAAGAGGCACCCTGGTTCAAATCCAGGCTGTATCACATCCAGTCGTGATTGGGAGTCCCATAGGGCGGCACACAATTGGCCAAGCGTTGTCCGGGTTTGGCCGGGGTAGGCCGTCATTGTAAATATGAATTTGTTCTTAACTGACTTGCCTAGTTAAATAAAGGTTCAATAAAAAATATAAATAAAATACTGAACCAAATCCATGCTAATGCTACTTGCTAACATGGACTTCACTGACTCAGCCCTCCTTGCATTCCCTTAACACTTACAGTAAGTTGCTCCTTTCCCTCCCTCTGCAGACAGTGCAGTCTCTCCAACCACCCATTCACCATTGTACTCGTCCTCTGAAAGACTGGGCCAAGGCCTTGCGTAACAACTCCCCCATCCATACCCTGTCCCTGCTTATTCTCTGGCAGCAAAATTAGGTCTTTGGCCCACTTGTCTCCTCCTCCCTCTCTCGCTCTCCTCCCTCCCTCCCGCTTGCTCTCTCTCTCTTTCGCGCTCACTCTCTCTCTCTTGCTCTCTGCCTTTCTGTGTTTCTGCTCCCTGTTACGAGTGTCATGTGAGAATAGTCAGATAGCCACTCGTTTTTCTTCCATAACTACACGTTTTCAAGCTGAAGTGGATGTGGACTGAGAGACAGGTATGATTTATGATTAGTACAGAGTATGACTATGAAACAGATTCTCTGCTGTGTTGTTGTCTGTTTCTGCTGTCAGTGGTATTTCTGGAGCCTGTAGGGTCACATATGGTCCTCTGGGCCTCACTAGGAGGAGGATGTGCTGGTGTCCAGGTGCTTTCCAGTTAGTCCATTCTAGAAAAGACTTCTGGGGAAAACTCTGCCTGGTTCAGGTGATGTTCATCTAATAGGACGTGGGGGAAGTTGCTGCAAAATGTTGTCAGTGTTAGTATAGGGGGAAATCACATGACATGACAGACACGCTCTCCGACAGACAGTTGGCTTTTCTGCTTCCTGTGACCCGTCATCCTCATCCTCGTCTTCATCCTCATCATCATTCTCCAGTGCTCCCTCTAAGCCATGTGCTAGTCCTGGAGTAAGCCAGGTGGGTTGTCAAGGGAGACTGCATGAGGCTCAGTGTTAAGAACCAGGGATAGATGACCACATGCAGTGGGGTTGAGGAAAACTCCTCTCCTCAAATCCCTGTTCGCCCCTCTCCTCAAATCCCTGTCCGCCCCTCTCCCCAGCCTACAGCTGGCTGTGTTTGGTTGGGGAGCAGTGGAGGGGCAGGGGTGGAGGGGAGGGGAGGGAGGGGCAGGGGAGGGGGAGGGTCAATGGAAACACCGCTGGTCTGACCCCCTCCAAAACCAGCTGCTGTCACAAAAGACCCCTGTCAAGCGTTTGGATAGGTGGCCTAGCTGCCTGCCTGCATCTGCATCTCTTTCCCTCCCCTCTTCACTTCCTCCCCTTTTCTCTCTCTTCATTGTGTCCCCCCAGACCCCACCCAGCTGTTCCAGGGTTTCTTTCCTTCTCCCCCGACTGAACAAACCTGACTACACACACACACTTACGCATGCATACACTCTTACGCACACATACACTTATGCATGCACACACACTTATGCGTGCACACGCACACACACTTACGCACATACTCATTATCCCTGAGTGACAGATAAAAAAACAACTTATGGAACAGTGGGGACTGTGAAGCAACACAAACATAGGCACAGACACATGCATACACACACACACACAATAACATACACACTATACACACACGCACACATGGATTTTGTACTGTAGATATGTGGTAGTGGTGGAGTAGGGGTCTGAGGGCACACAGTGTGTTGTGAAATCTGTAAATGTATTGTAATGTTTTTAAAATTGTATAAACCTTAATTGTATAAACCTTAAACCTGCCTTAATTTTGCTGGACCGCAGGAAGAGTAGCTGCAGCCTCGGCAGCAGCTAATAGGGATCCATAATAAATACAAACACACACCTATACAATCCCCCTTGAGACAAATGTTTGATCAGTCACACCAAATGCTGTGGCTTAGTATTGGCTGTGTGCCTCTGAGGCCTCCAGGACTGGTAGAAGCCTGGGGCTGTAGTTACAATCCAGTGGCTGGCTGTGAGGCCTCGAGAGTGGGCTGCTGCGTGCTGGCCTGATGCCACACCCTCCCTCCCCTCCCCTATCCCATTGTTCCAATCCCTGACAAGTTGCAAGTGCCTCTCTATTCACTGTGACGGTGGGGGGTGGGCGGGCCTTTGTGTGGCAGCCATTGCGTCGGACACACGCTCTCATTTGATAGACGCGTGCTGACAAAAGAGAAAAGGGGGACACTTCGGTTAATTATTTGCGGCGCTACACTGAAAAGGGGAGAAGCGGCGGCCATCTGTGATTCGTGCTTCTAATCTGTGCTTTGCCCACACTGTGGACCCACACTCCTCCCATGATCCCTCCCTCCCTCTCTGCCCCAAAATCCCTGCCTTTGTCCTGGCACGCTTGTTTAGGGAGCATTGTCATTGTTGACAGGTTAGCCTGTCTTCTCGCTGGGGTTTGGGAGTGGAGAGACATGGTGTTGTAAGTGTCCTGGGCTCTGAGTTATTCCTCTCTGCCGTGGCCATTCTGTAAGGCAGAGAAGGTCGACGTTCTCTCCTCTCACTTCGTCTCCTCCTCTCTCATCTCCTCTCTTCTCCTCTCTGCCTGAAGAGCTGAAAGTGTCTTTTGTGTATCCTGGGCTGTATCCTGGGCCACTCTCCACTCTGACGCTTTGTTTTATAGCAACGAGACTAAACAACTGGTCTCTCTATCTCTCCCTCTTTCTCTCCCTCTCACTGGATAAGTGCTTTGACTGGCACATGCTCCTCTCTGCCCTGTTACAAGTGCACATTGACATTGACACACGGCAGCCCTGGTGTAGCCCACTAAATGCTTGAATCTCTGTTTATCTGCACCAATCAGGCCATTCGTTTGGGATCAATACTGTTTTTGTAGCCCATCAAGGTCATTCAAGGCTCGAGTCTAAAACACCACCGACCAAACTGCAATCGATGTTGTTGAAGACAATTACCCCTTTTTTTAGTCGGCCTGTTTTTGCGTGGCACCAGATGTTCGTTGACGAGTCTGGCCCCACTGGGCACAGACGTCAATTCAACATCTATTCCACGTTGGTTCAACGTAATTTAATAGAAATGACTTGGAAACAACGTTGATTCAACCAGTGTGTGCCCAGTGGTGCTTTTCTGCACGAACACTCGTTAAATGTAGGATTGGCTAGGGGATGTGACTGGCTGCCTGTTTTTAGGCTGCTGCTGCTTGTAGCCCCGCTGTTCTCATTGCCCTAGAAAATTCTGCAAGCTTTTCTCTCGGCTTCCAGTGAGAGTGCCCGCCTGTAGATAGACAGTGGAGGGAGACAGAGTCACAGAGACATGCTGACTTAAAAGCTTATCGATCTCTCAGAGCTAGCCTGACTCCACTCTCTCCAACTCCACTGTCTGATCTCCCAGTGGGTCACTATAACAGACTGCCCACCCGTCCAGGGTGAAAGCATTCCTGGCTGCCTCGCATCACATGTGTGGGTTCACTTGGGGCCAAGGGTCACAGGCGAAGAGGGACCTGGCTTTATGGTATTTTTTGGCACGTGGGGGTGATTGTATGAGGCTCACTCAGCCTCCTTTGTGTCCCCCTCCTGTCTGGTCCCGTACCCCACCTCCGCCCCCCACCACCCGGCAGCTGTCCCCCCTCCATTAACATGACAAAGTGGCGCGGTTCTGTTCCCCACCAGGGACGCTGCTAGCTTTCATGGTGGGGCCATTTGGGCCAGCCCAGCCCTGCTGTGGGCCATCTGTGTTTGGCCTCTACTCCTACTCTCTCCTCTCCTACTGTGAGTCACTCAGAGCAGGGCAGGGTGTGACAGTCAGACCACTTGGGGCCTCCTATAATACCATGAGGTAATTCACATTGCACCCAATCCGAGCGAGACAAAGTTAAACATGACATTGTCACTCCAACTACAGCTTTAGAGGGACGATGTAAGAATGTGAGTGTCGTTTTTAAACTAGAGCCGCATGAGGTAATGGTATGGCCCAGACAGACACAGAAATACCCAGTCACCTCTGCCTCTCCATCTTTCCACATTGAAGAGGGTGTGTGGATGAGAGGGGGTGAGATGGAGAGGAGGGACAGGAAGTCAATCAAGTGATGTCATGCGTGAAACTTGTTGAGGAAGAAAGTGGAGGCTGTAGGAACTTGTCTTTTGATAGCACTTTGTTTTCTTCTCACAAGTCTCTTGCGGTCGTTTAACTGCTTTAGGGGATGTTGTGAAATATATGTTCTGGATGTTTCCATACTGAATATGATGCACACACCTTCCTCCCCTACTGCCTGCTGAAATAGAATTTTGTCATATATTTCGACACTGTTATTGATATGCACTCTTATTTCCCACCGCCGTGTAGCAGTTAGTTCATCCGGTGACTCTTATGTATCCCTAGTGATCTCACTATGTGCCTCTAGGACGGTCCAGCCTATCATATCCCAGGATTAGATTCACACACCCTCAGTAATACACGACCGGTGCTTGACCCTGCAATGTTATCTCTGTGTTCAGTGCTGGATGTAAATGTGGTGCTCGGTCAGCAGTGGAAGCTTTAATTAAAAGTGAACGGTGTTCTCTGAGGAAACCCTAATCATAGAAAAAGGACTACTAGGATTACTTCACTGATATTTTCCCTGACCCGGTCTATAATACCAACTTGCCCTGTAGCACTCACCTATGTAGCCATTAAATGCTTTGAAAGGCTGGTCATGGCTCACATCAACACCATCATCCCAGACAGCCTGGACCCACCCCAATTCTCATGCCGCCCCAACAGATCCACAGATGACACAATCGCTATTGCACACCACACTGCCCTCACCCACCTGGACAAAAGGAATACCTATGTAAGAATGGTGTTCATTGACTACAGCTCAGCATTCAACACCATAGTCCCCTCAAAGCTCATCACCAAGCTCAGGACCCTGGAACTGAACACCTCCCTCTGCAACTGGATCCTGGATTTCCTGACGGACCGCCGACCGCCTCCTGGCGGTGAGGGTAGGCAACAACATATCCGCCACACTGACCCTCTACACGGGGGCCCCTCAGAGGTGTGTGTTTAGTCCCCTCCTGTACTCCCTGTTCACCCACGAATGCGTGGTCGCGCAAGACTCCCAACACCATCATCGAGTTTGATGACAACACGAAAGTGGTAGGACTGATCACCGATGACGATGAGACAGCCTATAGGGAGGAGGTCAGAGACCTGACAGTGTGGTGCCAGGACAACAACCTGTCCTTCAACGTCAGCAAGACAAATGAGCTGCTCGTGGATTCCAGGAAACAGAAGGACGAGCAGGTCCCCATCCACATCAATGGGGCTTCAGTGGAATGGGTTGAGGGCTTCAAGTTCCTCTGTGTCCACATCACTAAGGAATTAACATGGTCCACACATACTCACACAGTTGTGAAGAGGGCACAACAGTGTTTCTTCCCCCTCAGGAGGCTGAAAAGCTTTGGCATGGGCACTCAGATCCACAAAATTCTACACCATTGGTGCACCATTCAGAGCATCTTGACTGTCTGCATCCTTGATTGGTACGGCAACTGCAAGGCCCTCGACTCTACAATTGGTGGTGAGTACAGCCCAGTACATCACTCGGGCCGAGCTTCCTGCCATCCAGGACCTCTGTACCAGGCGGTGTCAGAGGAAGACTCCAGTCACCCAACACAAGACTGTTCTCTCTGCTACCGCATGGCAAATAGTACCAGTGCACCAAGTCTGGAACCAACAGGACCCTGGACAGCTTCTATCCCCAAGCCATAAGACTGCTAAACAAGACTGCTAAACAAGACTGCTAAACAGCTGATCAAATGGCTACCCGGACGACCTGCATTGACCTTTTTTGCACTGACTCTATGCACACACACAGGACTCTACCGACACACTCACACATACTTACACTGACACCCCAACACACACATATACACACACACACTATGTTTCTCGGAGTCGTGGCTGAAGAAGGAAGTCTCCAGGTTCTGCTCTCCTGAATTAGAATACCTCATGATAAGCTGTAGACCATACTATTTACCAAGTAGTTCATCTTTTTGCACTAACTTGTTGTTTACGAAGCTTGTGACTAATAACATTTTGATTTGATTTCACACACACACACACACACACACACACACACACACACACACACACACACACACACACACACACACACATACACACAACATGCACACACATGCATACTAATGCTACACACATACAGTGCCTTCGGAAAGTATTCAGACCCCTTGAATTTTTCCACATTTTGTTACGTTACAGCCTTATTCTAAAATATATATATTTTTTCTCATCAATCTACACACCAGTGGTCCCCAAAACGTTTTATAGTTAAAACATTCAACCTCCAGCTGCGTACCTCCTCTAGCACCAGGGTCAGCGCACTCTCAAATGTTGCTTTTTGCCATCATTGTAAGCCTGCCACACACACACTATACGATACATTTATTAAATACCCCGGCTTGTGGGAAATGACAAAGAGCTCTTGTAAGAACAAATAATAATATAATAATAATCAATAACTTTATTTAACCATCTTGCATATAAAACCTTATTTGTTCATCAAAAATGGTGAATAACTCACCACAGGTTAATGAGAAGGGTGTGTTTGAAAGGATGCACATAACTCTGCAAAGTTGGGTTGTATTGGAGAGAGTCTCAGTCTTAAACCATTTCCCACACACAGTCTGTGCCTGTATTTAGTTTTCATGCTAGTGAGGGCCGAGAATTCACTCTCACATAGGTACGTGGTTGCAAAGGGCATCAGTGTCTTAACAGCGTGATTTGCCAAGGCAAGAAACTCTGAGCGAAGCCCTATCCAGAAATCTGGATAGGGCTTCTGATTAAATTCAATTTTCACAGAACCACTTGTTGCAATTTCGATGAGGCTCTCTTGTTGAGATATCGGTAAGTGGACTGGAGGCAGGGCATGAAAGGGATAATGAATCCAGTTGTTTGTGTCGTCTGTTTTGGGAAAGTACCTGCGTAATTGCGCACCCAACACACTCAGGTGCTTCGCTATCACATTTGACGTTGTCTGTAAGCTTGAGTTTATTTGCACACAAAAAATCATACAATGATGGAAAGACCTGTGTGTTGTCCTTGTTAATGCAGACAGAAAAGAGCTCCAACTTCTTAATCATAGCCTCAGTTTTGTACCGTACATTGAATATAGTTGCGGAGAGTCCCTGTAATCCTAGATTCAGATCATTCAGGCGAGAAAAAACATCACCCAGAAAGGCCAGTCATGTGAGAAACGTGTCATCATGCAAGTGGTCAGAAAAGTGAAAATGATGGTCAGTAAAGAAAACTTTAAGCTCGTCTCTCAATTCAAAAAAACTTGTCAAAACTTTGCCCCTTGATAACCAGCGCAATTCTGTATGTTGTAAAAGTGTTACATGGTCGCTGCCCATATCATTGCATTATGCAGAAAATACACAAGAGTTCAGGGGCCTTGCTTTAACAAAGTTAACCATTAACGTCTTTCAAGCTGTCAGGCATTCCCTTGGCAGCAAGAGCCTCTCGGTGGATGCTGCGGTGTACCCAAGTGGCGTCGGGAGCAACTGCTTACACGCCCGTTACCACTCCACTATGTCTCCCTGTCATGGCTTTTGCGCCATCAGTACAGATACCAACACATCTTGACCACCAAAGTCCATTTGATGTCACAAAACTGTCCAGTACTTTAACAATATCCTGTCATGTTGTCCTGGTTTCCAGTGTTTTGCAGAAGAAGAAGTCTTCCTTAATTGACCCCCCATAAACATAATGGACATATACCAGGAGCTGTGCCAGGCCCGCCACGTCTGTTGACTCATCCAGCTGTAAACGCATATAATTCACTGGCTTGTATGCAAAGCAGTAATTGTTGTCACTGATGCGTCGTGAAACAGTGTTGTTTGATGAAGGCATTGTCTCAGCCATATCTGCGGCAGCAGGAAGAATTAAGTCCTCCACAATAGTATGGGGCTTGCCTGTCCTAGCCACTCGGTAGCTCACCATATAAGAGGTTCTAGCCAATACTTATTAATGGTATCTGTTGCTTTTATACATGTCTTACTACTCGAAAGTCGTCTTTATTCTCGCTCAGAAAACTCCTGTGGCTTATTTTTCAAATTGTCATGTTTCGTTTCTAAATGTCTGCGCAAGAGTGTAGGTTTCCCGCGAGAGAGTAACGTTTCATGTGATTGGATGTTAATTATTTGACTAGGCTACCTGTATTTGACATTGTGTTGTTATTTCGCTAGATGGTTTAATTATATTTTTAGCAGTGAAACGAGGTGTACCCCCAACGGCATTGCCCGTACCCCAGTTTGGGAATATAATGACAAAGAAAAACAGTTTTTTTAAAATGTTAGCAAATGTGCGTTTTTCGCTGTGTGGGTTTTCAGCATCCTATTACTTTGTCTCTCAAAGTTCCTGTTTCTGTTTCTCTCATCCCTCTCTCTCTCTGCTCTGATCCCGCTCAGGAATAGGTCTTGTTGCTGTAAACACTGGCACAAGGTTGTGTTTGCGTTCTGTTTTTCCCCTCTCATCTCATCTCAAGCGTAAGCAGCGCCGACTTCATCAGAGAGGAGTAAAGTCCCAGAAGGCTGAGACAAACACTCAAACACTGCACGACTACGAAAAACACAGGAGAACGAGGGCAGGAAGGAGGGAGGTAAAGATAATCTAGTAGCAAGGTGTACAGGAGACACGTTGTGAGAGGGACTGAAAGAGGCGACAGATAGGGCAGTACTCTGTTACTACGACAAGCAGTCAGACGGTAGCCTAACACTCCAGTCCTCAGGTGCTGAAAACAGGCCTGACAGAGAACTCAATATAGGCTGAGGGCTCCCCTCCATGGCTATTACTCTGAAAACTGTACCATATGCAGTATTACAGCCGTCTGCAATGACCTGCCCTGTGGACACAATTAGAGGTTGAGTGGCCCACGTGTAATAGCTATAGTGTGTGTGTGTGTGTGTGTGTGTGCAGAGCACTGGTGTTGTATATCAGGTCTCAGGCTCACTGCTGCCCCTTTGTTAGCCCACCAGACATGTGACCAAATTCAGTCTGCCTGCTCCCTCTACACACACACACACACACACACACACACACACACACACACACACACACACACACACACACACACACACACACACACACACACACACACACACACACACACACACACACACACACACACAAACCCTGGAGAGAGGAAAGCCATCGATCCTCTCTCTCTCAGGCAATTTACAGGCGAGAGCCACAGTTTATTTACCAGACAGTAAAAAAGAGAGGCTGGAGCATTTCCTTTATGGTTGGTTGGTGACGTTAAATAGTCTGCATTCTGAATGTTCTGGGATGCTGCAAGGAGGTACACTCACATACTCTCACATTTCTCTATCCTCCATAGTTTTTTTTACCAGATTGGTGACAATGTGTCTTTGTAGTGGGGAACAGAACAGGCTTTTGGTTGTAAAGAGAGAGAGAGAGGGAGAGAGTGGGATAGGCATTGAACACAGCCACACATCGATCCCAGTGCTTTTTAGATGAGTGTCTGGACTTGGCTCTGGCCAGCACTGGACCGGACAGTGGGGCTGTGTCCCGAAGCTCAGAAGATGATTGGACAGGAGGAGAGTCACAAGTTATTTACTTATGTGGGCTTAGCTGATTGGTATCTGATTTGTGACAATCGGTTGGAAAGTTTAGCTGTATCTCATACAGTGTGGCTAACAGGAATTTCAGATCAAACCATTCCCAGACAATTGATACACACACTTGACATGAGCCTGGTTGAAAGCACACTTACACTGGAGCTCATCCATGCACATAATGTTTGAATCATAGTAGCATAGCAACACAAGTCAACTGCATACGTAGTTACTCTCAAACTGGCCCAGTGTATCTTTAGTGTACTCTGTTCATATGCTCCTAGCAATATACTGCATTTGAGTATGGAAGTACTTTGTGTGCACACACACTTGCTGTTGAGGTTTGGGAAATGCCTGTGGCTTGTGGTATGTTTCAGGAAATGACATCATCCAGCAACAGTTGGTGCAGGTTTCAATTTCCATCCCAAACCCATGGAAATAGTCTGTCTGTTTGGGCTTGCCATAATGTTGGCAGAATCGTGTGCCATAAAGATGAATACAAAGAGAAAACACAGGGCTATATTGTTTTCATAGACTGTGTATAGAAGAAGAACCAAAGTTTGTCTAAGATTTGGAACGAGAGTAGGAAAAAGAGGATGATACAAGGAGGGGGAGAGTTGTGAGATGAGATGAGGAATCGCTGACATGGATAGAAACAGGGAAAGAGGAACAGAGATGCCTATAGGAGAGAGAACAAGACATCTACAATTGAAGTCGGAAGTCTACATTGGAGTCATTAAAACTAGTTTTTCAACCACTCCACAAATTTCTTGTTAACAAACTATAGTTTTGGCAAGTCGGTTAGGACATCTACTTTGTGCATGACACAAGTCATCCATGTCTACAAGGCATCATGAGGAAGGAAATGATGTGGATATATTGAAGCAACATCTCAAGACATCAGTCAGGAAGTTAAAGCTCAATCATTAAAACTAGTTTTTCAACCACTCCACAAATTTCTTGTTAACAAACTATAGTTTTGGCAAGTCGGTTCGGACATCTACTTTGTGCATGACACAAGTCATCCATGTCTACAAGGCATCATGAGGAAGGAAATGATGTGGATATATTGAAGCAACATCTCAAGACATCAGTCAGGAAGTTAAAGCTTGGTCGCAAATGGGTCTTCCAAATGGACAATGACCCCAATCATACTTCCAAAGTTGTGGCGAAATGGCTTAAGGACAAAAAAAAGAGTTATTGGAGTGGCCATCACAAAGCCCTGACCTCAAACCTATAGAACATTTGTGGGCAGAAAAATGTGTGCAAGCAAGAAGGCCTACAAACCTGACTCAGTTACTCCAGCTCTGTCAGGAGGAATGGGCCAAAATTCAACCAATTTATTGTGGTAAGCTTTTGGAAGACTACCCAAAACTTTTGACACAAGTTGAACAATTTAAAGGCAATGCTACCAAATAATAATTGAGTGTATGTAAACCTCTGACCCACTGGGAATGTGATGAAAGAAATAAAAGCTGAAATAAATCATTCTCTCTACTATTATTCTGACATTTCACATTCTTAAAATAAAGTGGTGATCCTAACTGACCTAAGACAGGGAATCTTTACTAGGATTAAATGTCAGGAATTGTGAAAAACGGAGTTTAAATATATTTGGCTAAGGTGTATGTAAACTTCCGACTTCAACTGTATATACAATGAAAATAGCTGACACAGAGTTTGAGAATGGAGAGATGAGATAAGCACTTTTGGAAAACTTTGTGCCAGATATTGTCTGATCATGTGAGTCTGACTTGAATTTGTACAAGTGTCACTGTCTACCTTGAGAATATGTAGTTATTGAATTTGCAGTGACATTTCTGTCTAGCCTATATTGTGCCAGTATATGCTTGGGGGGTTTACCTGTGTACATAGATTATTTCAACGTGGAAATGTAAGTAATATTTGGTTGACACATTGATCAATAAGATTTCAACCTTTATTCACTCACTCAAAACAACTGCCAGAGGTTGGTTGAATTCCGAATGTGTTCTCTCTATGCTTTCAACCATGAAAGCACAACCAAATTCCAATAGAAAAACAATGTGACATTTTTGGTTTAGTTGTCATCTAATTGTGTTATAACTTTGCTTTCAACCGTTTAAAAGCACAGCAAAGTACAAATGGGAATAGAATGTCAGACATTTTGTATTTATACAACAACGTAATGTGTTATCACTGTGCTCCTTCTAATAGCACAACCAAATGACCTGGATTGCAGTTGAGATTACATGAAAAGTGCCAAAGTGATCAATGCTGTTCAAGATTCTGTGAAGAATGTTGCTTTAATTCCATGTCTACAAATTATTAATTGATATGTTGGATTCACGTCTCCATCTTAACCAAAAATCAAAGTGCATTTAAAGTTTGATTTGATTTAGTCCTATTGTTTAACTTAGATTTTTGGTTGAGATGGAGACATGAATCCAACATATTAATTAACAATTAAAGATTACATTTGAAATCAATCAAAGCTTGAAACCCTAGGCCTGTATTGTTTATTTTTAGTTGAACCCTGGGTTAAATTGAAACAATAGCTGTTGATGACTCATCAATATTTAGGCCTATGTTGGATTTACTGATACATAACGTAGGAAAGATGTTTCCATTTCATTTGCTCTGTTAAATCTACCCTTTGGAATGCCTTTGATAGCAACAGTGAGAAACCTTTCACTAATCATTCTCACGATAGCGCGTTGGTATAAGTCAGTGACAAATATGGAAGTTAAGCAGGACTGGACTTGGTTAAAACCCTGGATGGGAGACCAAATGGATAGCTATACATAGATCAATTCTCTAGTATGAGGTGCTGCCCAGCTTATTTTTTATTTGTTTTGATAGTGGATATAACGTTGGAGATCTGACATTGTTTCAAAGGTACAAATTCATCATATTTTATAAAAGGTTTGTCTATGTTAAAAATTGGTTACCATGATGGCATAATCCTGTGGTTGAAATTTCACCCTCAAAACAAGTTAATGAAAAAATGATAATCCAATGCATTTTCCATGTAGATTCCACGTCACTAATTTTGACAAGTTATGTTAAAACAATGTTAATTCAACAAGTTTGTGCCCAGTGGGATGTGTATTGTGGGTTTGCATGGTAGTGCATGTGAGTCTGTAATGTTTTTTTTCACAAGCACAAATGATTTAGTATCGAGCGTTTGTACAGCACAGGGGGTTGGTGGCGCCTTAATTGAGGAGGACGGGATCATGATAACGGATGGAGCGGACCGCATGGAATTGTATCAAATACATCAAACAGGCATTATTATGAGCCGTCCTCCCGTCAGCAGCCTCCAGTGTTGTACAGGCAGGCTATTTGATCGTAATTGTTTTGACTGTTCGTGAGTGCGTGTGCGCATGCGAGCGCTTGCGCATGTGTGTCGGTTCATGGACTTGAAAGAATGTCTACCACCGCAGGTTCTGTGCTTACTCTAGCATAGTTAAACATCAGTAAAACATTACTGTTTACCAGTTGCGCCACCACACATAAACACGTAGCATTGAGGCCACTCAATAGTGGAACATCAGAGTACACACACAGCTTTGTTTGTGTTAATTTTGGGGGAGTAAAAATGTATTTCCATTCAAAATCCTATTTTCCATAACCCGTAACCAAACCTTAACCCTAATTAACCTCTAACGCTAAACCTAACTCCTAAACCTAACCCTAACCTTAAGCCCAAACCCTAAACTTTTCAAATTTGTATTGTTTTCCTACCTTGTCAGGACGTTCTGGTGGCTTGTCAGGACATTGTGGTCTTGATAATGTAGGAAAACATGTACACACACACACACACACACACACACACACACACACACACACACACACACACACACACACACACACACACACACACACACACACACACACACACACACACACACACACACACACACACACACACACACACACACCAATCCAGCTCTACTGGTGGGCCCTTATTTGGGTCATGAGAAATTCAATTAACAACACCGAGCAATCAATGTTCACAGTGCCTAGGGCTCAGCACACCACCCCACACCACACCACACCACACCAGGCTGCATGGTTATTTCTGATGGGGTAAAACCTTTACTCCAGTGGTAGACAACTAGATTCAGAAGCGGGACGATTTTTGTCGAAGTGAATGGTCGGGGGGTCGGAACATAATTATAATATTTTTTACACTGCAAATTGACCACAACTAAGCCCAAAAGTAGATTATTTGAAGATAAGAATCATTTTATACCTTGATTACATTGAGACACAATCTCTTTTTTAATTTTTAATAATATATATTTTTTTAAATCACTCACAGGCCGGTTTTGGCCCGCGGGCCGACGGTTGCCTGCTCTTCTCCTCTCCATGATCCCATGGGAAAACAGAACAACAACACAGTTGGAAAACCATAAAGATCCTGTATTCTAATTCCTAATTGAAATGTAATCCACAGGGGAAGATTACTCATAGTTTCGTTTAGGTGTGCACTCTAGTTAGCTCCATAGAAAAATAATAACAATATTCTAATTCTATGCGTAATCAACAGCAAGAGCAGGGCTCTGGTGAGTGGTGAACAGCAGAGCTAGTGTTACCATGGGAATGATTAGGGTGTGATGGTGAGGTTAAATCACTGGTTTGATTGAATTCTTCGGAAGCCATTTTTGTTACGTAAGGAGGAATCTGAGCAGTATGTGTTCCCATCCAGCCTGTGAGGTCATCGTGTTCGATAACTATACCATTAATAGGCTCATGGGAGAGCTCAGCCCACCGCTGTATGCTTAGCCCACAGTGAATTATCAAGCTAATCTCTCTATATTACACAACACAGATGGACACACTTTCTTTCTGGCTGTCTCCCATTTTGTGTAGCTATCTCTCTTTCTTTGTCCTCCTCTCACGCACGGTCTATTTTTATAGGTCTAGCTATCTCAGGCTCCCTCTTTCTCTCCCTTCATCTCTCTCTTCTCCAGCTGAGAGAGAGAGAGAGAGAGTTGCTTCCTTGTCTTTGGAGCAGTATAGCGCTTAGTGAGTGAATGGCTCCCAGGCAGAGGTGAACGTGTGACCAGGCAGAGGTGAACGTGTGATCAGGCAGGCTGCAGGCACAGAAAAACCCTCCCATCCCAGACCCCTGCCTGCAGTCTTCAGCCTCACTGGCCATCACAGATGGACGGATGAAACTGTGTCACCGCTAGCCTAATCACCCCCTCCTCTCTCTCTTTCCTCTCTCATCCTCTCTCATTCTCATTCTCTGTGTCTCTCTGTCTGTCCTCTTCATCCTCCCATCCTCTCGGACAGGTTTTTGGAGAGGCTGAAAATGAACCGTCCCTCTCACAGGCAATTCAGACAGGAGTGTGTGTGTGTTAGACACACATACACATTATACACACACAGTGACAGGGGGCTGTGTGAATGTGTCGGTTTCTTTCTCTCCAAGTTAATCTCTTAAGAAGAGGTGTGGTTCTCTCTCTCTCTCTCTCTCTCTCTCTCTCTCTCTCTCTCTCTCTCTCTCTCTCTATCTCCGATCCCCAAGCAGATTTTCATTGCATGTTCTGTTAGTTTAATTCTCCTCCCCTGCTGCTGCTGCTGCTGCCGCTGCGAGTCTCAGGGCGTTCTCTTTTTCACATTTTTGAACACCCATCATCATCACCATCTCTCCACTTCTTCTACTGCTCTCTGCCTCTTGTCCTGCTTTCACTGGTCTGAGATGAGTTTGAGCGCTGAGATGGGGGAGGCCATCGAGCTAAGGTGAGTGTTTGTGGCTAGGGTTTTTGTGTTGGGTGGGTGGGGGGTTTACAGTAGTATAGGCTGATGTGTTGCCGTAGCTGTAAACACAGGTCAATAGCCTAGCTCTAGCTTGTCTGTAGTTAGCGATAGCATTAGCCTCAGTTATTATTGGCCATAGTCATTTCAGCAGCTGTCGAAACTGACGGGGCGTCTACTAGCTTATTCCAAGAGCTCATAGTCTTAGCAGCTCTATTAGCCCATGTGGAGCAGATTAGAGTCTCAATTGATATCTCAAAAGACCTAACGTTTGTTTATGTGCAGAGTGTGCGACATTAAATGTTTAGGGATGTTTTCATAGCAGAAATGGATGAATCTTAGTCATCTTACCACCACAGAAGTAGAAGAAGAAGTAGCAGCAAAAGCCAAGTTAAGCAGTCACAGGAGAAAAGTGGGACAGACTGTTTTTGTCTTTTTGTTTGAGTGACTGGCAATGCAACACTTCTCTTATGTTGAGAAAAGGGAAATGTTTTTCACACGTTATTTCCTGCACTGTGTGTTTGAGAAGGGTGAGATGTGAGTGCTGTCTGCACACTTGCTCTTGTCTGAATGACTCCTTGTGGATGAGAGAGACTGTGGCTGAGGTCTAGCCTGGGTCTAGCCTGGGCAGGTAAGAACATGTGAGAGGACTTCACATGGCTGCCGTGTTGTTACATTAGTCCTGCTGTTTAGGGAGCCCCTACAAACACACTGGACCAGCTGGACCGCCCACGGCAGCCATGCCCGCTCTCTCTGCCCGCCTCCAAGGGCACAGGGGGATTTAGGTGTTTTTGTTGTTAATCTCCACGTCTTGGAGCACACACAGGCGTGTGTATCTCATCTTCACTCAGAGGCCCTTGGCTGAGAGCTTAGCCTGTGTTTGTGAAGAATGGGAGGGACAGAGGATTGTGACTAAGCTATGAGGGCACAGCTGTGTGTTTTGGAGGGACATTACATTTTATTTGTTTATTTTAACTAGTCAAATCAGTTAAGAACAAATTCTTATTTACAATGACGGCCTAGGAACAGTGGGTTAACTGCCTTGTTCGGGGGCAGAACGACAGATTTTTACCTTGTCAGCTCAGGGATTTAATCTAGCAACCTTTCGGTTACCGGCCCAACGCTCTAACCACTAGGCTACTTGCCACCCCTAACATTGGGAAGAGGGAGGGACATCAGACAATCTTGTGGTAGGATTTACTCCACCCACACAGATGATAAGTCAAAATGTTCTGATTTTGTAGCAGGTCTATGAGATGGGAAAAGGTGACATGGCACATAGTCTGTACTTGCACCATATGGTTCTGTGCTCCTGGCATAGAACGTCTTACCTTCACATCGCAAACATATAGCGTATTACCATTACCCTTTAGCTTGTTATTCCCAAGCCTCAACGCTCCCTAACTGTGGTTGTATCCCAAATCAGCACCCTATTCCCTATATCACTGGTTCTCAATCCTGGTCCTGGGGACACAAAGGGGTACACATTTTAGTTTTTGCCCTAGCACTACACACCTGATTCAAATTATCAAAGCCTTTTAATGAGTTGATAATTTGAATCAGCTGTGTAGTGCTAGGGCAAAAACAAAAATGTGTACCCCTTTGAGTCCCCAGGACCAGGTGTGAGAACCAATGCCCTGTGTAGTGCACTACTTGGGACCTGGTCAAAAGTAGTGCACTACATAGGGAATAGGGTGGAATTTGGGACGTGTCCACGTGTCTCTCTCAGTGATCATATTCGAAAGGCAGAGACAAAACTGGATCATTGTTGGTCTCAAGTTGCTCCTGTCCTGTTTGATATTGATGTTCTTGATGAGTCATCATTTTGAGATCACTTGGCAGAGATGCAGGTTGGGAAAGCAGATTGATTTGTTGCCAGAAAATGAAATGACACTGCTTAGACACTGCTGCTTTATCTTTACTGTAAATACACGACACTCCTTAGACACTGCTGCTGTATCTTTACTGTAAATACATGACACTCCTTAGACACTGCTGCTGTATCTTTACTGTAAATACATGACACTCCTTAGACACTGCTGCTTTATCTTTACTGTAAATACATGACACTCCTTAGACACTGCTGCTGTATCTTTACTGTAAATACATGACACTCCTTAGACACTGCTGCTGTATCTTTACTGTAAATACATGACACTCCTTAGACACTGCTACTGTATCTTTACTGTAAATACATGACACTCCTTAGACACTGCTGCTGTATCTTTACTGTAAATACATGACACTCCTTAGACACTGCTGCTGTATCTTTACTGTAAATGCATTCTGATAGATGCTTTGAGATTCAATTTGCTCTCTCCTAGCAGTATGTATGCTTGGTAGTACTGGTCTGGGTGAATGTATGTTTGAGAACTGGAAAGCCACTGCTATGGAATCACTATGGAAATTCCGACTCGGCCTTGGCAGTTGGCACGCTCACTCGACCCCTTCTTTCATGATGTGTATATATAATGAAAACATAGAGCAGAAAATCCCACGCACGCGCACGCGCACACACACACCCACACACACACACACACACACACACACACGCACACACATACATGCACACACACACACACACACACACACACACACACACACACACACACACACACACACACACACACACACACACACACACACACACACACACACACACACACACACACACACACACACACACTGAAGCCTGACCCCCTCCACATACACATGCAGACGGTTATTTTGACCTGTAGCCTTACATGCTGACCAGACTGCACAAGTTGATTTTGCCCACCCACACCAGATGCGATCACGACAAGCAGGTTGAAATATCAAAGCAAACTCTGAACCAATTATATTAATTTGGGGACAGGTCAAAAAGCATGAAACATTTATGGCAATTTAGCTAGCTAGCTTGCTGTTGCTAGTTAGTTTGTCCTGGGATATAAATATTGGGTTGTTATTTAACCTGATGCACAAGGACCTCTACTCCAACAATTAATCCACAGATAAAACGGTAAACCGAATTATTTTCTAGTCATCTCTCCTCTTTCCTTCAGGCTTCTTCTTATTATTTTGGACTTAATATGGCGGTTGGCAAACAACTTTAGGTGCATTACCGCAACCGACTGGAGTGTGGACCTAAGTTCATCTTTCAATCACCCACATGGGCATATGCTCTTAAAACCAATGAGGAGATGGGAGAGGCCGGACTTGCAGCGCATTAAGCATCACAAATAGAACCAATTTCTATTTTAGCGCCTGGCCACGCAGACACAGGCGAGCAGTAGGGGTGCAATGATTGAATAACATGTATGTGTACATTTATTTTTGCAACGCTGGCACAGAATAGCAGGACATTGTTTACTGTGCCATACATTACAATAGGATTCAGGAAGAGCTCTGAGCTGTAAATGTTGCTAATCTTCTGGAGAGAAAAATGCTTCCTCTGCAGAAACAAGGCAAATACTGATAAGGCACATGTAATGCCTTTTAGCATTATGACTTAATGCATTTATTATTTGTTTGTTTTTTTGCGCTCTCCCTCACACTAGCTGTTTGCGCTTGAAATGTGTCTCCACGGCCATAAATAATAAATAACGTGACAACTTTAAAGATATTCTCATGACTGCGTTGTTAGGCGTGTTCAGTACTAATATGGTGTTCTATTAGTGGGTTTGTGGAACTACTTCCAGAGAGTCCCACCACCTCACCTGTGGTCATGGTGATGCACCCTATTCATGTACTTTATATTCTGAGGAATCCCAGAGACCAGCAGAGCAGAGCAGTGTGAGTGACAGGCAGTCAGAAACCAGGGCAGGGCATCACTCTCATTATACTAACTGACTAACTCACTGACCAGCCTGTGGTTCAGTCTAATTGAGTTTGGGCCTTGGACCTTCTCAGCAGTGGTCTTCCCAGAAGCCCCTCGGCCTGTGGCTTCTTCTTCCTAATTGCGTTAGGGCCACAGGAAGGACTGACGATGTGTTTGTGTCGCAGCTTGTTTAAAAGCTAATTATGTCTGTTGCCATGCCGAGGTACATCAACTATCTGACCACAATAACAGATGCCCTGTTTGTTCTGACCCCCACACATCCGGGTCATCAGAGGTGTAAAGTACTTAAGTAAAAATAATTTAAAGTACTACTTAAGGAGTTTTTTGTGGTATCTGTACTTTACTTTACTATTTATATTTTTGACAACTTTTACTTTTACTTTACTGCTTTCCTAAAGAAAATAATATACTTTTTACTCCATACAATTTCCCCTGACACCCAAAAGTGCTCGTTACATTTTGCATGGCTAGCAGGGCAGGAAAGTGTTCCAATTCAGGCACTTATCAAGAGAACATCCCTGGTCATCCCTACTACCTCAGATCTTGTGGACTCACTAAACACAAATGCTTCTTTTGTAAATTATGTCTGAGTGTTGGAGTGTGCCCCTGGCTATCCGTACATTTAAAAAACAAGAAAATGGTGCCATCTTGATTTTTTTATATATGGAATTTGAAATGATTTATACTTATATACATTTTAGCAATTACATTTACTTTTGATGCTTAAGTATATTTAAAACCAAATACTTTAAGACTTTTACTCAAGTACTATTTTACTGGGTGACTTTCACTTTTACTTGAGTTATTTTCTATTAGGGTATCTTTACTTTTACTCAAGTATGACAATTGGGTACTTTTTCCACCACTGCGGGTCATCCGGGGTTACCGCTGTTTGGAAGTGTGGGTGGGGTTGTGGGTGCTGGGTAAGATGTGCGTGTGTGCGCGCACACACATGATGTGTTTGTGTTGTGTCAGAGGTTATGTATCAGTATAATCTACCTTACATCACAGTCCACAGTCCTGCCTGTTGCCCACACTGCCATCACAGCCTACACAAGGCATGCATGGTCCACGTTACCGTGTTGGAGGGTGATTGAATTACGGCCTAAGTGACATGCATGTAGATGTGGAATGAGTGTCTACTGGATGAACTATGAGAGGGAATGGGGAGAGAGACAGGGAAAGAGAGAGAGACAGGGATGGAGACAGAGACAGGGAAAGAGAGAGAGACAGGGATGGAGAGAGAGACAGGGATGGAGAGAGAAACAGGGAAGGAGTGAGAGACAGGGAAAGAGAGAGAGAGAGAAAGAGAGAGACAGGGAAAAAGAGAGAGGGATGGAAAGGTACTGTAGATACGTGTGATGGTGGAATGATGTATGGTCTGAGGATTGAGGAGAAACAATGTTTAGTTACACAATGATGGGTGAGAGAGTGGTGCTATGTGATGGATGGTGGTGCTACAGGCAGTAGTTAGCATAGTGACAGTGGTGGAGAGAGCTGGGTTATATTCATAACGACACACCCGCAAGCAATGTTTTTAATGCAAAATTAAAATGGGAATTTCTTATTGGACAAGTTCAGGTATTCCCTCCCTGTTTCATCCTGTTTTCTTCCCTTTGGTGCCTAATGAATAGGACCCAGTGCTGGTGAACTGTGGATGAACAGGGTTGGTGGGGGGTAGAGAGGAGACCGTCCCAGGCAGGCAGGAAGTCTGTGCTGGTTAAAGAGAGTGTCAGTCCGTCAGGCTGAAGACTGCCTTTACACATGACAGCCTCTGTTCCAGCTGTCTCTCCACATCAGCTTTCACACAAGCACACACACCCACCCACGCACGCACCAGCACACAGCCCACACTCATTATAATATGCATAACCATCCCGTTCCAGTACACAGTATAGGCCTTCATACTGTACTGGAACCACCAGAGCATCACTGTTGTATTTGTGCAGTGTTGCCAGTACAGACTACAGATGGTGATGTAATAGTAGTGTTCCTATACAGTTCTGGCCTGTCCTCTCCTCAGGGGTTTCTCTTTATCAAATGAACTATGGCTAATGTGACATCAACAGGAAGGACCGCTGACCCCAGAGTTGCGTATCACTGGAATGAAGTGGGGCCGACCTCAAGCAGTCAAAACCCTGCTGCCCCCGTTTATGTGGGCTTGGTTCCGCTCCCTCATTCCACAACCACACACACACACACACACACACACACACACACACACACACACACACACACACACACACACACACACACACACACACACACACACACACACACACACACACACACACACACACACACACACACACACACACACACTCACACACACACACACCCTCACACACACACACACACACACACAGAGAAGGGGTGGAGGGAAAGGGGGTTGGATTAGTGGAATGGAGAGAGGGGGGAGCGGAAACAGACGGTTGTCGTGGGGACAAGCCAACTCTTTTCTTGCTCTGGGTGGCTCAGTATTTACATTTAGTATCTGAGAGGCTCCGGAAATTTGATCATTCTGAGGCTGCACAGTGTGTATTTGATCTATTAATAAAATGCCTTTCTCCACATCAAATACACAAAGAAAGCCAAGAAAATAGAATGCAGGTAACATCATAAAGACAGTTCCTGTTTTTACACAATATACATTTTTTTTCCTCACCATTCCCTCAGTAAATTGTCTATTTTTGACATGGCCAGGGGAACGTTCCCGCAACACTCCCTGAACTCCAGTAGAGTCTAATCATTAGCTGTCTCTCACAGTGTGGCGGTGGCTTACCCCTGATGACAGCTAGTTGGTCTATTTATCATTCGCTTTGATAAACGTTTTCCCTGCTCCCTGGGCAGGCTTTTTTAACTGTGGGAGACCATGATACTTTACTGAGATCACTATATTACCTCAGTAACGGTAATAAACTCAGTCAACTCTGTTGTTTGTCTATAGACTTACCATTTCTGAATGAACTAGACCAATGTTCTACTAACCTAGTGTGCATGTGGAGTGTTTTTTAAAATGTTGTTTTATTTTTACCCCAATTTCGTGATTACAATCTTGTCTCGTCATTGCAACTCCCCAACGGGCTCGGGAGAGGCGAAGGTCGAGTCATCGAAACCCCGCACCTTCTTAACACCCTTAACACCCGCACCAATGTGTTGGAGGAAACACTGTTCAGCTGACGACCGAAGTCAGCCTGCAGGTGCCCGGCCTGCCACGAGGAGTCGCTAGAGCGCGATGAGCCAAGTAAAGCTTCCCCGGCCAACCCTCCCCTAACCCGGACGACACTGGGACAATTGTGCGCCGCCCGATGGGACTCCCGGTCACGGCCGTTAATTACATAGCTTGCTGTAAACTCCAAGCTGTATTGGCACGACAACACTGCGGAGCAGTGCCTTATACCGCTGCGCCACCCGAGAAGCCCTATGTGGAGTGGTTTTATTTCAAACACTGTTTCCATAGTCAAATTGAAATTCTGTCCCTCTCAAATGAATTTATGGTTTATCTCTAAATTCACTATCTTTGTGTGTGTACTCTGATGTTCCACTGTCAGTGGACTCAATTCTGTGTGTTTATGTGTGGTGGCCCAACTCTAATGTTTTACTCATGTTTTACTATGCCAGAGTCCACCCTAGTTTTGTTAGGCTGTTTCTCCACTATCTGTCTCGTTTATCCTGTTGCCTATCTTCCCACTCCTCCTCTCTCTCACAAATCAATTTCAATTCAATTTCAATTTAAGGGGATTTATTGGCATGGGAAACATGTTTACATTGCCAAAGCAAGTGAAATAATAAACAATACAAATTATCTTTTTATCTTTCTCCATGTGTTTGCCATCGTTTACCTCCAACCACTAATACACACACAGACACACACACACACTTCTTTCTCATCTTTGTTTTGTCATTGTCCCCGTTTGGTCTCTCTCATAACTGTATACTGGCCTTGTTTTTATATCTTTTTACTTCATTTTCTCTGACACACACACACACACACACTCCCTCCTGCCTGCTCTACTTCTCTGATTCCTGTTGTTAATATCTCAGGGGTTTATGTGCACTGTGACTGAGAGAGAAAAGAAAGCCCATGTAGCTGTAATCTACTGCTCTGATTCCAGGCTTGTTCATCTGTGGCTAGAGCAAGGTGAACAGAGGAGGAGGAGGAGGAGGTGATGGAGAGATGCAAAGGAGGAATACAGGCTAGACTGACAGAGATAGAGAGAGAGGGAGAAGTTGATTAAATCACAGAGGAGACAAAATCATAGAAAAGGGTGTAAGAACAGAGTATTTCAACATGCCACGGTTTGTATAACAGATGCACAGAGAGATACAGGGAGAGAAAGGGAGACATTCAGAGAGAGGGAGAGAGAGAGACGTAGAGAGAGAGAGACAGGTTGCTTATACCCACCCCCTAAGCCAGCCCAATCCCATGTTGCATGTGGAGACACTGCCATACGGGGTGGTATGTTTCCCTACTAGCTGTGTGTCTGGATGGCTTACGGTGATGCTGGCCAGGGACACACAGTGGGAGAGGACTGTCGCTTTCCCAGCTCACGGCTGCAGCTTGTCTCTCTCTCTCTCTCGTTCTCTCTCTCGTTCTCTCTCTCGCTCTCTCTCTCTCTCTCTCTCTCTCTCTCTCTCTCTCTCTCTCTCTCTCTCTCTCTCTCTCTCTCTCTCTCTCTCTCTCTCTCTCTCTCTCTCCCCCACCCATGGAGCAGGTCCAACTCTCAGAGAGACACTCTTAAAGGGACAGGCCACTGCTACAACTCCCTCCTGCAGCCTCAGACACAGACACCACTAATACACACACACACACCTTTTAGATAGAGAGAGCGAGAGAGAGATGGGTATCTGAGAGGGAGAGAGGATAGAGTCATTGGTCTACAGACGTTTATAGTTGCTGTTTTGTGTTGATAAGGATGACAATGAATAAAGCTAATACTATTTATTGGCTTTGAATGTATATCTGAAGCCCACAGTGCCTCATACTGTACAAGACAATGCACCTTAAGATGCAGGGAGGGTTGGACTTGGCTTTGGATGCTGACAGGTGCAGCTTTCTCCTCAGTACAGGTTTCTTGGCGCATTACAATGTGTTTTCTAGCACCGCTGTGGTTGTGTCTGCCAGCCAAACAGTGGGAGTGGGTTTTTAGGGAGGAGTGCGTATGAAGGAGGAGTCTGTGAGTGAGGACTGGTATATGTGTTATTGGCCAGCCGTGTGGCGGCTCCTCCTGGTTGTTTTGATTGGCTGTGATTGGTGCTCTGACAGTTTGCCCTCAAGCTCGAGCCGTATGCTGTTCTATTGGTGCTGCTCTGGCTGAAGGGGCTAGGGTAATATCAACATTGGGCTAAACATGACTCCCAAGCTATAACTCTTATATTGTCACTGTTTCATTCAAAGGTCTCCGTTGCCAAACATGGAGTGCTGTGCAGAATGTTTACATTAGTCTCTTAAACAGTGCTGTGCAATATTTTAGTAGTGTTTAAACAACGTGTTTCCTGCCTGATTAGTTGTGAATGTGAATCTCAGAAAGGCAGAGAGGCAGAGAGAGAGAGAGGCAAAGAGAGAGAGAGAGAGAGAGAGAGAGAGAGAGAGAGAGAGAGAGAGAGAGAGAGAGAGAGAGAGAGGCAAAGAGAGGCAAAGAGAGGCATAAAGAGAGACATGAAGTGAGAACCGGGGTGAGGGAGGGAGCAAACCGGGAGGATGACTTCAGTCTACGGTAAACAAAAGAAAGACAAAAATCCTTAAGTCATTCCCGACCAAACACTTTCCCAGTACAATGTACTCCAGATGTCTCCAGATGTCTTCAAATGAAAATATTAGGCGAGGTGCAACTATTTGTTCATAGTTGAAACTTGGCATAGACCTATACTGTGTGTGTGTGTGTGTGTGTGTTTGGGGGTTACTATCCTCAAAAGGAAAATCCGGGGGACATTTCACCATGCCCCACAATGAAAAAGGCTATTTTAGACTTAGGGGCTAGGGTTAGAAGTTAAGGTTAGGTTTGGGGTTAAGTTTAGGGTTAGGTTAATGGTTAGGGTTAGGTTAAGGTTTATGGGTTAAGGAAAATAGGATTTTGAATGGGTATCAATTGTTTGGTCCCCACTAAGATAGTAAAACAAATATGTGTGTGTGTGTGTGTATTTTCTGTGCAATTAATATGCAGGTGTGTTTTATTTATGTGAGTGATTTGTAGACTGGGACACTCACACTCTCTTTTTCTCCCTCTTCTTTACTTGTTGTTGTGCTGAACTGTGAACACCAGCTGGTTCTCATTGCAGGAAGGCGTTGGATGAGACTTGGGCCTGAGTGCCTGTATGTGTCTGTGTCAGAGTCTGTGTGTCTAACTGGCAGTACTCAGCCTTGGAGATGCAGATTTTGTAAAGCTACAGTGGTCTAGGATTATGAGAAGTCAGACGGTAAACGTGAGAGGTTGGGGTGTAAAAGTGGATGTTATCAAAGTTTCCTTCACTGCCCTCTGGCTGTAGTTTGGTCTGGCAGTGCCAGTGTGCCGCCCTGTGAATGCTGGGTCTGTGCTGACTGGGGTGAGTGGCAGGGCGCTGGGTGCAGGGGCTTGATACCCTGGCAGAGAGAAGCAAGCACCAACACTGTGACCTCAATCAGATGAGATTGAGATTTCAAAGTCTCCTCCCTCCCTCCTCCCTTCCTCTGCCTCGTCTTCATCTTTTCTTCCTCTTCTCTTCTCCTCTCCTTTTCTGACACTTTCCCTCCCACTCTCTCATTCTCCCTCCTTCTCTGTTACCCTCTTACCCTCTATCTATTTCTCTCTATACTTCTTGTTTCCCTCCCCTCTGTCCCCCTGCAGCCTCCTTGGCAGGAGCTCAGCCGTTAGGTCACATGACCTCATAGCAAGTCGATTAGATCAGCCCTGAAACTGGAGCACAACACCCAGAGCCCTGGCACCTCCCTGGGCCTTCCCTGCCCTGCCTTCCCCAGCCCTGCCCCCTCCCTGAGCTGGGCTGGTCCCCCATGTCCCGGGGCCTGTGGCAGGGCGCTAAGCCCACTCCATTGCTCCTTCCCTGTGGGGCCATCTGACGCCAGCCGCCCCCCTGCACCTGCTCCAGTGGGGGGCGCCGGCCAGGTGCCACGCTGCCGGCATGCTGCCCAGAAACACCCCTCCCTCCCGGCATCTGAGGGACATGCCACTCTTGGCAGAGGCCACATGCCAGCCATGTCAGCGATGAGTAAAGACACTTTGAGTGTACCCCGTAAACAGATCCCAATGTGCGTGTACACACACACAACTTTACACACACTTTCACTTCAGCCGTGCCATGCCTCACACCTGCTACCCATCCCGTAAAGTGACAGAGCTGCGTGTATGTGTGTGTCACAGACTTATCTAATAACAGTGTGTTTGACTCAGTATATAAACCTTGGCCTGTGTGTTTAAGGGAGGAGAACAGTTCTACAGGGCTGACAGATTGCTTTGGAAGAGCTTTATCTCGATAAGCTGATTATACTTTCTGATCAAACTTTGGGAACACTTCATCACACCAACTAGACAAATACTTAGTGAAAGCCAGGAGAAAAGAATGCCGAAGCTTGGGGCGAGACTGCCGAGATGCCCAAGATGGTAATATAATTTGTCTGTTCCGCTTTAAACGGAGCCGTGCGATATTCTGAGATGTCTCTTTTTTTCTGGTTCAGTGTTCATACTTGTAGAGCGAGAAACTGACTCCCCACAAAAAATTACTCATTAGCATTTTTAAACAGGACTTGTTTTGAAAGTGTCATGTTTCATTAAATTACCAATGCAAAACAGGTATTCCGGCTGAATGACCTAATTAAGTGTGTGTGTGTGTGTGTGTGTGTGTGTGTTTACATCCGGCAATAATTCCAATGTTCAAGCCCACAGGATGAAAGGACCGTCTGCGGTTTGTGGACTAATCTACCTGTAAGCCTTTTGGCTCTTAACATTGATGGAAATGTGACTAAACAATTCTAATCGAGAGAGCTCTGTATAGATATTTAATTATGATAATATGGATTCAATTACTAGGTTGTGGTAGGTGTGTGAAACACTACTGTCATTCATTTCAAATCATCAAATCAAATTCTATTGGTCACATACACATGGTTAGCAGAAAAATGAGTGTAGCGAAATGCTTGTGCTTCTAGTTCCGACAGTGCAGTAATATCTAACAAGTAATCTAACAATTCCCCAACAACTACCTAATACACACACATCTAAAGGGTTGAATGGATGAGCGATGGCCGAGCTGCATAGGCAAGGTGCAGTAGATGGTATAAAATACAGTATAAACATGTGATATGAGTAATGTAAGATATGTAAACATTATTAAAGTGACTAGTGATCCATTTATTAAAGTGTCCAGTGATTGGGTGTCAATGTAGGCAGCAGTCTCTCTGAGTTAGTGATTGCTGTTTAGCAGTCTGATGGTCTTGAGAAGCTGTTTCTCAGTCTCTCGGTCCCAGTTTTGATGCACCTGTACTGACCTCGCCTTCTGGATGATAGCAGTGTGAACAGGCAGTGGCTCGGGTGGTTGTTGTCCTTGATGATCTTTTTGGCCTTCCTGTGAAGGATGCTGTAGGTGTCATGGAGGGCAGGTAGTTTGCCCACGGTGATGCATTGTGCAGACCGCACCACCCTCTGGAGAGCCCTGCGGTTGAGAGCGGTGCAGTTGCCATACCAGGCTGTAATACAGCCCGACAGGAACGTCTCGATTGTGCATCTGTAAAGGTTTGTCAAGGATTTGGGTGACAAGCCACATTTCTTCAGCCTCCTGAGGTTGAGAGGCGCTGTTGTGCCTTCTTCGCCACACTGTCTGTGTGGGTGGACCATTTCAGTTTGTCTGTGATGTGTACGCCCAGGAACTTAAAACTTTCCACGTGTTACAGTGTTGTCTACAGGGGCAAACACTTTATTTCTTTAAAATAGGGTTTGCCCCTCTGGGCCACCATAGTTGTCTCTCGCTTTCAGAGGTGTCATTTCTTGTCATTGTCGTTTCACCTCTATGATAACACCCTCCCGCCCCTTCGCTGTCACGAGCGCACCCTTAACACATACTGACCTCGCCCCCCTGTGTGTCTTTGTCTCCATAGCAACAGGGAGCCCCAGACCCCGGAGATGAATAAGCTGCGTCAGAGCTTGCGCAGGAAGAAGCCCACCTACGTGCCGGAGGCCAGTAGACCCCACCAGTGGCAGGCAGACGAGGAGGCCGTACGCAAGGGCAAATGCAACTTCCCTGTCAGGGTAAGACTGAGACCCCTGTCCTGGGACCTGGTCTTAAGCTGACTCTTAACTAAACCTCAACCTAACTCTTATCACTCTTATTCTTTTGGTTCAAAATATTGAGGTATAAGATTCAATTGGCATACTATCTGGGACAACAGGGAAGGAAGTTGTATTTCGTCTTACAAAATCACACCTAACTCTAGCCTTTTACTCTTATCCTAACTCTTATCCAGACCATGAGAAACAATATTCTCTGGTCTGATGAAACCAAGTTGAACCCTTTGGTCTGAATGCCAAGCGTCACATCTGGAGGAAACCTGGCACCATCCATACAGTGAAGCATGGTGGTGGCAGCAGTGGCCCAGACGGGAGTCACTCCTCAGTAAAAGATACATGACAGCCCGCTTGGAGTTTGCCAAAAGGCACCTAAAGACCCTCAGACCATGAGAAACAAGATTATATGGTCTGATGAAACCAAGATTGAACTCTTTGGCCTGAATGCCAAGTGTCACGTCTGGAGGAAACCTGGCACCATCCATACAGTGAAGAATGGTGGTGGCAGCATCATGCTGTGGTGTGGACTGGGAGACTACTTAGGATTGAGGCAAAGATGAACGGAGAAAAGTACAGAGAGATCCTTGATGAAAACCTGCTCCAGAGCGCTCAGGTCCTCAGACTGGGGCGAAGGTTCACCTTTCTACAAGACAACGACCCTAAGCACACAGCCAAGACAACGCAAGAGTGGCTTCGGGACAAGTCTCTGAATGTCCTTGAGTGGATCTGTAGAGAAGCATGGGAGAAACTCCCCAACTCTGCCAAGCTTGTATCATCATACCCAATGCTGTAATCGCTGCCAAATGTGCTTCAACAAAGTACTGAGTAAAGGGTCTGGCAAAAACAATCTAAAAACCTGGTTTTGCTTTGTCATTATGGGGTATTGTGTGTAGATTGATGAGGGGAAAAAACGATTTAATCCATTTTAGAATAAGGCTGTAACGTAACAAAATGTGGAAAAACTCAAGTGGTGTGAATACTTCCGCGAAGCCCATTGGAGATATACCCTTCAGTCTCTCCAGGACCTGGGACTTTCTTTGGGACCTTCAGCCATAGACAGGGTTGAAAGGATTTCACAGGTCTCTGAATCTGAGGTTAGGAAACATAGAAATTAGAACAGGACTTGTTTCATTATTCTCAAGTGATATAACATTTGATATTTCGTTGGAATTGTGTTTTTGTATTTTCATAGTTCTCTCTTTGGGACTGGAAATCGGTTCATTAGCTAACTATTTTAGCTACTAGCTAGGTAGCTAACGTTGTTGTTTTTAGCAGATCAAGCTGACGTTTGTGTCATAAAAAAATATATATTGGATGTCTGTCTATCCTATTTATATGTAGCAAACTAGCTAGCTAGCTGACGTTACCTGGAATAGATGGTTAACTTGATAAACAACTTGCCTGTGTACTGCACATAATCCCAGCGCCACCACCTCCTACTGCTAGCGTTACTATCCATGCAGGAAATGCAGCCCGCTGCGATTCTTCTTTGTGAAATCTATAAACATTCATAAAAAACTTTTTAGGAAACCCCGGTTGCCAGGACCATCCCACCTGCAATACTATGGTCAAAATTTTTACCTTGAGAAAACAACTAGACCAGGGATCTCCAACCTTTTTCTAACATGAGAGATACTTTAAAAAAATTCTACGTGTTGTGAGCTACTATTTTTTTTATAGCTTTTAAATAAGTAAATTCTTCTCTTCTACTCTACCCTGCAACTCATCCCTCTGTCCTTCGTGTACAAGAGATGTCATTATAGCTGGTAAAATAGTCGTTAATAAACAGTATCAAAATGATATTTTCTATTTTCCTGTATTCTGTTTTTGATGGTTTATTTTTCCTGGTTTACAATTTTTTAGGTAAACAAAGATTTTTGTAATTCCTTTTTAATTGTGCATCAAGCAAGAGAGGAATGTGTTGGCACAGAGTTTCTAAACCCAAACGGCGCAACTTCTTAAGACTTACAGGAACGCTTGCAAAATAGATCAAACAGACCAGGCCAAGGTTTGGGGTTTGAGAAGTAAATGAGAGAAGTGAAAAAATCTTCCTTAGTTGTTCATTTTCTCAAAATCTAAAGGCACAACCTAGATTGGAGCCAATGTCTTAAGTAGTTGAACATGTTTATACTGCAACCTCGTGATTGACAAATTCGGCGTGAGACAACCGTTTGACCCGATGACATGTTTCTATGCATGAGCTTAGCTAGCCGTTGTCGCCATGACATCACCTACAAGTGTGATCAGGGAGTTCTATTGGAAAAGCAGTTTTATCTTCATACTGTACTCTCTCAACCAGGTGAAGCTGGTTGAGAGAATGCCAAGAGTGTGCAAAGCTGTCATCAAGGCAAAGGATGGCTACTTTGAAGAATCTCAAATATACTTTTTCGGTTACTACATGATTCCATATGTGTTATTTCATAGTTTTGATGTATTCACTATTATTCTACAATGTAGAAAATAGTAAAATAAAGAAAAACCCTTGAATGAGTAGGTGTGTCCAAACTTTTGACTGGTACTGTAGTTCTGTCAGGTAAGCCTACTTTGCAGTTAACATTTAATTATGAAGGTTATTGGGGAGTCTTTCTGTCATTAGCATCGCTAACTGGCTACATGGAGTGATAAACAAACATGCACACAGAACAGACAGTGGGGCAATATTGCTGGAAATTAATTGGCATATATTAGTTTACATTTAGCTTTTTAAGCCAATAGTGGCAAACCTGGGGTGGGAAAATGTAAATGTGGCTTTGATTGGATAGTAGCTGGGAGCTTTATGTTTATGACAGTTTGTAATAGAACAAATGAAAAAATGCAGGCCCTTTCAGAATTGCTTGGCGAGCTTCTGTTAGCTTGCGATCTACCCCTGAACTATACTAAGTTCACTAGCTTAGCTAGCTAGCTGTTTAAAGCTGCGACGGAACAGCTGTTGTTTACAAACGCATCGGAAGTTCTTTGGGGTCCTCCTCAAAAAAGCTGTTAAAAAGGTTGCGTACGACGCAGCGAAGTGTTTATTGAACTAGAAACAAGGCGACCATGTCTGTCGGTGCCCCAGGACTGTTGCACAGAAGAAATATCAGCCTGCGCAGAGAAGCAAGAGATTGAACTTCCCTCAACTTTTCACCATTAGTTAACACTCTCAACGTTTCCCTTTACTGTGGGAATTGTGATCGAATCTACAAAATATTAGCCACTTTCAATGCAACATACCGATACAAAATAAACTATGCAAGACTTAGTATGCAAAATTATAAGATATTTTGTTGTAGGCAGAACACATTGGAGTAGGATTCTATTGCATTGACACCACTACTCAGCCCGTACTCTACACAGACCGGTGCGCCATAACCAATCAGAGCTGCTGTAGGCCTATATGCAAATAGACCATTGCCATATATGGATCTGTGCCATTCACTTTGAACTGGACGGTGTTTACAGCATCAGCGGTTGTGGGTAGATGCGCTTGTTTTGAGATCAAAGTGAGAGCTACATGTAGCGACGTGTGTACATTTGGCCATATCCTTTGCTAGTTAGTGAGTTATTAGCCCAGTTATAGATCATTCTTTAGTCAGCAATGTGGAAGTGATTGCATCCTACAAGAGCACAAAACGTGTGCATTTCTAGACATCTTTGAAAAGCAAGATAGGTAAAGAACTTTTTTTGTCTAAAAGGGCAATGTTGTATTTTGAGATATACTTGAATAAACTAAGGAGCCAATAGGCAGAGGGTAGCATCATTTGCCTGATTCTCTGTAATAATGGTATAGGAATAACGCTGCATTTTATTTTGTAAAGTGGTTTCTTGCATCAAACAACACAACAACATGTTCAGTCACCTCCTTGTCTGAAGGACAACTGGATTAACAGGTTAATGTCAAGCCCTGCATGTTTTCTTCAAAAGTCTCATGGAATGTAGGCCTACATTGAACACCACATAATAGCCTTTGCATCTCTCTCTAAGTGTAGGCTGAATGATAGAACAGCTATTTCCATGTTAAAATGTTATTGGGTGCGTTTTCTTCATTGTTAGGCCTACATGATGATAGCCACAGAAGCCTACTTGACCACTGTTAAAACTAACTTAAAGTGGGTACAGCCTCAGTGTTCACAGCAAAAGCACGCCGGAAGTTGCACAAAGTTGCACAATGTTCAAGTTTGCGCTCAGCAGACCTGAAATTTGCTCAGTGATGAAACAATTTTGAGAAAACATTGCCTCTCTCTCTCTCTGTCCACCTTCACTCAGCCACACAACTCTAAATGGGCTAAATAAAGTGACTCATGCTTTCAAAAGGCCTCTGCGGAAAGATAATATACAATCTACTGAATTTGAGGCAGCTTTTCTGTATGTTTTTCACTCTGCTGGCTTGGCTCAGAGGAATGGGTTTGTATTTTACAAAAAAAGCTCTGGCAACATAATTGTCTCTCCAAGGGCCTCCGATGCGCCACAGGGAACTCTGTGGGACAGGAAATCTAATCCTATAAAAGGTCTCTTATCCTCCCTCATTCATCCCCATTATTAACAGCTGACGCAGTCTGGCGGCTCACTTTGGAATGGAAGGACTTACACTATTTTGTGATAATGTGAATGCAGATGATATTAACTAGATTGCATAGGGTACTTGGGCATATTTGTGTGTTCATGCAGTTTGTATAAATCTTCATAATAGTCTTTGCATCTCCCTATAAGTGTTAATGTATCTCTCATTTTCTGTCTTTCTGTTGTTGTTTCTGTCTCTCCATCTCTCTCTCTCGTTGTTTCTATCTTTCTTTATCTCTCTCTCCATCTCTATCTGTAGTACCTGGGTCTGGTGGAGGTGGAGGAATCCAGAGGGATGCATGTGTGTGAGGAGGCTGTCAAAAAGCTCAAAATTGTAAGTATCCCTCCACTCAAACCCCCTGCAGATACCTCTGTTGTATTTCTGTTTACGTAAGCAGCCATGTTTTGTTGTATAGGTAGGTATTCTTATCCTGGTGGAGTTATCAACTCATTAGGAGATATCCTGCACCGTGCACGTATCCAGTAGTTCAACCCACACATTTACGCAAGCACTCACAATTTATCACACGCGCATGCATGCACACACACACACACGCACCGATACCACTGCAGTCTCTTGCTCCCTCTCAAGATATTTTCAGCTTTTTTCACCTGTTTCGATTTTTTCCTATCAGTTCCCTTTTTTCCCCTTACTCACCTCTTACCTCTTATCCCTAGATCCATATCTCCTCTCCTCTTCTGCCATCTACCTACCTCTATTTTGTCTTTAATCTCAGGACAATCCCACCCCAAGCATCTGCATTTAATTCCTAATCTAAGCCCCTTGCTCCTCCTGGTGGGGCTGAGCCCTCCTTAGTCTCAGTAATGAGCTCAGCTACTCAGACCTGACCATCCCCGTACCACAGCTTTAGAACAGCCGGCCGCTCGGCCCTCTGGGAAGGCAGACTTGCCCAGGCTGTGCGAACAGTGTGACAAAGAACAGGCTGGGTCACACAAGCACAAGCTGCAAAGAGCGAGAAAGCCACCATAGCATGTGCTGCTGCCCGGGCCAGTGCTGCTGAGAAGCCTTGTATACTAGACAGGGTCTTGGGGATAGGGTGGCATGCAGTCAGAGTGGGGTCAGGAAGGAGGGGACACCCCCCTGTCAGCTCCCAGGCTCTCCCGACCTCGGGGCTCTGTCTGTGGGGAAGGAGTCGGGAGAGCAGGCCTAGACCCATGGAGAAGCCTGGACGGCTCCGGTGTTTCACTGTCTTGTTTGTTTTCCCAGCCTGACCTGTTTTTTCTCATCGTCTTTCATGGGCTTTGTCCACTGCTCAGCAGGGTAGTTGTGTGTGTTTGTGTGTGTGTGTGTGTGTGTGCATTCTAGCGTGTGTGTATCTCTTCTATCCTTTAGCCTTCATCAGCAAGTCTGCTGCACCCCTGTTGTCTCCTTTGTCACTTTTTTTACCTATCCACACACTTAGTTCCCTCTCCCTCTCTCTCTCCCTCTCTTTCTCTTTCTCTCTCCATTATGCAATATAGTGATTGGCTGTATTTTCTGTCCTTTGGCTGGTTGTCAGGGAGCAATTCTTAGCTTCTCTCAGAGGCTCTCCTCCTCTTCCTCTCCCCCTACCTTCTCTCCATCGCTTTACCTTATTTTTCACAAGCTTCTCTATCTTTTACATCCTTCTACTCCTCTCCTCTGGTTCCTCTCTCTCACTGCCTCAACTCTCTTCCTTCCCCTCTCCTTTACTCTCCCCTCGCGCTTTCTCTTTGGGATTATGCAAAATACTGACGCTTCATCGGTTTGCCACGCTTTTCAAAGTCATTTCCTGCAGCGCTCTCAGTCTTCAGTCTCTCTCTCTCTCTCTCTCTCTCTCTCTCTCTCTCTCTCTCTCTCTCTCTCTCACACACACACACACACACACACACACACACACACACACACACACACACACACATCCCAGCCCCTCAGTAGGAGTGCAGGAATACTGCTCTCCCAAGCAACCCTCATATTTTGATGGTATTTTTAGCCTGGCCTTGTTCTGGTGCCCCCTGCTGAATAGATAGAGAGGCTTGTGAAGTGAGACAGCCAGCTGGCTCCCCTCTGTAGGATACCCTCCTCTGTTTCTCTTTATCTACTGCCTCCTACAGAGAAACAGAACAACTGGGACATGCATTCCACTATTGCCACTTGAGGACAATGAAAACCCTTAGATCTACTATACAGCCATATGTTTTAGTCCTCTGGTGATCTGACTGCACCAGTCCTGCAGCATCAGTCAGATAAGTTCACAATTGATAATGCCAGGCCAGAGTGATAGAATGGCCCTGTGGTGTGAGTGTGTTGGATGAGAGTGGAAGCCCCTTGGTGCTCTCTCTCTCCCCCTCCCTCCATCCCTCCATCCCTCCCTCCAAATTCAATTAAATTTGAATTGCTTTATTGTCATGATGTAACAATGTACATATTGCCAAAGCGTACTTTGGAAATTAAGTGATTCATTAATTTATAATATTAACATAATCAAAATAATAATAATCAAGATTGTCAACGGGACAATCAGTAACAACAATAACATTAGCAATGGCATAGAGGACATGTGCAGGTTGGTTGGTCTGTCAGACACTGTGCCTCATCTTATAGCAGGCAGCAATGTAGTGCGCTGTTAACCCACAGCTCTCTGCATCCTCGCCCAACTGGACAGGTAGCCTGTTTTCATCAGAGAGGTCTTTGAAACCTTTAATAAGGGTTTCAAATTTGGTTAATTGACACTCTAATTGTTTTATACTGTATTTTGTACATTTTGTCAGGAAATGCAGCCATGTCTCGAGTTCTGCTGGGTTGCAGTGGTTGCACAGCCTTTCCTCTATAGGGAGACAGGTTTTCCTGTCTACTCTCCTCAATGGCAAGGCAGTGCTTACTGAGCCTCTACTTAGTCAAGGTTTTTCTAAGGTTTTGATCAGTAACCATGGCCAAATAGTTTGTGATGGTGTACTATTGATTTAGGGTCAGATAGCACAGCATTTTGCTTTGTGCTTGTGTTTCTCAATAGGTCATGTAGTCTTGTTTAGACTGTGTTGTAATTTGGTTTATTGGATGTTCTGGTCCTGAGGCGTCAGTGTGTTAGTAGAACAGGTTTCTGAACTCAGCCCCAGGACTCTTGGCATTGCAGAGCTTGGTAATGATATGAGAGGGGGTCACTGTATTTTAGATGTTTCCAAAACGTAATTGCTATTTTTTTTGTTTTTATTATTAGTGGATATTGGCCTAATTCTGCCCTGCATGCATTGTTTGTAGTTTTCCTCTGGACATGTAAGAGAATCTTACAGAACTCTGCATGCAGGGTTTGTCCTATTGGGTGAAATCTTTTTTTGCAAGTGGACCCCACACCTCGCTGCAATGACACATTCAATTCGTTTTAGACACATTTTAATAGGTATTTCAATTTCAATGTGTTTTTTAATGGCGTAGAATGCCCTGTGTACTTTCTCTCTCAGTTCTTTCACTGTCTCATTTAGGTGTCCAGTTGAGCTTATTTTTAAACCTAAGTATTTGTAGTGCGTGCAGTACTCTGTATTTTGTACCAATTGAAAACTTGGTCTAATTCCCTGAGATCTGGATCTTCTCTGGAAAATAATGATTTGTGTCTTTTGGGGTTTTACTGCCAAGGCCCAGGTCTGTCAGTATTGCTCTAGCAGGTCCATGCTCTACTGTAGGTAATGTGCTGTGGGTGACAGCAGCTACAGGTCATCTGTGAATAGCAGGCATTTAACCTCTGAATTGTGGAGACTTAGACCAGAGGCTGAGGATTTTTCTATAATAGTGGCCAATTCTTTGATGTAAATATTGAGGAACGGGGCTGATATTGCAACCCTGTTGAAGGCCTTGTATTTTTTCTTGCTAATTTTGACAATACTCGTATTGCCCTTTAATTATGTTATATGTTACCTCGTACACCACTTTCATTCACTTTTAGAACAGTCCTGTATGCCAAAATAGAATAAAATGCTTTTTGGAAGTCAATAAAGCAAGCATACATTTTGGTCTTATTGTGGTGGACATGTTTATCTATCAGGGTGTGTAGGGTGGAAATATGATCAGTTGTGCGATGTTTTGGTATAAATAAAATTATTGAGGAAGTTTAGAACTCTTACATTTATAATATTGCAGAAAATCTCTCTCTCTCTCTTTCTTTTACTCTCTTTTCTCTCTCTCTCACCCTTCCTCTTTCTCTCTCTCTCTCGCTCTCTCTCTCTCACCCCTCCTCTTTCTCTCTCTCTCTCTCTCTCTCTCTCTCTCTCTCTCTCTCTCTCTCTCTCTCTCTCTCTCTCTCTCTCTCTCTCTCTCTCTCTCTCTCTCTCTCTCTCTCTCTCTCTCTCTCTCTCTCTCTCTCTCTCTCCCTATCTCTCTCTCTCCACAGAGTGGCAAGAAGACAGTGAAAGCAGTGCTGTGGGTTTCAGCAGACGGTCTCCGAGTGGTGGATGACAAAACCAAGGTAAGAGTGTGCCTGCAGGGCTGTTAGCATAAAAGTGTGTGCTAATCATACATACAAACACACAAAGTCTGCTTTGAGATGTAAACAGTGACTAAACATGAAACAGCAACCTGGGACCATAGATACCCCTGCTGGTGGTCTCTATCTCAGTAAGTACAGAGTTCGTATGTGTACAGATGTAGGATCATCATTTGATCACTCTGATGCAGGATAACTTTCCTACAATGCTGGACATTTGAAATGTATAGTGTATTTGAAGTTTAAAAAGGCTTCTGAAGTTTGTAATTTCCACATGGAAATCTATCAACCCCTACAAACATTTCCATTAATTATAATCCACATAATATTTCCCATTTCTGGTTGCTGCAGGATAATTTTCTGCTGTAGCAAACTGCCTCAAATTAAGATGTAGGAAAGTGTGTTGGAAAGACAAAGAGAGAAAACTGCTCAGCAGGCGAGAAGCTGGCAGTCACCCAGAAGCCAGAGCACTCCCCCTCTATCCTCCCCCTACTCCCCCGTTCGTCTTTTACTCTCCCCCCCTCTACCCTCCACCTTCTCCACCTTTCGGCTGCTACTCTCCCCCCTCTCCTTACACACACTGCAGGTCTCTCTCTACCCCAGCACTTTCCCAGGTCACCTGCCATTCTCAGTCTGGGCTTAGATTGATGATGTCACCCTTCAAACTCAGAGCACAAGGACGGTACCTCGTGCCTGTCCCGATGGCCCGATTAGGCTTACTTTAGGCCGGACTGCTGAGTTTTCACACTTGACATGTGTTACTGATGGATGCCCAAGGGGGGGCTTTGGGTAGGGCAGGGAGACACAGTACACACACACATAACATTTGATTTGACACACACACAGAAACACACACTCTACAGGACTGTCTGGCCGCTAGGGGCCCCTATTGCGAGTGCAATTACCCACGTTTCTTGTCAGGCCAGAGAAAAGAAGGGGGACAGTCCCACTAAGCAGTCTTTTTTGTTTCCTGTGTGGCAGTAGACAAATGGACCCCCCATCACCCCTCAGCATCCTTCTACCTCCCCTCTTTCTTGTAAACCCCTCCCTCACTGAGTCAGCACAGTTTCCCAAAAGACCCCTCCCTACACTCCCTCCCTCCCTCCCTCCTTCTCCCGGTCCACAGAGAAAGAAAGCCCCCTCTCCCTCCGCCTCCGTATCTGACCCATGTGACATGACTCAGCACTGTGCCCCCTTTCAGTTTTTTAGTGACATGGCTATGAGTGATCCCCCACAACCCCACACACACCCCTCGTTATCCCCCTCACCTCCACCCACCCCGAGGAAACCCAGTCCAGCGTGCGCACACACACACATAACCAGACGTTCACTTCCACCACCAGCCTCTCTTCATCTACTAATTGGCTCTGAATGAATAGACTGTTATTTATTCCTTGCCCACTTCATTCATCCCCCTCTTCCTATTCCCAGATAGAAGAGTGGAAGGAAGTCCCTGGATGAGTGTGAGCCCCATTTCCCTTTCATCTCTTGTTTCCCACTCATTCCACTCTGACTCAAAGGGTTTCGGGAGCCCAGGGGCCACTAGTGGCATGAGAGGGGGCCCCTTCCTCACCCGATAGTTCCCTATGGTCACCAGCCAAAACTCCTGAATGAGCCTGATACAGATTCTGGAACAAGAGAAAAACAAAGTGGTTGTCCATGTTTTACATCATGTTTAACATCATCATGTTTACATCATCATGTTTACATCATGTTTACATCATGTTTTACATCACGTTTAACATCATGGTTTACATCATGCTTTACACAATGTTTAACATCATGTTCTACATCATGTTTACATCATGTTTTACATCATGTTTTACATCATGCTTACATAATGTTTAACATCATGGTTTACATCATGGTTTACATTATGTTTGCATCATGTTTTACATCATGTTTACATCATGTTTTACATCATGCTTACATCATGTTTTACATCATGTTTACATCATGGTTTACATTATGTTTGCATCATGTTTTACATCATGTTTACATCATGGTTTACATCATGGTTTACATCATGTTTACATCATGTTTACATCATGTTTTGCATCATGGTTTACATCATGTTTACATCATGGTTTACATCATGTTTACATCATGTTTACATCATGTTTTGCATCATGGTTTACATCATGTTTACATCATGGTTTACATCATGTTTTACATCATGGTTTACATCATGTTTACATCATGGTTTGCATCATGTTTACATCATGTTTTTCATCATGTTTACATCATGTTTTGCATTATGTTTTACATCATGTTTTGTAGAGCTGTGAACAAAATCTAGCGCTTGAGAGTAACAAAGGTTGATTCTCGGTAGATTATCTTTCCTCACCTAATAATTACATTTGATATGTTAGTATGTGTGTTTTAATCATATGCATTCTCTATAGGTTACCATGTTATGTGTGATGCGTTTAATTTATTACGTGGCCAAATCAGCCTCTAAAATGTAATGTCTTTGACTTTAGGACCTCATCGTAGACCAGACCATTGAGAAGGTGTCCTTCTGCGCGCCCGACCGCAATTATGACAAGGCTTTCTCCTACATCTGCCGTGACGGCACCACACGCCGCTGGATCTGCCACTGCTTCATGGCCCTGAAGGACTCGGTGAGGGTGTGTGTGTGTGAGTGGGCCCAAGCCCAGCGACTAGTCCAATCCCCGCATCGCTCGCCCAGGGATTAAGAGAAGGATTACTCTAGGGTTATCTCCATCTCAATTGCTTCTTGGAGTGCTATCCACGGTGACTTGCTGGCACTCGGAGACACATTTCCTCCAGGGTGATAACCACTTTTATAGTGCCAAGTCATTCCTCAAAGACATGGCTTTTGTTTGATAAAGCATTTTCCAGTATGGAAATTGATTGGCTTTAGGCTATATTCAGGTTTGTCAATGTGTATGTTTCAGTATTAGTGACCATTCACACATAATAGAGTTTTACACACACGCAAACATGCATGCGCCCACATACGCACACACCAAAGGGGTGTTGAGGAGGGGTGTTGACCGGGTGTGTTGTGGTCACCAGGGCGAGCGTATGAGTCACGCAGTGGGCTGTGCCTTCGCCGCCTGTCTGGAGAGGAAGCAGCGGCGCGAGAAAGAGTGCGGCGTCACAGCCTCGTTCGACGCCAGCCGCACCTCCTTCGTGCGCGAGGGCTCGTTCCGCATGACGTCGTCCAGCCAGCAGGGGGGCGAGCGCGATGACATCACGAAGCAGCTGCAGGACAAGAAGAAAGGTATGACTCATCATGAGATGGAGAGCAGCACACACAGACAGTCACACCTGTCTCTCACATTCTAATATATCACTGGAAATTTACTGGAAAGTCAAATGTGGCCTGTGTTATAGAGCTAACAGGAACAGGAGGATTCACTCACTGTTGATGGTTGTTGTTCTCCTCAATCACTCTGAAGTGTAACAACACATCTACTGTATGTTGGCTAGTAGGAACCCTTATCAGTGTTATTGGCTGTAGTGGTTACTGGTTGTAGTCCAAACCTTAACCCTGGTCATTGTAGTCCAAACCTTAACCCTGGTCATTATAGTCCAACATTTACCTTGGTCATTGTAGTCCAACATTAACCCTGGTCATTATATACCAACATTAACCCTGGTCATTGTAGTCCAACATTTACCCTGGTCATTGTAGTCCAACATTTACCCAGGTCATTATATACCAACATTAACCCTGGTCATTATATACCAACATTTACCCTGGTCATTATATACCAACATTAACCCTGGTCATTGTAGTCCAACATTTACCCTGGTCATTGTAGTCCAACATTTACCCTGGTCATTATATACCAACATTAACCCTGGTCATTATATACCAACATTTACCCTGGTCATTATATACCAACATTTACCCTGGTCATTGTAGTCCAACATTAACCCTGGTCATTATAGTCCAACATTAACCCTGGTCATTGTAGTCCAACATTAACCCTGGTCATTGTAGTTCAACATTAACCCTGGTCATTGTAGTCCAACATTAACCCTGGTCATTATATACCAACATTTACCCTGGTCATTGTAGTCCAAATCTTAACCCTGGTCATTATAGTCCAACATTAACCCTGGTCATTGTAGTCCAACATTAACCCTGGCCATTATAGTCCAACATTAACCCTGGTCATTGTAGTCCAACATTAACCCTGGTCATTGTAGTCCAACATTAACCCTGGCCATTATAGTCCAACATTAACCCTGGTCATTGTAGTCCAACATTAACCCTGGTCATTGTAGTCCAACATTAACCCTGGTCATTGTAGTCCAACGTTAACCCTGGTCATTGTAGTTCAACATTAACCCTGGTCATTGTAGTCCAACATTAACCCTGGTCATTATATACCAACATTTACCCTGGTCATTGTAGTCCAAATCTTAACCCTGGTCATTATATACCAACATTAACCCTGGTCATTATATACCATTATATACCAACATTAACCCTGGTCATTATATACCTGCCGTATCTGTCTCCAGAGCCCCCGTGTACCATCCCAGCCATCCCCCCTGGCACCTCCTCACCCCCTGAGGGCGCGGCCTCGCCTGTGGGGCAGGGGGTGGAGCACGCCATCCCGCGGCGCCACGCCCCTATTGAGCAACTGGTGCGTCAGGGCTCCTTCCGGGGCTTCCCGGCCCTCAGCGGGAAGAACTCGCCGTTCAAGAGGCAGCTCTCGCTGCGCCTCAACGACCTGCCTTCCAACCTGCAGCGCAAGACCGCCGACTTCCAGAGCAAGAACCCAGGTTAGCCTCACCTCTTTATGTTAGCTTAGCTAAGTCTCTGCATTCAATGACCTAGGACAAAGAGTGGTTAGCCTCACCAGTCTAGGACAACGTAGTCCTGCAATGCCACCCTTCCATGTTGTGTTCATCACTCGAAGGAAGCCTGGATATCAAGGCTAATGTCAACCAGAGCCTGGAGTTTTCCTGCCTTCATGACCTGACCAAGGCTAACTCAGGGCTTTTTCCTGGTCAGATCATGGGTCAGGAAAAACTCTGGACCCTTGTGACAACGTATGGTGGTGTTTATAATTACCCCAAAGTAGTATTTGACCAGGAACAAGTGAAGCCAGAGATTGATTGGGGTCATAATAGCAGTGGAGTTGATCATTAGTGTGTTATTAAGGATGTTGTTAATTGCTGTGGCTGATTGCTTAGTCCATGTAATAGTTATAAGTATAATAATTAGGATTCCCAGCACGGCTTTGTTCCTGCTGTAGTGAGGTAGATTAAACCTCTCAGTTATGTTGATTATAGTTATTATGAGGCTGATGGTGGCAGACCGCGGCTTTTAATAATTAATAAACACACATTTCTGAAGGTTGCAGCACAATTGTGCCTGACATCTATTTACATTCATGTATGCAGCAGTAGCCGTAGTAGCATAGTGTACAGAGATTCTCTCTTTCGTATAGGATCTGTACCTATTTGAATCCCACGCATGCATTGAAGACACCCACACACGCACTTAGCAAGCAATAGAAGCCACACGAGCATGAACACACGCTAGCACAGGACACACACTCACACACACAGTAGCAGCTAATTTCACAGCTCTCTCAGTGAACAATGTGTCTATGAGCAGTCTCCACTAGACCAGTCCCTCCATATCCCCTTAAAGCTGTCATGTCCATAGAGACAGCCCCCAGCCAGCCCCTCTCACAGCCATAGACCCAGGGATTATAGTACACATACACATACACACACACACTCACACGGAGGCACACATGCATGCACACTAACACTACACTACTACACAGAGAAACCCCACAGCTGCTCCCGTCCTCTCTGAACCCTATGGGCCAATGAAATGTTCAGAAAGAGAGACATTACAAGGCAGTCATGAACAAAGCAGCAGGGTTCTCCAGACAGAAAGACACTCTACATCTGCACCTGGAGTAGTTCTTCTAAGCAAGGTCATATTCATTAGGCACCAAACATAAGAAAACGGACTGAAACAGGGTGTGACTACTTAAACTTGTCCAATAAGAAATGCCCATTTTCGTTTTCGTTGCAAAAGGTTCTGCTACGGTGTGCCCTAATGAATAGGACCCAACAAAGAGACGGTGCAGCAGCAGCTCCATAGGGATTACATCCACCACTGACCCCTCTGGTTCTGATTGGCCCCACAGCTCTCTCTGCTCTCCACAGGCTTTGCTCTCTCTCTGTCAGGGACAGGTCACTGATAGGGCAATTACACAAATTCTGAGCTATTTTTATCTACTGGCTATAGGTTGAGAGGTTTTCCCTCTGTTTTCTACACTAAGGATTTAGGCTATAGAGAATCTCGTGCATGAATAACAGACTGGTCAGATGTGTTACAGAGGAACTTTTATTTTCTTACTTTGAAGTACAACCGATTATGTAGACCTCATAGGACCATGGGAACAGATTACATTTCAATAAAAGGCATAGAAATGTTTACATCCGGTGTGAATCTTATATCATTATGTAGGTGTATGTTTGGCCCAAGACTTTCATCTTGCCATCAAATCATCCAAAGGAAAGCCAATCCTCAACCCTTCTCCCCCTCTGTAGTCCCGGAGATGGATCTGTCCGTGTGTGGCGAGGCAGACAGCAGCATCAACGCTCTGTGCAGCCAGATCAACCATTCTTTCACCAGGCCCTCTGACGAACTCTTCTCCAACCCCACCCCCAACGGCCTGCCAGCCTGCACTGTGCCCCCAGTCATCCCCCCTCCTCCCCCCGTCCCCCTGCAAGGTAACTCATTGACTACCTTATCATTCTCTCTCTATTAGCTCTAGTCTGGCTTAACATGTAGTGTACAGCTCAACTCCAGCTTTGTATTCGGAATGTGTTTGTATTGCGTTTGTATTGCGTTTGTATTGTGTTTATAATGCGTTTGTAATGCGTTTGTATTGTGTTTGTAATGCGTTTGTATTGCGTTTGTATTGTGTTTGTAATGCGTTTGTATTGCGTTTGTGTTGTGTTTGTAATGCGTTTGTATTGCGTTTGTGTTGCGTTTGTAATGTGTTTGTATTGTGTTTGTATTGTGTTTGTAATGTGTTTGTATTGTGTTCGTATTGTGATTGTATTTGTGATGTTTCTAATGCTGTATTGCTTCTAGTGCTTGTAAGGCTGACTTGCCTGAGAAGTGTCAGTTATCTCTAGGCCGGTATTCAGTCTGTGATGTGCTATAGTGCAGGTCACTATACAGCCGTCAATGCAGCTTTTTTAAAGGCCTTTTACCCGATGTTTGTGGAGGTCATATTCATGGTAAATGCTGTGCATGTCGGCTCAACCCTTAAAAGTTTGTTATAAACAGTATATGGCACGCCTTGCATTGAATCCCGGGCCTAATCAGAAAAGGCTGCCGAATAGGGTGTGTGTGTGTCCTGTGCTTGACATAGTAAAGCAGTAGAGAGATCCAGCAGCAGGGTTGATGTAACATGTGATTGACGTGTGGTTCTCTGCTTCTCTTCCACAGCCACGTCCTCCTGGGTGCAGGCGGAGCCCCCAGTCCAGTCCCCTCCGCAGGTGGTCCACAGTGGGCATAGGAGAACGCCCTCCGAAGCTGAGCGTTGGCTGGAGGAGGTGGCCAAGGGCGTCAAGGCCCAGCAACAGACCCCCAATCTGCCCCCGCCACCCATCCAGCCCACCCCTGCCATTTCAGGGCCACCCATGTCAAGCGCACCTATGTCAGGTGTGCCCCTAATGGTGGCATCCATGCCAGGGGCAACCATGCCAGGGGTACCTGGCTCCCTGCCCACTTCCATGCAGCCCTTTCCCTTGGCGTTTGATGCCACTCCCGCGCCCGTGGGCATGTATACCCAGCCACCCCTGCAGCCAGCGTTTGTACCCATGCAGGCCTACATGCCCGCCCTGGCCAACAGCATGACGTACTCCAACGCCAGTGTGCCTGTGGTGGGCATCACGCCCTCACAGATGGTGGCTAATGTCTTCTGCACGGCAGGCGGCTCTACCGGCGGGCCTTCCATGGGCATGGGCTCAGGGCCTAAAATGGGCACGTTCGGCGGCGGGCATCGCCACTCTTTCTCTGGCCAGCCGGGAGGGTTCCCTATGCCACCCTTTGGAGCTCATCCCACCGTCAACGGCCTCCCCCACAACATTCCCACCTCCTCCCTCGCCACCATCACGCAGAACGGCACGAGCAGCAACGGCGGCAGTAGCAGCAGCTGGCCACCGGAGGGCTCACAGCAAGCCAACCCGCCCCCAGCCAATGCCCAGGAGGTTGATCGCTTCGAGGCAAAGTGGGCTGCGCTGGAGACCAAATCGCAACCCAAGGCTGCGCCCAACCCTTTCTCTAATGACTTGCAAAATACCTTTGAGATCGAGCTTAAACTTGGTATTAACCCAGGTCAGGCCACTGCATAGACTATGATGATGCAGACCCCCAACCAGACTGAACCACTCCACTCCCCCCCAGCCCCCTGCCCTAAATGCTTTCGCTCCTCCCCTCTTAATTTTCTCCTCCTCTGTTGAGACCCCAGGATGTAAATTGGGTCTGAATGCAGGGGGGACATGATGACTGTGTATGGGGCTCCTCGCGATGTATTCCATGGGATTTCTAGCAATCATGTTCTGCGTGGGGATCTGTGGAGGAGCCAGAGAATATGGACACATCACAGGACACTGAGATGAGACACAGAGAGATTACGTTGATGTTACCCAAGCACAGCAAAGGCCCTGGTTGACTAAAAATGACACGACTCGACGGTAGAGACCCCAAAGGAGGCGTCGACCAATAAGAGTGACAGTTTGACGGCCCAAATTGTTTTATTTATTATTTTTACTTAAATTTTAACCGTTATAGTTTTACATCATATTTTTTTTTCTTCATCAGTGTTCAAAGGTTGTTTCTCCCTGTATTTATTTTTGTGGAACTGGAAAGAGGAGGGAAATAACTAACAACTGTAACTGGCAGCGGAGGGAGCAAAGAGAGGGAGTGAGTCATGAAACCAGAGGCTGGAAACGAGTGTAAATAGCATGCTTTTTTTCACCCTCTATTTATTACCAATCCACGTATAACGTCAATTTGCTATTCAACCCAAATTAGTCACTGTTAGCTAAATCACCATGGTGACCTAACACACCTCTCTGTCCCAGTGCCACTCCACCTGCACGGCAGACACACTAGAACCCTAAAACATTCTGGAAAGGGTTCAAATGGTCCAAATAGTACGGCACATTCCAACGTGGTTGGATGACTCGCGTTATATTCTGAAACAGGGTAGTAGTCACCCCCAGTACTAGTGTAGTCAGTCAACACTACGAGGGTCTATTTGGAATTGTTGAGCCTGATGTTCAAGAGAGGAGGGAGGGAAGAGCTTGAGCACTTCGTGAGATAAAGATGGCGAGGTCGGGATGGCTTTATTTGAGAGGAAGTTCTGATGTTGTTTTGTCACTGGGACTGGGTTTGAAATGGCACCCCTATTCCTACATAGGGCCTTGGTCAAAAGTAGTGCCTCCCACCCAGTGGGCTGGGTCAAGCTGCACTTCTGACATAGTGGGACTACAGTCAGTTTGTAGAGGCTTCTGGATCCAGGCTCTTGTCCTGAGGCCATTATGACGGGCAGAAGTCATGGCACCTGCTGTGTGTGCTCTACCAGGTTGAGTAAAGATGCCTAGAGGAAGTGGAGTCATTTACCACTTTAAACAGACAGAGGAAGGCATCCATCTTTGTAGAGGGAAAACAAAGACATGAAAGTCATACGGATAGTCGGGGGAGAGGGAAAGAAAACAGCAAGGTGAAAGGTAGACGGAGAGATCGAGGGCGTACTTACGAGAATGAGATGAGGAAGTGGACTATTGAAGGGCTGAGAGGAACTGAGAAAAGATGAAAGAAGAAGAACGTCACGTTAAACAGACTGGTTGTTTCATTCCTTTAATCTCCCTTCACTACTCCCAAACAAAGGCACTTCTGTTAGAATGATAGTCACCATGCATTTAGAGCTCCATAGAAACAATACTGTTTGATCATATTCTCAAAAGAGGCAAGCATTTCCTTCCGTGACTTTAGTTTAAACACACAAAGACAGTAAATGTGCGGTATACTATAGCTATAACCCCATATCGGAATTTTAGCCCACTTGGCAGGACTTCCAATGGCAGGTCAAGGCCGGGGCAAACGCATGTGCTTGGATGGGATGCTTTATGCTATTTGCCATTATACTGCTTTATGTACGATCCTGCCCCAAACAACAGGAGTGTCTGGGAGTGAGACGGAGTGGGACCCAGGGGACCAGTGTTATTGAATGGACATCACAACTAGAGAAACAGGCTCCATCCATCTTGCTCTCCTGGTCATTAACTCCTTAGGACTTGACCAATCAGGCTTGGCCAATCAGGCTCTGATTGACGCCCATTTGCTTTCCCAAAGATATAAAGCAGTAGTGAGGGACCATGCTTTTGCTCGTTTAGACAAATAGATTTATTAAATTAATTCTCTCCCCGTCTTTTAAGAGAAAAGACATAGTCATTCATGAAATTGCTGTTTTTATTTAGTTAAATTACCCTTGTTTGCACGCCCTTTAAATTAAAATGTAGGTTAATTATGTTCAAAATAAGAACTAAATTACCTCATAAACTTGATTGTAAACCACAGTGTAGTGATAACAAACTAGTGGAGTTTATTTTTATTCTTTATTTACAGAATTTTGTATTTAAACCTACATATTTGTATTGTAATTACATTGTACAAAGATAAATAAATAATATAATATTAAACTTGTGTTGGTGTCTGTGTTTTTGCATTCTGTATCATGCACTCCCTCCCTTTCTCCCAATGCAGCTCATGTACCCGTCTTATCTCCACCAGTTCATAAGATCTTTATCTTCCCCAGTACTAGTAGATCAAATGTATCTGCACCCTGTGCCAACGGGGATGCATGTACCATTGGCATAAAAAACCCTCATGTATATAGTCTACTTTTAAAGATGGTCAATAGTTGAACAGCACCAGTCATTCAATTCAGTGAATTCTCTCCATAGCTGTATTTTATATCTCAAACCTACTGTAACGCCCTGAAAGTCATGGAGTGAAGCGTTGAAGAATTCTCTCTCGTTGAACGCATTGACTACGCTTGCCAACTCTACCACTGTTCACAGTACTCGTAGAGCAGCCTCCTCTAGTGTCTTGACAAAAGCTCAGGCCCCTAATGCGACCAGACAAGGCCCCTTTTCTTCCCCAAGGGCCATGAAAAAGAGGACAGCCACAGAACACTTGAGTCATTTTAGTAGTAACTCTCTCGTCATTGTCTTTCCGCTACTGCTTACTGCAGCGCTGAGGCAGAATCGGGACAACAGGAAACACAACAAAGACAGAGTTAGAATGAAGACAGGCCCCACTACTACAGAACAGTGCAAGGGAAATGGGTTGCCATGGACACAGCAGTGAAAGGGTAATTTATAAACATCCCAACACTGCCAGAGTAGGCAGAAAAAGCTCAATACATATATAAATTAAACTGCCATAAGGAAAGAATGTTGTTGGGAATAAAAAAGCAGACTAATGTGCTCACGTAGGCCATATCCTAGTGGTGTCTGTCTGGCCTGAGGAGAAGCTGTCATCTAAGACTTCTCACTGTTTCTATTATGGACATGCTGAACTGCAGGGCCCGTATTCATAAAGCATATCAGAGTACCATTTTAATGTGTATGACTGCTGCTACTTAACCCCAATTCAATTCATGAGCTGGGTACATAATCCCCTTTAAAACAACCCCCTATAAAAAAAATCATTCTGCTTTCAACCTGGTGCGTCACACAGTGCTGGTGAGTGTATGACGGCAGCATGTGATATCCGAATCCGAATCAGTAATTGTGTTTGTGTAATAGCGCTTACCCAGATACTGGAATGGGCAGATAATACATTCACTGCTATTGTTTCTAGTGTTTTAGGATTGGTGTACGGATACTGTGGCACATCTGTTTCCAGTTCACGTCTGTTAAATGTTGCTTTACCACCGTTAGAATAACGTTGGGAATTGCTATGGATGTGAAATGTAAGCGCCCGCACGTGACCTTTAAAGTCCTTGAGGTGAGGGAGGTGATTAAGTAGATTGATTTTATACGTTTAGACATTGATCAGTTCAGAGTCCATTGTTCTCTTCCCTGTCGCAGGCTGCTAATCACACATACAGTCATTCAACGAGGTCATTTGAACAGATGAAAGGTGTATTTTAATATTTATTATGTTGCTTAAAGAATCCTTTATCTTCAGTATAAAAATGGTGGTTTGAAGCCTGATGGCTCCAAGCAACCTCAAAATGTCAAAACACACAGACACACACGCTCGGATGGTATTCAGACCCCTTGACTTTTTCCACATTTTGTTACGTTACAGCCTTATTCCCCTCATCAATCTACACACAATACCCAATAATGACAAAGCAGAAACAGGTTTTTAGAAATGTTTGCAAATATACACATACTACCGTTCAAAAGTTTGGGGTTACTTATAGAAATGTTCTTGTTTTTGAAAGAAAAGCAATTTTTTTGTCCATTAAAATAACATCAAATTGATCAGAAATACAGTGTAGACATTGTTAATGTTGTAAATGACTATTGTAGCTGGAAACGGCAGATTTCTTTATGGAATATCTACATAGGTGTACAGAGGCCAATTATCAGCAACCATCACTCCTGTGTTCCAATGGCACGTTGTGTTAGCTAGCATCAGCATTTGTGGGTTAAATTACAGGCCTAAAATGGTCAGAAGCAAAGAACCTTCTTCTGAAACTTGTCAGTCTATTCTTGTTCTGAGAAATGAAGGCTACTCCATGTGAGAAATTGCCAAGAAACTGAAGATCTCGTACAACGCTGTGTACTACTCCCTTCACAGAACAGTGCAAACTGGCTCTAACCAGAATAGAAAGAGGAGTGGGAAGCCCCGGTGCACAACTGAGCAAGAGGACAAGTACATTAGAGTGTCTAGTTTGAGAAACAGACGCCTCACAGGAATAGCTCACACAGGAGTGATGGTCGCTGATAATGGGCCTCTGTACGCCTATGTAGATATTCCATTAAAAATCTGCCGTTTCCAGCTACAATAGTCATTTACAACATTAACAATGTCTACACTGTATTTCTGATCAATTTAATGTTATTTTAATGGAAAAATTGCTTTTCTTTCAAAAACAAGGACATTTCAAAGTGACCCCAAACTTTTGAACGGTGTATAAAAAAATAAAAAATTCGGAAACATCACATTTACATAAGTATTCAAACCCTTTACACAATACTTTGTTAAAGCACCTTTGGCAGCAATTACAGCCTTGAGTCTTCTTGGGTATGACGCTACAAGCACACCTGTACTTGGGGAGTGTCCCATTCGTCTCTGCAGATCCTCTCAAGCTCTGTCAGGTTGGATGGGGAGCATCGATGCATAACTATTTTCAGGTCTCTCCAGAGATGTTCGATCGGGTTCAAGTTCGGGCTCTGGCTGGGCCAGTCAAGGACATTCAGAGACTTGTCCCGAAGCCACTCCTGCGTTGTCTTGGCTGTGTGCTTAGGGTCGTTCTCCTGTTGGAAGGTGAACCTTCACCCCAGTCTGAGGTCCTAAGCACTCTGGAGCAGGTTTTCATCAAGGATCTCTCTGTACTTTGCTTCGTTCATCTTTCCCTCAATCCTGACTAGTCTCCCAGTCCCTTTTGCTGAAAAACATCCCCACAGCATGATGCTGCCACCACCATGCTTCACCATAGGGATGGTGCCAGGTTTCCTCCAGAAGCGATGCTTGGCATTCAAGTTCAATCTTGGTTTCATCAGACCAGAGAATCTTGTTTCTTTTGGCAAACCCAAGCGGGCTGTCATATGCCTTTTACTGAGGAATGGCTTCCGTCTGGCCACTCTACCATAATGGCCTGATTGGTGGAGTGCTGCAGAGATGATTGTCCTTTTGGAAGGTTCTCCCATCTCTACAGAGGAACTCTGGAGCTCTGTCAGAGTGACCATCGGTTCTTGGTCACCTCCCTGACAAAGGCCTTTGTCCCCCGATTGCTCAGTTTGGCCGAGCGGCCAGCTCTAGGAAGAGTCTTGGTGGTTCCATACTTCTTCCATTTAAGAATGATGGAGGCCACTGTGTTCTTAAGGACCTTCAATGCTACAGACATTTTTTGGTACCCTTCCCTAGATCTGTGCCTTGACACAATCCTGTCTCAGAGCTCTACGGACAATTCCTTCCCCTCATGGCTTGGTTTTTGCTCTTACATGCACTGTCAACTGTGGGACCTTATATATTTCAAATCATGTCCAATCAATTGAATGTACCACAGGTGGACTCCAATCAAGTTGTAGATACATCTCAAGGATGATCAATGGAAACAGGATGCACCTGAGCTCAATTTCTAGTCTCATAGCAAACTGTCTGAAAACTTTCAAGAGCCCAGCTTTGAACCCGATCTAACATCTCTGGAGAGACCTGAATAGCTGTGCAGCAACACTCCCCATCCAACCTGACAGAGCTTGAGGGGATCTGCAGAGAAGAATGGGAGAAACTAACCAAATACAGGTGTGCCAAGCTTGTAGCGTCATACCCAAGAAGACTCGATGCTGTAATCCCTGCCAAAGGTGCTTCAACAAAGTAGAACAAAGAGTAGAACGTTTGAATACTTATGTAAATGTAATAATGCTTTTCATTATGGGGTATTGTGTGTAGATTGATGAGGGGGAAAAAAATAGTTAATCAATTTTAGAATAAGGCTGTAATGTAACAAAATGTGGAAAAAAGTAAGGGGTCTGAATACTTTCCCGAATACACTGTGTATACAAAAGTATGTGGACACCCCATCAAATTAGTGCATTCAGCTATTTCAGCCACACCTGTTGCTGACAGGTGTATAAAATTGAGCACACAGCCATGCAATCTCCATAGAAAAACATTGGTAGTAGAGGGGGCCTTACTGAAGGGCTCAGTAACTTTCAACGTGGCACCGTCATAGGATGCCACCTTTCCAACAAGTCAGTTTGTCAGATTTCTGCCCTGCTAGAGCTGCCCTGGTCAAATGTAAGTGCTGTTATTGTGAAGTGGAATCGTCTAGGAACAACAACGGCTGTCCTCGATTGCAACAAATCGTCTGTCCTCGGTTGCAACACTCACAACCGAGTTCCAAACTGCCTCTGGAAGCAACGTCAGCATAAAAACTGTTCATCGGGGAGCTTCATGAAATGGGTTTCCATGGCCGAGCAGCCACACACTGTAAGAAACGAGACTCCCCGCGGTTCCTCCTGCTCACCACCAGAGGGAACCCTCTCCTGAATATTAAGCCCTGGACTACAACTCCCACATACCTGGTTCCAATCACCGTTGCACCTGTCTCCCATTAATAGACTATTTAGGCTCTCTCTCCCTTTCTCTCCTTGCGAAGTCTTGTATTCCCTGGTGATCAATTCTGAGCGTTTTCTCCCGTGTCTGTCATATCGTGGTTATACTCTGGACTGTTTTCCCGTTTTGATTCTTGCTGCCTGCCCTGGACTATATTCTCTACTGGACTGATTTTTGTAAGCTTGCTGCCTGCCCTGACCTCATGCCTGTACCTGGATTACGATTTGCCTTATCCCTGCTGTTGTGTTTGCTGGCGATTGACCCTGTTAAATGCGACCAAGATTGTAATAAAACTGCAAATGGATCCTCACTCTCAGGGTGCTTCATTACAGAAGACTTCGCCACTTCGCGATCCAGCAGCTCTGGTCCAAATGTCCACGGAGATCTCCACTCAAGCAAACCAGCTCGCCGTTCATCAACAGCAGCTAACCCATCTAACTACGGTAACGGAGGAACTCGTCCGGACGCTACAGAGGTTACAGATGTCGCTTCGAACTCAGCCCCTCCTCAGCCGAACGCAGGTATGGGCACCTCTCCACCACCGGCACCCACAGTTAACCCACGTCTGGCTCTCCTGATAAATTCGGACGGTAACCCCACTAAGAGTAAGGGATTTCTACTGCAATGTTCATTATTCATTGATCAACAACCAGCGATGTATGTCACTGACACTAGCAAGATTTCCCTGGTATGTTCTCTCCTCACTGGCAGAGCGTTAGAGTGGGTAACAGCGGTTTGGAGAGAGGATGGCACGGTTTTTCCCTCGTTCGGTGCCTTTCTACAACGCTTCCGGGAGGTATTTGAACACCCGGAGGGAGGCATGAGAGCTGGTGACCGACTACTCGCATTGAACCAGGGCGGAAATACTGCAGCAGAATATGCCTTGACATTTCGCACTCTGGCAGCTCAAACCGACTGGGTTGAGAGCACGCTTAAACTGCTCTTTCGCAAGGGACTCAGCTTGGAATTACAGTCTGAACTGGCCTGCCGAGATGAGGGAGATCGCTGAATCAATTCATCGAACTCACCATACAGCTTGACAATCTGATTCGATCACGGCGCCCACTCAGAACGGGACCCACCAGCACACAATGTCCCGTGACTCTGCCTCCAACCGAACCCATGCAGCTCGGATATACTCACCTGACTCCGGAGGAACGTGAACGCCGCATACGTCAACATCTCTGCCTCTATTGTGGTCAACCTGGCCATCTAAGGGCGTTCTGCCCCACTAGACCACCTCCTCGTAATCCCTCTTCGGGTGAGTCCGTGCATCCAAGCACACCACTCCAGTTCTTGTATCAAAGTGCCGATTGTATTATCTCTAGAGGACAATCATATAACCACATCAGCACTATTAGACTCCGGAGCAGCCGGCAACTTTATGTCTCATGAATTTGCCCAACAACAACAAATTCCATTAATCACCTGTGACTCTCAATTGGCAGTGGAGGCGCTAGATGGACGACCTCTCGGCGATGGGAGGGTCCTGCACACCACCGTGGACCTCCGACTCCAGACCGGGACCCGCCACACGGAGGTAATTCGCTTCTCGTCATCACATCACCCCATAACCCGGTAATCCTTGGGCTTCCTGGCTACGGCAACATAACCCGCTCATCTCATGGAGGGAGGGTCGTATCATCAAATGGGACCCGTCATGCCACTCCAACTGCTTAACGGGCAGCTCTTCACTCTCCATTCAGGCCGTTACGGTAAAGGGCGAGCCAGCTCTTTTCCCCACTCTACCCATTGAATACTCTGACCTCATCGAAGCTTTCCAGCAAGACCAAGGCGATGGAACTACCCCTCACCGATCAAGCGACTGTGCCATCGAGCTGCTACCAGGTACAAAGCCACCCAAGGGCCGAATCTTTCCCTATCTCAACCCGAATCAGAAGCCATGAAGAACTACATCGAGGAAGAACTATCGAAGGGGTTCATTAGAGCATCGACATCACCTGCAGCCGCGGGCTTCTTCTTTGTTAAAAAGAAAGACGGTGGTTTACGCCCCTGTATTGACTACCGGGTCTCAACGACATCACTGTCAAGTTTCGATATCCGTTACCGCTGGTTCCAGCTGCCCTAGAACAACTCCGCCAAGCCAAGTACTTCTCCAAACTGGACCTCCGCAGCGCCTACAACCTCATTCGCATCCGGGACGGTGATGAATGGATGACAGCCTTTTCTACCAGCACTGGGCACTATGAGTATCTGGTTATGCCTTTCGGGCTGTCTAATAGTCCCTCCGTGTTTCAATCATTTATCAATGACGTCTTTCGGGACATGCTGAATCGCTGGGTAATTGTGTACATTGATGACATTCTCATCTATTCCCACACCTATGAAGAACATGTGCAACATGTGAGAACAGTATTGCAACGACTCATAGATCACCAGCTATACGCCAAAGCAGAGAAGTGCGAATTTCACCAGACTTCCACATCCTTTTTGGGCTACATCATCAGCCAGGAGGAGTCGCCATGGGCGAGAAGAAGGTCAAGGCCGTTCTAGACTGGCCCCTGCCAGTAACCTTAAAGGAGTTACAGCGCTTCTTGGGATTTGCTAACTTTTACCGACGCTTCATCAGGAATTTCAGCTCGGTAGCCGCTCCTTAACCTCTATGACTAAAAGAAACTCATCACACCTCACCTGGTCAACTACAGCACAGGAGGCTTTCAGAGAACTCAAGGCACGTTTCACATCGGCTCCCATCCTCCACCACCCTAATCCTGAACTCCCGTTTACAGTTGAGGTAGACGCATCTAATACGGGCATTGGAGCTATTCTTTCACAGCGCACGGATCCCCACTCAAGCTCTATCCGTGCGCCTATTATTCCCGCAAACTTAGTCCAGCCGAGCAGAACTACGACGCCGGAAACCGGGAACTGTTGGCCATGAAAGCAGCTATGGAGGAGTGGCGTCATTGGCTGGAGGGAGCTAAACATCCCTTCGTGATTCTAACGGACCACAAGAACCTGGAATACTTGAGGTCTGCCAAGAGACTGAACCCCAGACAAGCGAGGTGGGCACTCTTCTTCACACGATTTGACTTCACTGTTACCTATCGTCCCGGTTCCAAGAACACCAAGGCAGACGCATTATCACGCCAACACGACGGTATAGCGCCCACTGAACCCAAGGAAACCCTGCTTCCTGAATCGTTAATCGTGGCCCGATTCAGTGGGACATCATGACAGAGCTCACCCAAGCCAACTCACAAAGGACCCCTCCGCCCGAATGCCCTCCTAACAAAACGTTTGTACCTCAGGACCTCTGTCAGAAAGTGCTAAAGCAAGTTCACTCCGCACTCAGCTCCGGTCATCCGGGAATCGCGCCACGGTTCACCTGCTTCAGAACAGCTTCTGGTGGCCAACCTTGCGGGCAGACGCAATAAAGTTCATTAACGACTGCACCATCTGTAACACAAATAAACATCTCAGACAACTACCATCGGGCCTACTGCAACCACTACCAGTTCCCCACCGACCATGGTCCCATCTCGCCATAGACTTCATTACCGATCTCCCCAAGTCCAATGGGAATACCACAATACTCACTGTCATAGATCGCTTCTCCAAGGCTTGCCGGTTGATTCCACTCCCCAAACTGCCTACAGCATTGGAAACTGCCGAACTCATGTGCAACCTGGTGTTCCGCTTCTATGGTCTGCCAGAGGACATCGTGGTCGGACCGAGGGCCCCAATTCACATCCAGAGTATGGTCAGCATTCTTCCAACAACTCAACATCAACATTAGCCTCACTTCTGGGTATCACCCACAATCTAACGGTCAAACAGAACGCCTCAATCAGGAAATCACCCGGTTTCTCAGATCCTACTGTCATCAGAACCAAGCAGACTGGAGTCGATTCCTCATGTGGGCGGAGTATGCACAGAACTCACTCCAGAAACCCTCCACCGGTTTAACCCCATTCCAGTGTGTAATGGGCTTCCAACCTCCTGTTTCCTGGTCAGGGGAACCCACCGAGGTACCCTCTGTCAATGACTGGCTCCAGAGAAGCGAGGACATCTGGAGTCAGGCCCATACCCACTTACTACATGCAGTCAGGAGACAGAGGGTGCAGGCCAATCGCCACCGCCGCCCCAACCCGAATATACTCCAGGTCAATGGGTTTGGCTATCCACTCGAGACCTCGCCTCAAACTCCCCTGCAAGAAACTCAGTCCCAGGTATGTGGGTCCTTTCCAAATAGTCAAACAAATCACACCAGTTTCCTTCCGTTTGGCATTACCCGCTAATTACCGTATCTCTCCTACTTTCCATGTATCTCTTCTCAAACCCGCTGGTGGTCCGAGAGCGGAGGAGGAGGAGCAGACCAGTGAGCAGGGCCCCCCACCCATCCTGGTGGACGGCGAGGAGGTATATCGGCTTCGAGATCTACTCGATTCCAGACGCCGGGCAGGCTCCTCCAATATCTGGTAGATTGGGAGAGTACGGACCGGAGGAGCGATCCTGGGTTAATGCAGAGGACATACTCAACCCGCACTCATGACTGAGTTCCATAGGGCGCACCGGAGAAACCGGCCCCGACCTCGAGGAAGACCCGGCGTCGTTCGCCTCTTCGCGTCAGGAGCCGCTCACAGGGGGGGGGCTCTGTAACAAACGAGACTCCCGCGGTTCCTCCTGCTCACCACCAGAGGGAACCCTCTCCTGAATATTAAGCCCTGGACTACAACTCCCACATACCTGGTTCCAATCACCGTTGCACCTGTCTCCCATTAATAGACTATTTAGGCTCTCTCTCCCTTTCTCTCCTTGCGAAGTCTTGTATTCCCTGGTGATCAATTCTGAGCGTTTTCTCCGTGTCTGTCATATCGTGGTTATACTCTGGACTGTTTTCCCGTTTTGATTCTTGCTGCCTGCCCTGGACTATATTCTCTACTGGACTGATTTTTGTAAGCTTGCTGCCTGCCCTGACCTCATGCCTGTACCTGGATTACGATTTGCCTTATCCCTGCTGTTGTGTTTGCTGGCGATTGACCCTGTTCGTACGACCAAGATTGTAATAAAACTGCAAATGGATCCTCACTCTCAGGGTGCTTCATTACACACACAAGCCTAAGATCACCATGCGCGCAATACCAAGCTTCGACTGGAGTTGTGTAAAGCTCACCGCCATTGGACTCTGGAGCAGTGGAAACGTGTTCTCTGGAGTGATTAATCACGTTTCACCATCTAGCAGTTCGACAGATGAATCTGGGTTTGGCGGATGCCAGGAGAACACTACCTGCCCGAATGCATAGCGCCAACTGTAAAGTTTGGAGGAGGAATAATGGTCTGGGCTGTTTTTCATGGTTCGGGCTAGGCCCCTTAGTTCCAGTGAAGGGAAATCTTAATGCTACAGCATACAATGACATTCTAGACGATTCTGTGCTTCCAACTTTGTGGCAACAGTTTGGGGAAGACCCTTTCCTGTTTCAGCATGACAATGCCCCAGTGCACAAAGTGAGGTCCATACAGAAATGGTTTGTTGAGATCGGTGTGGAAGAACTTGACTGGCCTGCACAGAGCCCTGACCTTAACCCCATCACCACCTTTGGGATGATTCGGAACGCCGACAGCGAGCCAGGCCTAAACGACCAACATCAGTGCCCGACCTCACTAATGCTCCTGTGGCTGAATGGAGGCAAGTCCCCGCAGAAATGTTCCAACATCTAGTGGAAAGCCTTCCCAGAAGAGTAGAGGCTTTTTATAGCACCAAATGGGGACCAACTCCATATTAATATACATGATTTTGGAATGAAATGTCGGATGAGCAGGTGTCCACATACTTTTAGTTATGTAGTGTATCTAAACGCATGCTTTCATGTGCACGCACCCACCCGCCCACACACGCACACACACACACACACAAAGCCTCCACCATTCTAGAAGGTTGGTTGAAATTGTTGCCTGTGAGGCCTGACTGGTTGGATACTCAGTGCTTTTCCCTCACCCCTCCCACTCTTTTCCCCACCACTGTGTCCAGCCCTGGAGCTCTGACTGGCACCTTGGCACTGCCCAACCTCACTGGCGCCACTTCATCCCCTGCCAGCTCCTACCGACCCCTGCCAGCAGCTGTCTTTCATAAATAACAAGCCTGATAGCTGCCAGGGTGTCCCAGGGAAGGCATGTTGTCCACATAGACTACCCGTAGACCAATATGGGTAGTCTACAGTATGTGGACATGACAATATTCATACAACTAACCTATATGTACCTGTTCCAATAGGGGACTATTGATTATGACCATATTTGGGAATAAGATAGAGACATACAGTACCAGTCAAAAGTTTGGACACACCTACTCATTCAAGGGTTTTTCTTTATTTTTACTATTTTCTACGTTGTAGAATAATATCAAAGACATCACAACTATGAAATAATACATATGGAATCATGTAGTAACCAAAAAAGTGTTAAACAAATCCAAATATATTTTATAACCAGCATAGCTACCACAGCATTCTGCAGTGATACGCCATCCCATCTGGTTTGCACTTAGTGAGACTATCATATGTTTTACAACAGGACAATGACACAACACACCTTCAGGCTGTGTACGGGCTATTTGACCAAGAAGGAGAGTGATGGAGTGCTGCATCAGATGACCTGGCCTCCACAATCACCCGACCTCAACCCAATTGAGATGGTTTGGGATGAGTTGGACCACAGAGTGAAGAAAAGCAGCCAAGTGTTCAGCATATGTGGGAACTCCTTCAAGACTGTTGGAAAATCAATCAATTTCACCATCTTCATTGCAGTCCGAATCTGTGTACACAACAGATGCAAGATATTATGTGATTGTTCAAAGCTCCTGTACAGCATATGATGCAGTAAGGGTCATCACTAGTGTGTTTAATCTGCAGTCTGCAATCCTGATCTCATGCTGCCTGCTTCTACATATGATTCATGTATTACAGTAAGCCAACATGGATAAATGTTGGTATGTACATCATCAAACAGTCATCATTCAAAACAGACAAGATTAAATTGAATGAACCATTGTTGTCAAAACCTACTATGGTTCAATGATATCAGTAGTTATGTAGGCCATAGTGGCTAGGCTGCCTCCTTCAAGAAATCCCTGTCCAATCACTGTCACTTTGTCAGCCACTGTGTTTTGATGCTGCAGGCAGATTGCTAATGATGTACCTCCACCTAGTGGCAAGAAAGGATTATTGCGCATTACACAACTGATCCATTTTACATTAGTCATTGTAGGAGCATCATCTAACATAAGAATCTTTTGTCCCATATCCTTCAGAAGGTTGACTCTGTCTTAGAGTCTGTCTCATGTCAACACATAGTCCCATTGATAAACTTGAAGTAGTTGGAGTAGGAATTGTAGCAGTGTGTGTGTTTGTGTGTGTGCATGACTACACTACACATTTAATTTCTCTCCTGTCATAATATAATATAGGCCCCATCACCTCTCCATTATGCTCCAGAACTCACAAATCACAGTGGACCGTGCCTGCAGTGTGCTATGTCATGAATTTAATGGTTGGGTGGTGTTCTGTGGGCAGTTCACTGTGGCTCCGTTCACACAGGCAGCCCAAATCTTTTCTTATTACTAATTGATCTTTTGACCAATCAGATCAGTGTTGAAAAAGATCGGTGAGAAGTTGTGATGTGATTGGTCAAAAGATTAATTAGTGGAAAGAAATATCAGAATTGAGCTGCCTGTGTAAACGCAGCCTTAGATCCCTGCTATCCTGCTCACTGAACCCTCCTAAACCCTACTAGATCCCTGCTATCCTGCTCACTGAACCCTACTAATCACAATGCCACTAATGGATTAGTAGAACAGAACCATACATCAAGATAAAGTTCAACCTTTATGCTGGTTCAGGTTCATTTAATCCAGTACTTTATCTTAATCCAGACCATAATGGATATACAGTAGGTGATCAGGTGCTGTACGTTTGACTTTTCTCTGTTTACAGAGTGCTACAATTCAGGGGTCAATTCGAATTGAAGTCAGTGAATTCAGGAAGTGATTTTAAATCACATTTCTAAAATGTAAACAACTTTTGATATACAGTAGGTTCACCATTTTAGTTTATCGAGAAGTCATTGGAAATATAAGCCCATTTTTCAATTATTGAATTGGAATTTCAGTTTACTTTCTGAATTAACTGACTTCAAATTCCAATTGACCCAAACTCTGCAACAATGCTAAACCTATGAGACAGTTGCTGTAATAACCCCTTGACTTTTTCCACATTTTGTTATGCCTTATACTAACATGGATTACATTGTTTTTGTCCCACCCTCATCAATCTACACACAATACCCCATAAAGACAAAGCAAAAACAGGTTTTTAGAAATATGACATTTACACAAGTATTCAAACGTTCTACTCAGTACTTTGTTGAAGCACCTTTGGCAGAGATTACAGCATCGAGTCTTCTTGGGTATGACACTACAAACTTGGCAAACCTGTACTTGGGGAGTTTCTCCCATTCTTCTCTGCAGATCCTCTCAAGCTCTGTCAAGTTGGATGGGGAGTGTTGCTGCACAGCTTTTCAGGTCTCTCCAGACATGTTCGATCGGGTTCAAGTCTGGGCTCTGGCTGGGACACTCAAGGACATACAGAGTCTTGTCCCGAATCCACTCCTGCGTTGTCTTGGCTGTGTGCCAAGAAGGTGAACCTTCGCCCCAGTCTTACGTCCTGAGCGCTCTGGAGCAGGTTTTCATCAAGGATCTCTCTGTACTTTGCGCCGTTCATCTTTCCCTCGATCCTGACTAGTCTCCCAGTCCCTGCCGCTGAAAAACATCACCACAGCATAATGCTGCCACCACCATGCTTCACTATATGGATGGTGCCAGGTTTCCTCCAGACGTGATGCTTGGCATTCAGGCCAAAGAGTTCAATCTTAGTTTCATCAGACCAGAGAATCTTGTTTCTCATAGTCTGAGTGTCTTTAGGTGCCTTTTGGCAAACTCCAAGCAGGCTGTCATGTATCTTTTACTGAGGAGTGACTCCCGTCTGGCCACTCTACCATAAAGGCCTGATTGGTGGAGTGCTGCAGAGATGGTTGTCCTTTTGGAAGGTTCTCCCATATCCCCAGAGGATCTCTGGAGCTCTGTCAGAGTGACCATCGGGTTCTTGGTCACCTCCCTGACCAAGGCTCTTCTCTCCTGATTGCTCAGTTTGGCCGGGTGGCCAGCTCTAGGAAGTCTTGGTGATTCCAAATTTCTTCCATTTAAGAATGATTGAGGCCACTGTGTTCTTGGGGACCTCCAATGCTGCAGAAATGTTTTAGTACAGTTCCCCAGATCTGTACCTCGACACAATCCTGTCTCGGAGCTCTATGGACAATTCCTTCGACTTCATGGCTTGGTTTTTGCTCTGACGTGCACTGTCATCTGTGGGACCTTACTGTATATAGACAGGTGTGAGCCTTTCCAAATCATGTCCAATCAATTGAATTTACCACAGGTGGACTCCAATCAAGTTGTAGAAACTTCTCAAGGATGATCAATGGAAACAGGATGCACCTGAGCTCAATTTCGAGTCTCATAGCAAAGGGTCTGAATACTTACGTAAATATGGTATTTGTGTTGTATATTTTTTATAAATTTGCTAAAAAATTTCAAAACCTGTTTTCGCTTTGTCATTATGGGGTATTATGTGTAGATTGAAGGGAAAAAATTATTTAATCAATTTTAGAATAAGGCTGTAACGTAACAACATTTTGAAAAAGTCAAGGGGTCTGAATACTTTCCGAAGGCACTGTATACCTAGCTGTAAGCTACTTTATATTCATAATCAATCTATAGCTCATTTCCTGTTTATGTCTCAGCTTTACATGGGAATTGTGGGTAATAATGTGTTCCTTCCGTGAAGGAGGCATGTTTTCCACAAGGGGCATGAAACTCCTCATGGCATGGGCCAAATCCATTTATATACTGTAATTGGTATGATCCAAGGAAATGGTTGTTGTCATTTCATGGCTCTTAGTCTGATTTACCACCCTCTGTTTTCCCTGAGAGAAACCGACACAGAAAAAGAGACCAATCACTTCCACATGACCTTGGTCTTTCAGGAACTAGCCAATCTGTGGCATAAAATAGAGCGTTGGTCCAGGTCGCTCCGTCAACAGAACCTCCACCTATGTTCCCAGGTCAGTACTTATAAAACCAGCCACAGTGGAGTGAAGGTATATGTCACATCAGTTCTTATGCAACTCAATTCTTTCTAGCTTGACCTGACATTTCTGAAGAAGGTTGAGGGTGGATAGATCCAGATGGAGGTTAGAGAAATTGCAGGGCTAATGGCCTATATGTACACAATGGAGACAACCTCGCTGTCAGACTGCTTTCTAGAGCCAGTACTGTTGGTCTGTCTGCCTGCCTATCCCCCTACTAACTGGCTGTACTACTTGTGGTGTCGTCTGAAAGTACATTAGCTGTGCCCTTAGAGAAAGGTGTAGGAAACACTATACACATATTCTATATACAGTATGAGATTACATTTACTTCATTGGGAGAGAAGAAAATACATCCTGGTCACACACTGTTTGAATTGTATTTTAATATACCTCTTTATTTAAGTTGTTGGCATGATGTTGACATAATGACGTTGATTCAAACATACCAAGGTCAAATAAAATGTCATATGAATCACATGAAAATCAACAATTCCAACCACCCCAATATACTGTATATTGAATATAGGATGTGGAATTTACAATGCAATTTCAACACATACATAGTTCTGATGATTAGGTTGAAATTAGATTGATGTAACAACCTGTTAGTCAGGTTAAGTCATTGTATAAATTGAAGTTTTACCCTAATTTCAATGTTCACATCGCTGGTTGAAATTAGATGAAAACAGTACTGGTTGACTTTTTGCAAATCCAAATGTGTTTTCCACGTCAAAATAGGTTGACAAATGAAGTTGAAACAACGTTGATTCAACTAGTGTGTGCCCATCGGGATAGCTTAAGTTATTAAAAACTCAGACAAGTCTGATTTAAAAAAAAATCTAGATTGTCATATACACAGAATCTGAGAGTATACACACATTGAATAAAACAACAATTGGTTATAACTATACAGAAGGCCAGTATTATAGGATCCAGTACTTTGTAAAGATAATATCTGATGGAAAAATCCCACATCAATGGACACTGGATAGATGAAATTACAAATAATCTGTGCTTTTCATCAGCAAGCGAATCAATTAGAGATTTCTTCCAAAAATAACACTAGCTAATAATCCTAAAACTGGTTGTTTGGATCCAGGATGCCTGCTAACAGTTCCATCATGACATGTTCATGTTGCTGTCCGAATCATCTCGTCTTTATCTAAACTCGCACATTATTTCCCCTTGCTTCCAGACTAGAATTTATTTAGGTATAGCATGGGCTAATATTAACCATGATGTCTGCCTGACTGACCTTGGAAACAATGTTTAACTCTTACATTTCCATCTCTGTAGTACCATACATAGAGTGAACGGTGCCCAGACGAGATCACTTTTTCTGAGCAATACAACATCACACATCAACGTCATTATCATGGACAAATCCAAGTACATGCCAATAGAATACAGCTCAAACAAACGAAAACGCAGCTAGTGTACTGTCATTCCAGGTTCAATGTTTGACGTGACTGAGCTGAAGTTGGCTAGCTAGTGACACAAAGATTATCCAGCCTGCATAGCAACCATTTTGTTTAGTAGAACGGACGACCTCCATTTGCATAGCAACTACACAAAAATCATTAACGACTGGTTCGCATCTGTAGCAACATGACCCAAAGACCCAACAACCAGATTTCTGTTGCACTATATCTTCTGGTGGAAGAATGACATTTTATATATTCACTTTTCAAAATAAAGTTAATGTAAATATGTAATTCATTGTTATTTTAATATGTTGGTAACAGATGTATAAAAGCAATAAGGCATGCAAGACAGTGCTGCATCATGAATAGTCACAGGCAAATGGGTCGACTCCGCTGCAGCGTCGGGCCGAACAACGCCATTTACCTGTGACTGTATTCATGATAAACCACTGCCTCTTGTGCCTTACCACTAACTAAACCCTCAGTATTCATTCAAAATGATGTGCTTGTTTCAAACATCAATGGATCCCTAAGGTGCCCACCTTTTAAGATAAGCAGAGCCTAAATTGACATACTTACTTTACCCCTTTCACACTAGTGAGCCGAGCCCAGCAGTACTGCACTGACCTGGTTAACAATCCACCCTAGTTGCTGGAACCATGCTGGAAAGGACAATGTCAAAGGAAAATACATGAGCCAAGAGAGTATGGATGGGGTCGGCACGACAGTGTGAAAAAGGGTACTAATTTAAACTGGAATGTCTGTATGTGACATCTTTATTCATTTTCCTGTCTTGTGCATCGACTCAAACCATGGCGCACTGCCTGAGATCGCATCAGGGAGGAAGATCATGTTGGGATGTCACTTCCTGTGTCTCCTCCTTGTCAGGTTACCATGGTTACAGGGCTGTTACTCCTTGGCGTTGTCCAAGGCAAAGGCTTGGCTGGCCACTACAGCCCACACCTGAATTAAAATCTAACCTAACGTAACTCATGAATGTTCAGCCATTCCCAACAGATAAGAATGATATTAAGATTCTTCCTGGTCGCAAGTAAAGGAGAGATCTGTGTGCAAACAGAAAAGTTGTTGGGCTAATGTCTTTCAGTGCAGGTAGTGGGTAGTTTGGGTTGGGGGTTCTCCCAGTCTTCTACACTCAGTCATTTACAACTGTCTCGGCATTCCAGTTTTCAGAAGTCCAGTTCTTGTCCCTGGTTTTCGGCAGTAGATATCAGATGAGGCAGTCCCATGTTTAGAGTGCTACTCCAGGACATCAGTCGAGTGCCTTCCCCATAGGACAGGGCTCACCTGGATTTTTCTCTTAAAGGTCAGTGGCTCATAGTGCACAGGGAGACAAAGATAAGCAACATGTAGTGTGCCGTGGCGTCTGACTAGATTTCAGATGCCCAGCAGAATAGTCCCTGATCTCTGCTCTGACCTCACAGGCTGCCCTTGCGGCTGGCGCAGCCGTCACAGACGCGGACAGGATGGTCCCAGCCACGGGAGGGCACGGGGCGGCTCTTGGAGGAGCAACCGCTGCAGACACCCTGGCCACACGCCCGGCAGTGGTGCTTGGACATACTGGGGGTGAAGGCTTTGTTGCACCTGTGGCACTGCACGATCTGGGGGTCGGGGACCCAGTAGTCAGGCCGGGCCACTCCCTTCACAAAGCCTGGAACATGGAGGACAGAGAGAGATAAATAAATAGCTCTCTTTATAAAGTAGTTGCCATTGAGTCAGAGCAGAGGATGAAGACTGTGTAATCTTTGTGAATATAATATTAAAATGCGGTATCTTGTGGATTACTGTCTGCATATGCTGTAAAATGTCTATGGTTTCCAAGTGTTTTTGTGAATACACACAGACGTATACTAGCTAGCTTTATTTGTGATGCGTTTCTCAAACACGACGCTGGCGCCAACACGACGCTAGCCGTACTCACACAGAGGGTAGTCCACTGCAGTGGTGACCATGTCTAGAGTAGACTGGGCCACCTCTGTCACCCTGCGGGCCATCAGCCCCCGCGGCTCCACCACAGCCACTACAGGACACAGAGAGGGACCAACAGAGCCATCAGAACCACTGGAACATTCTTTTAACCTCTATTCAACCAGGAAGTCCCTTGAGATGAGTTGTCTCTTTCTCGAGGGAGACATGAATGAACACTTACTATTCACATCAAACACCTCGGTTGTCTCCCAAATGGAACCCTATTCCCTTTGTTAGTACTATTTTTGTCCAGAGCCCAAGTAAGTAAAGTAAGTATGTAAGTCTTTGGCAAGTAAGCGTTGTCCGACCCAGAACGGCCCACCTTGGTCAAATGTAGTGCAGGATAAAAGGAACTGGGTGCCATTTGGGATGCAACCCTCATTCATTCATTACAACAACAAAAATTATAGATTTGACTAAAAACTGATCCTGAATCAGACTAAGAAGGAGGTAACATCAGCTTATACATTAACATCCATGAACAAACACTGATCCTAATTCAGACTTTGGGGGAGGTAACATTAGCTGGCATCCTGACCCTGGTTGGTGGTGTCGGTCCCTCCCTGGCGGTGGCAGGCGTCACAGACCCGGACGGGGGTGCTTCCCCAGCCCCTCTCGGGTACGGGCATCCTGCGGGTGGAGCAGGCCTGGCAGAAGCCCTCGCCACACGAACGACAGTGGTGCTTCCTCTCTGCCTCCTCAAAGGGCTTCTTACAGCAGTGACACGCCTGGGGGACAGGGACAGAGCACAATAATGATTATAATGTCAAGAGCCAGTTGTCAAAACTATACTATACACTCACAACCATACCAAACAACTCTGTTCAGTGCCACATTTGAGAATTACAACAGCCGAGTATTGATTTTATTCACTATAATGATATATTGGGTTTAGAACTAACGCTGCATCCTTTTGGTATCTGGGCACTGGGTCTATCGCCTCAATAAAACAGCTATTCTTAGGGCTCTGCTATCTGTTCAAAAAGCCTGTGAGTGTGTTGCTGGTCTAGACGCCGTGTTGCTGGTCTAGACGCCGTGTTGCTGGTTCGATGATGCTGTGAGAGTGATGACTCACGGTGATGTCCGTGTTGGGTCTCCAGTAGAGCGGGGCCACCTGGTCAGTGAGCCAGGAGGTGACAGCCTTGGTGGGGCCCGTGCTGTACTCCGACACAGACTGGATCACAAAGTTCATCCCATCCAGCATCCTCTGGGCCGCATTCTGGTGGTCTGTCAGGAAGGCCTCAGACTGGACACAGAGACAGGGAGAGCAACGGTCAGGGGGAGGCCATCATTTGATAGCCATGTTGGCAGTACGTGTTCATCCATTCATAATTGATGATGACCATGACACATCGAAGTACAGTGTGCCGAGTTGACATTGCCAGTGACGTGATCTTTATTAACCTTTGATAGGTGACATACTTTGAAAGTTAAAATATATGCCAGCGACTTTGCGCATATATTACAACCTGCTGTCAAAAATGCCTCTAAATATTCTCACTGATACGTCAATTGAGCTTGAGTGACCGTTTGCATGTTGTGCCAGTCAGTACAATGAGGAGTGTGTTGGACTAGGAAGCTCTGCTCACCCCGTCCCAGACGTGTTTGACCTCGGGCCGCACCACGCCGCTCTCCGGGTCCTGGTTGCCCAGCCAGTACTGCCGGCTGCGGTAGATGATGCCACAGCTGCCACACTCCAGGACATACCTGGCAGGACAGGGGCACCGTGGTGGGAGAAAGGATGAGAGGGGGAGAAAATATATAGTGAATTGGCTTCGATGGCAGAGTGGATTCCATGTTTGGACGTGTGTGTATATCTGTGTATGAGTGGTACTTCATTGAATGGATTCGAGAGCCCTGGTTGAAAGGGACATCTTTAATGCCATCAAAAAAGTTTAGATGTGTGTGGTGTGTGTGTGTCTCCGTGTCTGCAAAGAGTCGAGATTACGTCAGCAACTCACCCAGACCAGGCGTACTTCGCCAGCCCAAACCAGGGGTTGTCTGTGGAGGCTGAGGTTTTAGGAATGACAATAACCTCCCTGCCCCCCTCATAGCACCTCTGTGTGGGTAGGACCAGATCAGGGAGAGAGCACACAACATATGATTACGGCTAGGTTCATGCATTTCGCTTGTACTACAAACTGTTCAACACCATCTCCACAGGATTCAATCCTATATCGTATATAGCAGAATACTACTGTCAATTTTATTTTCGGATCACATTAATAAGTCTTTATTGCTTTCAACTGAACTTAATTGATCTTTCTCTCTTATGTCCCATCACAGACATGGGAGGTGTGAAACGGCCTACCTTGCAGATGAGGACCTTGTTGTTGTACTGGTGAGCGTACTGACACAGTCCGTCTGCCAGGTGAGGGACCTTGTCTCTTAGATGGTTCATCCCATTCTTACAGCGGATACTGAGGGGAAATGGAACAAGGAAAACCCATATACAAAATCGGTTGAATCCATCCATCACAAAACTACCATCCAAGTTACTTGTGTAAAAGGTGAAGGTGTACAGAAAATATTTGTCTGAACATCTGTGAATAACACTCCATGTCGGTGGATGGCCAAAAGGCGTTACTCCTTCTCTCCTAACGGCTTAACATGTTAGACATGCATCATAACACATTTATAACAGGGACAAACAAGGCTTTAGACTCAGGCGGTGAGAGCCTGTTAAACCAATACCTATTTCTGGATAACACCAATCAGTGTGTTTAGGGAAAATATTTGGTGTCTAATCTAGCTCAAATTTCCCAAGTGAAAGAAGACACTGTACAGAATGAATACCCACAGAGGGGTATGATTTACATATGACAAACCGACTTTGATGCTTCCTTTGTGGCAACCCATCTGGGAGTGACACATATCCTAGCACCATTTGCTCACGTGCAGCATGTGAATACACCATTCATTAGTGCACACTGTAGCAAAACGTTCTGCAATGGAAAATGGTTTGCAACGAAAACGAGAGCTTCTACTGGACAATTTCAGGTTAGTCCCTCCCCATTTAGTTTTGAGTCATGTGATAGAGTGACTCTGAGAAGATACATGCAGCAGATGCAGGTAAGTCACTTACTTGCAGCTGAGGCAGACTGAAGAGCAGGTGAAGTATTCGTCAGGGAAGAAGGAGTACAGGGGTATCTTGTCGTCAAAGATCTCCCCACAGAACCTGTCACTCAGGGCCTGGAGAGGAGGGGCGAAGGAGAGAGATGAGGAAACCAAGGGGTGGAAAGGGGAGGAGCCAAGCAGGGTCATGAGGTCAAAAACAATCAATGGGTTTTGGAAAGACCTATTTACCCAGACAAGCACCCAATTCCCATTAACATTCACTAGTACTGGCATTACCTGTCTATCAAACAAATGAATTATGCGACAATGCAAAGAGATATCAACACGCACAGACCTGCAAGGCGCTAAAGACGATGGCCGGTTGGCGGGGCGATCGTGTGGCAGTGTTCCTGACTTGCTGGCGTACAGCCTCCAGGAGCAGAGAGTAGTTGGTCGGGGGAGTGATGGTCTGTGTGCCCACGTACTGCACTGAGCTGAAGGCCTCTGTACCCAGGCCCAGGTCATGGAAGCGCCTCTGGAGCTGAGTGTCTGCATAGCCAGGGACATCTGTTCGCTCTGTGGGGACAAAGTAGGACACCGTCATGGGTTGAGTTCACACACCCACTTGACTGTTGTGTAAATGGTGTAGTATGTGTGGGTGTGACTGAAGTAGCTGGGGAACCTGTATCTGTGGGTGTATCTCAGCCTGTGTGACAGTTAAGTATGATTCTCACCGTACGTAATAAAATGTTGGTGGTGTTGTTCATTTCAATAATAAAAATGTATGTTATTTATCCCTAAGGGGCAATTACTTTGGGCAGATGTATTGCCTAACAACTCATGAGCAAAATGTTGTGTAACTCATGCATAGAAACAGATGATTGCATGTGGTGCATGCTAGTGACTGGGCCTCTCCGGTACATACCATGGCCCAGTAGCTGGGTGTGGGTGGTCTCCTGGAACACGATGACCGCCGGCCCCAGGGAGGAGAGGGGCACGTCCATGCCACAGCGGCTGGAGAGGGCGCGCAGCTCGGGGGTGAAGTGCTTCAGGTAGGCCCCTGAGGCGCTGCTTAGGAACTGGAACATGTCGTTGTGCAGCCTCTCAGCCCGCGTGCGGTACACCACCACGTCCGATACGGCAAGCACCTTCAGCAGCAGACGCATGCGCTGGTTCTGGTTGGCCGCCGCCCCCAGCAGGCCCTCTGTGTCCAAAGCCACAAGGCCCAGCCCAGGGTCAAAGGCGGCCCACACGCCCACCGTACAGGAGCTGGGGGACTTGGAGGTGTAGAACACGGTATCCCCGCCAAACAGGATGTGGTTGAGGGTGTGGGACTTGCCGTCGCCCGTGTTGCCGAAGATGGAGAGGACCTTGACGCCCTGCATGTCACCGCAGCCCAGCCTCTCCAGGAACTGAGCCTCATCGTGGACCTGGGTTCATGTTGGAGAGGATGGGAGATCAAACTATGTCATAGGTAGCTGTAGGATGTTATGTTGTCAGATACATGTCAAATTACTTTACCGGTAGGAGCAATTTTGGCTTACTTATGTAGTTGTTGTGTTGTGTATATATTTATTCAATTTAATGTGAACACTAGAGGGCACTATATTGACTTGGGTCATGGGTCAAATGTATAGGCACACATGTGACCAGGAAGTATGGATGCACAGAGGTATGGAGAGAATACATGCAGATGTCATTACCGTAGGTGCATATTTTTAGTTCCAATGTGTTAAGGGTGAGCAGGGTAAGAACAACCACATAAATAGGACAAAAAGACTCCTACAGTACCATTTGGCCTAACAATTATATTATCAAAGAAGGTAACTTTACACTGACTATAGTGAAAAGTAGTCACAAGGCTCAACTTTACCCTTATTCGTGACTCAAATTGCATTGGATGTCCCCTTTAGCCTTGTGAAGAAAATGTCCCCACGATACCCAAATCATAAATCATCTGTTTAAATTCAAATACGCCTCGACTGGCGTTCCAGTTTTTTTTAAACATTTGGAATTGGAACTTAACATTCATTTTTTTTATTCTAATACACAAGATACTTACTGTATGACGTTTTAGGAAAGCTGCAAAAAACTATCAAAGAAAGTCATACAAAGATAACCCCAACCCATTCCACCTCTCAGTCACCCTCCACCCACACACATCCTCCCTTCACCAGAAACCATGCCTCCCACACCAGCAGTGCTGCCTGCCAGCACTAATCTTCTATGATTTATTGAGAGAGTCAAGGGGCTACATCATCATTAAGTAACATAACAGATGTATTATTATGTATTCTTTTTTTTTTTACTTTGCCCCAGAAGCATATAACTGCAAGGCACTCCAACATCAATGTGCTTACGTCGGGGATGTCGGGGACACAGTGAACAGTTGGGGCCAATTTCAACGTTAAACGTTTCCTTGGTGTTAAATACAGTCTGTGAACAAACTTTAAATGTATAGGTTGATGGTTCGGTTTACGGGATGCCAAGGTCATATTTTCCCATATTCTGTTCCAGTTAAAGGGTTGTTCAGATTCAATTAGATCTGTGGACCATACTTTTTAATGGCTAGCTCAGAATATGAGCTTTCCAAAAGTTGTTAATATATTATAGCGATCAGTCCTTTCGGGAACCCAGATCATTTATTTATAAATCCAATCATTGGATGGTTCGGTAATTGGATTTCCTAAGGGACTCCATAGGCCAGCATAGCTGACCTAAGTTGTAAATATAGAAAACAAAATGTGTTTCCTGGTAATGTGTACGCATCTTTCAAATCTTGGAATGTTCTCAAACCATTGCTATCCATGATATCGGTAAGGGTATGGATTACACATTTGAATCGATCTAGGATATTCAATGCGATTGGGAGCGATTGTGATACATTGCCTAGATATAGTAAAATATAATCTGCGTATAATGAGACGAAGTGATCAGTAGATTTTAGGGACATTTGTGTTATTTGATGAATTGCCTGGGCTTCCATGCATAATAAGAATAGCAAAGGCTAAATTAGATTGCCTCGTCTGCTGCTTCCAGTGATTCTGAACAGAGCATAGCAGATATCGCCTGTTATAACAATGACTGAGGGATTGTTATATAGTATTTTAATCATATTAATGACATTGGAGCCAATTCCCATATGTTCCAAAACAGACCTGCGATATGACCATTCTAGTCTAAAGCTCTTTCTGCATGGAGAAATAATACACCCCAAGGAGCTGTTGTTTCTAATGAAGCATCTAAGATATGTAAGTCAAAGGAGGTTATCTGAGGATAAACACTTTAACAAATGTTCTTTGGTCAGTGTGGACCAATTTGGGTAAGCAAGTCTCGAGACGGGACAAGAACATTTTAGAAAACAGTTTAATATTGTGTTACTTTTGTCCATCCCATGTGTAACTGTGTGTTGTTGTTTACTGTCGCACTGCTTTGCTTTATCTGGGCCAGGTCGCAATTGTAAATGAGAACTTGTTCTCAACTGGCCTACCTGGTTAAATAAAGGTTAAATAAAATGTTTAAACATATCTGTCTTTATCAAAGATAGTGAGAACATGTTGGCATCCTTACTTTTTAAAATTTTTATAAATAAAAGCAAAATTAGTGCTGTAACAGACATATCTCCCAAATGAACGGCTGTATTAATCATTTTGAGCAATAGTGGACCTAATTGATTCAAAACTTTTAAATAGACCTCAGAAGGAATACAGTCCTATCCAGGTGATTTGCCTTTATTTATGCTATCCAAAAGCTTTTGGAGTTCATTGAGAGAGATTTGAGCTCCCAGCAAGGTGGCTTCTTCTGTTGAGAGAAGAGGGGTTTTTAATTATTTTAGAAAGGACTTAGTCTGGCTTGGTGTGGATTTACAATCAGAGGTGTACACAGTTCTTTATAGAAGTGGGAGAATCTGATAGTAAATCCCCTGATTCAGATTCAATAGATGCTATATCAGCTAATTGATCATTACTGCGTAGCTTGATGGCCTGTAAATGACTGGGACGATTACCATGGAAGTAATGGTTGAGTCTTACACGATGGATGTCAAATTCTGCTCTCTGTCTTATCAATAAATTAATTTGTGTCTTGACTTTGGAAAGAGTAATAGCTACCTGGTCTGAAAAGAGTGTTTGCTGAGAACGCTCTAACACAGTTAACAACATTTCAAAATATGATATCTTCTTTCATTGTGATTTATTAAACTCTGTTGCACTATTATTTTTAAGAAAACATTTGCTGAATTTTTATTGATTATTATGAACTAATTAATTTCAATGCCAAATTGATCGCAATATGTAGGATTCTGAAATTTGCAGTGATAATAAGTGTGTTGGTCAGACAAGCTCATGTCGAATTTCGATTTTCTTAACTAAAGAAACTAGAGTTGTAGATAGTAGTATGACATCGATTTGTGAAAATTATTTATGCCTGTTTGAATAGAAAGTGTACTCTTTTGCTTCAGGATTATGTGCTCGCCAGGCATCAATGAGGTTGTAATCAGAGAGTATATGCTGGAGAGCCTTGGTTGCGTGTGAATTGTAGTTGTTCTTATTCGATTTTTCCCACATGTCCAAAATGGCATTCATGTCTGTCCCAATAACCAGATGGAATTCAGTTCATTCTAACAATATGCTGTTCAGAGAATAAGAAATGTAGGATCATATGAATTTGGAGTGTACACATTAATAAAGGCCATTTTCTTTCCAGTATGGATACATTTTAGGAAAGTGATTCTGCCTTCTTGGTCTTCCCCTTTACCCAGGATGGTGATTTTGAGTTTCTTATGCGTCATTATGATTCTGCATTCTATGAGTCCTTTTGGAGCAGGTGTGTTTCTAGGAGCATTGCTATATCTACATGGTTTCTTGATAGGATATCAAGACAGCTGGAATGTATAATAGGACAGTTTAGGTTTTTCAAATGTATCCCTCCCTGGACTCTACAAGCGTTCGAAAGCGTTTCACAAGGATGCTGGTCCATGTTGACCCCAATGCTTCCCACAGTTGTGTCAAGTTGGCTGGATGTCCTCTGGGTGGTGGACCATTCTTGATACACATGGGAAACCATTGAGCGTGAAAAACAGCAGTGTAGCATTCCTTGATACATTCAACCCGGTGTGCCTGGCACCTACTACCATACCCTGTTCAAAAGCACTTAAATATTTAATACAAATAAAATGTGATTTGATTTTGTCTTGCCAATTCACACTGAATTGCACACATACGCAACCCATGTCTCAATTGTCTCGAGGCTTAAAAATCCTTCTTTAACCAGTGGATTTAATAAGTGACATCAATAAGGGATCATATCTTTCACCTGGATTCACCTGGTCAGTGTATGTCATGGAAAGAGCAGGTGTTCTTAATATTTTTAACACTCAGTGTATGTGCTCTATACTATGTACAAAAAAACATGAAGATGTATTTGTGAAAACACTGCTGCCAACCGAGACTACACTTCCTCCCCTTCAAATTCAGCTTCAAACGACCCCAGCGGAGCATAACTGGGACGGAAGTTTAGTACCTCGACTGGTGACTGACGGCTGTGCTTTTGATAATTATGTTGGGAGCAAACAGGATGCAACATTGCTAAACTGCATACAGTACGTGTATATTTTGTATTTGAAAGATTCTTTCTCATTGATGTGAAAGTTCCAACGGTTTCCAAAACTATATCGCAAGCAAGGATTATTCATGTTTCTAAAATGTTAAAACAGAGCGTCGGAATTGTAGTTCATTGATCCAGGTGTGGTCCTGATGTTCAATTGAGAACTCAAGGGCTGTGTAGCTAGCCACAACCCCTTGGGCTCTAGAGAGCTAGGCTCAACCCTACACAACAGTTAATTAGCTTCAGTCAAGACTTGCGTGTGGCTAGCTGCTTTTAGCAACACAGGTCTATTTACATACACTAGTGTTGCTCCCAATTGTATTGGGTTGCACAAAAACAATACACGGGAAGCCAGAAGTTATATACAATTTTGTTTCAACTGGCGGTGCTGGTGGGCAGGAGGGTATGTGATTATGATGGTGGGAATTTGAGACAGAATATCTAAAGGATCGTATTATTAAACAGGCTTTACAAATGTGGGTCTGTTGATGACCCACTTCCTCTCTGCATACCTCTAGTCAAAACGATCATTTAGATATTTTGTCTCAAATACCCCAGTCGTAGTGACGAACCATCCTAACCACCGGTGCAGTAAGTCAAAATGGAATTGTATGTAACTTCTGGAATTCCTGCGGGCTGTTTTTGTGCCACCCAATATAACTGGGATCAACATGTATGTAAATACACCATCATTGCTAAAAGCAGCTAAAGTGCGGTGTGTTCGCACAGCCTGGTTCATTGGGGACTTTCCTGAAAGGAAATTGAAACAATACCAGTCATGAAGACAGGCCATAGGTCTAGATAGAGGACTAATATTTTTTAGATGTGCCATAATAGTGTGTGTGACAGTACGGGCAGCGCCATTGAATCCCCACCCAGTTGACTACTTTAAAATGGCGGAATCCCACAATGGCGCTGCCCATGTTAAAACGGCCCTTTAGCCACTAGAGGCCTCTTAAATGATCTATGTAACTGACATCAAGGTATACTACTCCTGCCCTTTTGACGAACCATCTTGAACGTTGACTAGCTAGTCATACTTACATGGCTAAAGTTCCTTACAAGTTAACTGCGCGTCGACCATTTCCACGAAATTGCTACAAAACAAGAATAGCCTACTAGTACTGTTCAATGGCTACCGACGTAACGTTTCCCGTCGTACGGCAGTAAAAGTTAGCTTAGATTAGACGAGGCTCATGTCAAAAATAATGAGTAACGATAGCGAGACAGGATGGCAACGTGATATATTTGGCTAATGTTACCCTTTGGCCAACCAGATGGACTTTGTTTACATTATGCCTGGCCAGTTAACGTTAGTTGCGTGCTAGCAAATCGACGTCGTTACCTGTAGATTTTCTTGTTCGTCAACCAAAAGAAAACTCCGACCATTTTCCGAGTGTTCTTCTGGTTTTATGTGACAAAGCGATACCTCCTCCATTTCTTTCATTAGTACTTCAGACATTGTTATTGAACCATCCCTGGCCCGACGGTAGCAGAAACCCCCGACGACAACAACAACGCATGGGATTGGTGAGGGAGGAGCCATCGGCTATAGAGCACGGGAAAGACTACGTAGTTACGTGAGGAGCGTTCTGCCGTCTGCTCCTCAGCAGCACCATCTTCTGGTGAGGGAAGAGAGCACAACAGATTCTAGACCGCTTAGAGTCGAAATAGCATAATATATCACCCCCATGTTTAATCTAGAGATATCTGTTGTTTTTTTTGTTGCATGGGCTGCGTCTCAATTTACTGCGTCCGCTGATGTCAGCCTTCCTTTATCTGCGGTGAAAGGTGGCAGAGCTACAGCAGTGTTTGTCAGACCATGAGACTTCCCGAAAATCGGTATTCTCACGAAAACATATGTAGCGTTCAAACGGTTATAACCCCTAACTATTATGACCCCTTTGTGGAAAGCAGAGAATCTCACGAACAAGTAGCCTACATGTCGGGTTTGCTCTAGGACGCACACAAGCCTCAAAAGACTCATCTGAAGGTAGCCCGGTATGAGTTTTAAAAAATGAATGGAAGTATTGTATACATTAAATATACTGAATGTCATTTTTTATTTTACAAATAATGTCCTGATCTTTCTTATATCTCTGAGATATGGGAAAGACACTTCAAAACAAACATATTTGTTTCCTCAATAACTAAAGGGGTTCTAAAATTCAAAATCAAATAGCTAAATGTTCCTTGTTATGACAATCTTAAAACAAATCCATGTTAGCTCACCTGCTCCAGGTGATAGAAATCTGAACAAACTACCAGTGCTTTGAAAAGGAGATTTAATTAGACTTTTTTTGTGGATATATTGTCTCACATTCCTACTGCCAAAAGGACCAACTGCACAGACAATCGGCAAAGTACGTTAAAATATAATTTTATTCAATATTCTGGCTCGTGAGAGGAAACTTTCCTGATTCAAACGCTAATTTCTGCCCGACGTAGAATTCAATGCAATTCAACATTGGGTTTCCAGGCAATGCCCTACCAAGCAAAAGAGCAGTAACTGCTAATTGAGTGGAACTGTGAAAAATGGCATTAACATTTTTTTTATTGTCCAGCCAAACGAGTTGTAGGCAAATTACTGAAAATCTTACTAACAGGTATGTTTTTATTCATATTGACCCTGACTTCTGACATGACCTTTGACCCAAAATGGCAGTTACTGCCGTGTTGCTTGGTACACCCACTGGAATATGTTTCCATACACAAGTATGTGGACACCCCCTGGCTATTTCAGTATGTGGACACCCCTGGCTATTTCAGTATGTGGACCCCCTGGCTATTTCAGTATGTGGACACCCCGGCTATTTCAGTATGTGGACACACCCTGGCTATTTCAGTATGTGGACACACCCCTGGCTATTTCAGTATGTGGACACACCCCCTGGCTATTTCAGTATGTGGACACACCCTGGCTATTTCAGCCAGACCCATTGCTGACAGGTGTATACATTTTTTCATATATATATATATATATATATATATATATATATATATATATATATAATATTATTATTATTATTATTATATATTTTTTTTATTATTATTATTTTTTTTTTAATTTAACCTTTATTTAACTAGGCAAGTCAGTTAAGAACAAATTCATATTTACAATGATGGCCTACCAAAATGCAAAAGTCCTCCTATGGGAACAGGGGCTGGGATTAAAAATACAAATAAATAAAATTATAGGACAAAACACATATTACGACAAGAGAGACAACACTACATAAAGAGAGACCACATGACAACAACATGGCAGCAGCACAACATGGTAGCAGCATAAACATGGTACAAACATTATTGGGAACAGACAACAGCACAAAGGGCAAGAAGGTAGAGACAACAATACATCATGCAAAGCAGCCACAACTGTCAGTAAGAGTGTCCATGATTGAGTCTTTGAATGAAGCGATTGAGATAAAACGGTCCAGACTGAGTGTTTGTTGCAGCTCGTTCCAGTCGCTAGCTGCAGCGAAAAGGCGAGCGACCCAGGGAAGTGTGTGCTTTGGGGACCTTTAACAAAATGTGACTGGCAGAACGGGTGTTGTACGTGGAGGATGAGGGCTGCAGTAGATATGTTATGTCAGATAGGGGGGAGTGAGGCCTAAGAGGGTTTTATAAATAAGCATCAACCAGTGGGTCTTGCGACGGGTATACAGAGATGCCCAGTTTACAGAGGAGTATAGAGTGCAGTGATGTGCCCTATAAGGAGCATTGGTGAAAAATCTGATGGCCTAATGGTAAAGAATATCTAACCGCTAGAGAGCACCCTTACCTGATGATCTACAAATTACGTCTCCGTAATCTAGCATGGGTAGGATGGTCATCTGAATCAGGGTTAGTTTGGCAGCTTGGATGAAAGAGGAGTGATTACAATAGAGGAAACCGCCTAGATTTAAACTTTAGCCTGCAGTTTTAATATGTGCTGAGAGAAGGACAGTGTACAGTCTAGCCATACTCCCAAGTACTTGTATGAGGTGACTACCTCAAGCTCTAAACCCTCAGAGGTAGTAATCACACCTGTGGGGAGAGGGGCATTCTTCTTTCCAAACCACATGACCTTTGTTTTGGAGGTGTTCAGAAGTTAAGGGCAGAGAAATCTTGTAGGACACTAAGAAAGCTTTGTTGTAGAGCGTTTAACACAAGTTGAGCACACAGCCATGCAATCTCCATAGACAAACAATGGCAGTAGAATGGCCTTACTGAAGAGCTCAGTGACTTTCAACGTGGCCCTGTCATAGGATGCCACCTTTCCAACAAGTCAGTCCGTCAAATGTCTGACCTGCTAGAGCTGCCCCCGGGCAACTGTAAGTGCTGTTATTGTGAAGTGGAAATGTTTAGGAGCAACAACGGGTCTGCAAAGTGGTAGACAGAACGTGACCGCCGAATGCTGAAGCCCGTACAAATCGCCTGTTCTCGGTTGCAACACTCACTACCAAGTTCCAAACTGCCTCTGGAAGCAACATCAGCACAAGAACTGTTCGTCGCGAGCTTCATCAAATGGGTTTCCATGGCCAAGCACAAGAAGCCACACACAAGCCTAACATCAACATGTGCAAAGCCAAGCATCGGTTGGAGTGGTGTAAAGCTCACCACCATTGGACACTGGAGCAATGGAAACGCGTTCTCTGGAGTGATGAATCACGCTTCACCCTCTGGCAGTCCGATGGACGAATCTGAGTTAAGCGGATGCCAGGAGAACGCTACCTGCCCGAATGCATAGTCATTTTTGGAGGAAGGAATAATGGTTCTTTCTAGTTTGGGCTTGGCCCCTTAGTTCCAGTGAAGAGAAATCTTAATGCTACAGCATAAAATAACATTCTAGACGATTCTGTGCTTCCAACTTTGTGGTAACAGTTTGGGGAAGGCCCTTTCCTGTTTCAGCATTCCAATGCCCCTGTACACAAAGAGAGTTCCATACAGAAATGGTTTGTCTAAATCAGTGTGGAAGAACTTGACTAGCCTGCAAAGAACCGTGACATCAACCCCATCGAACACCTTTGGGATGAATTTGAACGCTGACTGCAAGCCAGACCTAATCGCCCAACATCAGTGCCTAACCTCAGTAATGCTCTTGTGCCTGAATGGAAGCAAGTCCCTGCAGCAATGTTCCAACATCTAGTGGAAAACCTTCCCAGAAGAGTGGAGGCTGTTAAAGCAGCAAAGGGGGGACCAACTACATATTAATGCCCATGATTTTGGAATGAGATGTTCGATGAGCAGGTGTCCACATATTTTCGGTAATGTACTGTAGTTTGATACTTGTATCAGCAAAGAACAATCAATAAAACCAAGGTAAACCGTAGACACTGCAGCCCAAAGCTGGGTGAAACCAAGGTAAAAGGCAGTAACTGATGTTAGTGATTGCAGTTACTGCCTTTTTCCTTGGTTTCACTGTAACTTTTTTTTGCAGTTACTGCAGAAATGACCCCCCATTTTCTCCATAACACAACACAATGGAGTCAGGATATTTTTCCACATGATAAAGCATGTATTAAATGTATCAAAAATGTCAGTAACACATTTTTGACCAAATGTGCAGTTAATGCTCTTTTGCTTGGTATGACATGCACTCCACAGTAAATGTTGTGCCTGGGTATATTTTATGGGAATAGTCCTTCCATAGACTGAACTTGCTAATGTTCATTAAATATTTGTTAACAGATATGCACTATAAATATCACGTCACAGAGTGGCTTCAGTGGCGCCACTGCTGCTAAACTGACATGGAGAGAAATTCCATCACTTCTGTGCCCACTGTCTTGGTTCAACGGATGAAGAGGCAACTCCTAAAATAATCAAATATCCTCCCTACTCCACTGTCCCCCAAAATGATCAATTATTAAACCCCTTCAGCATCGGCTCACCTAGAATAGATTATATCATTATCAATTGGCCTATCAACACATTTTAGATATCCCTCTTCCAGAACACTCTCCCCCCTTTCTCTCTCTCGCTAAATTCAATCTAACAGGATTAAGTAAAGGACCCTTCAGTGTATTCGAAAGTCATCCAAAAGTAAATCTCAAAATGATCTTGGATTCAAATTCTTGGAACACTTGGGGTGTGAAGATTATCACTGATGTTATTGTGGGAAATGAGCCCAGCATGAACAGTACACTCTATGTAGTAGAATCTTTCACAATTGATTTATGACATAAAAATGACAAAGAAAAGTGAATACACAAATATGTAATTCACCTTATATTCCAACCTGGGCACTGTCCAAGACAGGATGCAATTCTGATGTTGGTGAAACATAAATATACAATTTAGCATCCTATATTTGAAACATTGTTTCAAAAAGTTGCTATTGTTACGTTGAAACTGAACAGAACTCCTTGTAGCATCCTCTCTGAGAGATGGTGCGCATACAGCCTCGCCCTTAAAATGTATTTCTATATCTGCAAGACAAGGAAACAATGCATCAATTAGAATGGCAGCTAGAGACTGACAGTCCAGTAGCACACCAACCTTGACATTACAGTAGACGGTTTGGCTTACCCAAAGAAGTCCAAGGCGGGACCGTTATACAGTTGACCGCGATACATACTGGTAGTTGTAGTGCATTGACTCACAGAATGTTACATATTGACATGTGCAAAAACTACATTTCCCCAGACCTGTCACTGAGCGTTCCCGCTCCTATTGGCTGGCAGCTCCAGCCGCAGCCCCAGAGAATGAATGAAATTGAAATTGCTGGTATATTACATGTGCAATACCGGAATCTGCAGTGTTACATTGTATCTATCATACTATATCAAAATGGCCACAGTGGTACAGAACCCCCTGAAATCGTAAGTGCATACATTTTATCTTTGACATTTTTAGGGATACATTTGTGGATGCTGTCAGTCCATGTAGCCTAGGTAATCGTTGACAATTTTATGCATCGTAAAGAAGTATCCTGCCTGTAGGCTACATCGCTATTATATAGCAAGCTACATATATTTATATGATAGTGTAATAGCGATGGAAAGGTATATTTGAAACAGCTTTATATTTTACAAGGACGGGTTATGTTCCAAAATGTAGAGCTGCCTATGCATGCCTAGAAACAATTTCACTGAGCCAGTAATTACACGAGGACGCTATGGTGGAATGTTGAGGTACAATTTATGACCCGGTGTCCCTAGTCAATAGACAAGATCGCAGCCAACTTGCATGGCTGATCAAGTAGCGCTTTTCTATCAAACCGACTACCCAACAATAGCGAATAATTGCGAGTGGCAGCGGTTTTTTGAAAAGGTTGTGCTCGATACCTGTTCAGATTATTGTGTTAGGCTGTAAACAGGTAGATGAAACCAAGCTGGTGGTAGCCTATGTCGGCTGAAACCTAATACCATTTGGACATCATTTTCTTGGAGACAGACCTCTTGGCAAAATAGCCTACGTGCTTGCGATTATAATGGCAGCAGTGTTTACAGGCAGCGCATCTTCGCTCCAACAAGACATGCGTTCCTATCTGCAAACACCTGATACAATATTGTGTAAGCTTGCATAATATAAAATGGTTAACTTATGTGCCGGGAGTGGTTGCTTTTATTAGACTAGTGTCACCTCTACCAGTCTCGCTGAGCGGTGAACATTTCATCAAGTTTCCATTCTATTCCTTTGTGCAGAATTTACACAATAACATTTCAACGTGCGGAATGCAGCCTGGGTTCGTGTCCAAAAAGTGGCTGTGCGTCTGTCCGCTTGGTAAGATGCAGTTGAGACCTTTTCGATTCGAAATAATTGAAAACATAATAAATCGACTCTCGAATATGCATTTTTGGAGTGTTGTTTGGTTAGATTTATGCATTTGCAGCCTGTCTAACAAAGAACGTGGTAGCCTTCTGTAGCGCGGAACACATCGGATGCTACCTGAGCGGGAATGTAGTTGCGATGCAGTCGATGCTGTGCTGTCAGCGCTATCTGAAATCCAGACAGGCGACATTTCATATAATTCATGACAACACATTACCTTAAGTATACGAATAGCCTGTTACAAGCAACAGTGAACTGCTTTAATTAATGTTTTTGTCTACAACAATTTATTTGATTCAGTCGATGCACGACATTGATGGCATTCTAATTATTGGGAAACTAACACAAGTTAGGCTATTTGTTGCCATAGGATATGACCAACTAGCCTAAAATGTTGGGTTATTCATATAAGCATAAATAAAATGGTAAATCGTGTGTGAGTTTTAGGAAGGCAAAACTGCACCTCTTAAAATGTATTAAATCAGCCTATTGCCTACCGATACTGATCGTGAACAGCACAGGGACCTGAGGTGAAAGGTGGCGCTGGAGGCATGTGCTATGGCGCTCATTTTCTCATTATAATATTCTCTTTTTAGACGAGTAACTATAGGAGAGTAACTAGAGCATTATTAAATGAATTTGTTGCTTTGTGTTGCTGTTTTTAAATACATTTTAAGATGACTAGTTGCATCTTGTTCTGAAAGCAGATAGAATTAACACAGTCACACATTGTTTAGGCGAACCAACAGTAGCCTACCACCCATTTAGTCATTTATTAGTTGTGATTTCCATGTCATGTCAGTGTTTTGGCAACTCTGTGCATATATGCGCTCCCAGTGATGCGCGCGGCTGAGTTCCTTTCTGCTCCGCGCCTGGTCTCTGGTTGCTCAATTACTGGGAACAAGTGGGGACATAGACACTCCCAGAGTCCTTTGCAAGGCCATGTCAAGGGGATTCGTTTGACTTATTTGCATGAAAAATACGAATGCGGGGAGCAAAGGGACTGGCATGGCCATCAGTGGACTAGGAACTGATTAATTCTGACTTGAATTTTTCTCAGTAAGGGTCTAGTCTAGTTAATACCCTCTACCACTGCTTCCGCTGCTTATATAATGGTATCTAGCCTACTGAATGCACTAGTTATTGAGGACAACACTGATTTGGAGTATTTTGATCACTACTCAAATGTTGTCCAATGCATCTCAGAGGTTCAAAGAGTTCAGTGTGTGGAAGCACATCCTCAGGGAACCATCAGTCTACTGGGCATTCCCCTAACCTCTCCACTAGTCCTCCTTTAATCTCTCTGCTACTCTTCTTCTCTCTCTCTCTCTCTCTCTCTCTCTCGCTCTCTCTCACCCACCCCTTGCTGCCCATATTGCCATCCCTGACTCACAACTCAATTCTCAGTTCTTTAGGGGGCCCTCTCTCCGTTCATTCTCTTTCCATCCATCCTCAAACATACCCCTACCCCTTGCCCACATCATGTTTCTTTGATTTGAACTCTTTCTCTCTTCCTCCACTGACTCCCCATCCTTTCATTCTGTCACTCTACTTGGAGGAGGCCATATGCTGACTGACTATTGTGGTAGTTATTCTGCCGTGCCTGACTGATCTGAGGGAAATTAATTCCACATAATTCTGTGCTCAGGCACTGTTTAAAGGAACAGCCAGGCCTGCTGAGTTCACTGGAGCCTGGCGCTCTCTCTCTCTCTCTCTCTCTCTCTCTCTCTCTCTCTCTCTCTCTCTCTTTTTGTGTTAGGGAATTTCTTTTCTGGTTTATTGCCATCAGTCCCCCTTTTTTCCACATAGACTTTCTTCTCTTTGTCTTCGTGGGAAGACTAGAGAGAGACACAGATACGTATTTTTAGCTCTATGACCTATTTCTCCATTGCTACCTAACCAACTGTCAGTCACTTCCCTGTGCTTTGGGATCCAGTATGGTCACCAGCTGTAGTCAAGTTGTAGTTCATGACAGGGAGAATAGGAACAACAACAACCCTTTACAGTAGTGGCCAAGGAGGCTATTAGAATATTTCACTTAGGAAACCTCCATTGGATGTGCAAGAAAGACACAGGAAGTAGTTCCAGTATGCATGCACAGCAATGAGAGGGCTATGATTCATCAGCCATGTTGTCCAACATAGTTTGACTGGTGTTGGAGTAGTAGGGTCATTTGGATAGGGCATACGACTGTGGGGGATGGTTGGGACATGGATCTAGCTGTGTGACTGGGAACATTCAGAAGAGCCCCTAAAATAGTCAGATTCCGACTGACTGAAAGAAAGACAGATGTGTAATAATGAGGGCAATGAAAGGGTTGAATGAAGAAGAGAGGAGAATGAGGACGTAATTCCAAACATGCATGTATTTGGATGGATGCCTATTGGCAGCTTTTGTTTTGTGTGCAGAAAAATGCTTTGGGGTTATAAACATGGTACCTTTGTCACAGGCAATACCAATAAAGCAATGACAGGTAGGGATGGAACGAACAGGGTGATGCAAGGTGTCCACTGACAGAAGATGGGCTTGGTGCAGTGCATGCAATGCAACTGACTGCACAGAATAGGCTGCAGCAGTAAACATGCTTGAATTGCATTGCACATTTGCATGGCACAGAAAGAAGGTCCCAGCTCGCATTCATTATATATCACGGGGAAAGAAAATCCATTGGAAGAAATAATGTCACAACAGTTTGTAGACCTTTTAATCAGTGGTAAAGTGAGTGTCGTGGACATCCACCAGCGGAGGCTGCTAAAGGGAGGACGGCTCATAATAATGGCCGGAACAGGGCAAATGGAATGGCATCAAGCACATGGAAACCATGTGTTTAATGTATTTGATACCATTCCACAGATTCCGCTCCAGTCATTAACACAAGCCCATCCTCCGCAATTAAGGTACCACCAACATCCTGTGACATCCACATGGCATAACAATCTACTTCTACTGGCATCCTTAACAGTCCTACTCTGTAATAATCTATAATAATCTCCAAGTATTCCTGCTTGTCCTCTCCCGAAACATTCCTCTAATCCCAGTCTCTGGTCATTACTACACTCTATTCTCTGACACACACACACACACAAAATTCTATACATTCTGCAGTAGTCCCATTCTACAGAACACTATTTCCTCTGAGGTAATCCCTTTAGTTCCATTGTCTCTGGCCACTGGTATGGGTCTCTGCTAGAAACTGGTGGGTGGAGTCATGTGAAGCAAATTAGTATTTCCTCATGCAGCACGTTAATAACGTTGGAGAGAGAGAGAGAAAGAGAGGGAGAGGAGAGAGAGTGAGAGAGCGAGAAGGGAGGAAGGATCCATCCACGTATTAACAGCAAAAGTGCGGAGTCAATAAATCACACCTGAAGGACCAGTGTTCAGCCAAGGCGGTTGGATTGCCATGCCCTGATGTACTGCCCGAAAATGCACACTCAGACTCACGGTACAAATACACAGAATATACAAACACATATACAAAGACATACACACAGAATATACAAACACAAGTACACAGAATATACAAGCACAAGTACACAGAATATACATACACACATACACAGAATATACAAACACAAATACACAGAATATACAAACACAAATACACAGAATATACAAACACAAATACACAGAATATACACAGAATATACAAACACAAGTACACAGAATATACAAACACAAATACAGAATATACAAACACAAGTACACAGAATATACAAACACACAGAATATACAAACACAAGTACACAGAATATACAAGCACAAGTACACAGAATATACAAACACAAATACACAGAATATACAAACACAAATACACAGAATATACAAACACAAGTACACAGAATATACAAACACACACTGTACATACACAAGCTCCAGACACGAACGCACAGACACACAATATACAGACCCACAATATACAGACCCACAATATACAGACCCACAATATATACAGACACACAATATACAGACACACAATATACAGACACACAAGGAATATGTATTGTGCATAAACAGACTCACAGCATCAGCAACATCCAGCTGTAGCAGTGTTGTCCGACTCCAGTCCTTGACTACCCACAACAGCACACGTCTTTGTTGTACATCTTGCCTAGCCATCTTGTTTCAAGAGGACCACAATGGAAATAAGTCACAGACTTTAATGTGTGTTATCCTATGGCTTTTTCAAGTTTTACGTGTGCTTGTTTTTAAAGATGGTCGAATGAATGAACCCTGGACAAACAAACTTGATTCAACTCATCGAGGGCTTGATGATTAGTTGACAAGTTGAATCAGGTGTGCTTGTTCAGGGCTACAATACAAATGTGTACTGTTGTGGGTACTGGGGGACTGGAGTTGGGAAACACTGTCCTCTAGAATACAGTCACATAGACAGACACACAGATATTAAACTTTATGCAAAACCAGAGGCCTGTAACATGGCAACAAGGTAGTTACGGTAACATGCAGATGAATGCAAAGATACCAAACACAGACCTATAGACACACCTACTGTACAGATGCATTCTCTCTCTCCACACACGTGTGCATGCACACACACACAAAAAATACAGTTACATTTCACAATATTATTTTTGCGCTGGTTGGCTGTGCCTGCACCAAAACTCATACCTTGTTCTCCATCTTCTCTTTAAATAGGGAGCCAATTTGTTTTCAGCACTTTTATTAACATGATCAAAACTCGTTTTCTCATGGCTCTCTCTTGTTCCTCTGCAGAAGACCGGTGAATAATATGTTTAGATCATCGAATCGCAATAAAATCACAGCATCGAATCACAAGACATAGAATTGCAGTACATATGGTATTGGCACCTAAGTATGGTGATAATATTGTATGGTGAGTCCCAGTTCTACACACACACTATGCCAAGCTGTATTTGTCTCAGTGACATGGTACATTAACAGTGCAGGCCTGGGTGTGTGTGTATGGTAGTGCGTCCAGGCCCGGGTGTTTGTGTGACAGCTCCTGGTGAACAACTCCACAGCCCCCTCAACAGCCCAATGTGTTCCAGCTGTTAGACTGGCAGATGCTAGCTGACACACTTACTTTATACACACACACACACACCCAGGTCTGCACACACACACACACACACACACACACACACACACACACACACACACACACACACACACACACACACACTTGCCACTACAGCCTAGTCACTGACAGGCATCCTAGCCATGAAAAAGGCCTAGGTTACACGCTACATGGCTACGTCAAAGCCGTCTCCCAAAGTGACACGAAGTCAGTGCTTGTCTGTGTGTGTTTTTTTTATTCACTGTCAGAAGTTGGAGAGTGAGTTTGGGTGGATGCAATACATACAGGCTACAATTGATTATGTTTGGATGGAATTCATCTCTTTCCTCTAACATTCAACCTTTTTGCCCTCACATGGTTTGATAATACTGCTAAGTATGTATTTTCTAGAGCGCGTACACCCGGCCTATAGCTTTACATCTCCTAGTCTTCAGCAGCACAGCAATCTACTGAGAGTACTGAGAGACCAAGAAAAGGCAGTCACATCTGTAGAGGGGGAGAAACAAAGATAAATCATTTCTCTGGGTACTGTGAAAGAGAGAGAGGGGGAGAGATGGAGGAGGTTGAATGGGTAAGGGTGATATTGCATAGTGTAATCTGCAGACTGGGTGTGGGGGGATGGGTGCACAGATTGCCTTTCCTCCACCAGGCAAGGCAGAGCCTGCCTCACACTGCTATGCTGTGTGGACCAGAGCAGTATAGCATCAGTACTGAAGGCCTATGACCATGGTCAGACAGCTAATCTACAGAGGCTGTTTACCACACTGCTTCCTTCACACACACACACACACACACACACACACACACACATACATACATACATACATACATACATACATACATATATGACCATCCACACAAACCACACCCCCATATGTGTGTTGTACATATTGGTTCAAACCTTATGATAGAGAGAGTGCTTTTGTGAAAATATTATTTAGTGTGCGTAGCTGTCTCCTGAAGGCCTACGTGATGTGAAATCCTTCCTTGATAATCCATTAGCTAAATGCCATGTCATTTCTCTTGCAGAGTCATTATGCGTACATCACCAAGTTAGAAATCACCATTACAAAGTAATCCGTTTCCTAATTGACATTTTGTAATTGTAGCTTAGTTTTTATGACTGGGTTCATATTTTACATGGTGAGGTTTCATTTTCCAATGACCTGACTTTCCCTCTAGGTGGAGCCCTCTGTTTCTCTTTCATTCAAGTCACTGCTAATTGATGCTAATTGGTGAGTGGTCAGGGGTTGGAGTTTTGGGTACTGTACTTAGGAAATTGCAGTCGTAGAATGTACTGTGTGTAGATTTGTCATTCTGTGGACTGCAGTTTATTGCTCTTGCTTCCAATGCCTTAGAAAGTGGGTTATAGGGGGTTATGCTGGTGTGTGGGGGTTGTGCTATCTTGGAGGGTTGTATGTTTGCCTGTCTGTGTGTGTGTGTGTGTGTGTGTGCGTTTTAGTGGGTGCGCTCCCAGCCATATTCCCCTCTCTCTGCTCTGCTTTTGTTTGGACCAATCGCTCCCCTCTGTTTGCCTGGTGTCGAGATGCTCTGTGGGTTTAAGATTGTTAAAAAGGCACTTGATGCTCCAGGCTTTTCCTCTTTTCTCCTCCTTTGTGTGTTTTTGTGTCTGTATCAGTGACTGGTGTAAAACCTGCTAACGTGTCTATCCATGTGTACTATCCATGTGTACTATCTGTGTGTACTATCTGTGTGGTTTTGTACAGTTTTGTTTCTGGCTGTATCTAGAGTTCTGATTGGTAGGGCTGCTGGTGTATGGTCATCTCACTCTGTCCACCTTATCTAGCAGCGCTGTACTCTGCTTGTTTAGAATCACACTGGCCGTAGAGTTATGTTGCTGAAATAGGTTCCCTCTCCATGCTGGTGGCCATAGAGTTGATCAATTATTTCCCCCCTCGGTGAAACAACCTTTCCTGTCCACCTTAGACTGCCTCACAGAGTCCCTGCTAAGCCCCCGGAGCTGAAAGCAGGCCAGAACACCAGTAGAGGCCCTCAGCTCCTCCAGGTTGTAGTAGGCCCCTAGTAGAAGGACTCTCTGACGGTGGACAGAATAGAGAAGCTTGGTCATCTCTGTCTGCTTTCCCTGGTGATGTGGTATATATTCAGCTCTCCCAGCCTAGCTTCCACTAACCCCAAATAGTTCTTTTTTTAAACCTTCAAAGGCAAACAGCCGCGCGGCGTAATGTAACGAGATTGCAGGCAGAAGCGACCAAACTGAAAGCAGCCATTTTCTACAGCTGTCAACTTCTTGTTGAAAGGGCCGACTTATTCCGATAGCTCGAATGGCAGCGCCAGGGTGACGGGTGGGGGAGGGGCTGAATTGGGGAGTGTGTGTGGGGGGGGGGAGAGGGACGGAGGGAGAGGGTGGAACCTCCGGGGTTATAGCTGCTTTGCATTTTGAATGTTTTTTCTCCTCTTACCCCGTTGCAACCCATCCCTTTGCTAGCAGAACTAGTGCAGCCTTTCAACATCACACACTTCATATTTTAAAAGCTGGGTGTATAGGGTTGCGTGTGTATGTGTGCATGTGCGTGCCTCTCTGCATTTAGGAGTATTTATTTGTGTGGACATGTGCGTTCTCCCCAGCCAACGTATCCATGAGGTTTGTCTGAAAAGGAAGATTGATGGAAACATTATGTCTGTGTTGTCATCTTGAAGAATCACCCATATCTAGTGATTACACTGATACTTCCACCGTCATCAAAGCTATGCTGTGGAATGCCAACAGTACAGTAGAACAGTACATCAAGAATATCAGACTTCCGTACACAACCACATGTCCAGCCTTGAACATCATCCACCACCCCCATCCAACACCACTCAGCCTCAGTTGAACTGATTTCCCTGCTACCACCATGGCTAAGCTTCATCCCAAATGGCAGACTATTCCCTATATAGTGCCCTGGTCAAAAGCAGTGCACTATTAGGCAAAAGAGTGCGAATTGGGACATAGTCTAAGTCCCTTAGCCTTGTTCCAGTTCCTCCCTGCTGTGTGTCACATTTGGTCCTCTGGTATCCAGGCCTCTGGATTGCCAGGGAGGGAAGGGGGCACAACATATCCCTTTTAATGCCCAGCCAGAACATCTCTAATCCCAGTGCAGAGGTCGGTCTGATGGTGTAGCCAGTCCCAATATTCTGTCTTGTCTGTCACACTGGAATTTGTGCTATATTTCCTATATACTACTGTATGGATGACACACTTGTGTACTGTATAGAAGTATACTGTATGGATGACACATATGTGCTGTGTACAGTATACTGTATGGTTGAGATTGTATGTGCTGTGTACATTATATTGTATGGTTGCAAATCTATGTATTAACAGTAATTTGGTCACTCTTTTGTTGCTGAGAAATGCAGATGAGCTTTGTGATTTACATAAGTTCCCTGAAAACCCACACTAACACACGGTTATATTAACAGTATTGCACTTTTCATGTAGCCTCATTTTGACCAGCTAATAGCCGGCCCACCGATCAAGCAACATTCTGTAATAAACATTCAAATCCTGTTGCTGCATGATTATTTTGCTGTGACAATATAGGTCAAATTAAGATCCTACATTTGTATAGTATACTGTATGGATAATGATCCTATGTACTGCAGACTACAGTACGTATACTGTGATCTTATATACTGTATGTTGTATGGTTGCGATCCTATATACTGTGCACTGTATAAGCAATATACTGTATGTTTGCCATGGCTGGCAACCTTGGTGTGACTGTGTTAGAGAAGCACCAGGAATAACATAGGTGATGAACAGGAGGGAAGGAGAGGAGGGAAGGAGAGGAGGGGAGGAAGGAAGGAAGGAAGGAGAGGAGGAAGGCAGTGACTCACAGTGTCCCTCTATCTTTGTGTTCACAGGCAATCTGGAGGAACCGTCATTAAGAACAGGTGAGGGAGGAGGAGGGGAGAAGGGAGGGGAGGAGGAGGGAGAGGGGAGGAGGTGGGGAGGGAGGAGGGAAGAAGAGCCCAGGTCCTTCTGATGAGTCTCTACATGCCCTGGCACCACACAGCCCAGGTCCTTCTGATGAGTCTCTACATGCCCTGGCACCACACAGCCCAGGTCCTTCTGATGAGTCTCTACATGCCCTGGCACCACACAGCCCAGGTCCTTCTGATGAGTCTCTACATGCCCTGGCACCACACAGCCCAGGTCCTCTGAGAAACCCACGGCCAGACACAGAGACAGACAGAGGAATGATACTGCACTTTGGAAAAACATCTTTATGTTCTCACTGTAGAGTGTGGATAATGCAATGTCGATGTGTGGGTCCTGAAGTGAAATTACCTAGGTTAACAGGGCTCTGTCTCTCTCTTGCCTCCCTGTGCCCGTTGTGTGCCACCCTGTCTGTGCCAGTCTGGGCGAGGAGTTCTACAGAGAGGCCATCGAGCACTGCCGCAGCTACAATGCCCGCCTGTGTGCTGAGCGCTCCATGCGCCTGCCCTTCCTGGACTCCCAGACCGGTGTGGCACAGAGCAACTGCTACATCTGGATGGAGAAGAACCACCGTGGCCCAGGTGTGTGTGTGTGTCTGTCTGTGTGTAAGGTCTAGGCTGCGTGCATGTGCGTGTGTGTGTGTTCGTGGACAACATGTTAGTGTGTGTTCCAATGCATGCAGCCCTGTAACAAAACACAGGGTAAGAGGCAGCATAAACGGGTATGAGGCCTGGGGTAGGGAGGTCTGGAACACAGCCTCCAGACATTCCTAGTTCACATCTTCGGTTCTCCTATGCTCAGCAGCCCTTTGTCCTCTTTATTGTTCTCCCATCTCCTCCCTCTATCCTCCTCTCTCCCCTCTCCTCCCTCACTCTATCCTCCTCTCTCCCCTCTCCTCCCTCACTCTATCCTCCTCTCTCCCCTCTCCTCCCTCACACTATCCTCCTCTCTCCCCTCTCCTCCCTCACTCTATCCTCCTCTCTCCCCTCTCCTTCCCTCACTCTATCCTCCTCTCTCCCCTCTCCTCCCTCACTCTATCCTCCTCTCTCCCCTCTCCTCCCTCACTCTATCCTTCTCTCTCCCCTCTCCTTCCTCACTCTATCCTTCTCTCCCCTCTCCTCCCTCACTCTATCCTCCTCTCTCCCCTCTCCTCCCTCACTCTATCCTCCTCTCTCCCCTCTCCTTCCTCACTCTATCCTTCTCTCTTCCCTCACTCTATCCTTCTCTCTCCCCTCTCCTTCCTCACTCTATCCTTCTCTCTCCCCTCTCCTCCCTGACTCTATCCTCTCTCCCCTCTCCTCCCTGACTCTATCCTTCTCTCTCCCCTCTCCTCCCTCTCTATCCTTCTCTCTCTCCCCTCTCCTCCCTCTCTATCCTTCTTTCCCCTCTCCTCCTTCTCTCTATCTTTCTCTCTCTCCTTCTCTCTCCCCTCCTTCCTCACTCTATCCTTTCCTCTCTTCCCTCACACTCTATCCTTCTCTCTCCCCTCGCCTACCTCTCTCTTTCTCTCTCCCCTCTCCTACCCCTCTCTTTCTCTCTCCCCTCTCCTACCCCTCTCTTTCTCTCTCCCCTCTCCTACCCCTCTCTTTCTCTCTCCCCTCGCCTACCTCTCTTTCTCTCTCCCCCTCTCTCACACCTATGTGTAGTATCAGTGTACAGTATGTGTGTGCATGTGTACAGAGTTTATAGTTTGTTGTGTGTGTGTGTTTTGAGTGTGTATGAGTGACAGTGTTGTTTTTACTAACATAAACGACCGATGGAGGCATAGGTTTGTCAAGCACAGAGATTACAAAAAACAAACATATCCCTTCTATTTAAAGTGGATAGAATCATTGCAAATAGATAACATCATCACCTTATCCCCTTCATTATAGTTTAGTCTGCTTTAGCAGTTTTTCACATGACTTCATTTCTTTGGCATTGTTCTTTGTTTGGCCCCCAGGTTTGGCCCCAGGACAGTTGTATACTTACCCTGCCCGCTGCTGGCGCAAGAAGAGACGGCTAAACATTCTGGAGGACCCGCGCCTCGGACCCATCGAGTTTAAGATCGGTAAGAGACAGACAAGAACTGGAAAGGAGGATGAGGGGTCTGTAGAATGACAGCGAAAAAGCACAGGAGGCTGGTGGCTTTTTAATTGGGGGGAATGGGCTCCTGGTAGTGGCTTCAGTGGAATAAGTGGTATGGTACCAAATAAGTCAGAAACTTGGTTTACAGGTGTTTGATGCCATTTAATTCGCTCCGTTCCAGACATTATTATGAGCTGCACTCTCTTCCTCAGCCTACGGTACTGTAGCTGTACTGTAGCTGAACTGTAGCTGTACTGTAGCGGTACTGTAGCTGTACTGTGCTGTACTGTAGCGGTACTGTAGCGGTACTGTAGCGGTACTGTAGCTGTACAGTAGCTGTACTGTAGCGGTACTGTAGCTGTACTGTAGCGGTACTAAAAGCGGTACTGTAGCTGTACTGTTGCTGTACTGTTGCGGTACTGTAGCTGTACTGTAGCGGTACTAAAAGCGGTACTGTAGCGGTACTAAAAGCGGTACTGTAGCGGTACTAAAAGCTGTACTGTAGCGGTACTGTAGCTGTACTGTGCTGTACTGTAGCTGTACTAAAAGCGGTACTGTAGCTGTACTGTAGCGGTACTAAAAGCGGTACTGTAGCTGTACTGTTGCTGTACTGTTGCGGTACTGTAGCTGTACTGTAGCGGTACTAAAAGCGGTACTGTAGCGGTACTGTAGCGGTACTGTAGCTGTACTGTAGCTATGCTGTAGCGGTACTGTAGCTGTACTGTAGCTGTACTGTAGCGGTACTGTAGCGGTACTGTGCTGTACTGTAGCGGTACTGGGCTGTACTGTAGCGGTACTGTGCTGTACTGTAGCGGTGCTGTACTGTAGCGGTACTGTAGCTGTACTGTGCGGTACTGTAGCGGTGCGGTACTGTAGCTGTACTGTAGCGGTACTGTAGCGGTACTGTAGCTGTACTGTACTGTGCTGTACTGTAGCGGTACTGTAGCGATACTGTAGCTGTACTGTGCTGTACTGTAGCTGTACTGTAGCAGTACTGTAGCGGTACTGCAGCTGTACTGTGCTGTACTGTAGCAGTACTGTAGCTGTACTGTGCTGTACTGTAGCGGTACTGTAGCTGTACTGTGCTGTACTGTAGCGATACTGTAGCTGTACTGTGCTGTACTGTAGCGGTACTGTAGCTGTGCTGTACTGTAGCGGTACTGTAGCGGTACTGTAGCTGTACTGTGCTGTACTCTAGCGGTACTGTAGCGGTACTGTAGCTGTAGCGGTACTGTAGCTGTGCTGTGCTGTACTGTAGCTGTACTGTAGCGGTACTGTACTGTAGCAGTACTGTAGCGGTACTGCAGCTGTACTGTGCTGTACTGTAGCGGTACTGTAGCTGTACTGTGCTGTACTGTAGCGGTACTGTAGCTGTACTGTGCTGTACTCTAAGCGGTACTGTAGCGGTACTGTAGCTGTAGCGGCACTGTAGCTGTGCTGTGCTGTACTGTAGCTGTACTGTAGCGGTACTGTACTGTATCGGTACTGTAGCGGTACTGTACTGTAGCTGTACTGTAGCTGTACTGTACTGTACTGTACTGGTACTGTGCTGTACTGTAGCGGTACTGTAGCTGTACTGTAGCAGTACTGTAGCGGTACTGTAGCTGTACTGTGCGGTACTGTAGCTGTAGCAATGCGGCACTGTAGCTGTACTGTAGCGGTACTGTAGCGGTACTGTAGCTGTACTGTACTGTGCTGTACTGTAGCGGTACTGTAGCGGTACTGTAGAGATACTGTAGCTGTACTGTGCTGTACTGTAGCGGTACTGCAGCTGTACTGTGCTGTACTGTAGCAGTACTGTAGCGGTACTGTAGCGGTACTGTACTGTAGCTGTACTGTAGCTGTACTGTACTGTACTGTACTGTACTGTAGCGGTACTGTAGCTGTACTGTGCTGTACTGTAGCGATACTGTAGCTGTACTGTGCTGTACTGTAGCGGTACTGTAGCTGTGCTGTACTGTAGCGGTACTGTAGCGGTACTGTAGCTGTACTGTGCTGTACTCTAGCGGTACTGTAGCGGTACTGTAGCTGTAGCGGTACTGTAGCTGTGCTGTGCTGTACTGTAGCTGTACTGTAGCGGTACTGTACTGTAGCAGTACTGTAGCGGTACTGCAGCTGTACTGTGCTGTACTGTAGCGGTACTGTAGCTGTACTGTGCTGTACTGTAGCGGTACTGTAGCTGTACTGTGCTGTACTCTAGCGGTACTGTAGCGGTACTGTAGCTGTAGCGGTACTGTAGCTGTGCTGTGCTGTACTGTAGCTGTACTGTAGCGGTACTGTACTGTAGCGGTACTGTAGCGGTACTGTACTGTAGCTGTACTGTAGCTGTACTGTAGCTGTACTGTACTGTACTGTACTGGTACTGTGCTGTACTGTAGCGGTACTGTAGCTGTACTGTAGCAGTACTGTAGCGGTACTGTAGCTGTACTGTGCGGTACTGTAGCTGTAGCGGTGCGGTACTGTAGCTGTACTGTAGCGGTACTGTAGCGGTACTGTAGCTGTACTGTACTGTGCTGTACTGTAGCGGTACTGTAGCGGTACTGTAGAGATACTGTAGCTGTACTGTGCTGTACTGTAGCGGTACTGCAGCTGTACTGTGCTGTACTGTAGCAGTACTGTAGCGGTACTGTAGCGGTACTGTACTGTAGCTGTACTGTAGCTGTACTGTACTGTACTGTACTGTAGCTGTACTGTACTGGTACTGTGCTGTACTGTAGCGGTACTGTAGCTGTACTGTAGCGGTACTGTAGCGGTACTGTAGCTGTACTGTGCGGTACTGTAGCTGTAGTGGTGCGGTACTGTAGCTGTACTGTAGCGGTACTGTAGCGGTACTGTAGCTGTACTGTACTGTAGCGGTACTGTAGCGGTACTGTAGCGATACTGTAGCTTTACTGTGCTGTACTGTAGCAGTACTGTAGCGGTACTGCAGTTGTACTGTAGCAGTACTGTAGCGGTACTGTAGCTGTACTGTGCTGTACTGTAGCGGTACTGTAGCTGTACTGTGCGGTACTGTAGCTGTACTGTGCTGTACTGTAGCGGTACTGTAGCTGTGCTGTACTGTAGCGGTACTGTAGCGGTACTGTAGCTGTACTGTGCTGTACTCTAGCGGTACTGTAGCGGTACTGTAGCTGTAGCGGTACTGTAGCTGTACTGTGCTGTGCTGTACTGTAGCGGTACTGTACTGTAGCGGTACTGTAGCGGTACTGTACTGTAGCGGTACTGTACTGTAGCTGTACTGTAGCTGTACTGTACTGTAGCTGTACTGTACTGTAGCGGTACTGTGCTGTACTGTAGCGGTACTGTAGCTGTACTGTAGCGGTACTGTAGCGGTGCGGTACTGTAGCGGTACTGTAGCGGTACTGTAGTGTTAGTCTGTCAGAGCAAAGTGATAGCTGGGAATGAATTCTAACACGTATTAGCAGGGGAGTGTTACTGTAACGTATGGTGTGTGTGTTCAGACTACGAGGCGTCTCTGAAGAAGGAGGGGGGCTTGCCGGAGGGGCCGGTGTTGGAATCACTGCTCAGTGGAGAGACTCTGGACAAGAAGGTGGAGACCAAGGAAGAGGAACCTATGAGCGAGTGCCAGGTAAGAGGAGTTTAGAATCACTCATGGTCGCCCGCCCGCACACACACACACACACACAAGCACGCAGGTTATAGTTTCCCTTTCTCATGCTCTCTTGGAGCCCGCTGACCCATTCCTCTACTTCTTCACCTTGGACTTGCTGTGTAGTTTCTTTATTCTCCTCTCTCCCTCTCTGGTTCTCTCTCTCCCTCTCTGGTTCTTTCTCTCCCACTATGGTTCCCTCCCTCCCTCCATCTTTGGTTCCTCTCTCCCTCACTCTCTACCCTTCTCTCTCCTTCTCCATCTCTCTCCCTTTCTGGTTCTCTCTCTCCCTCTCTGGTTCTCTCTCTCCCTCTCTGGTTCTCTCTCTCCCTCTCTGGTTCTCTCTCTCCCACTCTCTCAATGCCTTTCTCTCTCTCTCTCTGCCTCCCTCTCATGGCCCTGTGTATAGTATCAGTGACTCTGGTTGGCAGTGACACATCCCCTGCAGCCATGACACACCCCCACTGGCACAGTTCCTCTCCTTCTCCCCAGAGAAAGTGTGTTTTGGAGGGAGAGAGAGAGTGTGTATGTGTGTGTCTGTGTATTTGAGCCAGCATCAGTGTCTGTTGGTGTGTGTACTGTGTGTGTGTGTGTGCCTGCTTCCTCTTCCGGATGAGCTGTCATCTCCTCTCTATGAGCTCTGTGTCTCCAGTCCCTACCCCACCTGCTCCAGACGTGACAGTCTTCCTTCCCTAAGGTCGACAATTAGCCAATTAGCACTTCAATAAATGGCCCACACAGCAGGCCCAGGGCTCCACTGTGGGTAGGCCTCTGATCCTGGGCCTCGCCTAGCTGCCGTATCCAGCAGGAAGCTAACAGAGGAGGGCTTTGGTTTCCTCCTCCACTACAGCTTCTCTCCATATGCTCCTTTTAGAGTTAGTTTTTTTGCCTCTTGTGACACTTGTTTTTTTGTCACCTCTCTTTCACAGACCCGTGTGTTGTACTTTTTATTTGCGGAATATGTTGACACTTGTTTTGCTGAGGAGAGGAAGTGTTTATTCCACTCCTACATTTTAAGAGTGAATGAATAACAGCACCGTGTTCTCCTGGTCACTTGCAGCTGTAACAGGGGGGATGTTTGTGTTAAAAGGAGGGAAGGCCACCCTTACCGGTCTAATGGAATGATTGTCCTTTGGGCTTACTTTATCTCTCTCTGTCTCTCTCTGTCTCTCTCTGTCTGTCTCTGTCTGTCTCTTTGTCTCTGTCAATTCGAAGGGTTTTATTGCCATGGGAAACATATGTTTACATTGCCAAAGCAAGTGAAATAGATAATATACAAAATGTAAATAAACAATCCAAAATGATCAGTAAACATTACACTCACAAAAGTTTCAAAAGAATAGACACATTTCAAATGTCATATTATGGCTATATACAGTGTTATAACGATGTGCAAAAGGGAAAATCAATAAACATAAATATGGGTTGTATTTACAACGGTGTTTGTTCTTCACTGGTTGCCCTTTTCTTGTGGCAACAGGTCACACATCTTGCTGCTGTGATGGCACACTGGTATTTCACCCAATAGATATGGGAATTTATCGAAATTGGATTCTTTGTGGGTCTGTGTAATCTGAGGGAAATATGTGTCTCTAATATAGTCATACATTTGGCAGGAGGTTAGGAAGTGCAGCTCAGTTTCCACCTCATTTTGTGGGCAGTGTGCACATAGCCTGTCTTCTCTTGAGAGCCAGGTCTGCCTACGGCGGCCTTTCTCAATAGCAAGGCTATGCTTACCGAGTCTGTACATAGTCAAAGTTTTCCTTAATTTTGGGTCAGTCACAGTGGTCAGGTATTCTGCCACTGTGCACTCTCTGTTTTGGGCCAAATAGCATTCCAGTTTGCTCAGTTTTTGGTACATTCTTTCCAATTTGTCGTTGGTTGGGGATAATTGTGTTGCTGTTGCTGTCCTGGGGCTCTGTGGGATGTGTTTGTGTTTGTGAACAGAGCCCCAGGACCAGCTTGCTTACGGGACTATTCTCTAGGTTAATCTCTCTGTAGGTGATGGCTTTGTTATGGAAGGTTTTGGAATCGCTTACTTTTAGGTGGTTGTAGAATTGAATGGCTCTTTTCTGGATTTTGATCATTAGCGGGAATCGGCCTAATTCTGCTCTGCAAGCATTATTTGATGTTTTACGTTATACAGGGAGGATGTTTTTGCAGAATTCTGCATGTCGCTCTCTCTCTCTGTATCTCTCTATTTGTTTGTATCCCATGTATGACCTAGTCCCTGTTGTATTGTACTGTTATCCAGTTGCAGCACCAGGAATTCACTGGGGTAGCTGAGCATTCTTTATTGTGGGTGCTAATGGGGGTGCTAGGCTTATTCTGGAGAGTGCTTCAGCACTTCCTGCAGCCCCTCCTTGCTGATATCTCTTCTGATGTTCTGGTGTGTTTGCTGCTTCAGAAGCTGCTGGTCGGTGATTTCCCCCATGAACTAGAAGCGGAGGAGATGGAAGAGGACGTCCCCAAACGCAAGAACCGCAAGAACCGCGAAGGACGGGTAAGACAAGGGAAACGCACAGGAACGTACAGCCACCTACTGTCCTTGTATTGTTGGCACTGTAAAGGGCAACATTGTCCTCTCGCAAATACACAAGTGCTATGAGTTAAGATCTGATTCTTCAGCTTGCAGTTTCATTGCATGTACAGGGTGTATCCACGTGGATACCAAAACTGGTTCAACATTTCACTCATATTATAATTTCACTCATCCTGTCTATTTGAAATGTTACTGTGTTCGAAATGTTACTTTAATTTCACACATCCTCTCTTTTCTGTTTCAACTTCCCATTTAACAAAGTGTTATCTATCAAGATAAGTAACTTATAGAAATACCATTAAGGATTGTTTTAAGGTGGAGATATGGTTATTCTGTTGTAGTCATGAGCAATGCTGTTGGTTGGTCATCAATCAACAAGATAAACATGCTTATTTTATTTCATAATATACACCATTTAATGCCATGCTGGTTAAGTGTGCCTTGAATTCTAAATACATCACAGACAGTGTCACCAGCAAAGCACCCCCACACCATCACACCTCCTCCTCCATGCTTTAAGGTGGGAAATACATATGCAGAGATCATCCGTTCACCCACACCGCGTCTCACAAAGACATGGCGGTTGGAACCAAAAATCTAAAATTTGGACTCCAGACCAAAGGACAAATTTCCACCGGTCTAATGTCCATTGCTCGTGTTTCTTGAGGCATGCAAGTCTCTTCTTCTTATTGGTGTCCTTTAGTAGTGGTTTCTTTGCAGAAATTCGACCATGAAGACCTGATTAACACAGTCGCCTCTGAACAGTTGATGTTGAGATGTGTCTGTTACTTGAACTCTGTGAAACATTTATTTGGGCTACAATTTGAGGCTAGTAACTCTAATGAACTTATCCTCTGAAGGAGAGGTAACTCTGGGTCTTCCATTCCTGTGGCGGTCCTCATGAGAGCCAGTTTCATCATAGCTCTTGATGGTTTTTCCAACTGGACTTGAAGAAACTTTAAAATTCTTGAAATGTTCCTTATTGACTGACCTTCATGTCCTAAAGTAATGATGGACTGTAGTTTCTCTTTGCTTATTTGAGCTGTTCTTGCCATAATATGGACTTGGTCTTTTACCAAATAGGGCTATCTTCTGTATAACCCCCCTACCTTGTCACAACACAACTGATTGGCTCAAACGCATTAAGAAGGAAAGAAATTCCACAAATTAACTTTTAAGAAGGCACACCTGTTAATTGAAATGCATACCAGGTGACTATCTCATGAAGCTGGTTGAGAGAATGCCAAGAATGTGCAAAGCTGTCATCAAGGCAAAGGGTGGCCATTTGAAGAATCTCAAATATAAAATAGATTTTGATTTGTTTAACACTTTTTTGGTTACTACATGATTCCATATGTGTTATTTCATAGTTCTGATGTCTTCACTGTTTTTATACAATGTAGGTGTTCTCAAACTTTTGACCGGTGGTGTAATGCATAGGAAGGTTGTGCTGGACTGTTAGAGCATTTATCTGGTCAATATGTCAGTGTATTATGTCTGTTTGTAACAGTGTGTTATATGTGATTGTATTATAAATGTGTATTTTAATGTTTAAGGACTCTTAAACAATCTCTTTTAGTCCTCCAAATGAGAACTAAAAGAGATCCTAATAAAATCAAATCAAATGGAGGTAAAACAGCCAGTGAACCTATCCATCTCCCTGAATGAGACAGTCACAGGCTCCCTCCCTCTCTCCATCCAGTTCCCTTTCCATTTCAGAGAGATAGCTGACTCTTCTTCTTATTGGTCCACTAGTACATAGGACCCACTGCAAGTTATGCAAACTCAAGCCTCTCAAGTAGTGCTATCAATTCTTCATGGAAGCCCTCTCTTTCCTCCTGCTGTACTGAGAGGGTGACGGGAAGCATCAGCAGCTCCTTAATCCATTCTAGCTCCTCTCCTCTCCTCTCCTCTCCTCTCCTCTCTCTCCTCTCTCTCTCCTCTCCTCTCCTCTCCTCTCCTCTCCTCTCCTCTCCTCTCCTCTGGCTGGCTCTCTTCTCTCCTGCCCGCTCCTCTTCTCTCAGGCTGTCAGCGGTACTGTAGCAGCCGTGCACTGAGCACTAAGGAGCCATATTTTTTTCCCTCTCAGCTTTAAAGATAAAACCGATACCAATTCGTATCTCAGTTCACTATACTCAATTCATACATTTTGGGATGGAGGGTGGAAACAAGTCATTTTTGTAAGTGTATTAGTAGTGTATGAATTGTGTGGGCATTAGATGCAGTACACAGTATTTCGATATGCATTGAGTTATCAGATGGTGTACATGGATGCATTCTAAATAACTCTTATGAGACGAGAAAGGCTTCTCTCTCTCCGTCTTGTGTGAAGCCTCGCTGCAGGCTGTAACACTGTAGCTGTCATCCAAACAGCCATGTTGTTCATTGGAGCTTGAAGTTCCCTGTTAGGTGTCATCAACCCGCCTGTCTGAGGAAAGGGTGATTAGAGAGAGGGGGGCACCTGTTAAAGTAGCAGATGATTATGGTGTGTAGGAGTGTGGTTTGTGTGTGTGTGTGTGTGTGTGTGTAGAGTGTGAACTCCGCTCACCCGTCTGTGTTCTCGCTGCAGGCCTGTGGTGTAGGGGGTATGAGGAAGAGACAAGAACCCAGCACCATTGAGGACAGGGACAAGCCGTACGTCTGTGACAGTGAGTAACACACACACACGTGCACACACACACACACACACCATGTCTACGAGCCATAGACAACATTCTTCCTGCAGGCTAAACTACGCTGGCAAGCATATGGCTGCTGTCTCCACTCTGCACAAAGCAAGCAATTCTCTCACTGCCAATGTTATGGGGACAACTCCTCTAGTGGAAAGGAGTCTGCTAGAGCAACAAGCTCTAACGGAACACTATAGAGCAATCTATCGAGCAATATTCACACTAAAACAGTGCCATGGCATTCGCTAATGATGGATACAGCATGCATTCATTGTGAGTTGATCTATTTTCAGTGGAGCACAATTGCGTTCACTCATGTATGTACTGATGTATAGATATGTTATTATGATTGTATTGGGCAACATTTAGTTCTGTCTCTTGATTTTGTGTGTGTGTGTGTGTGTGTGGTTGTGTTCCAGTCTGTGGGAAGCGCTATAAAAACCGCCCAGGCCTGAGCTACCACTACACTCACACACACCTAGCGGACGAGGAGGGAGAGGAGGACTCTGAACGCCACACCCTGCCCTTCCAGCGCAAGAACAACCACAAGCGTGAGTCCATATGCTACAGCGTGCTCTATGCTTTACCCTGAGGCTGGCTGCTGCACTATGCCACGTACCCTCCGCTCTCATGTCATGTCAGAGCAACCCAAGCTAGACGCAGTATCCTACAGAATGTTACTACACAGTAACTTGCACATTTCCTTTGCAGCACACAGTGTGTGAAGTGCACACTGATGTACAATGTAGTATAATTTATGTTTGTCTGCCTGCATGCCTTTTTGTAATGCTGTTTGATTAGCCCGGCCCTGAATTGGACGGTGTTAATTGGCTGAGCAGGGACACTGAGAGGAAGGGTGGCGGGAGGTGGGGATCTTTTTTGTCCCCCTCTCTCCCCCAGCACATTCCATGTCTGAGCTGGTAATTTACACTGAGAGAGGTTGCATCCCAAATGGCACTTTGTAGGGAACAGGGTGTCATTTGGGACGCAGACAGAAACACAGCTGAAGTCGTCCCCACATCAATGTCCTTGTAGAAAAATACCCATTTACCTCCTGGACTTAATTGGCTGAGCGCTGTTTTAAATTGGCCTGTCTTAGTGGATTGTCCGTCACTGGGTCCTGGTGCTGATGTGTGTGTGTGTGTGTGTGTGTGTGTGTGTGTGTGTGTGTGTGTGTGCGTGTGCGCTGCAGTTTTAGGACTCTGCAGGATGAAAGAGAAGAGAATGGCTGCATTTGAGAGGTTTAATATCCTCCTCTCTTCTCCTCCTGCCACACACACACACACACACACACACACACACACACACACACACACACACACACACACACACACCAATACATACATGCACAAAACTAAATTCTCTTGTGTAATGCAAATAGAAGCCTATTGTGTGTGTGTGTGTGTGTGTGTGTGTGTGTGTGTGTTTCTATCTTTTGGTTGCAGATGCACCCCCTCCTTTTTTATTACACCATATATAATAATGATATTAATATGAATGGTTATAATGAAACTGGTCCATACATTATTCATGTAATATTCTTCCTAAAATATGTCTAGACTAGAGTCTGTAAGCCTGGTCCACTCCACAAGGCAAATTTAAAGGAAAACTCCATCCAAAAACAATCTTTTGGAATTTGTTTCATTGGTCCATTGTTGACATAGTCCCAAAATGTTGTGCAGGTCAGCAATCAAGTTTTTAAGACATATACGTTTCAAAATGCAGAAACCGAGAGTGGAAGATCGCTGAAATCCAAAGTCTCTTTCTTCTCTTTTATTTCATTATTTTACCCCCCATCATTCTCTCTCTCTCTCTCTCTCCCTTTTCCATCAGTTTGATAAATTACAGATTATTCTACTAGGAGATGAGATTCTCACACACACATTCCCCCTCTCATTCTCTACCTATTCGCTCCCTCACTCTTCATCGGCAGTTTACCATGCTTTCTTTCTTTCCTTTCCCGCTTCTCTCTGAATCTCTCTCTCCATTTCTTTCTCTCCTTATCTCCCTCTCTCTGCTTTTGTCTTATGACTTATCCATCGCTTCTTTTTTTCTGCATTTTTTCTGTATTTATTTCCATTGCAGGAGTGGAAGCCGATTGTTAAAATGAACTGCAACATTAAAATTCATGGCTGCCTGTCCAAAAAAAAATCTTCATAAGGTGAGAGAGGCAGGGGTGGTGGGGGCTGGTTTTGGGCATTGATGAGATGGGGAGGAGGGAGGGGTGTTTACTTTAGAGGTCGGCCCTCTGGTGTGCACCTGAAAATTGGTTTTGTGAGCAGAAAGAGTCAAGCCAGTTCTTGTTACGTCCTCTCCCCAAATCAGAATTGAGACTCCCGAGTCTGGTTTATCTGGATGGACAGACGGTCGGAGGAGTGAGAGCAGGAGGGGGGATGGAGGGGGGTAACATGTAATTGAGCCCTTTATAAGGTCAGCGTTCTTTCGTTCCTGTTGTTCTTTTTCTATATTTATTTATTTTCAATTTTTTTCCCAGTTTCACCTCACTCACAAAATGGCTTCACTCGCCTTGTTCCGCCAGTGTGAGAAGGAATCCTTGTAATCAGCTATAAGGACAAAATGAATTATGTATCAAACCTAAAATGGCGTCCTGGCTGTCTCTGTTCCCTCTTTCTCTCTCTGTCTGTGGGGTAGGATACTAGATGTGGAATGATATCTGTGGAGTGGTGTTTGGTTCTGTTCCAGCAGGTTCACATGTGATGAAAGTCCTGCAGTAAGAGAGAGAGGGTGGTCTTTTAATGAGGGTCTGGTGACAGTGGAGGGCCTGTGTCATTGTAGGGACTGGGAACGTTCAGACAGATGCACTAACACTATAGAGGCTCAAGTCTAGAGCGCCCAGTTAAATTGTATGTAATTGTTGCAATATTTTGTGAGTGGGCAACATATACTATCATCCAAAATTGACTTGTTGAATTATTTTGAAATATTACATTACATTTGTGTTACTTCCTTACACAAGCTCGTATTTTCACCTCATACAATTTTGTGATTTTTTTTTAACCTCCAATTGGTGACGTTAATATACAAGTTTATAGTCATCAAGATGAACCTAAATCGATTGCTTTAAACAGATTAATACCTGTTGTTTGGTCCGGTTGATTTGATCATACGCGAGGAGTTGATAAGTACAGGTTCTCATCTCACGACAGGTATATCTAGTATACCCAAGTTCGTTGTGAGCACAGATGGCAGTGAATTGTCCCAGTTCCATTGATTTCCATACAATATTGACGTGAGTGATTCATCTGGGCACGCTATTGATTACAGTAGAACAAGCTGATCAATTTAAATCTGGAATGACCGCTTGGTAAATTTGATGCGTGAGCAGTTTCTAAGGTACTAATTTAGCAAAATACAAGTAATCTGAACACAAGTGTGACACGTGTGTGTATAGGGAGTAATTGTATGTATTAGTCTTCAACATATCACAACTTATTTCAGCATATTGATTAGGAATTTATTTGGACAGTTAAAATCTGTGTTTTGACACTCGGCTATGTAAAAAAAAAAAGAAATAGGAAGCAGCAGTATAATTTTCAATTTTTGTTTTAGGAATATAAATTGCACTTTAACGTTCTTTTTTTCCCGACATGAATCAACTTATTCAGGTAAAAACTACCGAATGAACCCCAAAATGTGCTAGGATTTAATTGATTTTGATGGTATTATTGAAATGGTGAAAATGACTTTGTCCTGGCTAGTCATTGTGTCTGTACTGTAGCAGACAGGTCCAGAGCAGAGGAGACTATAGAGGAGACTGAGTAGGGATACAGGCTGGGTTCAGAGAGAGAGAGGACAGGGGTGGTGGGGGCGAGGCAGTACAGTCACGACCCACGGACCCTCAACATGCAACACACACCACCTGAACACCCTACATGATCAGCACACTACACCACTACAAATACAGAACATGTATACTGTACCTAACCATATAAAATAAAGGTAAACATGGTCCAAATGACAACCAGTTTATAGGCTGGTTTCCCCCACAAAGATTAAGCCTAATCCTGACTAAAAAAGCATTTTCAATGTAGATTCACAATTGAGTTTGCCTTTTAGTCCAGGACTAGGCTTAATCTGTGTCTGGGAAAATGCCCTTCTGAGTTTACTTGACTTTAGATTCTAGGTATAGTCAGTCCCAGTTGCTCAGTCCCTTGTTTGCTGTAACCTGGGCTGGGACTTTGTCTACCAGTTTGCCCCACCATGGTAAGGAATGTCTCTTATTAGAGGGAAGACCATTCTGGACTTACCAAGTTAGTTATTCAACCCCGACCATCACCTTTAGCTGTTATTTTGGTCTGGTTTCTTCCTGAACTTTCCACATGCGCTGCTGGTGCCAGTGCCGGTACAGTAGCTTCCGCCATAGCCAGACCAGCTCACGCTGCCTGCCTCCCCGCCACTCCACTGCCTCCTCTACCACAACAAAGCAGGAAGAGAAACGGCTGTTGCCTAGCAATCCGGTTGCTATAGTGACAGGCTGGGCTCCCTCCAAAAGAGTATGTTTTTATGTACATTGAGGAGGGAGGGGGGAGTGAAGTTTGGCATTGGAGGGGAAGGGGCAGAGGAGTTCATTAAAGGCAAAAGAAAGAAGAGAGAGAAAGGAGAGTAAAAGTAAAGAATTCTCTTTAAGATTTATCATATATATTACCCCAGACAGGGAGAAGGCAGGCTGATATTGCACTGCTTCATTTGGTATTCTGTATTAACAGAGGAGAGGCTTGCCGGGTTAGGATTGGATCCTCAGTCATTTGGCCATCTTAGTATAACCCCCCCCCCATCCTGCTCATGAAAACATGTCTGTCTGTCGGAGCTTAGACACACACACACACACACACTATCTTACTAGGATGTCTTTTATGTTCTGTACTGTATACCTGTGTTGCTGTCTAAATTACAGCGTTTCCTCAGTATTTATTTGGCGGGTCAGACCTGAATGGGACCTGACTGCGGCTAAGAGTCTGAGTTTAGGGGCTTTTTAAACAGGATTACAGAGTCACATGGGGGAAAGTATAGAACAGTAATCTGTTCTCCCTCCACCAAAAATTATTCATGTTTTCATTTTTCTGAGCATCAAACAGACATTCCAGTTGGCACATGTGTGTATGTATGATTTGTGTTTGTGTGTGTATTATGAAGGTGTGTGTGTGTGTATGAATATATGTGTGTGTATATGCATATGTGTGTATGTGTATATATACAAATAAGTGTGTATGTACTGCTACAGACAGAGGCAGCCTCTTATGCTGCCACAGAGGCTGACATAGCGTTTGCAGGTCAGTGTGATTACACTGCAGCCATAGATCAAGTTTTATTATGCACCAAAATCTCCACCGTCCTCTCGCTTTGCAATGTCATTCTGTTTCAGACCCACAATGCACTGGGACTTACGCAACCTGCTGACTGGACAGGGAAGAGAAACGAGCATGTTATTGCATTGCGCCTTGCTGGTGTGTGTGTGGTGTGTGTGTGTGTGTGTGTGTGTATGTGTGTTTAAAAGAGGGAGAGATAGAGAATTGAAGGAGGAGGTGGAGACAGATGGTGTAGGTATTTGTGTGACAATAGACGGATTGCAGAAGACAAATCAAATTTCCTCTGTGAAAGAGAGAAGCACAGCCGGGATGAGAGAAGAAAGGTACCTCATGAGATATCTCATCTGTGACTGACACTTTTCGTCTGACTGACTCACAGTCACTCTCCCTGAATAATCCTGAATCCATTGTCTCTCTGTGCATTTGTGCTGTGTGTGTGTGTGTGTGTGTGTTAGCGCCACAGTTATGGATGAAGATTGTCATGAAAATAAAATAACCGTCATAACCTTTTTTGGGGGGTGTAACGAACAGCTGACTGAAGACTGGACGGCTGGGCATTCGTGCGGTTGTCTGTTTTCCGCTGTAACATGGACCACAACGTGATGAGACGGAGACGTTGTTGCTCCTTGCTGAAGTAAGCAACGTGTTGTAGCAAACAAGTCTTCAGTTGCCTAGGCAATACCTTCCTCCCCCATCAAGCTTATATCATTATATTCATGAAAACGTGGTCATTCAAGCTTGTAGCGTCATACCCAAGAAGACTCAAGGCTGTAATCGCTTCCAAAGGTGCTTCAACAAAGTACTGAGTAAAGTGTCAGAATTTTATGTGAATGTGATATTTCAGGTTTTTCTTTTTTATATACATTTGCAAACATTTCTAAAAACCAGTTTTATCTTTGTCATTATGGTGTGTAGATTGATGGAAAAAAAAACAATTTAATCCATTTTAGAATAAGGCTGTAACGTAACAAAATGGTTGAAAAAGAGAAGGGGTCTGAATACTTCCCGAATGCGCTGTACAATTATATTCTTATTCGTGGATTAATTCACTTTTACCTGATGCCTTTCATGAAGGTTTTCGATTGCTTTTAATATATATTTTTTTTACCTTAATCAATGAATACAAATATATCTTAAATTACCCCATTTTCATGAATTTTATGATATAAGCCCATTCAAAAACAGTACGGGACTTGCACCAGTAAGTAGGTGGGACTTTCATAGGGTATATCACAGGAGAGGAGAAAATGTGTGAAAAAACAATAACTGTCATCCAAAATGTCACCCAAAATTCCATGACCGTCACACAGCCCTAGTGTGTGTTGCATTGGATGCAAGCTGATACTGAAGGCTGGATTGGGGGCAGAGGGACTCTCATTCGTCACGTTAAAGAGAGAGGGTGGGGGTTGGGAGTGGAACGAGCCTTTAAAAGTTATTATGCAAAGATCTGCTGGCTATACATCTTTGTGTGTGTGTGTGTGTGTGTGTGTGTGTGTGTGTGTGTGTGTGTGTGTGCGTTTGTCTCAGTGTGTACTTGCACATGTCCCGGTGTGTGCTTGTGCGCGTGTATTGTCTGTGAATGTGAGTGTATGTATACATTATATTAGTGTGTATCTGTATGTGTGTGTGCTTGTGTCTAGGTGTGGTGCTCCCCTCATTAAGCAGCCTGGCGACAGGAGTGCAGAGGGTGTGTTTTCACACTGATGCTCTGACACAGCAGCAGCCACTTCTTCACTTCCCTCTCCTCTTTGTGTTCTGCTCTTCCTCTCTCCTCTTCTGTTCTATTTGCTCCCCTGCCATGCTGGAATGTGTTTTGTGTTGTGAGGAAGGCAGTGTGTAGGTGAGACTAGGAGCTGATCTGTGTATCTGTTGGAATGATTTGTTTACAGTGACATCATAGACAGCATCATCACTGGTTCACACTAGACTAGTAGGATTGCTTTAGTGAAACCCTGTTTTATTGTCCGGTGCAAAACCATAATAACTAAGCTATCTAATAGTTGGCCCTATGCTGGAACCTGTGTGAATAGGTTTGTGCTCATTGTACTGTATGCTGGGACCTGTGTGAATAGGTTTGTGCTCATTGTACTGTATGCTGGGACCTGTGTGAATAGGTTTGTGCTCATTGTACTGTATGCTGGGACCTGTGTGAATAGGTTTGTGCTCATTGTACTGTATGCTGGGACCTGTGTGAATAGGTTTGTGCTCATTGTACTGTATGCTGGGACCTGTGTGAATAGGTTTGTGCTCATTGTACTGTATGCTGGGACCTGTGTGAATAGGTTTGTGCTCATTGTACTGTATGCTGGGACCTGTGTGAATAGGTTTGTGCTCAGAAAACAGAGTGAAGAGACATGGGTGAGAGAGCAAAAGAAGGCATGAAAGTGTGGAGGAGAGTGAGACGCAGAGAGAAAGTGAGACCAGGCAACAGGTGCTTGTGGGTATTCCTGCGGAAGTGTTAATTCGATAATGCTGTGGCCACTTTATCGACCAGCCAGTGCGGTATGGATCTTAGCCTAGGGATTGTGCTAGAAGGAGATTGTGGAAACTCCAGGAGCAGGCTGTTTTGAGAATGAGGGAGAGGGAGTTGGAGAGAAAAAGGAGAGCGCGGAGAGAGAGACGGTTGTAGAGAGATCAGGAGAGTGAGAGATTGGGATAAGAGGAAGAGAGAGGGGGATGGAGAGAGGCGGAGGGGAGAGGAAGATAGGTAGAGAGGCTTATACTGAGAGAGCGAGAGAGAGAGATGAAGAGAGGGGAGAGAGTTAGGGGGAGAGAAAGTGAGAGAAGGGAATGGAAGGGAGGGGGGAGATTTGAGGGGGGTATTTGAGGCTTCATCTCTCTCCCCTAATTCCCAGTGGGTTCCCGAGACACACTTAAAAGCTGTGAAGTGTGCTGTTCTGCCTGTATTCTCCCAGTAATTGGAGGGGTGTTACAGGAAAGGCAGTGCTGGAGTTGAGATGGAGGGAGGGAGGTGTGTATCACCCTTGACAACCTCAGGAACGTGCTACTTGTGATCATTTCTATCTACCTCTCTCGCGCATGTTCTTTGTCTCTGTCTGCCTGTCTGCCAGGTTTCTGTGTCTCTCTGTCTGGTTTGGTCTGTATGTCTCTGTCTCTCTCTTCCACTCGCTTTGCTGTCTCCATCTCCCCCCCCTCCTCTTTTTCACTCGCTATCTCTCTTTCTCTCTGTCTGTCTTAAGGATATACTACCTCAGGTTAGCGTTTCAGACTTTAAACATGGCCACAGGCATTTAATCATTGATGGGCTTTCCTTTCTGAGCAGGCAGGCCAGCAGGCAGCCCTCTCACACACAGATGAGTCAGGGCCTGCTGATTCACTCTCAGGGGTCCTCGCAGCCTCACGGTCCACAGAGCCCCAGAGCAACACTGTTTGTAGTATGTGCCATTTGGCATATAGTTTTATGTAATTGTGTGTGCATATACAGTTTTGCTCCCCAGGGACTGTGCTAAAGCACAGTCAGCAGTAGTCTGTTGACATAAAATACATAGAAAGAAAGGGTGTGTGTTTTTTTCACAAGGCCAGAGGCTTAAAATAAAAACATTACTCAAAGTGACGTATTTAATTAATAAACCTATTTTGCCTTGATTTTAATGCTTGCACTGTACATGTGTAATACATGTACCTATTGTATATAGTCCAAACATAGCTCAGTGCCCAAGTGGCAAGTGTTGTAGACAAAGGTGGGGATAGTGGTATGTTTGCCACAGTCCCCTGAATGTACGTAATGTACCACTCCACTGTACATTACTGCTTCTCATTATACAATAAAGTACAGAGCTGCCTGGTTGGTTGCTGTGCTGGTACCACGGACAGCTCCTCTGCTCTTTTCTCCTCCCCCCTCTCCTCTCATCCTGATCAGAGTTTTTTTTTTCTTCTCTGGGGTTTATTGACCAACCCTGTGGAGTAGAAAACCCAATCTCCCTCCACACCCTCCGCGTTGCTCCACCCCCGTCCCCCATCCCCCGTCCCCCATCCCCTGCCACAATCCACCCTGGGCTGGATTAATGACCTCGCTGGAGAGGGCCCTGGCTCTCCAAATCACACCCCAGACAGCCACTGATTACGCCACCATGCCGACTGCTGCTGAATTCTCTGTGTGTGTGTTTGTGCGTGTGTGTTTATGTATTTGGGATGAATTCCTGTGTGTGCTTGTCTAGTCTACTGTATACTGTTGCCTGTTTGTCTTCTTCTGTCTTACATGGCACGATAGTGAGTCATTGTGATGTTCCTGTCCATTGCATTACATCTTAATACAGGAAAAAAGGACATATACAAATACACTGTCCTGGTTACGTGATCAGAGCTGTTAAAGTTATTATGCAATCGACTGCAGTCAGTGAGACAGAGAGGATGCAGGGGACGTTCTTCTCCCGCCGCGCACCTGCCGCTTGATGCACAGCAGGTCTGTCCCAGCCCCCCTCCGCTCCTTTGACAATATTTAACAGACCCCTGGGCCTCCCAGTGGAGTTCCCTTCCCGTCTTACTCCTCCCTTCCCTGGCTGAGCACGAGCTGGCGAGTCCCAGGCTTCAGCGGGCCTGCTGCTTGCTTTACCAAAACCAACATATGGAGGAGGGAGAGTTTTATCCAGCTGGGACGCTCTGCAGTCTGGTTGGCTGGAAGTCTCATATTCTCTGTCTCACTCTGTGTTTCCTGTCTCTGCCTCTTTCACTAATTTCTGCTTACTCTCTCTCTCTCTCGCTCTCTCTCTTCCTCTCGCTCTCTCTCTTCCTCTTTCCCTCTCCAAACCTGCGATGTTCCTCCTACGTCAGTCTAGGTCTAAGCCTGTTGAGTCCTCAGCTCTACACCAGCTTCAGTAGCAGGTCCTCAGTTACCACAGACCACAGCCATAGACTCTGTGCTCTAGGTCTGTGCTCAATGGAGCTTCATACAAATGCTGGATTACTCTTATATTCTAAAGCATAGAATATAAGAGTAATATGCAACTTTTCTGTAAGAGAGCGTTTGTTATGGAAATAGCTCTATTGTATTTAACCTTTCCACCTGTGTGATTTCAGCTAAGAAAGCTGCAGACGGGTCGGTCATCCCTAACGGCTACTGTGACTTCTGCCTGGGCGGCTCCAAGAAGACCGGCTGTCCGGAGGACCTCATCTCCTGTGCCGACTGTGGACGCTCAGGTACGGACAGACAGACACTCCTATGGACACCGGTTTTAGTTGGTTTTAAATGTGTCCTTATGACACAGATGCTTTTATGTTTTAGTGTAGTGGAAACAAGCCCGACTTGATGACGACGACAACGATGGTGATGAAGTGTAACATGAAGAGTGTGTATGTCCCGCTCTGTGTCCCCAGGCCACCCGTCCTGCTTGCAGTTCACAGTCAACATGACGGCAGCAGTACGGACCTACCGCTGGCAGTGTATCGAGTGCAAGTCCTGCAGCTTGTGTGGCACCTCCGAGAATGACGTGAGCACCACACGCGCACACACACACACACCCCTTCATACTCCCAAAACATCTATACTGAAGAAATATATAAACGCAACATGCAACAATTTCAAAGATTTTACTGAGTTACAGTTCATATAAGGAAATCAGTCAATTGAAATAAATTCATTAGGCCCTACTCTATGGATTTCACATGACTGGGAATACAGATGTGCATCTGTTGGTCACAGATGCCTTAAAAATAAAGTAGGGGGGGGTGGATCAGAAAATCCCCATTTGCCTCACGCGGCGCAACACATCTCCTTCGCATAGAGTTGATCAGTCTGTTGATTGTGGCCTGTGTTGTCCCACTCCTCTTCAATGGCTGTGCGAAGTTGCTGGATATTGGCGGGAACTGGAACATGCTGTCGTACACGTAGATCCAGAGCATCCCAAACATGCTCAATGAGTGACATGTCTGGTGAGTATGCAGGCCATTGAAAAACGGGGACATTTTCAGCTTCCAGGAATTGTGTATCGTTGCGACATGGGGCCGTGCATTATCATGCTGAAACAGATGAATGGCACGACAATGGGCCTCAGGACCTCATCACGGTATCTCTGTGCGTTCAAATTGCCTTCAATAAAATGCAATTGTGTTCGTAGCATATGCCTGCCCATACCATAACCCCACCACCACCATGGGGCACTCTGTTCACAACATTGACATCAGCAAACCCCTCACCAACATGACGCCATACACATGGTCTGCGGTTGTGAAACCAGTTGGACGTACTAACAAATTCTCCAAAACGACATTGGAGGCGGCTTATGGTAGAGAAATAAAACATTTCTGGCAACAGCTCTGGTGGACGTTCCTGCAGTCAGTATGTCAATTGCATGCTCCCTCAAAACTTGAGACATCTGTGGCATTGTGTTGTCAGACAACACATTTGTTTTGCATTTTATTGTCCCCAGCACCTTGTTGTTACAACAGGGAATTCAATATTGGGGACAGATCAAAAGGGTAAAGGTTAATAACTCACAAAAAAATGGGTGCAATCTTTGCACCGGGTGCGAACGTGTAGCAAATCTTGGCCTGTGTATGGTATGTGTAGTATGTGCATATTTGATTGATAATGTCATAACATTATCTGTGTTTCCTTGTTCCAGGATCAGTTACTATTCTGTGATGATTGTGACAGAGGTTACCATATGTACTGCCTGAGCCCCCCTATGGCGGAGCCCCCAGAGGGTAGGTACACTACAGGATATGTGGAGGATATAGGCCTAGTGTAGTCCTATAGAATACTGTATAGTATACCTAGGCCGGCATATTGTCGGTAATTGATAACCATGCAATGGCTGGGTTCATAATGTCACTTATACAGTAGATGCATTATAAGGGGAAAGGCCATATGCATAATGCTTGTGTCATCCGCAAGTCAAGTTGACATGGCTAAGAGATTGCAAATCTATCACACTACTTGACCACAGTATGTGGTGATGCACTTGCAACAGTCAATCAGTATTCAATTTACAGTGTTCATTTATTCTGCTAGGGTTAATCCCTAGGCTTTCCAATAACCAGTGAACTGTTGATCTTCCAGGGAGCTGGAGTTGCCATCTGTGTCTGCGACAGCTAAAAGAGAAGGCCTCGGCCTACATCACCCTGACCTAATCTACCACGCTACACCCCCTAAACATAACTGGACCAACTCCAACGTGAGAAGACACCCCCAACGCCCTGCAGTTTTTCCTCCTCTATGAAACGACAACAGACGTCTGTCCACCTCTCCAGTCATCAGGTCTCCCCGCCCCAGCTCCAGCTGTTTTAATGTCAATGGAAGTACCTACTTCCCAGGGTGCACCATGCTCCATCCAGGTCTCCCCCAGTCTGCCCCTGCTGAGGCCCAGCCACCTGACCCTGGAGCCCCCTCCACCTCTGGCCCAGGAGGAACCACCTTCTATCCCAGCAGCATCAGCAGGGAGCATCTGATCATCAATAGCCTAACTGGGCTGCCCCCAGGGGCTTGCTGGCCCTCCACCGTCTGTCTCCGAAGAGCCGTTTATCAGTAGCCCACAAGGACACTCAAGAGACACGCTCTCCCCTGTGAAGGGTCCTTAGAGGAGCCCTAACGAGCATCAGCTGCCACTGTGGCCCTATACTCCCATACACTCCCATACACTCGGCCGTGGCCCTGGCAGCAGAGTACACAGAGAGCGGGAGAAGCAGGCCGTAGTGACGACCAGAATCCTCGTTAGGTTTAAAGCAGCTGCAGCCCCGCCCCCTTCCGCCCACATGAAGCCGCCACTCAAAGCCTTTGAAAGTGAAGTACTCTGGGATTGATACCATCGCGCAGAGCTATTGTGGCTTTATGACATTTACAGAGGAGAGAGAGTGGAGAGGTTGTCATTCTGCCATCAGCCACTTAGATCAAATTGTGTGTCCAAAAAAATAATGAATTAGAGCAAAGGTTTTCCTCAACTATGAACTTCTGGTTACCTTCATTTCCTTCAAAACAACAACTGAAAAGCCAACATGACACTGCTATGACTTTGGCGGAGCTTGGTGTATTTTGTCTGTGTGTTTAGCAAGAATGTAGGTATGTTTTAAGTGTGGACAATGCAGGTTTTATTGTCTGGCCTTGTCAAAAATACAGGGCCCAAATGTTTTTTTAAACATTTTATTTGGTTCTTTATTTGCATGGTGTTAACATTATAGTTTTTAAAGATATTTTAAGGATAAAATGTATTTAAGAAAGCACACTTAATTCGCAATAATGTGTTCGTGACCCATTTGGGTAAAGTTGTGTGTGTGTGTGTGTGTGTCCATCTGTATATGTGCGTGTGTATGTGTGTGTGATTGAGGGTAAATGTGCCCTCCTAAAACTGCGTGGAAATGAGAGCCAACCGTAGCCAACCAGGTGCTAGGCAGGACCTATGGCAGGGTCGGGGAGCAGGAATTGGGAGTGGCTTCTGATGATTCTGATTCCTAGAAACACCACCATTACTTACTGTATTACATTTTCTGTTGGACCAAACGAATTCAAGCCAGCTTGCGCCGTTTCTCTCTTCCGAGCCCTTTTTTTTCTTGAAGGATAACTCATTTTTGTGAAAAGTCATCAAAACTGGTAGAATGAGCTCTTTACTATCTGCAAGACTGCTTTGTGTGCTAGGACCTTGTAATATAATGTGCTTTCAAAGAGTAAGCTAAAAGCAGAGGACTTGTACTAACTGGGACGCCAGCATGTGAGTCTTTTTTCAACCCAAAGTTCCCTCTCCCAGTGGCCTATCTGACTGGACTATTGTATGAGGCTGCAACTTTGATTGGTCCAATGATCCCTCCTACTCTTCCTAGAGCTTTAAGTTGGGAGGCATTTTGCTGTAAATAGATTGTTACTCTCTCTGTCTATCGAAAAGACTAATTGCCATTTCATAATTCACCGTCTCAGTGCATATCGAAATATGAGCTCAAAAATACAATTTCTGTCTATTTAAATGCACTTAAAAGTGGTTGTCCTATTTGCCTCCATATTTGGAATGTCTCTACTCTTCAAATGTATGTGTTTATATTCTACTATGGTATGATCCAACACACACAGCCATGTTGGGGAAAATGTTACTACCTGTGCTACCCAAAATGTATGTACCATCATTTAGGCATGTGTGATACCAGAAATTCTCTCGATTTCAGATTTTGATATCTACTTTATTTATTTTTTCGAATAACTAGGGATGTTTTCACCTCTTCTCTCAGTATTGTTCTCTAATTTGTTTATGTTTGTTTTTCTACTTCAAACATTTTGCACAGTGTGTTTGTTTGTTTGGCATGTGTGTGTACGTGTGTGTGAGAGAGAGGGAGAGACACTCAGACAGACTTGAAGGCGCTGTCTGACAGTGGTTCTGTTCCAAATGACACCCTTTCCTCTTTATAGTGCACTACTTTTGAACAGTGGGCATAGGGCTCTGGTGAAAAGTAGTGCATCACATAGGGAATAGCGTCCCATTTGGGATGCACACAGTCTCTTTAAACTCATAATGAGGTCATTGAAAAACAAACAAACACAGTGAAAAGACGTTTATTATTTTTCAAACTTCCTCTCCATGACACAGGCTGCATTCCAATACATCCAAGAATACAGTTAACATTAGTGTACTACGCTAGAATGGGTACTGCGGAAGCCTCAGTCCTCGCTACTGTAGTTGGTCCCGAGTGACAGTAGCCTGATCCCAGATCTGTTTGTGCTGTTGCATGACAATGACCCTTGGAGAACATATCTGGTTTTGGGCCAGAGTGACAGAATGTTATTCTACTGAATTTGGGCCCCTTGATTGTGATAAGTGCAATGTGTCATGATAGATTGTGTCCTAGTGGTGAATCGTTCAATAATTAAACTCTTCACCTTTTAATGGACAGACTCTTCAAAAGACAATGTGAAAACCTTCACGACATTACTGTTTCATCCTTTTAAGTTTCCCACCAATATCCAATCAGAGTTGTGTTCAGAGCCAGTACTGAGGCAGTAGCCAGATAATGACTTGTGATTCTGTGTGAGTGAGGTGAGCTGATCTGAAAGTGTTTACTGATAAGACTTTCCTTCTGAATTTATTCCTGGCACTTAGGAGGATGTGGTGGAGTCAAACTACATTGATTGTACTATCTGAGAAGATGCAGTTGCAGAAAGAGGGGTGACTCAAGCCCAGAAACTGAGCCAAAAGACAGGGTGTCACCCAGTGATCTGTCCTGCTCCGTCTAAGGATCCTTCACTCCCTCCCCATCTTTAGACTGGGGGTGGGATCAGAAGGGAAAGAAGATTATTGGCCAGTCCTCAAACGAAGCAGGATGTTGGCCCTCTTGTAAATTGTCGTGCTGTGATCTTGCTTGCACTTTTTATTCCCCTACATTTTCCTTTGTTGTAACTGTCTGTTGGAAAAAAAGAAACACTGGATAAAATGAATTTGTTAGTAATTACCCTTAGGGAGATCAAATCTCCTGGACATTTGGGTTGTTTTTTCTTCTCTGCTGTCTCCTACCTACCTGGGAACGCTTTGACATATTGACTGCAACTGCATAGCTGTCATTCATTCATCCACTGTAAATTCATCTGTCTTTCTCGAGGCACACAATTTTCCCAAATTTTTCTCTCCTGACTCCTTTTTTCATTTACAAACAATCATAAATAAAAGTCGTAACTCCTGAAACCGTCTGCTGTGGTGTGTGTCTGTGTGGAGCTTCTGAACACCCACCAATTTAGCAATGTGTATTTCTGAAGAAAGTGTGAAAAGCTGAAAATACATCCATTATGTTTTAAGTGTGATAAATATGCTATTTACAATAGATGGTTTGAAGCTTGGATCCATAAACCCACGTGGGCACTTTTCTCCCCAAAATATAATGATCTACCACAGTATGATTGCATTACTTGAATCTCTTATGGCTTGAAAGTTAACAGGTTCTCTTTGAGCTATAATGTTTATAGATTGGAGAATAGGCATCTATCCTACTGTAGTCCTGGAGAGACCTGGCTGAAGCAAATCCTGAATTCCATTCTTCACCTTCCAGGAACCAGAATCATCACTAGTGCACACTTTTTTTTCCTTGGGGAAAATGTGTATTTATATATATTCTTCCATCCATTCCTTGGCAAAATTCCCACTTCCACCTTATCCCAAATTCTGTATATCCCTTCAACCCCCTGCCCAACCAACAAACAAGAGACTACTACTAGCCTACTCCCCCTCTTCCTGCCTACTTTATTCTGACCCCTTGTCTCCCTCTTCCGTTTCCAACGATGTCTATGAAACTTATGTGGATTGTGTTTGTGTGTTTATAGTACTGTATGCGTGTTTTGTGTTTGTGTGTATCTGTATGTGAAGTGGGGGGGGTTGGGGTTTGAGACTCCCAGCCAATTACCACATCTACCAGACAGGCTCAGACTGCCTCTGTGCCAGCCAATCAGAGAGGAGCTGCGCATAGCTGGGCCCATGGTGGTTGCCATGGTAACTCTGGGGCTGTTTGCATGGTGGATGATGGAACAGTGATGGATTACAGTAACAGGGTGTGGGGAGGGAGGAGGGACTCATACATAAATATATTGGAAATGTATGAATACATCTTAAATGAATTGATGTTGGGAAAGAAGAGGGAAATGAAGGGAATGATTGGGTGATGGGGGTGCCTAAAATGTAGGCTACCTATTTGATTCTGTCTGTCTGTCTGGTCTAAAGCTGATAAGGCTTAAAGAATAGCCTGGGATGCAGTCTGACCTTTTGTCTCCTCAAGTCATTGGGCCATTAGGACCTTAGACTGTGCTCTGAATGATTTACTCAGTCCAGCTATAGTAAATGAGAACTTGTTCTCAACTAGCCTAGCTGGTTAAATAAAGGTGAAATAAAAAAAATACACACATTTTACTATACAGTATACACAACAATGGCTTGCAACTAACTAGGAAAGCAGCACTTCTGAACAAATCATTGGCGTCCAGACCGACGACTATTAAAGTAACAACCTGTCTGATCCATAAGCATTATTTACCCATAATCCATGTGATTTGTAACAAGCAATTCAAAAGGAATGGGCCAATCAATTGAGTGACCAGGATCAATGTCAATGTAGGCATGTGGGCCTGTAAGTCAAGAAAAGCCTATTCACATCCAGTAATGCAGCCTTGACAAATTAACCACTGGGTTATTAGAAACAGTTGTCATTATTAAGCTTAATTGTGTTCACTTGTCACTCATGTTTAATAGCCGCAAATGAATGCCTGGCAAAAATCAGCCTGTGTGTGCCGTGCTCTTGCTTTCCCGGAAAACCAGTCCTCGAAACAATAATTCTACATTTTGAGATGTAGTACATTTCAATTTTACAACAATGTGTACTGGATAAATGTATACTGGGTAAAATTGGTACTGGTACTGCCTGCATTCTGGAACGTTGTACCATGAGGGCCATGGGACATATACAGTAGCCAGGCCTCCCTGTTACACCCCGAACATCTGATACAAACCTGACATCTAGTGGCAGAATTTAAGAGCTGCACCAACCCCCATTACAATGTACTGTGTCTGTGTGAATGGGGCAACCAGACACAATATGACAGCCAGTTACCACTTTGAATGCAACATGGTGTGAATGATCTATATGAAAGATGAGAGTGCATGGCCAAAGCAAAGTATTTACTATACATGAGAAATCTAAGACTGTACTGTATACTGTAGATATGAATTAACAAGGTTATAGTCAAATTATTTACTTGATGTAAGTGTCCTCATAGGCCTACTGTTGTGGAAAAACCATGCCTGTTTAAATCCCTGGTTTCCCACTTTTGATATCTCTAATCTGATCTGCAGAATATTCCCCTCATGCCTCTTAGGGTTCCTGGGCGAGCGTGTGTGCCAAGAGGGTGAGACCAGACCAGGATCTAGCCAGGTTGACCCTTGCCTGGGAAACCAACACGAGACTACTGTTATACAACCAAGACTTAGCCATTGACTTTGACTACACCAACAATACTTCATAGAAGCTCTACCATAAGATTGACATGTGAAGGAGAAATGTATGTGTCATTTAGAAGTTTGACCTAACAATGTACAGTAAAAGTCAAAAGTTTGGACACACCTACTCATTCAAGGGTTTTTCTTTATTTTTACTATTTTCTACATTGTAGAATAATAGTGAAAACATCAAAACTATGAAATAACACATACGGAATCATGTAGTAACCAGAATTTTAAATATACAGTGGGGCAAAAAAAAGTATTTAGTCAGCCACCAATTGTGCAAGTTCTCTCACTTAAAAAGATGAGAGAGGCCTGTAATTTTCATCATAGGTACACTTCAACTATGACAGACAAAATGAGGGAAAAAAATCCAGAAAATCACATTGTAGGATTTTTTATGAATTTATTTGCAAATTATGGTGGAAAATAAGTATTTGGTCACATACAAACAAGCAAGATTTCTGGCTCTCACAGACCTGTAACTTCTTCTTTAAGAGGCTCCTCTGTCCTCCACTCGTTACCTGTATTAATGGCACCTGTTTGAACTTGTTATCAGTATAAAAGACACCTGTCCACAACCTCAAACAGTCACACTCCAAACTCCACTATGGCCAAGACCAAAGAGCTGTCAAAGGACACCAGAAACAAAATTGTAGACCTGCACCAGGTTGGGAAGACTGAATCTGCAATAGGTAAGTAGCTTGGTTTGAAGAAATCAACTGTGGGAGCAATTATTAGGAAATGGAAGACATACAAGACCACTGATAATCTTCCTCGATCTGGGGCTCCACGCAAGATCTCACCCGTGGGGTCAAAATGATCACAAGAACGGTGAGCAAAAATCCCAGAACCACACGGGGACCTAGTGAATGACCTGCAGAGAGCTGGGACCAAAGTAACAAAGCCTACCATCAGTAACACACTACGCCGCCAGGGACTCAAATCCTGCAGTGCCAGACGTGTCCCCCTGCTTAAGACAGTACATGTTCAGGCCCGTCTGAAGTTTGCTAGAGAGCATTTGGATGATCCAGATGAGGATTGGGAGAATGTCATATGGTCAGATGAAACCAAAATAGAACTTTTTGGTAAAAACTCAACTCGTCGTGTTTGGAGGACAAAGAATGCTGAGTTGCATCCAAAGAACACCATACCTACTGTGAAGCATGGGGGTGGAAACATCATGCTTTGGGGCTGTTTTTCTGCAAAGGGACCAGGACGACTGATCCGTGTAAAGGAAAGAATGAATGGGGCCATGTATCGTGAGATTTTGAGTGAAAACCTCCTTCCATCAGCAAGGGCATTGAAGATGAAACGTGGCTGGGTCTTTCAGCATGACAATGATCCCAAACACACCGCCGGGCAACGAAGGAGTGGCTTCAGTAAGAAGCATTTCAAGGTCCTGGAGTAGCCTAGCCTGTCTCCAGATCTCAACCCCATAGAAAATCTTTGGAGGGAGTTGAAAGTCCGTGTTGCCCAGCGACAGCCCCAAAACATCACTGCTCTAGAGGAGATCTGCATGGAGGAATGGGCCAAAATACCAGCAACAGTGTGTGAAAACCTTGTGAAGACTTACAGAAAACGTTTGACCTCTGTCATTGCCAACAAAGGGTATATAACAAAGTATTGAAATAAACTTTTGTTATTGACCAAATACTTATTTTCCACCATAATTTGCAAATAAATAAATAAAAAATCCTACAATGTGATTTTCTGGATTTTTTTCCCTCATTTTATCTGTCATAGTTGAAGTGTACCTATGATGAAAATTACAGGCCTCTCATCTTTTTAAGTGAGAGAACTTACACAATTGGTGGCTGACTAAATACTTTTTTTCCCCACTGTACATTTGGATCTACCCAGACCCTGTGACCTTCACATGTCAAGTGAGCAGAGAGAGGAAATTAATGGAAAAGCAGGTTAGAAGGGCCGTGGAGGTTAAAGGGGCCGTGCAGGTTAAAGGGGCAGGGCTTGTTAAACAGCCTTTCGGGTTCAACCATTGGGCTCTGCTTCAGAGGCATAGCTTGGTGCAGGACAGGTGAGCGGGCAGACACAGCTAGTCGTGACCAGAGAACACAAGGAGAAAGCAATCAACTAGGAACGTCCCATCCAATGATGCCCTGTGTGTATTCCTGGCTGGAACCCTGTCCCTTGTTGAGGGGGATGTAATGGCCAACTTCGATGACATCCCAGAGTGTGTGGAGTATTTTTACCAGGGAAGGTACCAGGCTGGGGAGCTGCCACCCCCAGCGCTGCCCGCCTGTGCCAGCGCTTCTACAACAGGTACCACCGCATTGCTGTGTATTCAGCCTACCGCTTCCAGAACAGCAACGGAGGAGGCAGGGAGAAACGCTGGTTTGTGGAGCCACAGGTGGGTCATGAGAACAGGGCAGATGTGTCTGTGGCTAGAAACAGACATGCCATAGGACGGTCTCCTCAACAACTCACATCAATAACTCTTATGTTGGTGACACAAATTCAAAAAGGCTCTAGATCATCATATTTGTTGTGTCCTGTGTTGTACGATATGGAGGCAGATTGTTGCCTAAATAAATTGGGGAAAAAACGTTGAAATAAAATGAGATGCCTAAAAATCTTAAAGACAAATTTTATTTTCGGTTTGAATTGATCTAAAACTTTAGGTTGTAACAGCAGTTTATTTTCCCTCCCAGCTCGAGGGGTGCAGAGATGGGTAGTGGCTGGGGAAATATCACCCTGGGGTTTACCTGGGTGAGAGACAGGCGCTCAACGAGGACTACGCCCACTCTGGTCTCGACCGCGGCCATCTCAACCCCAATGGACACCATGCAGGTAGTCTACTCCACAATACCGGCTCTGCTTGAACAGATTTCATGCAACAACATTTAAATTCCAATGTTGTTAGGATTGTTAGAATTGTTTCTTAGTTCACTGTGGACTACAGTAATGTTGGTAGACGACTGAGCTGAAAGTTAAGTACAAGTATTAATGCAGCCCAACAAACACTCAAAGTTGACTCCAAGTGGGCCTCAATGTGCCATTGCTACTTTGTAACACTTACTAATTAATCTCATGACAAATTGCTTAAACCTACAATATATCCCTCCTTTTTCTCTCTTCTTAATCTCACACGGTCACCCACTTCTTTTTCTCCCCAGTCGTAACGCCACCTTCACCCTGACCAACGTGGTGCCCCAGAACCCTAAACTCAACCAGAACGCCTGGGTCACCGACCTGTTCAAGGCCCAGTGTGCCCAGGCCTGCATGCTGGTGGGCGCATTCCCCTCCACAGACAACTGGAACAATGTCCGATGCGTCAACATCCCAGAGTACATTTGGAACGCCAACTGCTGTGAGGACAACAACGGTAAGCCTGTCCGTATCGGCGGCGCCACTGCCCTCAGCGCTGAGCAGAACCGTGTGGACCAGCACTCACTGCTGGAGCTGAACGGTTTCCTGCAGCAGTACTCTAAAACACCAACAGAGGACTTGTTTCACAACAACTGCCAAGCAGTGACCGAGAAGTAGTATCCCACACTGGGTTTCTATTGATGATTTGACAGTGGCAAGGTGAGCTAAAACTTCAGTTCACACACCAGTACCAGTCCTGTGCTTCCTCCTGTGAAAATTAAATGAGGAACTACAGTGGATGAATAAAGAACTATGTTTGAAGAGATACTTATTTTATTATTCTTTATATGTGCTTTCTAGGAATAAGTGAGAATAATACAAATTAAATAACAAGAGGTACATTTCTTTAGCTTTGTATACAGTATCAAAAATGTATACGACTTCAGAATAAGGTGCCTTATTGGGCACATAACTACATTTGGAATGAAATAGACCCTGTAAAACATCCGACTTATGATGAATAAGGCACTTGCGCGGACTCCTCTGAAGTGCACTAGAATATACAATTGCATTTATAGCCAACAATAGACCCAATCTCCTCAGCCAGCCCTTTGTGATGACTTCAGAAACCGTTATAATTATTTATTTCTTTGCACAACAGATTGTTGCAGTAACATTTCTACACCAGGCCAGCAAAGTCCTAATCACCACTCCTTTACCTTAACCCATCACCAAACGGTACCTACCCTTCACCAGCAATCCCTGACCTGTGACCCCCAATATAAGGGGGTGACCTCCTCTATAGGTCAGCCATACTGGGCCATAGGGTGGTCGCTCCACACCGGCATGGTAGAGAGCTTTTCCTCTGTAGCGGGCTCAATAGGCCAGCCCCAGGACTTGAAGAAAGGAGCCAGGTTCCTCTCGACCGCAAGGGAGAAGGTCTCAGCATACAGGTTCATCTTTCCCTGGTTGTCTTTGGGCACGTTCTGCATGGTGTGGTAGGCAGCAAACACCTTCTTGAAGGCATCCCAGCCAAACTGGTCCTGGAGCTGGTGGGAAGGAGGACAACGAAGAGAAACTGTTTACACAAACTCAACCCTAGATAAAGTACATTTTTTGTAGATGTTTTACTGTTGCATCTATGCTTTCCTGTCTATCTACACATGCCTTTTCACAAGCACTAATTGTAGGGTTTGTACACATCATACTCTGCAGCATGGTGTACTATACAGTATACGTCACTACAATCTCATGTCACCTGCATGTAGGTCTCCAGTGCCACCCACATGTCCCAGCTGGCCAGATTCCTGCCCCCTTTAGCGTACCCCTCGGCACGGCTCTGTCGGTTGGCCAGCGCCATGTTGGGGTGGGCCTGATCCCGATTCACCCCCAACACCACCTCGTGCACGTACACAGACCACAGGTTACACGTGCACTCAGTGGTGTGCGAGGGGAACTCCCAGACTCCTCTCTGCTGGTTGTGACCCAGCTCGTGGATGGCTCCCCACATGCCAGAGCTGCGGGCTGCCACAGGGTTCACCAGGTATGGGGCGGAGGAGGATTGTATCATGATAGGGTAGCCTGCATGCATGAAGCCTGTAGGGGGGAGGGAGAGAGGAAGGAGATGGTCTGATCAATGTCTGGGTACTGGCAGGGCAGAGGTTGTGCAACCCACTGCTATACACTTTAAAAAAGGGTTCCAAACGGGTTCTGCGTCTGTCCCCATGGGAGAATCCTTTTTGGTGGAAAGGGGTTCTACATGGAAGCAAAAAGGGTTCTACCTGGAACCAAAGGGGTTCTTCAAAGGGTTCTCTTATGGGGACAGCCGAATAAGCTTTTTTTTCCTAAGAGTGTAGGTTACTTGCGTACAACACATTTTTCTACAGCACAACAACTTGCTCACTTAGAAACTGTATAGGTACTGTCCTACCTGACTCAAAATACATATTTAATGTCTTTTCAGATAATCTCTCTTTTTCCAGTTCATATCCAGTAATTACACAATCCCTAGTCCCCTATCATAGTCAATTTCAGTCATGACGGTTTGTCCATGCTAAGAAATAATAGGAACAGACGCTAACCATGGGAAATTTGGACGTCGGCCACAAAGCGCTCCTTGCGTGGGAACTTTGCGGGGACGGCGGCCAGGTCAGCTATTCCCCTCATGATGTCATCCCAGAGCGCCGCCACCAGGTCAGGCCGATCCAGACCTCGGACCACGTCAGAGTGGACGGTCAAGATGATGTTCTCAAACTCCATCTCTGCCCAGGGGGAAGGGGCGGTCCGCAGAATTGCCCAGTCTGCAGGTGTGGTCACCCCTAGAGAGATAAGAGAGGCAAGGGTTGGAGAAAAATCCTGGATAATTTGACAGAATTTATCATTTTAATGAGGTGTATTGACCGGGCTGTGTGTGTCTTCATGATCAATCAATCAATCTCATCTCAGCTTGGTATGCCAATTAGAGGTAACAGATAAGCCTAGCATAGGTGAACAACATACATTAAATGGCCTTCATGATGACTATTACCAGACAAATCTTTGGTACAGTGTGATTTCCTACCACAATGATGAGTAGCACATTGCAAATCCATTCCCATAACAGCAGGGATTCAGCTTCAGTTTTAGTAACACAGCTGCAATGACACAGTCTATCTGAAACCATAGCCTTTCTCAGATTAGTGCGTCTCTGTATTCTACAGATGTTTCACGCAGAACAAAGGCTGTGTCATTTCCTCTTTAATCTGTGGCAGCCTTCATCATTGTACATTCTAAATGGCAACTGCGAGCAGGAAGCAACTCAGTTATGTATTAGGGATACATGAATAGCAGATCAGAATACATGAATACAACTCCGAGAAATGAATAAAGATTTCATTCATTTACAAGAAATTGTGTACAAAAAGAGGTTAAAAGATATGAAATATTCTGCCTGGATGAAGTCAAAAGGGTCCCAGACAGATATATAGTAAATGAGTAAATGAGGGGGCTGGATGGAGTAATGTATTTTGTTCTCTTTATGGTGTATGTACTTTGTGTTATCTTTTATTCACCTGGTATTTATCCAGGTTAGTCTCATTGACATACCCTCTCTGTAAAACTTTCTATGAGGCACACACTTATAATAATGGCACACCTATAGTGCATTATAACACTTGCTATAAGTGGTCATAACAACTCATGAGTTATAACAACTCATAGTTGTAACACCCTTATAATACATCACTTGGATGCATTATAAGACCAAAGTGTAAAATGCATCATAGACTCCCACCTCTCCCACCCACTTACCAGTCTTGTAGTAGGGGGCCGGCACAGCCCCCTGAATAATGACCTCCACCCCCTCCACCTGGGTCTTAGGAGGGGCGACGAGATAGAGGAGACCGCCCCACAGGTTCCACACCTGCATCATCTCGGAGTCTATGGGGAAGCGCTCATGAACCACTGGCGCTCGCATCAGCTCATTCGAATTCCCAATGTTGTCAGTCTGACAGCCTATCTGGACCTGATGGTAACAGGGGCATCAGTCAATCAATCAATCAATTCACAAAGTTCTTGAGGGCTTGATCTGAAAACAAATAAAACAGTATTTGATTAGAATTATAAGACAAAACAAAAAGCAGTATTGGATACCTTCCAGCCCTGGTTGACGATTTCTGGTGGCATGGCCATGTACGTCCTCATCCCAGGGGAAAGGTACAGACCAGTGCTGAGCCACTCCTCTCCTCCTAAGACAATGTTCAGTAGTGGTTATATTCAAACACAACTGTATATAATAGTGAGAGTGAGGTTAGAAACACGTATTACCACGCTAACCAATGAACTTGCATATAAGCAGAGTAGCTATTGCGAAAAATATTTTCTCGCACCCATTTTAGCCATTACTCCTGTTTCATATTGGTTCCCAAGACTAAACCATCTCCATTAGACCCATGATCCTCCATTTTAGAGCTCATGTCCCATAAGAGAGAATGAGAGACTACTAACCGGCTGTATTACAGTTGATCCTAACTCTGGCATTGGACAAGGCGGGCATCATGGGCTGATCCTTGATCAGGTAAGGCAGTAGGGCGTCTGGGTCCTGGCACACCTTGTACACCTCCGAGCCCACACTGAGCAGCAGGTGGTCCTTGGCGCTTATCACCGGACAGCTGTGGCACACCTGGGGGATGCCCGCCTCCTTCAGCACGTCAGTGAGCATGGCCACCACCGAGGTGTACAAGGCACAGTCGTGCGCCCGCATGTGCAGGTAATTGGCACAGTCGCCGCCAAGCTTCTTCAGACCGGCCTCCTCATGCTCCGTCAGTGCCTCGCCCTGGGTCACGTGACCGGCAAAGCGGCGCAGCAGGTGGCGGAAGTGGAAGCCCTCAGAGCAGGTCTGACCCGGGACTGGGGCCTTGTAGCAGCCTGCATCCAGAGTGTTCCCCAACAGGCTGAGGCCCATCTTGTTGAGGATGTGGTTGCCTGCGTACCCTGTCATGGCGTTGTGGCCCGGGTTGGTCTGGGCCCAGTACCAGGCGTGGCCCCCGATCAGCAGGCCCCCGCCCTCGGCCACAAAGTCCTGGATTTTGTCTGCCTGGGCGTCGCTGTAGGAGGTGCAGACGTAGACGCTGAGCTCCTTCCTGAAGCCGCTCTTCTCACAGCGCAGGCCCGACTTGCTCAGCAGAGTGTGGGCGGCGCCGAGCTGGGGCAGGACGCCTACCAAGCCGTTACGACCCTCGTCCAACCAGCGCACGGCATTGAGCATGAAGGGGGACAGCTGCTCTTGGCCCAAGTATCCCTCGTGGGTGACCACGATGACTCGGCCCTGGCCGTAGTATGCCCCGGCCAGAAAGGCCCTGCCGTCCTGTGTGGTGCCGATGGGGAATGCCAGAGGGCCATGTACCAGCACCTCTGAGCAAATAGTCCTGCCCTGGATATCAAACTCAGTCACGCCCTCCAGCAGGAACTCCAGGTCATCCTTGAAGTCCATGCTTATCATAGGGAAAGAAGAGAGTGAAAGTGTAGGTGTGATTGACAAGAGAACTTAAGACATAAAAATAGCTCAAATAAACAATTGATTAAACATTTATTTAACCAGGTGATTTCTGGGGTTAAATAAACTGCTTTCTTGTTTTGTTTTGTTTTTTTACACCTTTTTATAGGAGGTTGTGATATGAGGCAGAAAATACCACCATGTATACATTTCAGTTTTACTACAGTATCTCTATATTAATATGCCACCGCCTTTTTCTCTTCTCTCTATGAAGTGCCCAATACTTACGCCACAGCCAGCCAGCTGGAAGGGATCTGTGGAGGCACAGGGAGAGTACCCAGCTCCCCAAGTTGGTCCGAGAAGTAGATGCCAGCCACACTGGACACCTTGTTCCCAGGGAAACCCAGCAGGGTGTTCTGTTTGGGTTGTCCCTCTGCCCAGCTACACGCCTGGCCAGCCATCAGCAGCCCACCTCCCGCCTTCAGGAACTCCACCAGCTGCTTCACCTCTGGGCCCACGCAGTACGCATCCGTCACATACACTCCCAGGCCCTCGCAGAAGCCCCCTACCTTGGGTTGGAGGCTGGAGTAGCTCAGATTGTCGGCCACGGCCTTACAGCTCTGGTGGACGCCCACGGTAGTGCTGTCACAGGGAGAGCCTGTCAGCCAGGTCAGGGCATTCTCCACCAGGGCAGGAAAGGCAGTGAGGTAACCCTCGTGGCCCAGCACTACCACCCGGCCTCGGCCGTAGAATGAGGCAGCCATCAGGACTTGGCCACGGGCGTTCATGGCCAGTGGGAAGGCTTGGTCGCCGATCAGTACTAAGTCGCTGGGTATGTTTGGCCCGTTGAGGTCCAGCTCCTTGACCCCCCTCATCAGGGCAGTGTAGGCCTCCTCACGGGACATGCTGCTTTGGGTCATGGCTTAGTCTGTAGGCTGACGATCCTATTGATGGTGGAGCAAAAAATATTTTAAATGACAAATATGCTTAAAACTGTCACGACTTCCGCCAAAGTCGGTCCCTCTCCTTGCTCGGGCGACGTTCGGCGGTCGACGTCACCGGTTTTCTAGCCATCGCCGATCCACTTTTCATTTTTTTTGTCTTGTTTTACACACCTGGTTTCAATCCCACAATTACTTGTTCATTATTTAACCCTCTATTCCCCCATGTTTGTTTGTGAGTGTTTGTTTTATTGTAATGTGGTCCGTATTTGTGGGCTTGGATATTTTTGACGTTTGTTAATATATTGAGTAAAATTTGCTATATTTACTCATATCTGCTGTCCTGCGCCTGACTCCTCTACACCAGCAACACACAGACGCTTTACAAAAACAGTATAAGTACTGGAGGTTGACAGTCCATGTACATGCATTTAACTCTTTAGAACTGTTGCTATGAAATAAAACAAGTTTCTGAATTTTACTTTGCGGTAGTCTCTACAACAAAAGCATCAGAAATAATTCAGAACAAACAAAAGCATTTGTAAAACCTACCTAGATACAAAGGAAAACCAACAGCTGAAGATCAGTGTCAAGCCAAAATTGGAGTTCAGAGCAAGCAGAGCAGCAAACTATGTTACATTCTACTGAGCATACCTGGGGCACAGTCTGAATGAAGGGAAGAAAGAGATCATCACATCAGCAAAACAAGTGAAAGGAGCAGGGAGGGACATGTGTGTGGCCAATGACTGGTCACTGTGACCTGAGCAGACAGGGCAGGGCAGGGCAGGGCAGGGGAAAGGGAGGCATCTGTCAACAGTGAGTCTGTATGAATACAGTGTGCTCACATGGGTGGAGTCAGCCAATTACCAGAAGGGTTGCCTAATACATCAGACTGAAACGAAGTCGCCCTAAAAAGAAGCCAGAATGATGAATACAATGATATTTAAACTGACTTTACCGGTTGTCCGTGGTGTTGGTCCTTTTGATGATAGGAAGGGAAGATAAGATGTCCACAGGAAAGTATTATTAACCAGACTTTTTGGGGCACCGGTCTGGCTCTGTCAGCTTGTATTTCCGGTATGCATTTTTAATCTCTGATGCATTGCACTTGATGCACATTATGTAAACAATAGCCGAATGTACGCGAAGTGGAAGTGGTTGCATCTCACTGCAAATTTAAAGTTGGCAACATTCAGTCTGTGGTTCGGCTAAGCTAGGCCATTGTTTACATATTGTGCAAGTGTTTACATCGGGTGCTATTGCATCAGTCATTGAAACTACAAAATCGCCAGAACCTACAGACCAGTGTACTTAAAATCGAGTTAATAACATTTCCCTGTGGATATTTTGTCTCAGATTACCTAAGTGGGCAACAGGTAAAGTAAGTCAAAATAAAGTTTATTCAACCTTCTGATTAATGAGGGGGACTGTTCGTGTGGAGTCTACATGTTAGAGATGAGTGTGCATTCCACTCTCAAGTTCTTAAAGGGACTACCAGAAGGGCTATTAGAATACCCTGCCTGCCAAAAAATTGGTTTGTCAAAACAGACATCTGACTATCCAGGTTAATGTAGTTGGGCAATTCCACTGTAATGGAAATACCAAAAACTCACAAATGTATGCCAAACAAAAAACATTGATTTCAATAGTTGAAAAGTAACTCATTAAGAAGATAAATTCTTCATCGAAAACCAGATGTTTTAGGCTGAGTTATAGGGAAACAAGTCAATTCTGGTCTTCCTTTTGACAGTTTGTTGCAAAAGTTATATTTTGGTATTTTAGTAGTACATCTAGCTCTTTTTACCCCTAGCTGTTCAACTCTACCATTGGAATCATGATGTCAAACTGATCTCACAGACTGGGCTCATAGACTAGACGTAACATAGTAAATGTAAATCCAGGACACTCAAATTAGTATATGTTACGTTTGGTATGGTTACTTAAGGCAAAAACCAAAGGAGGGTGGGTGTATAACTCGAATGTCTTGCAACTCAAAGGTTGTGTGTTCGAATCTCATCATGGACAATTGTAACTAATTAGCAACTACTTACTTATTTTTAGCTACTTTACAACTACTTTGCATGTTAGCTAACCCTTCCCCCTAACCCTTTAACCTAACTCCTAGTGCTAAGTGAATAACCGAATTGACTGATGTCGGTTAAATTATTTGAATTCTACTTCGTTCGTTTTTTTCCCTGTGAGCTCAATGGGCACATTGTGCTGCAGTTTCTCTAGAGATAAATCAGATCATGCCCGAACTGTGTGAAGTAGTAGGGTGTTGTAGTTTCCAACAGGCCAATGTTCTACATAGCGCATAAAACGTGATAATAAACTACAATGACCACAATCCATTGCGTGGCTACTTGTCTGGTCTGTTTCTTTTACGCCTGCCATGTAAGAGAAGAATGCGAGATCAAGAGGGGATACATAGAGAGCAGTTGCTTTGCAAGGTATTGGTATTCATCAGTCATAAAAAAAATCTTATTTACTTTGAATAACTACAAAAAATAGGGATTTTGTCAGACAGCATAGGCAATTTTTTTAACAGACGTGGGACCAAGTCACTATTATTCTATTCCAGTAGAGTCTCAAGTAGAGTCTCCACCGGAGGAAAGGCGCCAAGGAAGCAGCTCGCCACAAAGGCAGCCAGGAAATGCGCACCATCCACCAGAGGAGTGAAGAAGCCCCATCGTTTCAGGCCAGGAACCGTGGCTCTGAGGGAGATCCGTCGTTACCAGAAGACTACTGAGCTGGTGATCCGCAAGCTGCCCTTCCAGCACCTGGTGAGACAAATCACCCAGGACTTCAAGACAGACCTGCGTTTCCAGAGTGCTGCCGTTGGCGCTCTTCAGGAGGCCAGCGAAGCATACCTGGTGGGTCTGTTTGAGGACACCAATCTGTGCGCCATCATGCCCAAAGACATCCAGCTGGCCCGCAGGATAAGGGGAGAGATGGCCTAAATGGCACCCAACCTCCTGCTCCAGACACACAATCCTATTTATCTCACTTAACCATTTTGTGAATAAAAATAAATATGTATTTCTTATTTTTTTCTCCCTTTTGTAATGCATTTTAGGGGGTAAAGAGCTGACTAGATCTTTCAGCCTCCAGGGGGGTGTATCAGGGTGTTTCCTCCATTTCCACCCTTTGTTTCAGCAGTCTGCCAGCTTGTCTTGCACAACAGTTCACTCCTAGCACTCCACAGTTACTCCTCCTGACAGTGTCTGGGACGGCCAGGACCATGACCAAGACTCCCTGTATATTCTGGACAGTTTTTTTTCAACATGCAACAAACCTTGGCAGCTACATTTAATATTTGTGTGTCACATTGTCTTTCTATTAAATGTCTTTACAAGTAAAACCCTCTTCGGCCTCACTCTCCCCTATCTGAGATTTCTACTGCAGCCCTCATCCTCCACATACAACACCCGTTCTGTCAGTCACATTCTGTTAAAGGTCCCCAAAGCACACACATCCCTGGGTCGCTCGTCTTTTCAGTTCGCTGCAGCTAGCGACTGGAACAGGCTGCAACAAACACTCACACTGGACAGTTTTATCTCAGTCTCTTCATTCAAAGACTCATACTGACAGTTGTGGCTGCTTTGAGTGATGTATTGTTGTCTCTACCTTCTTGCCCTTTGTGCTGTTGTCTGTGCCCAATAATGTTTGTACCATGTTTTGTGCTGCTACTGTACCATGTTGTGTTGCTACCATGTTGTTGTCATGTTGTGTTGCTACCATGCTGTGTTGTCATGTGTTGCTGCTTTGCTATGTTGTCTTAGGTCTCTCTTTATGTAGTGTTGTCTCTCTTGTCCTATATTTATATATTTTAAATGTTTAATCCCAGCCCCGCAGGAGGCCTTTTGTCTTTTGGTAGGCCGTCATTGTTATTTACAATGTGTTCTTAACTGACTTACCTAGTTAAATGTGGTGCCACCACTGAAATCACGTTACAAATGAAGAAACATATCCTATAAGTATGCTCTACTATCTAAAAATGCTGAGTTAGTATCTCAACATTTTAACTTAAAATCGACATAAAAATATATACTGTATAATAATTATGGCGGGAATGGGCTTCTATAACTTCCATACATCTACACTACCATTCAAAAGTTTGGGGTTACTTATAGAAATGTCCTTGTTTTTGAAAGAAAAGCTATTTTTGTATCCATTAAAATAACATCAAATTGATCAGAAATACAGTGTAGACATTGTTAACGGCAGATTCTTTATGGAATATCTTCATAGGCGTACAGAGGCCCATTATCAGCAACCATCACTCCTGTGTTCCAATGGCACGTTGTGTTAGCTAATAAAAGTTTATCATTTTAAAACGCTAATTGATCATTAGAAAACCCTTTTGCAATTATGTTATCACAGCTGAAAACTAAGGTTACGTATGTAACCACGGTTATGTGAGCTATATGGATCACTCCATTATATTGGTCACTCCGCGGCAGAGAAATACATCCGAGGTGAGGATTTACAGATTTACTCCCGTGTACATCTGTGTCACGGCTGGGGTCCGCCCCTATACAGTATATAGACTCCATGGCCGTGAAACACGTTCTCTACATAATTTCTGAGGCGCCTTTAGCACCGTAGAGAATTGGAGTGATCCATATAGCTCACATAACCGTGGTTACATACGTAACCTTTGTTATGTTTCACTATATTGGATCACTCCAATATATTGTAACCAGATTAGTCAGTGCTAGAGGGACCTGGCCAGCCAGCGTCTAAGTCCCAGCGCGGGACCGAGACGCAGGGGCCGTCAATGTGGAAGGGGGGTCCCGGCACAGTCCCTAGAAGGGGAGGTGACGCCCAGGAGGTGCAAGAGGAAGCCCAGCTGTCCGCAGCACAGATATCACTCATCTCAGTAGTGCTCAGGACGCAGCCACACCTCGTGTTGAATGTGCCACCACAGATCCCAGCACTGGCCTCCCAGCCAAGGCGGTATGCTGTCGTAATCATGTCCATGATCCAGTGAGAGAGCCTCTGCTTTGATAGCCCAGCCCCCAGGACTCTCTCACCATAACAGACAAAGAGCTGGTCTGTTGTTCTCACTGACCATGTCCGCTCCACATAGGCAGCTAGTGCCCGCACAGGGTACAGCAGACTCCCCTGCCACTGCCGGGGGGCCGTAAGCAAAACCTCTTTGGGAGGAATGAAAGGTTGGGGCGGAGAGATATACTGGGGCGGAGAGATATACTCCTCTCACCGGGCTCCATACCGTAGCACTCAGAACTTACCGGAAAAGCATTGAGCTCTCCCACCCTCTTCATGGAGGTAATCGCTACCAAGAAAATCACCTTCATAGAGAGGTGTTTGAGGGAGGCAGACTCCAACGGTTCGAAAGGCGGCTTTGCCAAAGCTGCCAAGCCAACATCCAGATCCCAGCTCGCCATTGAGTGGGTCCTAGCTGGACGCAGGCGACGAACCCTCTTCATAAAGCTGGAGACCAAGGGATAGCGCCCCACTGGCCTGTCCATCCACCCCACATGGCAGGCAGATATAGCGGCCAAATACCTTCTCACTGTAGAGGCTGCCAAGCCCTCATCCAAGTGAGATTGCAGGTATTGGAGGACATACTGCACCCCGCATGACTCGGGCACAACCTCAATAGCAGAACAACTTACAGCGCAACTGGTATACCGCGGTTGTAGCCGGGGCCCTTGCGCTCTGCATGGTGTTCATTACGCCCTCCTGTAGTCCTAACATGGACCATTGGTGCCATTCAGCGGCCAAGCCCACAGACTGATGGGGTGCGGTCTCGGACGCCACAGAGTTCCCCCGGCAGGTCGGGTCTCAGGGGCAGTTGCCAAGGTGTCCCAGACAACAGGAAAATAAAGAAGAGCCGCACACTCTAGGAGCTCAGATGCAAAAAAGATTTTATGTCCAACGTTTTGACAGGCAAGCTGCAAGAAGCATTCTTGCGTTCTAACCACCCGCTATTCAAAGTGCTCTGAACAAATTAAGGGAATCGTTCACAAGCATTGGCACATTCTAAAATCCGATGATAGTCTCGGTAATGTGTTTTCGGACCTTCCCTTGGTCGTATTCTCGCGGGGCAGAAATCTCAGAGACCAATTGGTAAACTCTGATTTACCACCCCAAGATATTCCCGAACAACGTCTATTTGCGCCTCTACTGGATGGAAATTACAAGTGTAATAGCTGTGCTCAATGCAATGGCACTTATAAATGTAGATCCTTCAAACACCCCCAGACAGGGAAACAGATCCCAATCAAGGTGATATTACGTGCTCCACTAAGGCAGTTATTTATCTTATAAGTTGTCCTTGTGGTAAAAATTATGTGGGTCAAACAAAGCGCGAATTAAAAGTACGTATCTCAGAGCATCGTAGCACCATTAGGTGCAAAAACTTGACTTACCCAGTTGCGGCCCATTTTTTGGAGGCAAACCACTCGATTTCGTCTCTGCATTATATCGGCATTGAACATGTCACCCTCCCTAGGAGAGGGGGTGACCTCGATAATTTATTGTTAAAACGAGAGGCTGCCTGGATCTTTAATTTAAAGACCCTTGCTCCCTTCGGTCTCAACATAGACGTTGATCTGAAACCATTCTTGTGATTATTGTGACTTTGCCATTGTAATTGTTTGTAGGCTTCTGTAGCCAAAATCGAATCTATGATCGTATGCTATCCATTTGTTTTTTGTATGTTCTTTGTATGCCATTTTAATATTTCAGAATTAACCAATGATATTAGGCCACACTTGGCCATGATTACAGACACCTGTGTGTGTGTGTCCTTTGACACTATATAAACGAGTCACCCCACAGTGTTTGTGATTATACCCTGATGAAGACAGCTTGCCTGTCGAAACGTTGGTAATAAAATATTTTTTGCATCTGAGATCCTAGTGTGCGGCTCTTCTTTATTTTCAAGTTTTCCACTCCGCTAGCCAGCACCTCGCCTTGCGTTTCTTTTTCCTCTAGATTGTCCCAGACAACAGGGACAGGAGAAGGCTGAACCAGGGTCGTCTGGGCCAGTATGGGGCCACCAGCAGCAGACGATGCTCCACCATCCTGGTCCTGTCCAGCACAGCCTGGATCAGGGGAAAAAGAGGGGGGAATGCATAAAGCTGGCCAATCTCGAGCCAGAGCATCCAAGCCCATAGGCCCTGGTGGATCCGACATGGAGTACCACAGGCGGCAGTGTGCATTGCCAGAGAGGCAAACAGGTCCACCTCTGCCCTCCCAAACTTGTCCCACAGGTGCTGCACAACCTGGGAATGTAAGCTCCAGTCCAAGGAGGCGGGCCCTCTCTCAAGCACATTTCTAAGTGACCCCAAACTTTTGAATGGTAGTGTATATGCTCTTGAGAAGAAAGAAAAATGTAGGCTATGAGGATTATACATCTATAGTTGTATCTAAATCCATTTTAACAAGAAATAGATGACAATGGTGGTCATGTCAACTCATATTTGTTTCCCAACTTCTATGACTGGTGGTGTAGTCTAAAACAATTGGCTCATAGTTCATTGATTGGCAGTTCTAATTCCACATGTATAAGGGCACAAGGAGAGACCCAGATGCAGACACAGGAGGCGGATGGTTAGAGTCTTAGTTGTTTATTTATATCCAAAAGGAGTAGGCAAGAGAATGGTCATGGACAGGTAAATGGGCATAAACAGATTCTGAGTCCAAGAGGTACAGAATGGCAGACAGGCTCGATGTCAGAGCAGGCAGAAGGGTCAGGCAGGTGGGTACGGAGTCCAGAAAAAACAGGCAAGGGTCAAAACCAGGAAGACTAGAAAAAGAGAATCGAAAACAGGCGCACGGGGAAACTTTGGTTGACTTTAAAACATACAAGACTAACTGGCACAGAGAGACAGGAAACACAGGGATAAATACACTGGGTAAAATAAGCGACACCTGGAGGAGGTGGAGACAATGACAAGAACAGGTGAAACAGATCAGGGAGTGACAACAAGGGGAAGAATTTTTGTTTAAAGAAAATCATTTATTTACTATATTAATGCCGTACCCACACAGTTCTAATTCTATCAAGTGAAATCATAGCTGTGAGAGGGTCACCCTGGTAGTAGTTGTAGGTTTTTATACAGTACCCAAGACCAATATGTGAGTTAATTTGACCATTGGAAAAATAGCTACTGTGTAAATACTGCTATGCAGGTTGGATTGAACTGAGCTCCTGATCTTTTTTTTCTAGGTGATGATTGTACTTTTCTTCCAAACACAATCAAACTCGCCACTTTTAGTCCTAAACCCAGAAATCCGTTCAGCCATCCTTATGGAAAAAATGAATGGGGAAAGAATAGGGTTTTGGAATAAATGCTGAAAGTAAGGTATGAGGTTAACACAGGTTTAGGAGATCTTATAAATGTGTTCTATGATATATTAGCAGTCAGTTAACATTACCTTTATGAATTATGAGCCTTTATGTGCTTTAAAACATAAATTCTTCCAAAATTCACAAAGTGACGTTAGCTGATGAAGATGATCTCATAGAACAAACATAAGGTCTCTTAAACCTGTGTTACCACATACCTTATTTTCGGAGTTCTTTGTCCAACGAACCATGCCTACAAAAAGACTCCATTACTATTTCTCTCTAACACAATACCACAATAAATGAGAGTTCACATATCAAAGTTTTTTTTTTGCACCCCACGGGGGATTCAAAATTAAAACGCAAGTGGCAATACACACAGATCAACTTCCTGTGTAAAGTGGTAACAGGGGAAATCGTTCTCCTTGAAAAGCATGTAAAAGTTTTAATCAAATTATATTAATCTGACAATCCACAATAATCATACTCATTGGGGTTGAGTAAGCTTTAACAAAACATACAACTCTGCACAATTAGTACTTTTAACAAACAAAAAAAGAATAATACATTTACTGGAAAAACTGTGCAGATGCAAACTATCTGCACATTTCTTCCTGTAAATTTGTTTTTTTTGTTGATTTTTGGTTGAAATTGTTCAAAGTACTCATTGTGCATAGAATTGTATGGTTTGTTAAACTTTTTGTTTGATACGTTTTAAAGTGAAAATCTGAGTATCCGTTTAATTCCATTACTATGGAATTGCCAAACGAACTGCATTAACCTGGGCTCTCTTGAAAACCCTTCTCCGTATGAAACATTAGGGGTTTCCGCAGTTAATGAACAAAAAGAAATGAACTGCTACAGTAAGTGTTGCACAGATCCGCGAGCTGTGTGTGCCTCTGATTGTCAAACTACACTTCCTCCCAAATTTCGCTTGGCTTATGCACAGGTGTTCGGAGCGAGCTAGATAGCCAGTTAGCACAGATGGCAGCCAATGTCTTCTGTAAACAAGCGATGTAACATGGAGATATGGCCTTGTGGGAACACTAACCATATTAAGGAGTGTAGTAATTTAATTATCCCTTTTTTCAACAGAAGATACTATGTCAATATGTGCTAAAGCAGTCCGGATTAGAATATACTATGTCAATATGTGCTAAAGCAGTTAGCGTCTATGAATTGGATAAACCTCGGCTAGATGTATGTTTTGACAAACCAGTTTTTCGGCAGGCAGGTATTCTAATAGCACTTCTGAGACTGACTCCACCCATGTGAGCAGTCCTATTGTGGAAAACGAATAGAGGGTATGATGACAGAGTGATAAAACATGGGAAAAACAAGCCCACTAGGTTCGGAACCATATATGAGATGGATGTTTCTAAACAAAAGTGTTTTTGTGACGAACCAATTAAAGTTGGCAAGTGTCACCTATAAAGTGTTCTGCTTATTTCTCTGCAATATTCCATTCTTCCTCTTGTGTAGTTGTGAACGGAAAACGTTGAGTACACTTTTACATGACTGATGTGGATGTATTCACCATGCAAAGCTTGTCTTTGGTTCATGCATGACTACATGTATGCATGGCTAGCCAGTAGCTAGCGTTTAATTTATAAAGCTACAGTAGTTATAATCGCTCTTGACTCCAGTCAAATTTGGCATGGTTAATTCACGTTACACCCATTTTAAAACTACATGTTACGGACACCCTTACGTTATTTGTTGTTCACTACTGTCTCTTGTCTTTACAGATGCAGCAATGCACAGTAGTCAGTGCATCCGGAGTTTGTGTCCCACTAGCCGATGCCCGAGCCGTGATCATAGGTCGTGGTCCAGAGACTGGAGTTGTTGACAAGAAGTGCTCCCGAAACCAGGGTAAGAGGATTGGCTAGCTAACGTTAGATACGTATCAATGGCAATGTTCGGATTATTTCTATTTCCTCCCAAGGTGTGCACTTGTTCACTTTCCTTCATGGATTTAAAAGGAATGGTATATGGAAACTCCCTCTAGCCCTTGCTTACACCAATGCAACGCTTTTAAATGTGAGAAGAGTAGTGTTAGAGTTGCGAAAATCAAATCTGGTATCAGACAAAAGGTGACACAGAGTCACCAAGTAAGTTCTAAGTCTTTTTATTCACTCAAGCAATAAATGGTAAATGCAATCTTCGTATATACGGGTTCAATGTAATACCACGCAGGGTTAACAGAGAACTGACCAGCGCCTTACAATATCTTCTTTTAATACTCTGACAGAAGTAGTTCCGCTTCTGAGCTGGCCTGTCAGAGTAGAGACTGGGCGTGGTTTTAGACTTGCCCAGTCTATCGTAGGCGCACAGGCTGGTCCCAGGTGCTTCAGCTTTCAGGCGTTGTTGCTGTGCAGATTATCTATGTGCTCACCCCCTAGATACTGAGGCCAAAAGTTCAGCTCCTTTTTCTGTGTCTCAACCTAGAAACTGCTTGTTTGCAACATTTTTCTATTCATGTGTTTCTAGCTCAACATACTATTATCTCCCAAGGTTAACCATGGCCCCTTAGCCAGTCACACCAGGTGTTCACAATCCACTGTATTGTTCCACAACTTATCAGCCTTAGCTCAAACACATTCCTGTGTAGCAAAGAAACATATTCTCAAACCTAACAGTAGTGAATGAGTATAGGCTTCAGGAGAAAGGAGAGATATTGGGATGCATATTTCTGTCCACATAATTTTAAATGCGGTGTCTGGTGGGATTACTCAAGCCAGCTATCTAAACTGCATAACTATATGAAGCTGGTGGCCTCTTATGCAGACAAGGAGGTACTTTTAACACAGGTATGAAATGATTACATTGTGCCTGTTGATGAGGCCAACACTCTCATCTTAGTTTTACACTCAACACTACTGCTTAACCTGTCTGTAACTGCTGTCAAAGTAACAATAGTTTTCTTCTTCAGCTTGGTCCAAACCCCCTCTTCCTTGGGCAGCGAGAGTCTTGGTAGAGGCCAGTCTGGCCGACTGACCCATGACAGCACCCTCTACCTGTTCAACCAGAGCCACCCCTCCAGAGTGTAGTTCTCTACTTTCATCCTCTGCCCAGAAAGGTAAGGCTGTAGAAAGGTTGAACGCGTTGGATTAGACAAAAGGAGGAGGGAGGGAGGTTCAGAGCACAGGTCTCAAACGCAGTATCCAATACTTTTTTGATTCCTCCCCCGAAAAAAAGTATGAGAACACGTTTATCTTTGAAGGAGAAAATGGCATGCATTTTAATTTGTCTAGAAATATTTTGAGTAACCAAGAGGACTGAACGTTTCACTTCAGCTGTTCAAAATACACCATGTTTTCACAATGCCAACCTCAATTTACTTGAAGTTTTATTTGACCATATTTTTTTTTCATGCAGGCGTCCAAGAGGCCACACAGTTCCTAGGAGGATCCGCAGGAGAAATGTCGGTGGACTGAGGTCTCAGACAGTGGGGGCGAGGATGAGGCTGAGAAGCTTGCTGAGGAGAAGCTCCGACAGCTCCAATAGATATCAGAGAGGGCTTCAGGGGCTATCAGAGATGGTGTCCAGCAGCAGGCATCAGCCTCAGCATGTTCTCAAAGCCACTGGCAACCTACACCACCCGATGTCACAGGAAGGCCAAAAAGATAATCAAGGACAACAACCACCCGAGCCACTGCCTGTTCACCCCGCTATCATCCAGAAGGCGAGGTCAGTACAGGTGCATCAAAGCTACCTCAAGGCCATCAGACTGTTAAACAGCCATCACTAACATTGAGTGGCTGCTGCCAACATACTGACTTAAATCTCTAGCCACTTAAAAATAGGAATTGGATGTAACAAATGTATCACTAGCCACTTTTAACAATTTTGTATATAATGTTTACATATCCGACATTACTCATATCAAATGTATACACTGTACTCTAAACCGTCTACTGAATCTTGCCTATGCCGTCTGGCCATCGACTCAAATCTCGAGCCACTTTAATAATTATAATCAGATGAAATAAATGTATCACTAGCCACTTTAAACGATGCCATTTATATAATGTTTACATATCCTACATTACTCATCTCATATGTATATACTGTACTCCATACCATCTACTGCATCTTGCCTACGCCGATCAGCCATTGCTCAATCATATATTTATATGTACATACTCGTATTCATTCCTTTACTCTTGTGTGTATAAGGTAGTTGTTGTGAATTTGTTAGATACTACTGCATGGTCGGAACTAGAAGCACAAGCATTTCGCTACACTCGCATTAACATCTGCTAACTGCTAACAATGTGTATGTGACAAATAACATTTGATTTGAACAGATTGGAAACCTCATGTCCTACACTGCTGCTGGCGTCACTGGAAGCACCAAGGTTAGAGGTAACTCTGTACAACTAAATATTTGATTTAAGCCAATTAATCTTTGTGTCATGTTTGAATGAGATTCTGAATAGAATATAACTTTATTGTCCATCAAAGGATTACATTTTTTCAGGCCTACATTTGAGCACTTTGGACCAACCAAGCAGTACAAACAAAATTACTTTTAGTAACATTTTTTTTTCTTAAAGCCGACCCATCTTTCTTCCTGGCCCAGATTGCTGGATTCGACATTGATGGCTGTATAATCACCACCAATTCTGGCAAAGTGTTTCCCACCAGCCCAGATGACTGGAGGTCAGACAGTCTTCTGTTCTGTCAAGTTCTGGCTTTGCATACGACCTCCTCTCGCTTTGCTTGCTCTATCGCTCTCTCCTCATCACTCTTCTTCGTCTCTTGACTTTTCCTTCCCTTTATTTGTTCTCTTATCTCCTTCACAGGATTCTCTTTCCTGAGATCCAGCCCAGACTGGCCAGCTTATTAAAAAAAGGCTTCAAGGTAGTGGCAAACAAATGCATTGTCAAGCATGGACACTGCAAATCTGTTTTATGAGACCTGTTTCTTACATGCTGACCACACCGCTCACGTTGCAAAATAAATGTACAAAACGAGCGTCTGTGTTGCCAAGCGCTAAAATAAAATAGAAGTCAGTTATATTTGTGACGCTGAAAGCGGTGCAAGTCCTGCCTCTCCCATCTCCTCATTGGTTTATAGAAGCAGATACCCACGTGCCATCTCCTCATTGGTTATACCCACGGGGGTGATTGAAAGATGAACTGAGTTCGGTCGGTTGTGGTAATACACCTTATTATGAAAGTTAGATGTCAATCTCCATATAAAGTCCAAAGAAGAAAAAGCCTGGAAGGAGGAGAGATGACTAGAAACGATTCGGTTGACCGTTTTATGTGTGGATTAATTGTCGGAGTAGAGGACCTTGTGCATTTCAGGTAAAATAACAACTCAACTGTTACTATGTTACATACGCCTCTAGGAGGAGGGAACGCAACTCCCTGCTGCTCTAAATTCCCCGCGGAGTGAAAGAGGTATGGGACTGTAGGTGCGAGTAAGGATGACAATAGTAGTAAGCGGTACCGTTTACAAGGAATTTATTCCATCACACGGTAATTTTGGGGAAAAGGGGCTGAACGGAACCAAAGCAGAGAAAGTAAAAATCAAAGCCCCCTCTCCTACCTTACCTGCCTACCCACAACTTACCTAACTTAGCACCACCTGGTGCACTAACCAAAATACAAGGGGGTGGTCCGTCCAGGTCTTACCTAGTGTGCATAGACAGTAAAATACGGGTTATGTATGCCCGCAGGCCTCTTGCCTAAGCACTCCCTAGGTGCCTTCCCCTTCCCCCCTGGGAACAAACACAGAAAAATACAAACAATTTCAAATAATCAATACGGACCTTTGGATAGAAACACACCAGCAGGACCGGTTACAAAATACTACCAAACTAACCTGTCTGAGCAACAACTATCAGCTCTATCAGAAAACAATCAACACTCGGGTTTTACCAAACAAACACTTCATCTTTAGCCATAAACCTCATCAATCAGTCTTCATCAATCAGTCTTCATCAATCAGTCTTCATCAATCAGTCTTCATCAATCAGTCTTCATCAATCAGTCTTCATCAATCAGTCTTCATCAATCAGTCTTCATCAATCAGTCTTCATCAATCAGTCTCCTTCTCCCTCCTTTGTCTTCTTCCTTCTGAGCAACAGAACACTGGCTTATATAGCTGGAGAAGGTGTCTAATGGGATACAGCTGTATCCTGACGAGGGGGCGGGGTCAGCTCCAATTAGTAAATGGGGAGAATTTCAGGAAGCCATCCTGAAACACACACATACAAGCAAAAGCACAACACAGAAACTGGGGAACGTAACACAACGTTTATATCCCAGGACAAATAGACTAGCAACTGCAAGCTAAATTGGCACAAATGTTTAATGCTTTTCAACCTGTCCCCAAATTAATATAATTGGTTCAGAGTTTGTTTTGATATTTCAACTGTGTGTCGTGATCACGTTTGGTGTGGTGGGAGAAAATCAATTTGCGCACGATGGCGCACGCGCGTCCGGTTTGGGCATGGTGTTATGCATCCTTTTAATGGTCATTTGTGTCTAGGTGAATAGCTAACGATGTCCCTGTTGCCCCTCCCAGGTTGTGTTCTTCACCAATCAGATGGGTATCTTTAGGGGGAAGCTGAAACCTGAGGATTTCAAGTCTAAAGTGGAAAACATACATACATACCGTACAGGTTAGTCAAGAAACATTTACACACAAAGATGGAGCTTGGAAGCAGATGTATTTGTCTTGTATTTATGTGTTTGTCAGTGTTTTATTGTGTGTAATTCAGATGTTGACACCTCAAACTGTGTGTGTCTCATGTCTTTGTGGCGTCTGGTTCTGGGATCTACAGGAAGCCAGTGATGGGGATGTGGGAGCACCTTTGTGAGAAGACATGCCTCCTATCAGCCATTGTGAATAGGGATTACAGGGAGACTATGATTGTATCCTTCTACAAAAGACCACAACACGGGTGTGTCGCAAAAGGTTCACAAAACCAACTCTTTGGCATTGTCTAGTTGTGTTTGTCATCCACTCAGACCACATTACCCTGGTGTGTCATGACAAACATCAGTCACTGCTTCAACATTTACACTACACTTTAGTCATTTATCAGACGCTCTTATCCAGAGCAACTTACAGTAGTGAGTGCGTACATTTTCATAGTTCAACAAGCGCATGGTGCGGGAAATAAATGGAATAGAATAGAAATATCAGATTAGAATACAATAGAAATATTAGGATAGAAAAGTACTTTAATTTGTCCATATGCTTCCAGCTATAATTCTTTCCCCCCAACCCCCAAAACAACAAACAAACATGGTACACCATGTGTCTGTGCCTTTCCTCTCTCAGGCAAATGGCGGTGTGGCTGTAGACAAGAGCCAGAGTCTCTATGTGGGAGGTGAGTCAACAACAACAGAACACCCCATAGCAACATAACGTCTTCCTCTTACTTAGCCTATTCTTATCTTGACAATTGTAAGTCTTTGGATTCCAAGGATGGTGTGGTTTGTCATTCTCCCGTATACATTTGGTATTTTTCGTCTTTTTTTGTATATATTTCAATTTATTTTCAATCTATTTTCCATTTTTAAATTAAATATACCTTCCCGGTAACCCGCCTCACCCAATGTGATACGGATCTGCTATTTTTAGACCTTATAGCCAGAACCTCCATCAGAAGCTAACCAGCTACTAACTATTTAGTCATTGTCAGCCACTTCTAGCTGCCTTTACCTTCTGCACAGACACCAGCCACTTTTAGCATGAATAATACTTGCCAGGCTGCCAGTATCGGACTGTTTTCTCCACTACAACGCCGGATTCCTGCCGTAAGCCCTGGACCATTACTCCTGATCATCACAGCTAGCTAGCTGCCACCGAGTGGCCCAGACCTGAAGCTAGCTTTGAGGCAGGCCCACCTCCCGGACTGCTCAGTGATCACTCGGCTACACAGCTGATGCCTCCCGGACTCTTCCCCAACAAGTGTGGAAATCAACTTCTCCACCGGATTCTTGCCGTAAGCTCTGGACCTTTGCATCAAATCATCGTTGCCACCGAGTGGCTATAGTGGCTAACGCCCCTGCCCCGAAGCTAGCACCAGTTAGCCACGAGCCAGGGGCATCTCCCGGCTAGCAAACAAAATTACTACAACTACAATACCTCTTTCGCAAACTGGCCTGGACCCTTTGTCGACACGGAGCCCCGCCGTTCCACCACGACTGGTCTGCTGAGGTAACTCCATCCGCTGTGCCGGACGTCAGAGCAGGCGCTTCTACTAGCCCCGACCTGCTAACTTTAAACGCTGTGTCTCCCGCTTGCTAGGTAGTAACGACTACCCAGCGGCTTCCCTGTTTCATCTATTGCTGTTCATCTATTGCTGTTCACTGGACCCTATGATCACTTGGCTACATAGCTGATGCCTGCTGGACTGTTCATTAATCACGGTACTCCATTTTTTTGTTTTTTTGTTTATCTGTCGGCCCCAGCCTCGAACTCAGGCCCTGTGTGTAGTTAACTGACCCTCTCTGCCCATTCATCGCCATTTTACCTGTTGTTGTTGTCTTAGCTGATTAGCTGTAGACAACCAGTTTTGATAGCCTTTAGCCGTACCCTCATCCTACTCCTCCTCTGTTCCTCGGGTGATGTGGAGGTTAACCCAGGCCCTGCGTGTCCCCAGGCACTCTCATTTGTTTACTTCTGTAACCGAAAAAGTTAGGAAGCTTAGGAAGGCCCCAACTACAACATTTTCTGTCAAGATAGAACTGCCAAAGGGGGAGGAGTTGCAATCTTGCAAATTTCTGTCATACTTTCCATGTGTATGCCCAAACAGTTCGAGCTTCTAATTAAAATAATTCATCTCTCCAGAAATAAGTCTCTTACTGTTGCCACCTGTTATAGACCCCCTCAGCTCCCAGCTGTGCCCTGGACACCATATGTGAATTGATTGCCCCCCATCTATCTTCAGAGTTCGTTCTGTTAGGTGACCTAAATTGGAATATGTTTAACACCCCGGCAGTCCTACAATCTAAATGCCCTCAATCTCACACAAATGATCAAGGAACCCACCAGGTACAACCATAAATACGTAAACATGGGCACCCTCATAGATATTATCCTGACCAACTTGCCCTCCAAATACACCACTGCTGTTTTCAATCAGGATCTCAGCAATCACTGCATCATTGCCTGCATCCGCTATGGGTCCACGATCAAACGACCACCCCTCATCACTGTCAAACGCTCCCTAAAACACTTCTGCGAGCAGGCCTTTCTAATTGACCTGGCCCGGGTATCCTGGAAGGATATTGACCTCATCCCGTCAGTTGAGGATGCCTGGTTGTTCTTTTTAAAAGTAATTTCCTCACCATCTTAAATAAGCATGCCCCTTTCAAAAAATTAAGAACTAAGAACAGATATAGCCCTTGGTTCATTCCAGACCTGACTGCCCTCGACCAGCACAAAAACATCCTGTGGTGGACTGCACTAGCATCGAATAGTCCCCGCGATATGCAACTATTCATGGACGTCAGGAACCAATACACACAGTCAGTCAGGAAAGCAAAGGCTAGCTTTTCCAAACAGAAATTTGCATCCTGTAGCTCTAACTCCTAAAAGTTTGGGGACATTGTAAAGTCCATGTAGAACAAGAGCACCTCCTCCCAGCTGCCCACTGCACTGAGGCTAGATAACACTGTCAACACCGATAAATCCACGATAATCGAGAATTTCAATAACCATTTCTCTACGGCTGGCCATGCTTTCCTCCTGGCTACCCCAATCCCAGCCAACAGCTCCGCACCCCCCGCAGCTACTTTCTGAAAGAGCTGCAAAACCTGGACTACAAATCAGCTGGGCTAGACAATCTGGATCCTCTCTTTCTAAAAGTATCCGCAGCCATTGTTGCAACCCTTATTACCAGTCTGTTCAACCTCTCGTATCGTCCGAGATCCCTAAAGATTGGAAAGCTGCCGCGGTCATCCCCCTCTTCAAAGGGGGTGACACTCTAAACCCAAACTGTTATAGACCTATATCCATCCTGCCCTGCCTTTCTAAAGTCTTCGAAAGCCAAGTTAATAAACAGATCACTGACCATTTCGATTCCCACCGTACCTTCTCCGCTGTGCAATCTGGTTTCCGAGCTGGTCACGGGTGCACCTCAGTCACGCTCAAGGTACTAAATGATATCATAACCGCCATCGATAAAAGATTGTACTGTGCAGCCGTCTTCATCGACCTGGCCAAGACTTTCGACTCTGTCAATAACCGTATTCTTATCGGCAGACTCAACAGCCTTGGTTTCTCAAATGACTGCCTCGCCTGGTTCACCAACTACTTCTCAGACAGAGTTCAGTGTGTCAAATCGGAGGGCCTGTTGTCTGGACCTCTGGCAGTCTCTATGGGGGTACCACAGGGTTTAATTTCTCGGGCCGACTCTCTTCTCTGTATATATCAACGATGTCGCTCCTGCTGCGGGTGATTCCCTGATCCACCTCTACGCAGACGACAGCATTCCAAAGCCAACACCTCATTTGGCCGCCTTTCCTTCCAGTTCTCTGCTGCCAATGACTGGAACGAATTGAAAAAATCGCTGAAGCTGGAGACTTATATTTCCCTCAATAACTTTAAACATCAGCTATCTGAGCAGCTAACCGATCACTGCAGCTGTACATAGCCCATCTGTAAATACCCCATCCAATCTACCTACCTCATCCCCGTATTGTTTTTATTTACTTTTCTGCTCTTTTGCACACCAGTGTTTCTACTTGCACATCATCATCTGCACATCTATCACTCTAGTGTGAATTTGCTAAATTGTAATTACTTCGCTACATGGCCTATTTATTGCCTTACCTCCTCACGCCATTTGCACATATAGATGTTCTTTTTTTTCTATTGTGTTATTGACTGTACTCTTGTTTATTCCATGTGTAACTCTGTGTTCTTGTTTGTGTTGCACTGCTTTGCTTTATCTTGGCCAGGTCGCAGTTGTAAATGAGAACTTGTTCTCAACTAGCCTACCTGGTTAAATAAAGGTGAAATAAAATTTAAAACATGTGATGTGCTGCTTATGGTCACATTTGATGAATGTGTACTCGCCCTCCAGAAGCTGAGAGCCTGAAACCTTTCCCTCTCCTCTGCCACAGATGCAGCGGGACGGCCTGTTAACTGGGATCCTGGCAAGAAGAAGAATGACTTCTCCTGCAGTGACCGACTGGTGAGAGGACCTGTACTAACCTCTAGACCAGTCTGTTCAATTGTCCACCAGTCTGTCCTGACCTCTAGTTCCAGCGCATCTTCATACTCACCAAACAGAAAAGTGTCCCAAATAGTGGGTGGAAATAAGGAATTTGAATATGATAACAATGTATGGAGATAAATCAACAGAGAAGTGTTCTGTGTCCACTCACTGTATGAAAAGTAATTATTGCTGTGTTGTAGATACACTTTATGACCAGGTGTTGTACAGGCATGCATTGCACATCTTAATAATGCCTGATTCTCTCGACTAGTTTGCTCTGAACCATGAGCTGCAATTCCAAACTTCCCGGGCTGCCAGAGTGCCCCCTTCAGTCTTCCTCCATTTGATCCTGTGAGTAACCTTGTGGATATCAGTGGTATTCTGTCTGCACAGAATCCGTATCTGAAACTTTTTACGCCTCTGTATGTGTCTCTCTCTCTCCAGAGGAAACGTGACTCCAACGCCCGTCTGTATGACCCGCCCAGTGCCTCCCTCACCTCCACTGAGCAGGAAGCCATCATTGCCGTGGGATTCCCTGCTTGTAAGTGGACGTGTATTGCTTTTTCTTTCTCTTCCTCACTTTTTACTGACAACTATCTTCCTTGTTTATCTAGCTGGGAAATCAACCTTTTTCCACAGACACATCATCCCCAAAGGTTACGTGTACATGAACAGAGTGAGTGGATCAGTGAGCTGTTGGATCTCTTAACATCCACACACGCATATGCACACACTGACCTGACCAGCGTTCAATGTCCACTTCTTAAACTTTATAAAGCACAGGCCATGGGAGACATCCAGTTCAATATAGGCTCTGGGGTGCTGCCCTGATGCATAGTGTTGTTCATTATTGGGATTTTCCTGTGCTTTACAGTTCCGTGAGATGGCCTCCTCCACCACGAAGCACCTCAAAGTCAATGACAGGCTTTCCACAGTTACAAGTAAGTGACATTGGATATAATCAAGGGACTTCACAGCATCACATTCTCAAAGTAGGGATTCACTGGCCTCTACATTGGGTTGAAAGGATCAGAGCACACTAATGTAACAAATGTCTTTATGGCTTTTATGGTTTACACAGCCAGCCCAATTCCGATCTTTTGCCCGATAATTAGCAAAAGTGCTGATCTGATTGGTCAAAAGACCAATTAGTAGAAAAAGATCAGAATTGGGTTGCCTGTATAATCGCAGCATATACATATGTCATGTAAAATAAATGCATGTCCGAAGGTATTTGCCCGCTCTGAACAGACTTTTTCTCTCCACACAGGAACAAGTTTGTGGCACCCAGTCTACCGGAAGGTTTTTCAGAAATCCTGCAAGTAAATTTTGTCCCAACCTTTACAGCCAATCAGAGGCCTTCTTCAGGCAGTTCTCTGAAGGCTGATTGGGTGGCTGGCATTCTAACGGTATTCTAACCTAAGATTTGTCAGAATGTTATTGGTGCAGAGTCATTTCAGGAAAATAATCTAGCAGTTGTACCCTGTGGCTGTATGTAGACAAACTATTTAGTTACCTGCTGCTAATCAACAAATCACTGTTATTGCACTACATACATTTGAAGGTACAGATGTTTTAACTAAATGTAACCACAGCAGACAGCATTTTTGTTTGATTGGCTTAAGTTTCATATTTTCAAATCGTGTTTTCTTGTCAGATATACAGTACTTAAAAAAGTACCTAAAAATATACAGTACCTAAAAAGTAAAAAACCATGAGCAATATTTAAGTCATTTTATATTTTAATAAATTGTTATTAATTTGATTCATTTTACAATGGGTCCTATTCTGTAAAGTAGGGAAACGGAAATGCAGTAGTAAGCTAGTAAGCCACCGTCCTAAAATGACGCTATTAAATCAATATTTGAAGCTTTTTGTGAGAATCCAAGTTGAAACTCAGTTGTCCATAGGTAGAAACTCCAGCTCCATCCCCAGGTGCTGTTTTAACCATGGCAGCAAGTGGAAGACACTAATGTGGAAGTCCCTTGCATCAGGAGGGGGCCTGTCACTTCTGTCTTGTGGCTCACACACGTTCTTGGTGCCCCAGCTCACTACTCCCACCTGCAGGATAGATGGAATAGAATCGCGGGTGTGGATTCATTCCTACAGTTGAAGTCGGAAGTTTACATACACCTTAGCCAAATACATTTAAACTCAGTTTTTCACAATTCCTGACATTTAATTATATAAAAAAATCCCTG